>CM065310.1:8750000-10000000 GCA_033032175.1 Saturnia japonica
AATGTTTGTTAATATTTTATTTATCTATTATATTTTATTATTATTTATCCTTGTCTTAAAACGACTACTAACGCTAATATTCAATAATCTGCCAGATACAATATGTTTATTATTATTGTACGCTGAAGTATCGATTTTATATTTATTAACTTTATCTTAAGGTTCGTAAGGAGATTAATGAATAGTTTTATTATTTAACAAATCTAAAATTATACAAACCTAACTAGATGTTAACAATGCTTATAGCGGCATCTTCTATAAAAATAAAACATTTGAGGTTTTACCGTTGTGCGCGCATTACGCAAAAATTATTGGATAGATTTTGACCATTTTTTTTTTGTTTTACTCCTTAGATACAGGCTGAGCCAGAAAGGCGTACGATTTTAAAAACACTCTTGCGTTTGAACCTTATGAGCGGGGGCTGCGCGGGTGGTGGGGATGAGAAGCTCGGTTCTCCGAGCGCAGCGTGAATTCTGCGTTAAACATTATTATAAAAATGGCGATTAGTGCGCTATTGTTCGACGTTTATTTCGGCGTAAGTTTGGATTACATGACGTAAATCAATGTCCGAAGGAAAGTGTGATTTGATCGTGGGTCAGAATGCTCGAAGCTACTGGTTCGACTCTCAAACAGAAGCCTGCGGGACGCCTAAGGTCAACAAGAACGGAAGACACAATTGAACAAGTTAGAGCTTCAGTTCAACGTAATCCTGGTCTATCGACTCGCAAGCGATCAGCTGAACTTGTGGTGTCCAGCACTTCTTTGCGTCGTATTTTGTTGAAAGATTTGAATTTGCACCCGTATAAAATTCAACTTGTGCAGGAATTACTGCCAAATGACCCCATTTTACGAGCTTTTGTTGAAACAATGTTGGAACGCTTTCAGAGTTTCAATAATATTCTGTTGTCCGACGAAGCCCATTTTCACTTAAATAGGTATGTCAATAAACAGAATTACCGTTACTGGGTTGCAGAGAACCTACGTGCAAAACATCAAAAGCCTCTGCATTCGCCGAAAGTAACCATTTGGGCGGCCATATCAGCACACGGAATTATCAGACCCTATTTCTTTGAAAATCAACAAAGGAAATCTGTCACTGTAAATTCCGACCGATACATTGCCATGTTAAGGGATTTTTTCTTTCCGCAACTGCAACAATTAGAAGCCTATAATCGTGCGACGTGGTTTCAACAAGTTGGTGCGACATGCCATACATCTGATGCTTTGTTGGCGGCCGTAAACGAGATGTTTGCTAGGAAACAGATATCGCGCCGAGGTGACATTGCATGGCCGCCTAGAAGTCCGGATCTAACGCCACCGGACTTTTTCATGTGGGGATACCTGAAAAGTAGAGTCTACTCCAATAACCTAGCCACGATTAACCAGTTGAAGATAAATATCCGAGAAGAAATGACAGCTATTCCTCGCGCAATGTGTCAGCGAGTTTTTACCAATTTGAGGTTCAGATTCGAGGAATGTTTGCATCGGCATGGTGCACACCTGAATGATGTAATTTTTAATAAATAAATTTCCCAGATGTCTATTTTAATTGAAATAAAGATGTGTATGGGTATTGTATATAGATTTTTTTTTAAATCGCAAATTTTCTGGCCCAACCTTTACTTAATCCTTATTAAAAAGAAAAATTATCACGCTATTACTACATAATAATATGTTACATAATAAAGTTTAAGCACTACGCGTTTTCACATCGTACTGTCAAAATAATTAATGTTGTGTAAAAAGTAATTATTTCTTGATTTCGATTAAAAAAATATTTATGATCGGTATATGAAATAGGTACATCGTGTAGTTTCTAGCCCTATAAAAATCTGGCAGTTCAAGATTCCGCCAAAAACTCCTGAGGTAGGGTAGGAGGAAACCACCAATTTTTTAAATTCTTTATAGGTTTAGTGTTATGGCTACAATCTCACCTGTAAGTGACGATGTGGCCCAAGACGGTGGCACACTAGGCATATTTGGGAAATTGGCTCAAAAGTGCTACATGCTAGACGACAGATTTTGAGCTTGAAGGTGGTAGGTACCGAGGCGGCATTAGATTATATTCATTAATTTTCATTATGATCTTCTCCTTCACCGAAAGATGAGTTCCGTTTTAGAGATTCGAACTCACGTCGATCAACATAACATGAAAAGAGCTACTACATTACACATAAGCCACGATACATTTAACAGGTCGAGAGAATACGTCAATACTGACCCATAATTTTTAACAATAGCTTAGAATAAATTATTCTATTTGTTCAACATACAGATAATTTATTCGCGTTTTCCAGTAATAACAACATCAAAGTACGAGTTTTCTGCAGTATTTATTAGAATTGCTAAACCAGTCATAGGTAACATATAACTGAATGGTTCTCAACATAATCCACAGTTGTGCAACATGTAACATCTCAGTTTAGTTAGCACTTGTGATGCAATTGGATACTTTAAAAACGATCAGTATTTGTCCAACAATACCGAGTGGGTGCGCCTGAGATTTCAATGCTGCCGAACTGTTTTGCAATCGATGAGGCTGTGACATTTTTAAATGGGTCCATAAAAGATTAAGTACATACATGACTACATATTATATGACTGATAAGTTGGCAATGATTCTACTTTGTAAGCTATTTAAATTAAAGTAGTTAGGTACAACGGTCTTCAAAATAATATAAAAAGTACCTACTTATTACAATTTTATGGATCATAATACTCTTTTATCTGTGATGAATACTACCAAGATAATCTAAATTTTAGTAAGATTATAAAACATGAATTTAGTGATTACATAATATGTACATAACTTTTGACTAGGTGTGCCCCACGGTAGCTTTCAGCGTTAACAAAAAGCGTTACGATGTGACGCATACATACATCATCTTGCTTTTAGATAACTCATTAAACACTCAATCAGTCAATCAATCATCTATTTGCCTATTGCATATTCAAAGACAATCGTACTTAAGGAGTAAAGTCACACACACACATACACTATTTTATGTGACTGTTATTTCCAGAGACCAGCGCGTTCTAACAAACAAACAAACAAACAATCTTTTGAACATCATAATAAATATTGTATAATGTAATAGATGTAATGCCGACAAATGATACTAATTTTCTTCTACGCTCGCGAAACCACCGTTTCCTCCGCAGGAGACGGGCGGATAACTTCTCTCTCGCATACCCGCCACGTCCACCCTCTCTTGCGGCAACTCAAAGCTAGGTCCGTTCCCTCGGTGTGCACAGCCCTTGAGTCTAGCAGCCGTTCGTGCGATATTAGTGACACTACTTGCAATCACTAGCAACCAACAGACACCATTACACTGCACACAACATAGGTACATACATAGGTTCTGTAAGAGACCTTTTATGTACCAGTTAGACTTAGACAAAAATTTACAGAACACTAAATACATATATACACATGTTACTTCCTTCCTCTCTGAAGGCAGGAACATGTATATAATAGATCGGGGAAAAAGTTTTTTCGTATTTTTATATGTAAAGTCAAGACATTTTTTTCAAAGTTTATGACATTTATTTACGGAATATATATTTTGTAGGTAGAGACATGATTCCGTTGTTGTAGAAAATTTGGGACTTCTGATCATAAGAACGCGACAAATAGTTTTGGCAGTCCTCTCTTGATTTTAACCTTACAGAACCTACAGAATTCTGAAGAGACCGAAACAGGTGAAAATCTGAAGATACAAGGTCAGGGCTATATGATGGATGCACTAACACCTCCCAGCCAAACTATCTTTATTTTTGCTGAGTGTGGTCTAGCGTTATCGTGATGAAAGACCACACCCATCCTGTTGGTCAATTCCGGCCGCTTTCTCTCAACTGCTTCCCTTAATCTCAACCGTTGTTGGCAGTAGAAATTCGAATCGATGGTTTTACCGGGCGGTAAAAGCTCATAATGAAAAATGCCCTTCCAGTCCCACAATACACACAACATCAGCTTTTTTAAGTTTGCCATGTTTAGCCACAGTCTGTGAAGCCTGGCCGACTGTAGACCACGGCCTTTTTCGAACGTTCTTGTCGTACGTGATCCACTTTCATCGCCAGTTATCAATCTCTTCAAAAACGGCTCGGTTTCATTACGTCTCTATAATAAATCGCAAATGAGTACACGGTACATTAGGTTTCTTTCAGTGAGCTCCTGTGGCACCCAAATAACGAGGTTTTTTGTATAGCCAGCTTTCTTCAAATGGGTTAAAACTGGTTTGTGGTTAATTCCCAGTTCTTCAGCTACATCTTAACAACTGATATGCCGATCTTGCTTCACTTTTTCTTAAATGGCGTCTGTTTTATTCGTAACTGGGCAACCAGAGCGAGGTGCGTCTTTAACATCAAAATTTCCGGACTGAAAACGTTTGAACCAACTTTGCGCTACTCATACTGACACTGCATTAGGCCCATAAACATCACAATTTTTTTTCGTTGCTTGAGTAGCATTTTTGCCTTTTTGTAATAATATTTTAAAATGTACCGAATTTCTTCATTAGATTCACTCATTTTTACAGATATAAAAACAAATAAAAAATAGCGGGAAAATGGTTTTTTATTTTTTCCTTTTATTTTTAATGTTACCAAAACCAGCCAGATACCAATAGTACATCCGATGAAATTTTATAACAAGTTTATACCTACGTTATGCGAAAATACATTTTCCCCGACCTAATATGTATAAATTGGTTTAGCTCGAATTTCTACGGATAGGGAATTAGCCAGTACGCGACTTCATTGCAACTACGGCAACAATCCATGACGAGGTTCGGCCACTTTCGCACCCTTGAGCATGTTGTGCCACGCTTTCGCGGCTGAGCGCCTTCAGCGCTCTACCCCAAGTTACGGTGAAGCTGTAAAAGCCGTCTGACCCTCCAGGACCCTTATGGCTAATAGTATAGTCAGTTCTAAATTAAAAAAAAAAAAAACAAATTTTCTTGCTTTTGTTATAAATACATATGGTACTAAATATGTAATCACTTTTAATTGTATTGAATCTGCAATAGGCTATTAATTAACAAGTGCCATATATTTCTAAATTGTTTTAACAAAAAATAATACAAACTTCCAATGGCTTTGAGGAGTTCCCTGGTGTATCTTCGAAGTCGAAGGTCCAATGCCAATGGAATTAAAATGTGATCACCCTTGAGGTCCCTTTCCAACGAAAAAATAATCATCTTAATATGTTCATAACCAAAGAAGTTATGGATCAACAACCATAAAAAAATACACATTCGAATTGAGTAAGCCCCCCCCCCCCCATCTTTTGCGAAGTTGGGTAAGAGTAATCATTATTATAAAATATACTGGCAAAACATATTTTTATTTTAGATAAGTTTGTGGTTTATGTGACAATGGATGCAGAACTTAGGACAGTTACAACAATACTTACACATATTATGTGTAAATGTTTAATGAAATTAGATAATTTAATTATTAGAGATTCTGGCAAAATAATCTTGCATCTCAATATTTAAAACAACAGTCGCATATCAAAGTGACAATAGTCGGAAATAGCTGTCCCTATATCACAGTGGGGCACGTTAAATGCTAATGTCTCAGTATTTTGGCACCGATGCAACCACACGCGCGAGTAAAAACAGCATGTCGAAAAAATAAATAAACGAACATGCTTTTTAATCACTTTGTTTGTGACGATTTTCACGTCGATAGTGATGACAACCTGTAGGAAACTAGAATAACAGTTGCCACAAACACAACTATAAGTTTTTGTGTATTTACAGTATTTTGTAGTTAAATTTGTAAATTTTTTAAATATAATAAATTGTCAGTCAGTAGGTACAGTTACAAATTAAGCGTAATATCAATAAGTTATTTCTTAATATACTGGGAGCAATAATTCTTAATATATTCACATTATTTTCCAAATAAAAATATTTACAGTTGTATTTTAAAAAGATATTTTAGCACTAATAAAATCTTCATTTGTAGCATAAATTAATTATAATATAAGTAGAACCATTCATTCTTTTTTTATTTTGTCATAAATTTGTATTCATCGGTAGGTAGCCTTTATTATTATTTTCATACTTGTATAGATTTTTATGTTTTAACGCAAGCTTCAATTAAACAATATTGTCAAAGAAATGTTTTAGTAATTTATAGTACAATGGATATATAGTGACAGTGAAAACTGTTTTTCTAAAAGGTCCTTAAAAAATTTGATGTGCGGTTTTTCATAAGACATTTACTTTCCTTCATAGATAAACATGATAAATTTATACCAAAGTTACCATTACCCAACAGTACATAATAACCGATAGTTACGATATATGTTTCAGTGCCCAGTTTCACGATAGAGTGGTCTATTTTCTGTTAAAAATATTGCTTAACTGTAAAAAAATAAAATATTATTACTGTAAATTACGACACGCGCAAAGTTCTAATCATAAATTAAAATTGATAACACATTAAAACCAAAGACAATAATAATGTTAATTATGACATTTACAATATATTTCTCAAACAGTTACAAAACATATGCCATTTTAAATCTAATAGTTTGGTTAAATTCACCTACTTGATGTCCACTATAGTTAGATTTTGCTATATTAATTTATTTATAAAATACTCTTACTCCTCCAATTCACTGTAAGATTAAAAATAAAGTATTCTATGTCCTATTAAACGTCGTAATCGACTTCTATGCCCAATTTTACTAAAAACCCTACAGCTGTTGAACCTAATTCCCTCTTCTCACATTCATAACAGAAACACACGCGGTGGGCTCCGGAGCCACAGATTTTGGGTAAACTCCATCTCGGCACGAATCAGTATGGTTCTCTACGTCATAATATATTTACCGTACTGTGAAGTTGTGGAACTGTTTCCCGGCCAATATGTTCCCTTCTTCCTACAACATGGGGTCCTTCAAACATAACGTGAAGAGACATTTGAGCCTGCTGGATGGACGGACTTCAATGAGTTGTAGATACTAGATAACTCGGTGGTCGCCAATGTTGGATTGCACCATGCTTACCATCCGGTACACTGATGTTAATTCGCATGCTATGATATTAAAAAAAATTATATAATATATATCTTATGGAGTACTCAGCCTTAGTTATTTAAACGTCCTTTTCCGAATTGATTCACCACTTATGTCACTGCTTATTTCGTACATTAGTTTTTATGTAACAAAATATATCCTATAAATTGGTCAGTTAACACAGCTATGAATTCAAAATAAACACGTAAATCGGATAAGTGGCTCTCGCGTAAAAATAACACAAACGTAGAGATAGAAAGACGTTGAGTTTTGTAATAACTATGTATAGAATATCAGTTTACTGCCTCCCTTTACATAACTACATGACTCGTGCTTATGTGTGTTACGGTTTGATCTTTCTTATATTATCATCGCTAATTGCAGTATTAATTTGATACCGTGATAGTTCCAAAAAATATTTCATTGGAAATATAAAATCATAATTATTTAGCGAATATTACAGATTAGCATTATTTAATGCAATAATATTTGCAGTTTTATTTACTCTTCTGAGATCTACGTTCACCGCTGAAACTGGCTGACATCCCAATGGCTATTATAACTCAACCGGACACTTCGTGACATAATTTCGTACTTCATTTAATAATCACTTAATTTATTTATGACGGCATGTAACATTTAATTAATTTTATCATACGGCGCAACTGGAAGGAACCTGAAATTTGGGGAACATTTTTAAAGTATAATTATTTGTTTTCGGAAAAGTTATTTATTCCGAGGAACGTGTTTGTCAGAAATTGTAGGTATCCTTAACAGTAATAAATTTGAAATCTATATTTACGATCTCTTTAGGAGTTTATTCAAACATAATAAGTGATAATGCATTAACAAATTTAACATACCTATTAGGAAAGTATACTTGACAACCTTGGTGGGGCAGTTTAGTAAGCCTTACTATTGAGCCAGGGCGTTACGGGTTCGACGCCCGTACGTACCTACATGACAGATATCTACTGACTTTTGTGTGATGAACATAATTGTCAATTGTGCGTCTGGGTGTTCAATATTATATCATATAAGGTGTATCAGCTGTTTAATTACGACAATACACGCTTTACTTAGTTTGAAATTAATTGGCCGTGATGAATAAATATGATTATTTAGTATTATTCTGTGTGTATTTAGTAATAATTATAAAAGAAGTTCGTTCAACTGTTTTCAAAAATTATAGAATTTCAAAGTAGTTCCATCATCCGGTTAAACTATAAACTAAACTACGTTTAGTTCAATGAGATTACTCTTGCATGACATACATTATAATATGTAATACATGTTTATCACATAAAAGGGAACTCACATGATGCCGAATAATAAGTAATGTAATTAAAATAAATTGTTAAAAATTAAAATACCTTTCTAAATTGTAAAATTGTAATTATTTACAATCTAGAATTTACGTAATCCCAACAACGGTAGTGTTCTTATATTTTAACAATAAACATAATATAATATTACGTATGACATAGATGAAATATAAAATAACAAGGATTAGAGACCGGTGTAATATCGATACTCAAGGTCTAATCATTAATATAAAATTGTTCGAGAAGTTCACGCATGAATAGTTGTCAGGCGTCGTGATACCGACTTTGGGTTCCTGCTGGGTTGGGTCACAGAACCAATGATATAGTTCTAATCATAATATGTCAAATTTATTAATTTATTGTATCTGATTTGTTTACACCTAGGATACTATAACAAATATATCACAGTACAAAAACGCTAGAGCAATTTTCCGAACGGTACTAAAGTAAAAATTAATTGCATTTTGCAAATTAATAAGTCTTGTAAGTAATGTATTAAAAAATTCCTGGAGTCACAAGTCTGTGAAGTATAAGTGCGTACTCTTAACACTTTAATTTTACTTTAACGTTTCAATATGAAATAATAACATGTACAATAATGATCTATTTGATTTTTATAAAGCTTATTTCTGACAAGCAATTATAGGATAAACACATTTTAAGTAACAGATTTAGTTAAATAGTTTTAATTTCATGAATTCCTGCAATCATGACCGTAAAAGCGTTGTATCCTTATTAAAATACTAGCTGTCCGTCTTTTAACTAGATTTTATTTTTTTCTGTTATCGTCGTGCTTTGCTTACTAGCGTACTTTCAGACCTACACTTTGTATGGTAATTTCTCTGCTCCTAAGGGCGTACAGTTATTTTAGATAGCTTATTTATTACATGATCTTCCTCGATAAATAGGGTATCAAATACAGAACTAATCTTTGAAATCTGATATTAGTTCCAGAAATTAGCACGTTGAAACAATTCATCACTACTTACTGTGACCGCGGCACCGCTCGCGTGGACGACAGAAAACGCGTAGTTCTTTTTAAAACGTAGATTCTTAAAACTATAAAAAATCTATTGAGCAGTATTTTTGTGATACACCCACTACGACAATACTGAATCATTTTATTTTTAGAAATAGATAAGTATGGATGATACCCAGATTCTGGAAGTAGTTTCTACATAATGTGTCGACCGATTACACCATTAATGAATCTGAAGCAACTACAGTATTAAAACATAAGTTAAATATTTTAATGTTCCATTGTCTTAGCTGTTACTCCGATGCTTATTTAATTATTGTACTCCGCTGCGTAAATGTCACGACTGATACACGCTGACATAAGATGCAATTACAAGACGAATGCATGTGTTCATTTGTAATTAAAGATTGTTTATGGACTAAATTAATGTAATTTACCACACTATGACACAATTTAGAATAAAGCTTTTGTTTTCAAATTAAAATTAAATGTATACACATACGGTCTTCGAATTAGATTTAACCAAATCTTATTTTAAATCTTAATATTGTAATACAATCAACTTCCTAGAACATAGTTATACGATTTTAATCCATATTTATAATGTACTAGTTAAACAATCGGAGGCCCGCGCAGTCAGGAAGTACGTAATATTTTATCCTTTGCAAGCCCTTCCGCCTCTTGTATATTTTAATCTATTGCATCCGCTCCTGTTAGCTGTTATATAAGTGTTATATGTTTGATATCTATAGGTAATATACCTAATCTATGCGCATAGTACATATTTTTATTTAATTAGGCGGCGTTCAAATATTACGTAAGCAAGCTTTTTCTTACTTTTGCTGTTAAAGGGAGCGGGGCAATATTTACAAATCTTACGTAAGATAAAAAATTATAAAATAATTTTAATTAATAATCCTATTTTTATTATTTTATTATGGTATAGCAAATTTCTTTTCAAATTTAATACTAGATATAAACGGGTTTTTCCAAAATTGCTACTAGTATACAATTCTATTTAAAAGTACCGCCTTTCGACGAATTTCCGACGTATTATTGAAACAAATAAATATGAATATAAAAACAATTGAAAGTTTGCTTTACATAAACTTTTTCATCACTTCAAATTTGTGATTAATCGGTGTTTAAAAATAAACATGTTACGTCTCTCAGGACTGTATAAAGCTGTAACGAAAATTTAATTTATAATACATTTATGTCACAAATCTTGGCGCGGAGATGACAAAAGTTCTAAAATCTAAAACACGGTTAAACTGAGCCTTGACATAGTATTACTAATTATAAAGTTTTTAGAAATATTTTTTAAATACCATATCGCGACTTAATTCATGATGAAGGAATAAAAACCTGTTCGAACATTATTCATTCGATTTTAGATACCGTTCTATAGTACGAGTATAATAATATGTATATATAACTAAATTCAAACCGTCAAGACGTCACTTAACTGACATGAACACTAAGGGCGCAGGTTTATTGATTATAGGGTAGTGGTGAAAACGGGACCACCCAGGAAGGATCGAAGCAAAGCATTTGATCGCAGAAACCGTTGATTTTTACATATACCAACGTACAATATCCATCAATAACTAAGTAATTTTAAACACATTGTTTCTCTAAATTCCCAATCAATTGTTCCTTTTAATTTATTAAAATTGTCTTGTTAATTAGTTTGCATTTTAATTATGATTAAAGAGCTATTGATGACTCGTATTTTGAAGGTAGCGTTTTAACCAAAAAATCTTATTACAATGATGTCATTAAAAAATCCGCATATAGATGAGTAACGACAGACGTTTGTGATCAATTTATTATACCGTCATATAACCCTACATATCATTTGCTTATAAATAGAGATTAAACGGATTTGTATGAAATATAGTTATTATATTTTACTACACATATTTCTTTGAAATGTTCTAGAATGTTGTTCGATACGACCTATATTTTGGATCACTCATACATTATAATATGTGTAAAATTTATGTAAATATGACACAATGCATGGATCTGCTGTAAACGCGATGTCACTCTAAAGTAACGTATTCACTGAGAAGTGTACTTATTACCAATAAATACACATAGTATCGCCTAATTATAAGGAGAAAACGTAATTTTGGCTTGTTTTAAATAGACGCAAAATTGAATACTTCACTCTATGAAATTACCTAAATAATATTATATAAATTGATCAAACAGATATTATGAAAAAATAATACTTAGATAAGTATATTCTCTCATCAGTTTAAAAGCTCAACAGCTGATTTTTAAGATATTTATGACATTAGAGTTTCTGGCTTCCAAATATGAGGACTATAATCCTCTGAAACGATTAGTTCGTAGTAATGACTAATCATTTGTCATAATACAGTTAATTTAACGTCACAACACTTTACAGGAAAACTAATGAATATAGTAGGACATATTTACAAATAAAAATAGTCTGATACTGAATTTACTTAGAATTTATCACAATGAACAGTAAACGTATTTAGTGCAAGAAGTAGGCAATTAAAATAAGAGGCCATTATTATATTATTCTCTATTTCTTCTGTTTCGGCTATTTATAAAGAGATTTTTTTGTTTAAACGCGCAAATCTCTAGAACTGCCGGTTAGATTAGAAAAAAGTCTGTTTGCCTTTTATAGCCAATATATATATATATATATATATCTATTGAGGAAGGTTACAGTACATTACGCTAAAATAACAAGTAGCGGAGCAGTAACCGTTAATGTAAAACAATCTAGCAAGCTGTAGGCAAGTACGAGAAGTGAGAACAATAATAGGCTATACGGGTGCGTTGGTGGCGCAACTCATTGGAGAATTGTGCAAATACATTTAACACCGTAGAGGCACATCTAATATCTTAATATTCAGTATTATAAATAACCGGCTGTGACCCGCGGATTAACCCGCGTATAATTTAAAAGAAATCACTGATTAATCATTTTACTACAGTTTAGACAATATCTTTTATCGGGCTGCCGCGGCCTGGATTATAGTTCGCATTTATATGGCTCGTTCTTGCCACTTATACAAGATGGCCCAGAGAGAATCCAGGCCCAGGTTTTGGGAATCTCTAGATCGACCTTGCAGCAAATTTTGCGACTCGATTTGAAATTACATCCTTATAAGATGCAGCTAGTGCAGGAACTAAAGGCAGCAAACTTCAAATCGAGATTGAGATTTGCAAATATGCGCAATGAATTCAATAATTTCAATAACATCCTTTTCTCGGATGAAGCCCACTCTTACCTTAACGGATTTGTAAATAAGCAGAACTGTAGATATTGGGCAGCAGAAAATCCTCGATTGAAAGATCAGAAGCTGCTACACTCACCGAAAGTTACAGTTTGGGCCGCAATTGCAAGATGGGGAATCGTCGGACCTTTTTTTTCGAGAACAATCGTGGCTAAGCTGTGACCGTCAATTCATGCCGCTATACGGCCATGCTGAAAAGTTTTTTGATTCCGAAGCTGAAAGAATCTCGAGGCTGTAACAGGAACACTTGGTTCCAGCAAGATGGGGCAACATGTCACAATTCAAACGAGAGCATCGCCGTAGTAACAGACATGTTCCCACGAAACTTAATTTCACGCAGGGGTGACATCTCCTGGCCACCAAGAAGCCCCGACCTCACTCCAGCAGACTTCTTTTTGTGGGGTTACCTAAAGAGCAAAGTGTACTCTAATATTCCAACACTCTGCAGCAAGTAAAGCTAAATATTCGGCAAAAAATGGAATCCATTTTTTCAAGGGAAATTGTAACGAAAGTTTTCCAAAATTTTTATGCCAGATTAGAAGAATGCTGTAACCGTCAAGGACGTCATTTAGACGATGTAATTTAAAAAAAAATCATTTAATTATCTTTAAAATTGTAATAAATACAAGTTCTACAAAATTATACAGTTTTTTTCCTTTAATTTTCAAAGGTGCATTTCTCTCTGGCCCACCCTTTACTATTCGTAGATCCGAACCGAGTGTTGAATTATTTTAATTTTACATTATCTCCCAAACTATGCGTCCACATAACATGCTTTAAAGGGCAAAGTTTATATTCATAAAATTGGCCTGACGATGAAGTAACTTTCATTGATAAGGATTAATATGCTATGCCTAAAAATAATGCTCATAAATCACTTTTTAATTTTCAACAAATCTTTGTCACAAAATACCTGTTTGTGGCTTATGTATAAGGTATATGCTATAGCGGACTTTTTTTAGATATACTAAGGATCAATATTTTTAGAGAACATTGTGTTTACGTATCATTAACCATTACGACAGCACACGCGGATAAAGCAGTAAGGGAGGGCTCTCACATCCGACTTACTTAACAAAAATCAATATTTAATACTAGCTGTGACTTGTAGCCTAATGTTACACTACTTATACTGTTCTTCGTGAATCAGGTCACCATATACAAGAGAATTCTTCGGATCCGACTGGTAGTTCCAGAGATTAGCATGTTTAAACAAACAAAAAAACTCTTCCGGTTTATTATCGATATATAATACATGAATCAAAAGCTTTCTACCCCTTTTTAAGTGTATTGCGTGCACGGAAGACTGAGATTTGGCATGGTTAACGTTTATATGGAGAAGGAGTGCAGAAAGCTAAAATTTATCTATAATATCTGTTACTAATATATCAAATGAAATAAATTAATACTACGAATCCTAACCGGACCGGCACCATTGAACTTAGATTCCCAAAATATTGACATTGTCACTCAACGAAAAGTGACAGCAAGTGATGTAGATAATACTCATTGTTTAGATTCATGAATATTGCAAATGTCAAAGAGAAAATAGTCTATGATCAAAAAGTCTCTGGTCGAATGTCGATCCTAGGGCAATCGCTAGTATTAATTAATTACAATAATAATATTAATAATTATAAATAATGAGTCCTTATCACTGTCCTAACCTGAGGGTAATTTAAACTTAATTTCTGTTTAAAAATCTTCACTCGTTAAATCTATTATTGGGAATAGAGGATTTAGAGATCTACTGATTTTCGGAACCATTCAATATTTTTTGTAGCTGTAAAAAAATTAGATAATGTTGATGTAATTATTAACTTATTGTTGTTAAATTCTAAAACCTTTGGCAACAGTGATAGTTCAAGCATCTATAAATGTGTTTCGGCAGCTACACATGAGAGCCAGTTAGTTACTCTGGGCTCAACGTATTATCATTTTAGGCTACCTGGTTACTTAGCATCAGGTGAGATTGTGAACAAACGCTAAACCTACAAGGATATAAAGAAAACTACAGAATTGTTAATCCAATTTTTGCAATAGATTTATGTGATACCGTCATCATTTCAGTAAAAACAGCTTAGGTATCGCAAACAAGCTTAAGACCCGCTCGATGGTAACATCAAAGGTATTATTGACGGGTTGCCGGTCTTGTACCCAATCTTCCCGAAGAAACTCTGGAAATCCTACTCCCGGCATCAACACAACACAATGGCTGCGATTTACTTTAGGGAATAAGTATTTCACAAGTCGAGCTACCCCAAGTACAGAGAAATTTCAAAAGATATTACTCTGTACCCTACCTCTCTTCTTAAACCTCTTTTCCGCAAGGGACAATGGTTATTATAATAGAACGAATATTTACCTTATCAAAAACCAATTCACTTCAAATAATGCCGAACATACTTCTTTCTCATTTAATAAGATTCTCAAATATCGCACTGGACCCGCTATGATTATGTCATCTCTTTATAAATAGACGTGTATGAACACATCGATACTGACCATGGCTCTTAATAAGAAAATGCTCAAGTGCGTACTTTAACAAAATGAATAGGTACTTAAAATAGATACAGTCGCTTGAAACCCTCCTATTTCAGTAACATCTTGTGCATTTAGTATCTATTGACTGAGAGCTGTTTAAAGTTTAAAAGATTAAGTAATCATACAGTCTGTGTACGGTGTACCAAAAATATAGGTTAGAAATGTACTGCTTGGAAAATTATTTCATCTTATTAGCTAATTAATATACGTAACAAATATAGTATTTTATACGAGTAGTACAATGTTTATTACTGGTGATATTATAATTAGAACCAATACAAAAACATAAAAAAGTTGTTCTCTCCTTCTGTTACTTTTTTTACAAGTATTTTTTTTTTGCATTAGAATCGACAAGATGAAAGGTACGAGCTTATTTACCACGCCCGCGCCTGTCTGCGACGTATTGGCGATTTGAATCACCAAGACTTCCATCTTTTCAATAAAAATCTTGTATCACGGTGTTTTTCCTTTTTCCTACCGCTAGATGATTAGGGTGTCACTATTCAGAATTCTTCTTTATTTTTTTTTTTATTTCGGCTTATCTTTTTTTACATACAATAATAAAGCAAGATGGTAGCGATCGCGACTACCATACACATAGTGATAAGTCTTTTTAATTTCTTGCGATCCGGGATCACTCGATGTGTATCCAATAACACGCAGACGAATTTGCGGGTACCAGCTAGTAGGTCTATAATTTCCCCACATAGGTACGGTAGGACAACAAGAACATTTCTCAAGCGTTCAGGTTTCCTCACGATGTTTTTCCTTCACCGTCAACCGATAGTGTTACCAATTTGAATTAGTAAATGTACGCGAATTCCGAAAAATTTGAATTTTGGACTTTGAATCGATATTCTGCCGCGCCAGTTTAAAACACTCGACAACCACGACTTTATATTGTCATTACCAGTAATAATTTTCACAGTTTACTAGTGACAAGTTATTAAAATACTAAAGTTATTGCGATAAAGCAAGCTTTCATTTTTTTTTAATTGCAAATATTTAGAAGAACTAGAAACGACACTTTCATAAATCATCATAAATTACGCAATATAATAACAAAATATGCAAATTATACGGAATTTATTGTTTCATGCAAATATTAAAATGTGAGCGTCCTACACGGGCGTCGGATCTATCATTACGAAACTAAAACATAACAACTGCCTAAGTGTTCACTTAATGATGCTAAGCACCTACCACCTACATGAGACAAGATTATCTCGACATCGAAGGTAAATCGCCCACTACATCAGCAGAACAGTCATCGAAGTATCTAACAAAGGTAACCGATTCGCTGACCGTCTTAGTCAGAACGCCCATAGGGGCTAATATGGACATTAGTACAGTTTCGTGTGTAGGTGGCACTTAGAACCCGGCCCCTGCCCTTTTAAGGCTATATGAAAAGTTTTGTCTGATCAAAGATATATTAATAAACAGAAACTTTGTTAGCTGCTGAAACAAATAGTTATAAGATTATTATAAAATTTATTGAATTGAACATTTAACATAAATTAACTAACTACATTGCAATAATATATTATCATAACGCTTCTTTTTAATTGGGGAAAAGAATACAAAATCATTTACTTCCACAACAATTCCGACAGATGCAATAAAGTTAAGCCCTTTTTGCCCAACATTTACTAACATGTAGCTTTTCACTAAATTTGTGCTATATGGTACTTACCATATAACATACCACCATACCATACCATAGCTACTTAGCTACGATATGTAATTGAACATTAGGTAATAATCATAACCAATCACTAAGAATCCCATGATGTAAGCCGTTATAGTTTAATATTAAAAAGGTCATAAATAGAAAAACTGGACGGTTTCTTGCTAGTATATTTTTCTAGCTGACCCGCACAACTTCATCTGCGACAAATAATGGGAGCTCTCAAAAGAAATAAATTTTCCCCGTTTTTGCAACATTTGTCATTGATGCTTCGCTCCTATTGACCGTATCGTGATTTTATGTATATAGCCTTCCTCGATAAATGGGATTTCCAACACTAAAATAACTTTTAAATTCGAACCAGTAGTTCTTCAGATTAGCGCATTCAACCAAACAAAGAAACTCTTCAGCTTTATAATATTAGTACAGATTACATTGAGTCAGGAAGTGTCAGGGACATAAATTCTCAAATTGAACAAATGGGATTACCTGTAAGGTCTGTAGACCTTAGTAACTACTTAATATTAAATTTAAACTTAGAGCTTACTTTCCAGGAATACACAATTTATTTAATTAGTGGTCCCTTTTTGTTTCCTTTGAGACAAGGATTCCTAAAAACTATCTTCATAATCTGATAATCAACATGCTAATCAAAATCCGATGCAGAATATTTTATAAGTACCAATATACCATTATTAGTCATTTTAGACATCCGCTTTATGGTAATAAGTACTCAATGTCAGAGATGACAACGATTGCCGAAGGTCTAGTATATTCTATAACTTGTAATAAAAAATATAAAAAAGCAATTACTTATGAAATGATTTAGTAAGTTAAGTAGACGATTTTGTTTTCACGCCCCGGTCACAATGCTAATGTGTTCTTTTGACTTAAGTAAATAATTCGTGGTTACACTTCATGTGATAATAAATTTTGATTAAGTAAGTATTATTAAATGCTAAAGTATATTATGAAACATTTTTGTTAATTAAATTTACTATTTAATAAGTACGTAAATATTACACATATAAATTTATACATATAGGAACTCAATACTAAAATTTAATATACAAGTTTAATTATTTTGGTTTCCTCCATATTTATTTTACGTATAATATCCAATAATAATGTCTAAGTCAAAATTCATAATTTGCTGTTTTTTTGTATAATATGGATTATAACTTATATTGATGCTAAATTTGTTCATAAATAAATTACGTAAAATGTAAAATTATATTTTTCCAATTAATCCAAGTATTTCTTAGAAGTAATTAGTTATTCCACTACATTAAGTATATATAGGTAGCGCAAGCCTATCTATATATTACTACATAACTACTATATGTTAATTTACATTTTACAGGCTTGAGGTAATCATAATACAAAATAGAACCGGTAAGATAGATCCAGCTAACTAACAAGTGGTATTATAAAATATTAGACCGTATTCTTAAAAGCTAAATGTAAGTATTCAACAATAATTTACGGCTTACTATATCGCATACAATTGGCCTAATTCATATGTAAACGATAGACCATACTGAACAACAATAAAAAATGCTATGTTTAGAATCCATCTTAGTAAATTTAGTAATGTGTTTAGAGTCTTAAGGTACTACAGAGTTTTATAGTTACATATCCAAGCCAACATGATTTGTGTTTGCCTTGTAATTTCCTATTGATTTATTTTCTAGATTTTATTCGTTCTTTGTTTGTTATGTTCGGCAAGTATAATTTTGCCCGCCTAGCAAAAGAAAAATATTCTTAAGGCAACTTGCACGAAAAATTCAAATAAAAAATTAGTTTTAACTTAAATTCAGTTTAGTTGTGTCAAATTGTAAAAAACTGTCAAACTAAAATTTGGTTTAATGATTTAAATATGATTTAAGTATTTCGTTCCAGTAGCTCTTAGACCCAGTTTTTTGATCCGTAGCAAAATCGTAAAAGTAAATCGCTCGGCTTGGACTATAACCATTGGTTACCATTTTAGCTATAGTTAATCGGAATGATGGTTATAGTGACTTTTATACTACGGGTCATAAAACTGATTTAGACGTCAAAATCTACAACATTTTTTAGTTTAAATTTTATTTATACCTAATTTAAAGATTGAAAACACACATTTGTATGAAGTTAGCTCGCAGAAACCAAATTTTACTGACTGCTTGTCGTTTATATGTGTATACCAATCGCCTTATTTTAACAAAGCGTAGTTAGTATTAATAGCATACAATGAATGAGAGAAACCAGCCAAGCATACTTTTTACTTTTACACATCTTATCTACGACGTTCACTTTTAAAGCTGCCATTAGACGTATCACGTATCTCCCCTTCTTTGTAAAGTTATGTCGATCCGGTAAGTGGCTATTCTAAAAATGTATGTAGTTTTAATTATTTGTTTATATGAATTACATTAAAGCAAACTAGACACTACAACATTTTTGTAGTAGGATAGTAGTTTAGCAAAATATTTAGTTTTTTTCAGAATCCGTAGACCAGAAAATTACAACAAATAATACGGTGTCGATTCTAGAGAAGTATGTATATAAGCTTGCTATAATAGTCAATGTAAGAACCAAGTTCGGTGAAGTTGTCAAAGCCCCTAATAGCTCTTCGGCCTACGGCCCTTAGAGCTAACAGTGTGGTTTGTCCGAAAAAATAAATAAATGTCAGAAACAGCGAACATTTTGCAAAAAGGCAGTTATTTATCTGATAAGTTCGAATAATTATAGAATAGACTACAGACTCAACTTATTTAGAATTAATAAGTATTTCTTATTTAACAGTTAGTACCGTCAATATATGCAAGTGGGCAAAATAGGCAGTAATGGACTACCGACATAAGTGAAAACTTAAAACTTTGGAATAACTGTTTTTTTTATGTTAAATTAATAGTATGACCTAGCTGTGCTCGCGGCTTCGCTTTCGTGGGCGACAGAAGAATACGTAAAGCTTTTAACAATGTAAAACTTTTTTTAAATGATGATATTGTGATATTTATATAAATAAGGACCAAGTATCTAAGGAGTAAAAAAATTGATCAAAATCTATCCAATAGTTTTTGCTTGATGCAACAAAAATGACTTCATGATTCCTAAATTTTCATCGTACACTACTCGTTTGCAAAAGAATTAACTTCGGAACTTCCATGTAAAAAGGTAATGTATAATTTAACAATCAATTCAACATGTCATACATATAGCTACAGATATACTATTACATGTAGATGTCGGTGACGCGAACCCCATACAAAAATCATGAAAATTGAAAAATATTATTCTTAAACCATCGGCTAAAAATTAATTGTATAAATAAATAATTAATATTCTCAGCATTGTCCAAATAAAATACCCGTTATTTTTTGGTTATGACAGTATCACATTTGGAAAATTAAATCTGTGATATAATAACGATGTCCAATCGACCATGTACATGGGCATATCTACAAGTTATATATATATCATAGAATATATGGTCCATTGTATGTGTATCCGTGTGACAAATTGTAAATTACATCTCGGTTGATGTGAGAATGCCGTAGATTATGATATGAGTCATAGCTGTAACGGTGCCGCGATGCACGAACTATGAATGTGATAACATTCAATAATGAAATATGGCTATTATTCCACTTAATAAGATTAAAATATTTATTGTTAATGGTTTTTTATAAAGAATTCGTGATTAAGTTATAATAAACGAATGTGAAATGACGGAAAATGAGAGTACCTAATATCTTTATTTATAGTCTAAATGTCCTCATTTAACTCCTCCTGTACTCATACTCCTGTATAGAAGCAAAAACGCCACTATACATTTCTGTAAATTATTAAAAATTTAACACAAAGCCCGACTGCAACAAAAACCCTTGACCAAAAAATTTTTTTCTATTTTTGCTTTTTATTTCATTCCCAGAGGTCATACTTATACTATATTAAGTAGCCGATGTCATTCAATTAAGACGAATCTAATAATGTATGTTAAAATCTATCAAACCGTTAAGGCTACAACGGTGCGTGCCAAATGAATAGACATACCTACATACATACATACGCTCGAAAAAAATTACCCTCGTTTTTTGCACTTGGGTAAAAAATACTTTAATTAACTAATTTAAAAGCAATATTAGGACCTATTTCTCTCAACAGTATTTTTCTGTTTGTTATAAGTAGGATTAACCACCGATAATCGCTTTATTAATAAAATGTCACCTAAAAATATTTTTTTATTTGTCATTCCTGCATAATTATCGTGAGTAGAGGCGTTTTCAATTTTATACCTCTCAAATAACTATATGGGTCAAATATAAATCGTACCAACCACTACTATATTTATATAAAAAATTATCAACTGAACAACTTGTTTTTTCAAGGTGACGTCATGTTATTAGTCTTGAGTCAATCTTCAAGCACATACTTTGTGATAAGTTTATACAAGGTGTCCAGAAAGGGTATCGGGTATTTGTTTTCGCGCCATATTCGAAAAAGGGCGTCTAAAGGGTGCGGGGAGGGGTTCGTGGCGTCCGCCTTTTTGTGGAGTTTTAGTCACGATGGAACAGTACTCGGGGACGCATCGCGCATTTTGCGTACGAACGTATTATCGTAATGGTGATTCAATAGTGACTGCTCAACGTCTCTATCGTGCGGAATATTGTACACGCCACGCGCCAAGTGACGATAGCATTAGGAAACGGATCAGGATGTTCGAGAATACAGGTGCGACAGTTAAAATTCAAAACTCTGGTCGTCCTCGTTCATTCGCGATGAAAGAAACAATTGAAGAAGTTGACGTCGGTTCGTCAAAATCCGTCTTTATCCATCCGAAAGCGAAGCCAAGCGTTGAACATCAAAAAATCGTCTTTACATTCGATTTTAAAGAAAGACTTACATCTAAAAGCCTATAAAATTCAATTGGTTCAAGAATTGAAGGATACGGACTATGCTAATCGACTGAATTTTGCGAACGAAATGCTGCAGCGATTTAACAACTTTAACAACATACTGTTCAGTGACGAAAAATTTTCACCGAATGGTCATTTAATAAGCAAATTGTCGGTACTGGGCATAGAATCCGAGACGAAAGCATGAACGACCCCTGATACCCAAAGGTCTTGTTTGGGCCGCTATGTCTTCTAAAGGCATAATTGGTCCATATTTTCATGAAACAACGAGGCCGAGCAATTAATGTGAATAGTGACCGTTATTGCGATATGTTGCGAAATTTTTGGTCCCAGAGTTGCAGGGTTTGCAGGTTTCAACTCAAGAACGTGGTTCCAGCAAGATCCACTTGCCATACTCAAATGACTCAATGGAAGTTGTTAACGAATTATTCCCTAATAAAGTCATTTCGCGAAGGGGTAACATCAATGCCCCCAAAGCCCCGACCTTAGCTTGACTATTTTGCATGGGGATACCTTAAAATAAGGTTTATCAAAACAATCTGACGAATCTAACCCAGTTAAAGCAAAACATCAGGTCAGAAATGGCAGCAATATCGATAGCTATGTTCAACTGTTATCGCCAATCTTCGTTTCCGTTTAGAAGAGGCCAGCAACGTAACGGTCATCATTTGGATAACATCATCTTTTCCAAATAATTCTCCAATTCATATGCTAAATAATAAACAATAAACTTTTTTATTGCATACAAATAATTTTTGTTTCATTGAACTTACAAATACCCGATACCCTTTCTGGACACCTTGTAGTTATAACAAAGTGTCTACGTAAGTTACAAGTTATTACGGAGATAAAAGCATAAGTAGCTGTGGATACAAGGTTAAATATTGTCACCGGTGTACCTATATGTTCATAATCAAACATATTATTATAATGGCTATATAATTATTCCAATATCTGATATTTTCTATGTTGCGTGTTTTACCCGCATTAAATTTATTCGATTAACTCTCCACATCGCCACCACCAACGAACCCGTGAAGCCAATCGTTGTTCTCACTTTCCGTACTTGTCAAATTGCTTGACTTTCATGGTTACTGCTCAGCCCCTTAGAGTCATAGCGTGAAGTTATATAGCTTTAACTATCCTCAATAACTAGGCTATAAAAAGCAAAAAATATTTATTCAAAATTGTTAACGCGTTCAAACAAACAAATAAAAACGATCTCATGAGCTATACAATAATTATTACAGTAAGTATACATATATTTGTGCATAGACAATCTGTAATGTAAGCCAACAGTAATTTCAAGCGCGCCCAGAACATGTTACGCATAGTTTATAATCCAATTTTATGTTAATAGTCACCAGGGCACGATCTTTAGATATGATTTATTTTTAATTAGCATATAATAAGTACCTATATGTAGTTGAAATGAAGATACCAGGAATTATGAGAAATCCCTACAGACCACAAAATCACGGAAAATGTCGACGACTATTGTAATCGGTTGCCTCTGGCTACTTACTGATAACAACGATGTTTCACTAGATTGAATTTAATAAAATGAAGATAATAAATCTGAAAACTTTTTATCTGCTTTTAAAATAAACTTTTAGGGTAACCAGTCTTTATGTATCATGTACGAAACCAATCACTTGTCATTATTATTATTACACTGATAGTTAACCCTCCTAACCTAAGCTTACATGTTAGCGTATCAGCAAAAGTATGATAACAAACTAACAACAACTAACAAACTAGGTTAGGTTAGGTTGGAATTGCGGTAAAAATAGTGTGAGCGCAAGTTTTAGTAGTAAAAAGAATATTTTTCTGCAATATGAATACGTTTCCAGTACCAAAAGGAAACTGACTAGAATATTTGACATCTTCTGTGATTTTCTGGTATCCTAAGGGATTTGTCGAAAATTCTAAAATTATTGTTTATGCCAAAGTACAGTAAGATTTTCAATCAAATTTTCAAATATTAAACGCGAGTGAAGACGCAAGATATCTTATACGCAACATATAAATGAATATTTAATTTTTTTATGTAACCCTATTCTTTCCTAAACCATTCATACGTATGATATAAAACTTTGGTAAATTATTTATTGCATGCACTCCCGTGAATGTTTCTGTATTAGTGCAATTCGTTTAAAACAGATGGCATGCGAGTTGTTTCATTTTCAAGACAAGGGGAACGAAATATCGGGTAAAAGTTAGTACATAATATAAATATTGATGGACCATGTCATTTTGTATTTTTTTAAGATGGTTAATTTCGAAGCGATTGGAACAAATCACAAGAGTATAAAACAAAGCGGGGTTGATCATTGCATGCACACCTATTACTGTGCTTTTGTAACTTGAGACATCTGCATCCATTCGGACTGCCGACACACTTAAGTGATATAAACAATCGAATTCCAAAAATAGATTTTATTACCACAGCAATTGAATTCAATGTCAGTGCAACAAATGTAATATTGCTCTATAAAGAACATTTCAATTTAAAGTGTATTCTAGAAACCTTGTGTTTAGGTTTAATTTTCATTATTACGTTATGGAAAATGAAGGATCATTTGTAAACCGCATAGGACTTGCGGTTAAGCTAACACTGAACAGTTATTTCCTTCTCAAAATTTGTATCTTGATACTGTTTTAACAATAAAATGTATAATAAAATACAATGCTTAATTATTATTTTTCTACATTATAATTATATTAATTTTCTTTGGAATTCTTTATATCACAGAACAAACTATTTACAAAACCTTATTCTCTAGAATGATTTTTATAAATTATGTAGAGTCGTTCTTTTTCTTGATTTAGCGCCGCATAAAGCACTTGCCAGTATCAACGTATATTAATATAAGCTTTCGTAGCATTTTCTATTATTCAAATTGGGTCCAACAAGATGATGGCTCCCTTATTACAAGTATCTAGGCAGTTTTTGTTACATCTCTAAATTCATGTTTCCAGTTTGCATTTATAATCCACTACACGTATGTATAATAATCAAATTATATGATGCAAAATGCCATCAATATTCCATAATATACGATTATAGAACCTAAGTTAATGGATTAAATTAAAAATTACAACATGGCAGTTTAAGATCCCGCCAAAAACTCTTATATTATGGTCTGCAATCAGTGTTATCATATAAAGGGCTATTAGTTTAGTTTTAAATTTAATAATTATGGACATTTATTATGAATAAATAGCCTAAAGCAATCTTAAGTTGACTTAAAAATACGACCAAAATAATGAATTAAATATTCATTCGATTTCATTTACTTCTAAGTTGAACAATAGGAGGTTAGTGTACACATACATAAACGATGAATGCTGAACAACAACAGGAAACAAGAGAAACCCATTGTAAAGACTATGCATCGTATGAAGTGAACAAAAAAGGGTAAAAAGCAAGTAACGGTCATCCCTTTGTCTTGCCGTGTAAAGAGATAGTTGTGTAACACGTCAATTGTTTTGCAAGCGGTTTCAGATAAGCAATGAAAGAAATATGTTGAATGTTATTCTATTAGTCACAGTTTTTAATCAAGTGTTCTTCGATATTCATGTTTTATGTTACCGTAAAAACAAATAGAGAGAACGTTGTTATCTTCGTAGTAGACTAAAATGTATAGAAAACAAACTACATATTATACCGATATATTATTTTAAGATAAACATATTTGTTTACTGTATTTTATATTGAAAAAAAAACAGCTTGTTTTTCAAATGAAATTAAGTAAGTACTAATGCATAAGTAAAAACGCAATTGTTGCAAACTCTTGCAAATATTTGGTGTTACTGCAATGCATCATAAGCATCATAGTAGTTAATATGATTAACGTATTTAAGTATTATGTAAAATTATTTCTCATTAAACTCTTTGTGAGAGTTCTTGGTGGGATCTTATTCTATGACTTAATGTATTTTTTTTATTCATGTTTATGAATGTTATTTGATGCACAATAGTTTGTTTATTGTGCACAAGTGAAGTGGATTATAAATAATAAAAAGAAACATGCATTTTGGTTACCAGAAAAACTCCCTGATCATTTCTAACAAGAGATCCACCATTTTGTAAAGCGTCGTTTTAATTTTTAAGATTAAAAATGTATTATATCCACGTGGTATTGGCAGAATTATGTTTAAACACACGATGCCATTAAAAAATAAGAAAATGAACTCATTTAGAGATATGGATGGAAATTGCATGTTTACACACAAACAAATTAAAAAAAAAAACATAATAATTACTTACATAAATTTTGGGACAATTTACCCATTTAATATAATGATGCAATGTGCACCTCAATAAAGAGCTTGAAGACTTTACAGTCAATCAAAATTTAAATTTACTAATTTATTGTCATCGTTCAAGCAGTAATAAAACAGTACGAAACCGTGACACTTCTCGGTTTAGAACCTATAAGTAAGTTAAAATAAATTAAATTAATAACACTCAGTAATTTTTTTATTTAAAAAAAGCGTAAAAACCAGCATTTTTTTCTGAAGGACGTTTAAAGATTACCTCATAAAATGGAGCTCTACACTCGCTTACGTCATTTTATTAAGTACTACAAATGAATAATAGGATCAGGAATCTTTTAAACTACAAAAGTGAACCAGTAACTATGTGTAAGTGCCGTAATTAACCAAAATTGTAAGTTATTTTTGTCTGTATGTCTGTTTGTATGTCGGGATTTAACTCAAAAACGGCTTGACGGATTCTTATGAAATTTTGTACACGGGATGCTTTTGTCATTGGTCAATTGATAGGGTACAAGAAACTTCAATATTACTTTTAAAAAACGTAAACACAGAAGTTCACAAAATTAAATTTTCATCAATCCTCAATTTTGTAGACGAGAAGTATATGTCATTCCATAATTGAGATATTATAAGAATCGTTAACTATACATGAGAAATCGTAGAATATAATAAAAAATTTCAAACAATTTTGATGAAAATTGTACACAGTAACAAACGAGTGCGATGCCGCGGGCACACCACTAGTTATATAATAAAATCCAAAATTAAATGGTCTAATGTACCTAACGATAATTGAAAAATTCGATGCACTGATTCACCTTGCTGTCTTTTCAATGTTATTAGTGTTATTACAGCACGTGATGTATAAAAAAACCTTTGTAACGCTGTTTATTATACATTTTGTATTTTTGGAAGGTTTGCAAAGTTTTATTTGTTATTTTAAAAGCATTTCTGAAATAACAAAATTTTAACGAATTCTTTCTTATCCGATTTTTTTTACGTACCTATAACCTAATTCTACGGTACGATAAATAGGCAAAATGTGCATATGAATTTAACGACAGCCAAGTTCAAGTTTGTTTAATTAGCAATATCATGTCTCTTATGTCGTAGGCATAAAGATCACGTTAGGTCGTCTCCGCAACGTTTCCGATGAGTGTTTCAAAATTGCAATCACTATCTTACGTGTCCACGAAAGGCAACAACCTGATTTTACCGTTGTACGGAGCCACGTAAAATTGACCTAGTGCCGGGTAAGTTATCAGGGACGAACGTGTTCCGCTTTACGACCCAAAATCAACGAAATCAAGCACGTTATATTATCTACTCTAAAAATGCACTGTAACATTTTTTTTTATATACTAGCTCGGCATAATGACTGTTTTTCACCTGATGTTAAGTACGGTACAGTCCACAAAAACAGCAACAGTCGATTACACAAACTTCATCGGTAGTCGTTGATGTCGCGAAATAACTCGTTTCAAAGAACAAATATCATAGAAAAGAGGAAACACGTTGGCTGGGATAGTATTCCACATTTGCACGATACGTCAAAGGTAAGAATTTTCACATTTTTTTATTCGTATCGTGATGGGCGCTACCGTGTACCTGTGGCTCTCTAATGCTTTGTAGGATAAGGTAAAATAATTCGGAAGACCATTCACCACGATACAGACGACTTTTATAACTTTATAAACTCTCTTTTATAAGAAATATTAAATCAACTTCTTGAGATGAAATCGCTCAGATATCAAACAGTTTATATACCACGTGACAGGAAGTCCTAATAACCGCATCACTATATCAATACTAGACAGTACTGTAGGTAGTTGTTCTATTATCATTAAAACGGTCAGTCGTATCACATCATTCACTCTCCATTAATGAACACTAATTCGTTGCAAGTGGAACAGATTCAGTTGCTATCACCCATTTATTGATGGCATTGACCTTTGTCGAAACAATTTGTATTATATTAATTGGCTAGGAACTACTGTTGTTTACAGACAGTAAAAGCATTAAATCCTTCTAATATAATAAATGTGAAAGTGTGTATGTTTGGATGTTTGTTACCCAATCACGCAAAAACCGCTGAACAGATCTGAATTAAATTTAGCACGCAGATAGTCTATGACCTGGAATAACATATAGGGTACTTTTTATCCCGATAAAAGTCATAGCTTAACCAATGATATCGTACAAATATAATAAATGGAAAGTGTCTGTTTCGCGCGTGTGCCCGATCGACTGCATTCTGTAATCCACGTGAGCAAAGCCGCGGGCACAGCTAGTTCTAAATAAATGTAAATAATTTAAACTTGCATTATTTGTCCCTATATTGTGTAATATTGGTGTCATTTTGCATACGTAATTTGGTTATTTGATTGACGAAGGCGTTACTTTGCGTAAATCTATCGTAATTTTTTATCCGCAATTTATTTGCTATTTCCACGAGAATGTAGCAAACAAATTTCAGATAAGATATAGTTTTGTTATTTAATTGTGCTCAAGTGATGTGAATTATAAATATGTAGGTAATAACTAGAAGAATGAATTTTAAGTTGCCACAAAAAGTCCCTGGACTGTTTTCACAAAGGAGCCACCATCTTGTTAAAGCGTTGCTTGAACTCTGAACATTTAAATAAACCCCTATCCACGTGACATTGGCATTGTGTATAAACACACGTCGCCATTAATTAAAAAGAAAAAGAAATAAACCGAAGGTGTTTAACTACGGATTGCATAATTACGAGTACATTCTATATGTTGCGAAATATCAAATGCATATAGAATCTGTTGATCTGGAAACTGGGTTATTTAAATATTTAAATTTTGTATTTTATTTCGTACATGTGAACGAGTATCAGCGATCCTCTGATGCGTGGATAAGGAGCGTGTTGTATATTTATAGTTGGATACGGGGTCGACGTTCCTCACGCGTCTCCCACGCCGCGCTGCGCCGCCGCCGCGCGCCTCGGCCGTACCTACCACGACCCGATGAGATTTACAAATCGTTCCGTGATAGTCGTTTCGCATGTGCAAGACAAGAAAGGTAACAATTAACCAATAATAAATACGTACATTAAGTAAACAACAATCAGGATGATAAGTATACATTTTACTATCTTCACCATATTTATAACAAAGTTCAATAATCATAAACAAAGTTAAATTTAAACGATAAATCATAAAATTATATCTAATCTAAACTTGTAAACCTTCATTATCTGTTACTTTCTTGCTGGGAAAAAAATAAGTCTACGTCATAGTTAGTTTTATCTCTTACAAATTTCTTTATGTGCACAACTAATAAGCCCAAATATACCAAACATCAGAAGAAATAATTTAGCAAAACAACTGAATAAACTGTATATTTAATTACCACCGATTCAAGATTTATTTTGTACTTTATTAACACCTAACTATTAAGGCAACAATTCACTAAGAGTAACTGCAACTGATAAGTTTAGTGTCACGCAATCTGTGCGCCAGCCAATTGACGCCGATGACGTAACCTAGATGTCACGGGAAAAAAAAACCTTTTTTACTGTGCTTTATCATACTGTCGTCTTACCAAGAAGAGTATGCATAACATATTATTAATTATCTCAAAAATTATCCTTAACTTACCTATGAAAATACGACTGAATTAAAGTGCACGTAATTCGATAATTCTCACAATAGACCGATGGTGAAAGGTTAACAATAACACCAATAACTAGTACTACCACAAAATCGTGTTTATACAATAATGGTTCCTAATCATTTTAATTCAAAATTCAATACGCAGAAATATTTAACGACCCTAGTGTTCAATAATACGAAACGTGGATTACATCATTTATGTACCCGTGGTGTGGACATCTAAAAGAATGAGTCATAAAGCGCGATAAAAAATTGTACGCAGGATGATGTTTGAGTGTATATTGGATCTCCATGTAAGTACATTGTTGCTAATAGGTATTTCGACGAAGTGTATGTAAAAAACAAATCAAAGGAAATTCTATTACGACACAGTTTCGAGACTTTAAACAAATTAACAAGTAGTTGAGAATATTTTAAAACTTTCAGTCGTCGTCGTTCTCGTGGTCTAACTAGCGGATTTATTTAAAGCGATAGCATGCAGGCAGACATAGTCCAGTGTCATTTGTGGCAACTCATTCATATTCTTACGGTTGGAATTAAAAATAGCAATCGGCTACGTTTACGATAGTGAAAAATGAAACAGGTGATCCGTTCACGTATAGTGTTGCGAGAATACAAGATGTGGGATGACAAACATGCATTCATGCTTCGGTCATTCAACTCTTTACAGGAAGAATGTAGTCTGGCGCCTGAATTTAACAAGTCAATGTCTGTGTTTTAAATTCTCGCAAAATTTTATCGTTGAATTTTTTCGACAGATCTGCATTTTAGACATCAGTCTCTTGATGGTTCGACAAGTAAACACATCGCTGTCGTCTGTCGAGTCTGCATGATACACTTTTTTTACAGTAATTTTAGAGGACAACTAAAATAAAGTCGCAACGACTAATTACTGTTTGGACAGAGTCCCAACCAGATAAACACCCAAACCTCAGCCAAAAATACACAAGATGGCGTCGAGTTCATAATAAAACAATTTAATGGGCCAGCGCGCTTTCCGCGGTGACGAAATCTGCGCCGACGCATTCTCGTTGCGTAATTTGAAACGCGATCTTTGCAAGAGAAAACTGTAAGGTCGAAATAATTAAACTACCGTCGAAGATTGAATCGACGGAAAGCAGAATTCGTTCCCACACGTTACATGAGTTCAGTGTTAATAAAAAAAAATTGTAAGCGTACAAATTATCACCTAGCATCGTATTTGCACCATTTCCTCTCGCAAGTCTTATTTTAAATTCAATTTCATTCGATTTTCGTGTTTGAAATTACAAAGAACTTATGACCTTTAACAGAATTCTATATTTTTTTAAGACTGATTTCATAAAGAATTTAATGAGACTAGTTGTAAGTGTAGGTTACTACTTATCTAATACTGTTTTATTTTTTGGTATCATTTTTAAAACAAGGGGGATGTGGACAGACGGTTTTGATTGTTTACGCGCGAGTGCAAACAGCGGGAGGCGCGCCGCTTGACAGCGGAAGCTGTACGGAACCTCGCGTCATTGGCTTTGGCAACATCAGCATCATCACCGTTCATTCATATCACATATTATTCATTCAACAAACTTGTAACAATATCATCTATACTATAAATGATAATATAATAAAGCGGAAAGTTTTTTGTTTGTTTGTTTAAACATGCTAATCTCAGAAACTACCAGTCAGATTCGAAAAATTATTTTTGTATACGATAGGCAAATTCATGAGATTAGTATAGGCTATCTAACTTATAGCCTTAAATATTGATTTTTGTTAAGTAAGTCGGAAGTGGAAGCCCTCCCCCGAATTGATTTATCCTCGTGCGCTGGCGTAATAGTTAATGATACGTGAATACAATGTACTACAAAAAAAAATATTGGCCATTAGTATATCTAAACAAGTCCGCGAAATCATATGCCTACTTCCATACATAAGATACAATAAGGAAATTTACAAATTTTTTTGTTAAAGATTACTGGCTCTGTGAGCATTATTTTTAGGCGTGGCATATTAATCCTTACGAACAAAAGTTACTTTATCATAAAGACAATTTTATGAAGTTAAATGTTGCCCTTTATAGCGTGTTATTTGGACACATAGTTTAGGAGATAAAAAAATTAAAATAATTTGTAATTGCGGGATGTGAGGATAATAATGATAGGCTACAGTTGGTGACGCGTTGTTTGTCGGATGTAGCTATTCGAACATAAAACCTTGTGGACACTACCTATAAAATATTAATATAATAATTTGATGACTACTTGTAAACAAAATTAATTAAGAGGAAACGCGGTTGGTAAGACATAAAAAATACGTTTTAACAGATATCTATTGCTATCGCCCTGCCTGTGACTGAAAGACCGAATATAGCACGAGAAAGACAACTGCAGTTCGGACTATTTATCCTATACATTAAATATACGACATCATAATTTCGTAATCCCTTATCCTACAACTCCAAAACTAGACCGATTTTAATATTGTTTTCAAGAAAAATATAAGAATGACTTTGGGCATGCATTTAATATGTTTTGATTTTTAATATTTGTCAAATGTTTATACTCGATGTCTGATAAGATAACTAGGTATTTTTTTCGTAATTTCAGGAGGCTCCTAGTTTTTATAAAAAAATCATAATAGGAACATAATAAAATAGATAAAGATTACATGGTATAGAAACATTTTATCGAGTGGGAACAAACAACGATAAAATACAGGAATACCTTTATGTAATATAGACTAGCATGCAGCCCGTATTTCCTTCTAACAGATAACCTACAGTACCTGATACAAAACTCCGAAAGTCATAGCTGATAATTATAATAACACTAAATTTCGAAGTAAATTTATCAGTTTTATTGGAAAGTTAATGCTGATGAGTAATCAAGGGTAATAAAGAAAAGGCATTTTAACGAAGTTGCAGATACCATTTTATGCCAAGAATGGAATGGATACAGTTACTGAGTCAGTATCCTCAATACTTTAATTTACGTTTAACTTCAAACAACGATGTAGGGTTTTCGTTGGGACCTTGATCTGATAAGCGGTGGGTTTTATTTTAATTCATAAACTGATATTATTTGACTCTTTATTATGTAAGTTTGGCGGCATTTTATTTGTCGTACTTTGGTTATTAGGCACAAGTGTTGTAACAGGGATCCGCCATTTTGTTAGAGCTATGTTTGAAGTCTACTAGAATATTTAGATAAATATTATTATATTCACATGACAATGACAGAATTGTGGATGAACACACGAGCCATTAAAAAAAAAGCAAAAAATCAACAATTTTATATTTACAAAAAATATGTATTTTAAAAAAAATGAGACTAGATTTATCGCACTCCATCAGCTGAGTACAGCAATAGAACCATTAGGCACTCCCATCCTGAACGTCTTATAATTTTTATTGCGTAGGCAACCCCGCCCTTCATTGTTATGGGGGTTTAATGAGCCTTCACTCGTACCGATTTTATTCATATTGCGTGTGTCCGTATACGACAAATGCTTACACGTGGTATTATTATACAATTATACCATTTTTATTACTTTCGGAGTTATATTTATAATCAGAAAAAATATTTTAATATCTAAATAATGCAAATTTATCCATCATGCAAGTGAATGCCTATCCCGTATTAAATAAAAATATATTTGTTTTTCAATTTTTGCACACAAAATCAAAGATATTTTATAAAATATCATTGCGCAAAATAGGGCGCATGACGTCGATTTGCAGAACCAGATCAGATTTAAACCAGTGTAAACCTGATTATACTTTGCCGATAAAAAAATATAATTATTATTAAATTATCGATATTTACAAAATGAATTGATAAATTATATTTAATACATGGTTAATATGCAAATAATGTAGTGTTTAAATATAATTAGAATTATACCATCTTATCGGAGATGAATATAATCCGGATATAATATAAATACATATAATTATTTAAATATTCAACATAAAAATTACCTATGCATGTTCTAGGTAAGATTAATTCAGTTGGTATTCAACAAGAGTGTTTGTGAGAAGCTAAACAACATATAAAATAATAATAATAGTAATTTAGTGATCTATCTATATATATTTATGATCAATCAAGTGATTTTTGCCAGAATATAACATTATATTATGAAAATGTATAAACTATAAGTAGGTATTTTCTAGTTTTCTAATGTCTTGACTTACCAACAATATAAGAACTCTTACTCTACAATATTTATACCACTGTATAGAATTAATACATTTTTTAAAATAAATATTTGGATGGTACTTTTATGTAAGTAATAATTAATAATTCTGTTAATAATAAGGTATTGTTAGTAAAATAATCGAAAACCATATTTTTATAAAAATAATATCTATATTCTTAAATCAGTTTTAATTATTAATTTAATTTTTAATTAATTCTAAACTCCTAATTTAATTCATAAAAATGCTTTACTTATACTGCATAATAAACTATTAGTTTACAGTAACAAACTATTCATCCAAAAAGTGAAGTTTAAAAAAAATACACCCAAATATCACATCCGCGAGGCTCCCGCTTCCATATGGTTTATAAATATACAACGCCATGTCATTAAAAATATCTAATTAATTCTTATTATGTCTTATTTGACGAACATAAACAAGCGAACTAAGACTCTAAGACATGTAGTTAAAGAAGTATTCGTTTCGGAAAAAAATAGACTAGCTTCAGTATCTTTCAGAGATATCAAGAAAACGTCTGTGTAAGTTGTTACAGGGTTCCGGAGAACGTTTCATATATTATTTTCGGTGTACGAAATATTTTTATTCGCAGCGTGTAATACAAGATTAGACGATTTTATGATTCAGCTCATGCTGAGAAATTACTAGCAAAAATATTAAACATCTCACGTCGACTGCTGTTGAAAAATTCAAAGCAAAGATTTCCCACATAAAATATAAATACGGTCATGACTTTACAACTAGAAGGACAAAAGTGTCACCTACTGTGTCTATTTCAATATTCAATTTTGTATTCAGTTTAAGAATATTTCATTTTTACAATACTCTTTAGTATTTCAGTCTGTCATATTGTGTATCGGTAATTTTTTGAGACTCATTTATTCACAAATCACAATATAAAATTAGGAACAAACTACATATATTGTATCAAAACGAATTTATGAAAACAAAATGGCCTAATATCGCTTTCATAGTTAAATGAGGAAAACTGAGTTAACATAAATATACCGTTAAATAAATGCAGGCTCGATCGATGTCGTACATATATGGGCTTATAGATATTTTTCAACTATTATGAAACGTGTAAGTACGTACATTGTTAACTTGTCACGGTACGTACACGTAAAAAAGTTGGTAATTTAGTACGATTTTAAACCATCATAGTATCAAAGAACTAGATCATAGCTGCACTAGCAAAAATACATGGCACTGTAAGCAATCTGAATGGTAAAGACTTTACTTACTTACTTACTGTGCCGTGGCGATAGCATGGACGTAGTGATAATTTTAAAATAATTAATATTCTTTTGCTATTTGAAATAAAGTAAATTATTAAAAATAAAAAAAATCAAATACATAATATAATAAGATAAGTTATAGCTGTCACTCCCACAATTAAGACGAATCCATTTGCAATTCTCAACAAAACATAACAACCATTTACTTATTATCTACATAATATCTACTATTATATTTCATACTAATAGGTAAGTGAGCTATTCTTGTATATGTGTAATTGATTTCTCGGAAACGTCTCCAACGATTTGGATGAAAGTTTGTATTTAGATAATGTTTTACATTGCAAGTTTACATAGTTAGGGGTTTTTCTTTTTTTTTTAATACCAAACAAAGCTCGGTCGTCCATATATTTATATTTACGTAAGATATGACTTTCCTAGAAATATTCAGCGTACATAAGCATTTTTAATCAATGTATTTTAATGTAGATAGTATCATGTTTAATTTTATGGTGTCCCAAATATATCTGATTTACTGTAGTTTTTATAATTCAGTAAATATATTGCAACGCTCTGCCGTTATTTGAAAATTAAACTAGACATTTTATTTTCTATTCTTCTGGTATTCAAGTTTTTAAAACATAGAAAACATTTCCAGCTATTTTGTAATATAAATGACCCAATTAAACCGGTTGGCGTGTGTCCAGGTTACGCGGTTTCTTCTATTAAAATTTCTAATTACAAATAACAAAATAACTTATTACTGTAGATATTTAGAAAATTTATTATAAACTAGATGTGCCCCACGGTTTAACCCGTAAAAGATTTATTCGACCAACTGTCTTATTACCTGTATCCTATGTTACCTATCATTGTTCCCATTTGCCGTACCTACTTCCCAGATCCCAGTATCTTCCCAGATAGTTTGATCAATAGCTTAATGAGTATACTATAATACGGAAAAATAATTTTTGGAAGCTGACCGGCAGTTCCAGATATTGCCAGTTCAAACAAACTATCTCTCTTGAGATTTTTCATATTAGTATAGAACAGTGAAATATTTATTATAATTTATCAACGAATCTAATTAAAAACCATATATTCATCATACAAGATAAGAATACGATAAAATTTTTTGCGAAACAAATATGTTATAATGTGAAATATAACAATACATAATAGACATTGGAAGTTAGTTATCATTAATACTGGTTTAGGTATGTAAAATCAAATGATAATAATGTTTTGAAATTAGTTATGAGAGAACAATCTGACCTGAGCGCAATTATTATAATTACACTGAGACGGGTTTGCTAATAAGCTCAAAAACGTGCGTAGCTTCAAAGGTACATATGATATAAAGTGCTTTCGTATATGCGTAACCTAGATACCTAGGAAAAGATTCCTTGTAGTTGATGCCTATATAACATTCCTCAGTGTTTACTTATTCTAAACACATCTCTTTGAGTTACAGGGCCGAATCCTGGATTTTGGGAAGTTATATGAAACCCACCATAATAACTTTTTCCCTGTAGGAGTCAAAGGGTTAATTAAAGGAAAGCAATATTAATGTAAAAAATAATTCGTGGAACACTTTTAATAAACTTTGCATTTAGGTGTCAAATCAACAACAACACAAGACAAACAATAATAGACCTAATGTTAATAATCTACGAAGATATAATGCTGTTCATAAAGTTTACCAAAATCAGTGTTTTAACGAGTGTTATCTTATATGTTTAGATTTTATTAATAAACCTATTTTAACTTATATTTTTAAGAATAGGTATGAAATATCACAAATGTTTCTAATACTGGTAACCGTTAGCAATAAGGTATCTATCTATCTACTTAGAAGTAATTAAATTAACAGTTGACGTCGCGTAAGCGAACGAACAAATATACGCGCTATAGACATATGGAGTATCTATCTCTAGTGCACATGAAAGAGTGAGATACAAATTTAAATTTCAATGACTGAAAGTTAAGACATGTGCAGACAACTTCGCACCGGTACGTGACTCATTGTTTAAATAGTGACCTTTTTAAATGCGATCTAGAACAGGACACTTGATCAATTTTGATATATTATATTGTTTCCTGTTACTTTATCATTTTTATTATTATTTTTAGATCTGGTGAATTATAGTATAATTCAAATTTCCTCTGACCTTATTATATAACTAATAAAACATGGACATCCATTTTTAAAAACAGAGACACTGGAAAAATCACATAGGCCGATGATCAAATGTTTGTTTAAATTTTTTATGTAGCCAGTAGTGTTACTTCAACATCATTGCACAATTAGATGAATGAACCGGTAAACGTACAGTACATATATTCACCAAATTGCTTAATGCGAAATGAATGGGACCCTTAAGGCGTCTACACACAATCGACAGTAGACTGGCGCCTACACATCCCACACATGTGGCGCAACAGCGGCACTTTCGACATATTTGTCTCGCTTGTTAGTATGCCTTGCCTATCGATTATAAAAATCGTATCTCGGAAGCCTATGCGAAAAAACGTTGCTATATTTAAACTTGATGTCACAACTTTTTTCAGGGTACGCCAAACGAATTCTGATTAACATCTTCATCTTAATGCGTGACCGTTAGTTAGATTCGCATTGTTCTCGTGTAAGTACGAGTTGTTTAGCAAATTCGTCGTTGTTGATCAAGTTTCAGAAGCGGTCAGACCGGCGCCACCTACGTGCTTCTGTAGAAAGTTGAAGAACTAGACTGGCCTAGTTTAGAGGAATTACCGAGCCAAGCTCAGCATCGCACGATGTGTTTTGATTTCCACTTCGCAGCGCGCTGTGTAAAATGTATGTAGGTAGGTATGGTTTTGACCCGTGAAACATTAGTTTTGGTTGTTTTTTTTTTCTTTGTTATCTCATACAGATACATTTTTATAAACAAGATATAAGGAGAGTTAAAAGGAAACACGGGCGGTGTTTTGCCCATACAAATGTATTCCCTTGTTTCCTTCCTAGATAATGGTACTAGAGCAAATACTTTTATACCGTAAAATCCATAGGTATCTACCATTACCACGTTCCTATGTTTTGTATTTTTTTTTTTTCATAAATGAATTACATAATATAAAAACTACGAGCCTTTGAAAATGATGAAAATTACCCTTTTACCGTCATGTACAGATGCCCAGCAAACAAATTTGACGACTAAAAAAAACATAGCCAAAGTCATTTTATTTTTCTTGAAATAAATACTAAAATCGGTTTAGTTTTGGAAAAGGAAACAGGGGAATACGAATGTCAATTTTACAGAGGTATAGGTAATCAGTTTAAACTGCAGTTGTCACTCTCGCTCTATTCAGTGAGGTTTCGGGCAAAGCGCGACAGCAATAGGTTTTAGAAATACTTATGCTTGAAATATTGAAATGAAACAGTACATCACCAAATAGCTGTATTTCCAAATCAACAGCAAATCAAGAAAGTTTAAACTTACGTTAGAAACAGTACCGTTATTGAGAATCGAATATTAAGTATACAATAAGTACAACATCACAACAAAAACCATACATTAAACTATGCTTTTAGTCTGCACGGCGTATCAGTCTCATATCTTCGGTGTAAAAAACCCACATGCAAGAACTAGGAAGCAATTTGATGGGAAAACAACTTGCAACATATAAGTAAAAGGGTTCAGGAGGAGTTATAACAAAATCAATTAATATTATGATTTTATAATACTGAAAAAATCAATAATAAATACCTATTCATTGCCAACATCACGAATATAAACATATGGAATAAAAACTCGGCATGCGTCCGGCGGCTACATACATCGCGATTAGTGTGATAGTGTGCAGTGTGGACCGTGAAGGTCGGCCAATGCGTTATCGCTGACTACTGTTATAAAACAAACAACTACCATGTTTTCACCATTTCTACATTATCTAATTACTTTGATTGTGCATCTCTTTTCCTCGCGTTGAATTTAAACTAGGCAACTGGTTAACGATATACAAATTGCAGAAACATACCTATTATTTTCGTTTCGCATTTATTGTAAATATTTAACTTATAGTTAGGTCAGGTTTACATTTAATATTTCTGGCTATAATAAATACTAATGTAGATAGACATTTACATAAGATTAAAACACACTTAATGCTTATTGCAACAGCTGTATGGTACATGTTGTGGCCCTCATTATTCCGATTTTCATTCAAACCTTTTAAAACATACCTACAGAAATATGTTACCCTCTGTAAATAAGTAACACCGAAATTAATAAGAACAAAGTTTAAATTTACAGATTAAAATCATTTTGTACAATTCAAATCATATTTAATTAAGTAGGTACTTAATAAATAAATAATACCCTTATTATTGATTACTAGAGGACAGTTACTAATTATATAGTAATAAAATAAAAGTCCTTAAGTATTATGCTTTTATTTATTAGATTAAGTAAATATATATACCATTATTATAAAGAGGAAAGATTTGATTTTATGTTTGTCTTTTCTTTTTTTATTTGTAATGGATAAACACAAAAACTGGATCGATTTAAAAAATTCTTTCACCAATATAAAGCTACAGTATTGGCGAGTAACATAGGCTATATTAAAATTTGAAAAAATAATTTATTCCTCATAAAATTGTTGATAGTTTTACTCAAAGTATAAAAAACTGCCTACACGGGTGCGTTGTCGATGTTTGTCGTATAAAATGAACATGGGTGAAACCATGGGGCATAGCTAGTCTTACTTATAAATGGTATTATCATGTTAAGCTGAAGTGCTTCCATTTTCATGTTAAATTGTCACGGTGTTCTGATCTGATCTTATATTTGTCTCAGATATGGTATATTAGCAATTTTTGAATAGATATGTATTGTTAATAACACAGAAAAATACTAAGATAATGGGTACTATGCTTTAAATTTATATATTATATACTAACTTTATAATGGGGTTAGTGTGAACTCGACGTAGGTAGGTAAATCCTTTCACTTTACAGTGTGGTTAATACCTTTATTATGTCTGATATAATAATAATTTATGTGGAATTTAAAAAAAAAAACAAATGTGTTGGATGTGTTTCATTTGAAATTCATCGCATAGCTGACACAATAACGAACGCCTGCCTAGTAGTAGGTAGGCCTATTCAGAACAGCAATAATTATAAGTACTTATTGTAGAGCAAAGAACAAGTCATGTCCCCAGTAAACCTATATAGGTATTATTATGCATAGCCTTTTTTATCACAGGAATAAACGCAAATAACTAGAAGAGTAATAATGAAACGGACTTGCAGCGATGGAATTCAGCTACCGAAAAAACTCATGCTGTACATATTTTTCCGAAATTAAACATTGTTACTAAAACAAAAAGTCTTCGTCTTCTACAATTATTGACAAAAGTTTTGAGGAGTTCCCTGGTGTATATTTGAGGTCGACGGTCTAATGGCGATGAAATTAAAATGGGACCACCCTTGCGGTATCCCCTTTCCAACGAAAAAATAATCATCAAGAAGTTATAGCTGAACATCCAAATATAATCGAATTGAGAAACTCTTTCTTTTTTGAAGGTTAAAAATGGTTAAATACCAGTGGGATTTCGATTCTATGTCATAAATTGTTCGCACCTCGACAATCGACACGTATTACAATCATTCATTTTTATAATGGTAACTTAAGTACCTACTGACAGCAACATAAAACCTTTAATCCTAGACATTTGAGAAATGTACCTACATGTAGGTATGGTGATAAAAGTAAAAAATTAAGATACATAAGATACATAAGGTACATGATAACAAATTTCTCGAAAACAACGTTTATCCTATTATTTCCTTGCTCAATGAAACAAGATTTACACGTATTAAACTATTTCATATTCCTAATTTCCTCTTTCGCTTTCAAAAATTCAGGCCATATCAAGAAAAATCCAGTCATCTGGTAACTCAACTTTAGCACGTATAAGCTATTGATATTAAATAATGAAGTAGTTTCACATAATATGCATTTACTCATAGATTTATTGAATCTATGCATTTACTAAAACAAAATTGTTTCGTACAAGCAAGAAGATTTATACTCTTATTGTGTAATGTGGGTCAACAATATTCCATTTGCACATGCATTATTTACGTTTCTCACTAAGAACGCTTATTGTGACCACTAATGTATCTTACGTACGATTCGAGTGTTACTTTGTTCCCACATTCAGGGTACGCATTTAAAACCACTTAGTTAAGGTGATAAAACGAAATAAACACATTCATGTTGATACGTTAAATATTAATCTACATAAATTAATTATATATCTTATAAATATTTCGAACTTAAGGAATATTGTAATATTATTTCTTGTAAATGACTTAACAGAACACAGGATCTGTTTAACAAATACAAAATCGACAAACCAACTTCGAAAACAATTGTCGAAAACATTGAAATATGAAATGTTTTTGAAAATATTTCTCCACAGTATAAGTAGTCTAACTGCGGACAGTGTTGTTCATTAAAACCTGTTAGTAAACCTACATTACCGCTTATTGATTTACATGTTTACTTCTTTTTGCCGGACAGACACTTCCCTAACTATATCCTTAAGTTTCGTAACCTTAGGTGGTCGACCATTACCCATGACACACCCAGTTTGTATTTGAGTGAGATAAAGGCATCCGCCGGATTGCACGAAGGTTTAGTTGAGGCAAAATTATCTTCGATGCAAAAAAGATACCAGTTTCGAAGTATCTTTAGAATAACGAAATCCTTTTATGGGAACATGGTGATTATTATTACTATTTGTATGCAACAAAGGTGGCAAACAAGCATACGGCTCGCCAGATAGTAAGCGGCTACCATAGTCTACAGACGCTTGTAACAAGCCTGTAAGGAGCTCTGGATAACCCTACTCATCGCAGGAACACAACACAAGGTTATCTAGCTGCGATCTTATATAGGATGGAGGTATTCCACCAGTCGGGTCGTCCCAAATAAAAATAAATTTCTCTGTACCCTACCTGTCTCGATTATTCAGACACCTACTTCAATGTTTTCACTTTCTAAGGTAACGATAATCTTACGATATTACTAAACCTCTGACAATTCTGTAGGCGTCGAGAAGGCACAATTAAATGCAGCCGGTTCAAGTAGTAAGTCACCTTCGCCAGTACGCTGTCAACTCCCACGCCTGGCCACCGACCTTGTTGTTTAAGTACTGTATAACAATCATTCTTGTTTCCTAGTCGTTACTTGCTGAATATTCACGTATGCTAAACGTTGATTGCAAGAGAGCACATAAATGAAATCATGTTTATATATCCAGGTTGTCGTGCAACGTAGAAGGCGAGCCACAATTATATAATCAAATATCTAAAGTGGATACCAAACTTATTTTGCATATTATTTACATTTCATCATTAATTTGGTTCATATTTTATAAATTATAAACACAAAGTATAATATATTCAAATCGATACAGTTATTCTAATTAATTTTGATTATTGTAGGTATATAATAAAACTAGTTGTGAAGCCCGTGAAGCCTATGTTTGTTCTCACTTCCCGTACTTGACATTGATATTCATGGTTACTGCTTTGCTACTTAAAGTCTTAGCGTGAAGTTATATACCCAATAACCTTCCTCAATAAATAGGCTATAATATGTAAACATATTTTATTCAAATCTGACTAGTATTTCGCAATCAAACAATCTCTTGATCTTTATAATATTGAGTACCTAGGTACCTACAGAAAAATAATCTATACTATTAATAAAACTGAAATGTCCGTTTGTAATGTCAAAATAACAGCTTTTTACTAAATACATATGAAAGTATATACGATATTTATAACAAAAAACCCATTTTTAAAATATTTTTGTCTGTCTGTTTGTTCTGGGTAAATCCCTAAACGGTTGGAGCGATTTTTGCAGGACTTTCACTGACAGATAGCTGATGTTATAAGGAGTAACTGAAGCTACTTTTATTAAAAACAAAAAAAATTTAGGGTCCCGAGCAAAACTGGTCATGGTGAATCAATTGGGGCGCTTTAATGGCATATGCTGAGTAAATCATAAGAAATATATCAGATTAATGTACTACATAGTTGTAGAAATTAAAAAGAACTACAAACAAGTCAGCTAGAACATAATTATGTCTATCTTCTAAAAATCACCCACAATAAGCATTTTTATATTTAAAATAACCGGGAGCGAGGGTAGCACTATTGACACGTTTGCCCGAATCGACGACATTTTGTAGTCAACGCGAGCGCAGCCGCGGGCACAGCTAGTAGTTTATAAACAGTAACAACATACAAACTCAAAAACGTACACTTTTCTATCATAAATTAGTTATGAAGCGTGTAGGTGTCCGAAATGTCTTATAAGCTAGGTATCACGTTAGAAGTTTCTTCAAGGAATTGTTTGAATTTACGCGTAGGTATTAAGTGTCACACCCACGAGACAAGTATGCACGCCTCTTTGAAACTGATCGACTTTCATTTCGAATTACAGTTTCGACCCCACGCTCTTATATACGCATTCCTTGTATGTACAAGTACCTACATAGACCATGCTTGATGGTCACCTGAGCTGCATTAATATTCCGAGTTGGAGGATCAATGTTATTAGGTTCAGGCGGTCCGTTCGGGTCAAAGTTCAAGTGTTTGCCTTCTGACAGATCGCTCATATAACACTATCATGTCCCTTTGAACTATATAAAGGATAGTTTCATTCTTACAAGAATCTGTTTGAGGTTAGTGTACTTGCTAATAAATAAAATATACAAAATATTATGAAAAAAATGTTAACTATATTATATTACATCAATACAAATAATAAAATTGATATTTTACTAAATACATATACTATCCGTGCGCGATAAGTTGAGGCTCGCCTGGAATGCAACCCTCCGCTCGCTACCCTGTAACTTCCCTCAAGCTCCAGTGTTGTACTGTAGGAAACGCCATTTTTTTACATCTTAGTCTCGTACTGGCTTACGTCACGCAACGACGACGCGCTCCGATTTTATAATCTTATTTGATACTCTTTCGTTGTTATTTTTTGTGTTAAGTTTATTGTTATAATGAAAGGTAAAACTTTACATAGTGGAGAGAAATCTAGTGTTAAAAGTATTGGGACTTTTTTGAAAAAGAAAAACGGAACAAACATTTGTGTTTACCTGTTGATCAGGTAGTAAAAAGAACCTGTATGGCACCGGGAGTTTCGAAAGCCACGTTGAAAAATAGCAGAGACGAAGTGATATTTTTTTGTGCACAGTACAACCATGCGTCTGTGGTGTCACCGCCCCCAGGTCTCAACTTATTGCGCACGGGTAGTAATGTAAATATACGGTACTTAAATAACAAAAAAACAATTTTCAATTTTTTTTTGTCTGTCTGTTTATTCCGGCTAACCTCCGAAACGGTTAGACCGATTTTGACGGAACTTTCACTAGCAGATAGCAGATGTTATAAAGGAGTAACTTAGGCTACTTTCATAATGGAAAAAGAATTAAATTTCTGCGCAAATGAAATAAACTAAAGGAGCAGTGTCCAGTACCTAATGAGTGCAGCTCACGCGCACGTTCCGCTTTTCCGTCGTCCCAGGCTCAGCTAGTATAATAAGTGTATGTATATAGTGTAAAATGAGAACTTTTTTCGAAGTTATACTTATTTAGACACGTTTTAAAAAAATGACTTTTAACACATTGTAACAAAAAGTCTACACCGTGAAGTTTCAAAACAAATCTAAGTTTATCTATAAGAAGTTGCTTGCTAAACCTCCTGTTTTATTTTGGTAAAGATAACCCCACTAGTCACATTCGATGTTTTGCATCACACAATATCGATCTTATGTACACGCACCCACTTCTTTTTACCAATCAGATCTACCAATCAATTTTTTAATTGTGATTTATAAGGCAGTTACAAATTATAAAGACGGTCTTTAGTATTCAATGGTCGCAAAAGGTGAAAGGTAGATAAGAACTTTGTATTTTGTTTAGCGGTTTCGTGGGAACGGGCAAAATATAGTCTGTTGTCTGTATGATCCATTTTTTTTTCAGATGTAGCCATAACGAGGCCGGCGCGATAATGACTCGCGTGTCAATATTTGCTTTCTGAACGTTGGTATTCTGAAGTTGCGACGCCGGTACAAAGGAAGAAAGCAAGACAAGTGTTTCCACACAATAGATGGATGTGTGCACTCTCAGTATGTAACTAAGCTCTTTGATAAGACAAAAAATTATCTTTATTTTCTTGTACTGCCGTGAAAATAGTCATATTTAACCTAAAGGTAATTATGGTACAATCCAAGATCAACTACGATCACCCAGTTGTAATTTATCATAAATCGCTATCTCATTTCACCTTGAAAAATCACAGAGAATAAGACAATTTTTAACAAATAAAAAATCCAGCTACAAGGATTTTGAGGAGTTCCCTGGTGTATTTTAGAAGTCGAAGGTCTAACGGCAATGAAATTAATACGAGACCACCATTTAGGTATCCCCTTTCCATTGAGAAAAAGGATCATCTAAATCGATTCATAAACAAAAAAGCTATGGCTGAACATCCATAAAAAAATGATATACGGTACATTCGCATTGAGAACCTTTTTTGAGGTATGTTATAAATATATATGTGGATCCCAAAAGGTTCCACTACTTCACGGCAATACGCCTACTTAAGCTACAACAAAGTTTTCACTATTACTTATAATAATATGGTTGCTATTTAATCAACGCATCAAGCAATGGAAAACTTCCTCATTTAAATCGGTAACTTTCTCTATCATAAATTTTTCTTTTTTGGTCGCACATTTTAAATGGGCTGTCTTTAAATGGCCTCGAGGTACCAGACCCGGTTGACACTTAAGTAATATCCGATGACTGTTTCGGTTCTTTATAATTATGCAACCCACAACAAGTTACGACTTGCTATAGAACGACTGGAACAACCTTGGCTCCTACACCTCCACGCTGCCCACGACAACCCTCATTTGGTCATCAACGTAGGCGCAACGCCTAATCACGTATTGAGGAACCTTATAATGACCCTACTAAGATTCAGTTTCGCTCCAGGGTTACGGAAACGAATGTTACATGGGTAGGTGGCGCGGCGCCTACACGATGTTTTCAATAATTTTAATGTTATTTATTCATTCATTTAAATATTATTCTTTATTTTAATATAATGACACATATACCTAATGACACCTTAAGGTAATGTAAAATTTAATCAGTGCTTTTTATTTTTATAAAATCTTTGATAGTTAACTATATAGTGTTGTAAATTTTGAATTAGATTTTGTCAAAGATCAGCACAATGTCAATACTAAAAATAGAGATAAATTAGTCGTACCGTGTTTTAGACTAAGTAGGACCAATAAAAGATTTTTAACTAATAGTGTCAGGTTTTATAATAAGATCCTGAAGCACATTACTGATTTACCGGACAAGATCAAGGACCATGTCAAGCGGGTTTTACTGTCAAAAGGTTATTATAGGGTGGATCATTATGTGAATGATAGTGATGGCTTGAAGTGATTCCCCTCTGTGCATCCACTGATTTATTATTATTGTTTTATATTAACACTTTTCTATAGTTATAATAGAAAAAAAGATAAATCCGATCGAGTTTCTTACCGATGCTTCTCGATGACTGGGATATTTTTCGAACCGGCAGTAGTGTTCTTACGTTCATAAGTGCCTTCTTAGGGCGTAAATTGAATAGTCTTTTTTATACATAAAACAATTTAGTCACAATCTACAACTACGTTTCACCGATAAGACCAATACATAAGGCTATTAAACTTATTTTTATCGTTTTATCACAGCGTAATCTGCGACTCGAGTGTGTGTAACATACTTGATAAACCTTATCTAGAAAATCTGTACGGCATTTATTATCCCACTCTATTGTTTAAATAATGTGATAAATTTCAGAAAGATTGTCCATTGATGTTTTTTTATCAAGTACAATAGATAATAATATAGATAATATCAAGTTGTGATTATCTATAATTATATTGATTGTTTTAATAGATTTGCATATTATTTACTTTTATCAATGCATTGTTATCTAGTCATGCCAAGCCATGAAATGCTAACAAACAATTGGCCAATACAATATAAACATACTGAAGCGAATTTGTGTATGCATCAAATATACCTTGTTATGAAAACAAATGTTGTATAGTATTTTTGTCTCTACTATGCAAAAGCAGCTCGAATGGGAACATACAAACTTGTCAACCAAAAGACTGCTTGATAGTGAAATACCATATGAAAACCCTAACAACCAGTAACTTACCTCCATCTCGGCACGAACAAAGTTCGCTATGTCACATCTTTGCTTATAATATGAAGCTGTGTTATCGTTTCCCGGTCAGTGTGTTCCTATCTTCTTACAGCACCGAGTCCTTCAAACATAACGTGAAGACATTTGGGCAGGCAGACATAATAGCGACGACTGGCAATGGATTGTAAATCTTTCGGTGGTAGCTGTTGGTTTTGGATTACCCACACTGTGCTTACTATTATACACGGTGATGCCACTTTGTCGTGCTTCAAAAAACTAAAGGATACAAGTTTTTACTACCTACATAAAAGAGTAGATGTCACCATATTTCCCAGATTTTTTAAATAATAAACATCTATATAAATAAAAATAGAATGCTGTTCTTTGATCAGCGCATCACTTGAGAAAGGCTGGACCGATTTGGCTATTTTTTTATTATTTAAAGTGGAAAAATTTGATTTTTTGTTTGTAATGGATTAACTCAAAAACTAGAAGACCAATTTTAAAAATTCTTTCACCAATATAAAGCTATGGAATCTGCGAGTAACATAGGCTATATTATAATTTGAAAAATTAATTTGTTCCTCATAAATGTCTATAGTTTTACGCAAAGTAAAAAAAATGCCTACACGGGTGCGTTGGCGATTTTTGTTGTATAAAATTAACACGGGTGAAACCGTGGGGCACAGCTAGTTTATAATATTCATAATAGAAGGATTATGTTTTTATGCCAAGAAAAATTTGAAAACTCAAATTCGGGAAAAACTGAACGCCTTTTTTCTATCACATCTTTGTATGAACTCAAGGCATCATAACTCATGATTCAAAGGATTCGCTTATTAACTCAACTTATTTCGCTTTGTTTATGGTTATAGAAAAAACCACAAAAAAAAATCGGGATAGGTGGCGCGTGGTTGAGTTATTGACTATTAGGAAGGGCAGACCGTCTGCCGGGCCAGCTAGTAAATTTATAAAAATTGGAACATGGTCAAGTCCATGGACTTTATAGCTATTTTATATAAACTTATCCTTATTCCTTCATTGTGGCTGCAGTGCACATTAGGCACCGATAAAATTATTTTCACACCTTGTTATGTTAAAAAGATATTTTTTTAAATCATGTATTATTTCAGTACCTATCTAAAATAGGACATTAATTTCTTTGATGGACGTAAAGCGACACGCTACGCTTGTCTTTGTCAGTATGTCGTCGATATTTTCGTCAAGTTGCCAAAGACTTCGCAGAGACATATTATAGCATAAACTATAAAATTGTAACTACTTTGATCATCATTTTTATTGAACAAGAAAATGCACTAGATCCGAATTACTTCGAGCTAATTCAACTTTATACTAGCGTTAACAATAAAAATTCTAATGTCGTATGAAAAAATATGTTTACTCAAACCGCCGGCTAAATTTACATTAGACCCGGGAAAACTATGTATATATCTAGAAAACGTGGATAACTTTAGCAAAAGGTAGGTATTTAAATAAGCATGCGAAGCTTCATTCTTTTAAATATGACTCAATTAACCGGTTTCATTAAATTAAAAATATATTAAAACATAAGTCCTTATCTCAAGGGTCCGTGCTTTTTAAGGTAAATGTTAAAATAACAAGTATTTCGGTACCATGTAAGCATAATTAATATCATTATATTTTTATACTATGGTTAAGGAAATACTAACACTTTTCTATTGTAGCGTAGACACCTATCGAAGGTTGATCTCAGTTTGGAATATCTTAATTTACTATTCTAATTATTTTGATGATTGTAATTATTTTGATGTATTTTAATTATTTTGATGATATAGTTTTACTAAAACGGCAAATATTGTACCTACCTAAAGCTACGATCAAAGCAAACTTCTGTTTTATTAAACACCTCTAAAGAATTAATATCTATACGATGAAAAAATTGAAGTGTCTGTTTGTAATATCAAAATAACATATTTTTACTAAATCTAAGAAAGTATATACTTACGAGAAGTATAACAAAAACTCAATTTTTAAAAATTTTGTCTCTGTCAGTCTGTTTGCTTCGGGTAATCTCTGAAACGGTATGGCCAATTTTGACAGGATTTTCATTGGTATATAGGTGATGTTATAAGGAGTACTTTGGCAACTTTTATTGTAGAAAAAGAATTAGAGTTCCGCGCAAATGAAAAAAAACTGGTCATGGTGAATCGATTTGGGCGCTTAAATGAGTTAAGTTAGAGATATATAGAATAATGTACTACATAATTTTAGATATTAAAAAGACCTACAAAAAAGCCATGAGAGCTCTATCTTAAGGATTACCCACAATAAGCATATAACCAGGAGCGAGAGTAGCACGATTCGCGCGTATGCCCGATCGACGGCATTCTGTAGTTCATAATAATAGAACATTCGTGCTAGGATTCAAGTAAATATTTCGAAAAATTCAGGTTCCGAAAATGTTATCATAGTTTTTCCATTTATCTTTTAATTGTGAATAAAATATAATAGTATAAAGTACTCATACAAACAACAATCAAAAACTATTACAATCTAGTAAACCTTTTTATTTAGGCTAAAAAGGCAGGGGCGTTTTTACAGTAAGTACCAATATGTATAGGTACCGTTTGCCTGTTACAGTGGTTGCATATTTTAACATTGAATATTATGTAACACGTACCTACTAAAGCAGCTACTGCGTAATAGAAACATGGTGCCCGGCATAGTCTGTAAATGTGAGTGTATACACTCGAGCGCGTGTTTCAAACAATCTGGTGGAGGCATCGTCACTAGTACATAGTACATAATATCTCAATCTATTTTAACGACACTTTTGTCATTTATTCTATAAAACCTCAATTAAACGCGAAGCTTTTATAACGCCAATGTAAACGGTACCTTAGTGCTTAGGACGGTGTAGGGAATATTCTATAACTCAATATTTTTATTTGTTAACCAAGTATATAAAATGCAGAAAACATTAGTTACATTTTTATGTTAACATCGATATTTGATACTATCAATTTTTAATTATGTAATCAAACATACATAAATATACAGTTAAATAACAGTAAAATACTACCTTTGGTTCCAATTTTATAACATGTGGAGGAGGTATCGGTCACATAGACCTTGCTTTGGAACAATACGTGACTAGAGTTCATAATAAGTTTTAAAGTGGGTACTACATTGTCTTTTGAATACATTTCATTTTGCTTCTTGAAAGAGTATTTCCAGTGAAGTTTACATTCTATACTCGTGTAAGCATTATTTTTTGAAGTTATGTAGGTGGTAGGTAAAGTTATCGCAAATACAATAGAAATAACACTTCGTATGGAGATTTATTATTATTGTATCATTGTAATTGACAGATTCAACAAAAAGTATTTGAAGTTCAAAATACAATATTCCTGTACCTACCTACCTAACAGATGTTAAAAATGAATTTAAAAAATCTTGATATCAATCAACTTCCTTTTTGTAATGTTATTTAGAACAATAAAGGAGGGGTTGAGATTTGGTTATTGTATAATATTAAAAATATAAGCTCAGTATAAGTAGATGATTGAATTTATAAGAAAATAAATCGGTACAATTCTATAGGTATTTATTTTGTATTCTCTACTTATTTATCATGAAATTTTCCTAAAAATGAATGAACTATTTTAACATTGCCTGCAGACAAGAATAAAGTATGCTTTAACAATAGATCACTATATTAATTATATTTTCTTACTTTATCGACGTTATATCAAAAACTAAATCTGATGTAATACTATTTTGTGAGCAATTCTTGTATATATAATTATATGTAATTGGCTTCTCGAAAACGGCTTCAACGATTTGGATGAAACTTTGTATTTAGATTTGATTTGAATGAGAAGGGAGATTTGAATGTTTACATTCCAAGTTTACCTATAAAGGTACTTAGATTTTTTTTGTAATACTCCGAGTGCAGCTATGTCAAATCAAAATCAAAATAAGCTTTATTCAATTTAGGCCCTAAGAAGGCACTTATGAACGTCAAAACACTACTACCGGTTCGGAAAATATCCCAGACATCGACAAGAACCGGTAAGAAACTCAATGGGGTTTATCTTTTTTTTGTTAACTGTACAAATGTTAATATAACTGGTACAATAATAATAATTTAGTGGATGCACAGTGTCGCCCAGATATTGTGTAATAAAGGTTCACGATCAATGTTTAAAGTAAATGATATCTTAGCTGTAGATATATTTGCAAGAAAGGATAATATGGATGTAGAAAGGCGAGTCACTGCCAGTAATAAAGTAAATGGTGCGGTGAGTGCCATTAACATAAATAAAAATATATTTAGAAAAGCATGTTCAACAGTGCATATAGCGGTACTTGTACCCACTTTGTTGTACGTCAATGAATTTGTTTATGTCAGAAGTATGAAAATAATATGAATCCAGTAGAAATAATACCTCTCCGATAGCATTTGTACATCGGTTGGTACTACAAGAGTGTCACGAACATAATTTTTAAAGCTAACTAATAAATCGTTGAACGTATGAGTGACGAAAAAATGAAAAACATGTGATACAATAGAATTTCTGGGGAATTAAACTGAGGACCAGCTATTTAGTATAAGTAGGTAGCTAAAAAGATCATACAGAAAAGGTACTAGTTAATGGTTATAACCATGTTAACTAATTAGGCTTCTGAATTTCTGAAAAAATATAATTTTGAAGGTACATTCATAAGGAACAAGTGTCGCTGAAATTGTAATTAATAAAATTACTTATTGGCGGTATCTAAATAAATTAAATAGCAATTTAGTATTCACATATCATTGTTAGGCTAGCCAGTAAGCACTCAGTAGTAGGTACCTTACTTATAGATAAGGGTAACATAGTATTCATGGACTGGTTACAAGTGACTTAGGAAACGATGCCATCGATAACTGTGCGTCTGCGTCGCTCTGCGTACAAATCTCATATGGCTGAGGACGACGGACGTACGGTACATCGACGAACGGGCGACATTCCTTCAACTCGTTTGGTATGCTTCACTGTAAAACTCAGCTACCGCAAAGAATCGAGACCGCTATAATTTATCTCCGTTTATACTATAACCTCAAAATTTTAACTCGGTCAATTATCAAACTCAACATTTGTGACTGCGTAGAACGACGAAACGTAGAACTCAAACCTGTTTACTAAACTCATTTCACCAATCTAGTCGCTTGCAATCTAACGATCGTTGACCGTATACCAATACATTCGACTTTACTTCAGTTTTCAAAATGAAAGATCGCATTACAGCTACCACTGGACCATAACTCGGCGAGTCGTAGACAGAAATAAACTTAATATCGTGTGCGTTGCAGCATTTGTCGACACGTCCGATTTATGATCGTCTCGGTGACAACCATAGATGATAGAACCTAACGTTATAGCTGACTGAGTACTTTTTATAAATAGTTAAACACGATTTTGACCTACCTTCATCCAGTAGTCGCTCCATGTGCATGAAAACATTCGGGAACGCAGCTAGTTGCTTCCTGTCTTTGAGCAACTGAGCCAAGTAGTCCGCTATACTTTGCGTTGAAGGATTGTTATTATCACACATTTTGAATTCTATGATACAACTAATAACACGTTAAATGTATATTCTAACACGTTCTAATAAGGAATTGTACTTTAGTTACTGATTATTGTTATAATTTGTGAGATTGTGTTAGAAAAGTTAATATTCACTTCCACACACACCGAAGTTTCGATCACCACTAAATGACGAAGTTGACCGATGTGAAGTTGTGGGTGAATATAGCGCTGCTTGCTCACATCAAGTGTATTTTTTGTATGCGCGTGCGACTTCTGACCATATTGTAGGCGTAATAATAACGTGTTCTCTTTCCGCTCACTCTATGGCACTACTTGGCGTCATCTCTTTCTAGCATTATAAGACCAAATATATGAAGGAGTCGCCACCTAGTTGTTGCACTCATTACTATAACAATACGAATTTGCTATTTACATTTTACATGTTAACTACATTAGGATGAATAAGAATTAAGCAGTAATGTGGATACAATTCTTATTTTTGTAGCCATATGTCTGAGATACTAACTGAAATAAATAAGTAGCTACTGTTTTTTTCTTCATTATAATTTATACGTTAAAAAATTATTTCCATTACTATTAGTGTAATGTTTAAAGGATACAAAACGGATTTATGGTGCAATTGTACAGATATAATAAATTATAATATTAATTTATAACAGAGAACAGTATTTAACAAAAAATATGTATTAAATGAATATAAATATTAGGCACAACTTTGTTACACGTAGTGAAAATATCATAATGAACAGAATTATGTAAAGAACGAGACATAAAAACATACTATTATTTTTGGTAGACTTCAGTTTACTCAATTTGAATTAACTTCAGCAGTAACCATGGTCTTTATGCTTGTATATACTCGATACTCGATATATACTTAATTTCTATTGTTTAACTGGCTGTGCCCCACGGTTGCACACTTGTTAAGAGCATATTTTTAAGCAATTTTTTATACTTTGTGTAACATTATCGACATTTTTATGAGGAATAAATTAATTTTTCAAATTATAATATAGCCTGTGTAGCTCACTGATAGTGTAGCTTTATATTGGTGAAAGAATCTTTCAAATCGGTCCGGTATTTGAGTTTATCCGTTACAAAAAAAACAATTCTTTATAATACAACTTCAACTTCCTCTTTGTAATATTGGTATAGATTAAGATGCCCATTATAATTATGTAAAAGCAAAAAAGTTGTACAATGTTTACATTTACAAAATTTTTTTTTATAAAATTTTACTTGTAAATTACACCTCGCTCCAAAACAAATAAAGTATAAAGAAACGAAAAATTCAACTTTAAAATATAAGAATAGTTTAATGTCAACCGTACATCTCAATAACATGAAGAGTAAAAATATTAACAACAACAGTTAAAAACGTAATTTTTTCCATTTTAGATTTTTTTTACAATTTTTTTGCGACCATTCTAACAAATGTTTCTTGATCATTTTTGGTGAGAATTCTTAAAACGTGTTAAATTAACATAACTATGTATTTTCATGTGAGAAATAAAAAAAAAATCATTACTTTGGGTCACCCTGAATACTAAATGTATGGATAACTTTTTTCTACTCTACTCTCCAATTATATAGCATCATAGATCAATATATCAATTGAAATCATAAGAATACTAGATTGAAAACTTAAATAGTATATAGTTTTTACAGTCAAATGTAAGTACAGTCAGTAGTATACCTACATTTTAAAATATGTAAAACAGTTTTCAATATGTTTAATCAAAAAAGTACCGGGAAAAGATCAATAATACACAAAATGTTAGTTATTCATCAAAATTTATTTTATCGTCTTCAAAGTATGCTCCTTCAGAAACGATAAACTTACGCTATCGAATACCCCAATAATCAAAAAAATATTTAAACGCTTTTTCCGGAATTGAGTTTAGTTCTCGTCGCGAATTCTTCTGTATGTCATCAACCGAATGAAAATGGGTTATCACAAGGTGGTAATTTAAGTTTAGGAAAAGAAAGAAGTCGGCTGGAGCCATATCTGGTGAATAAGGTGGTTGCTCGATGGTATTTGTTGAGTTATTGGTCAAAAATTTGTTTACAATGATGGCCTTGTGCGAAGACGCATTATCGTGGTGCAAAATCCAAGAATTTTCTTTCCACAAATCTATCCTTTTTCGTCGAATACGCTCTCTTAAACGCCGCGTAACGCTGAAATGTTATACTTTATTTACCGTTTGATCTTCCGGTAAGAACTCCGAGTACACAGCACCACGATAGTCAAAGAAAACAGTCAACATGACTTTGGCGTGGTTTTTTCGATTCAGTTGAAAGGCGCCATTCCGAAACTTGTTGACTGGTTTGCATGTCAAACTTGTAAACCCACGTCTCACTATACTATTTCCATTTCTTTATTTTCTCGATGACAGATGATATCGATCGCTCATCGAGTGAGTGACGAATCATCATATTTTGATTAAAACAAATAAATAAAGATTACCTGAAGTTATAATTATTACATTTCATTGTCGAGTACCTACCTATACCTACTTATTTTACAACAGCTTCGAAAAATTTGAAGAAGTTGGCATTATCAATTAAGAATTAATACGTGTAACATCTTGTAATGAAATATAAATATTATATTAGTTGATAAATTTGTACAAAAGTATCCGGCAGTAGTTTAGTTTCTTGCATTTTGTGAAAAAATATCGGGTCTCTTATCGTGTTACGTTTATCGATATAGCTCCATCCCTATCAGTTTCTCCGACTCTGGTATAACCTTGTACGTGTGTAAACGTCATATTTTAATAAAATAATGCATACATAATGTAAAAAAGACGCTCTTTCAAGTTTTCACAGGGGCTGTCATCGAGAAAATAAAGAAATGGAAATGGTATAGTAACAATGTGTTTCATGAATGTTGGGTCGGAATTGACTCGTTCTAGCATATCCTCAGCGACTCTTATGCAATTGAACTTTTGGAAAAAATACAGGTCTTTTGGGACTAGCCGAGCGGCAACATGTTTCATACCCAAGTGATTATATCGATAATGAGACACAGAAAGTTCAGCGGATATCTCTCTGAAACTTGAATGAGGACTATTTCCTTCACATAGGCTATGTTAACTTCACATAGGCTATGTTAACTTCAGTTGAAAAGGTTGATGGCCTACCAGGGCGAGGCAAATCTTCCAGCATATCTGGACCGCTTTTAAACGCTTTGTACCACTCATAAGCACGTGTTTTGAAATAAAGTAGATTCACCGTGTGTTCTGTAACATTTTCAGTATTTCACGAAATTCCATTGGCGATGCCAAATTTAAGTCATTGTTCGATGTTTTTGTCCATTTGAAATTCGCAATACACACTAGATAATATGATCTAACTAAAACAGTACTGTATCTAATATAAATGACAGATGCAACTCAAATTCCGCGCCAAAATGAAAAACAGTTGTGCCAACCTAACAACAAATAAAAAAATTGAATTTGGAACCATAAACAAATCATTCATTTACATCCCGATACTTTTTGACTGAATGTAAATGTTTTTTATATTACATAGTTATTGTATGTATTTTTTTATAGAATAACGGTTTATAGTAAAAAATTAGATAGTCTATTGTTACGACCTGTTACAACCCGGTTAAAAAGATAGAAAAATTCTGTTCGCGAAATATCTCGAAGCAACTACATACTTCTCAGGATTTCGATATAGTGTTCGCGTCGTAAACAACCGCGGCGCATGTGTGTAAACATCGCAGTTTACACACACATGTATAGGGCTTATCGCCTCGATTACGTCATCGAGTAGGCATAGAAATTAAACGTCGAGAAAGTTAGCAACGATTCGCGATTTTTCTGCGATCATTTAGTGTAGGTATTTAAGCGACTCAGGCGCGGCGCCGAGGCAGTACAGTTTTGAATTATAAAGCGATAAAGGAAGCGAAACCACGATGAAATAAATAACAGTGTTGTGAGTTCGTGTATTTCGTAACTGTGTGGAATTCAAATAAATCTTCTTCACGTCAATCATCGGCATTTTTAATACCCACGGGTGTAACACTATTATCTTCTAAGTATTTTTCTGAATAGTGTATCAATTTCTATAGCACTTCAATGCAGGAGATTTAAATGACTTTATTGTCCTTCTTTCTGGCTGTGACCTTGAAGATATTAATAATAAATGTTATGTTTTGTTTAATTCAATTTAAATAAATATATAATATACAAACCCAAATATGATTTGATTGTATGAAATACCATACGAATGAGTTATATCGTTAACCATTATTTAAAAAAAAAAAAACATTTCTCTGACACCAATCACAGAGTGTATTTAAAAAGTGCCTTGTACTACCTGTTTTTGTGTTCATTACAATTTTAGTCGATGGCAATTTCAATGCCATTTCATTTCCATTTTTGTTTATCTTTATATTGAGTCCGACTGGAACTAATACCTATAAGTTGAAAACATTATACCTATACGTAAATTATGAAAATAAATGGAACACAAAATATAAATTAAACCCATCCACCCAGTCCTTCCTAATAAAGGAAAACTCGCGATAAAAATTGTCTCCATTTTTTCAGTTGCACGTTTTATATTTGATCTAGAAGTTTGTTAAAACCCGTTGGAAAATCGCTCGTGCGAGCAGAGCGTTAGGTAAAAAATACATACGTACTTACTATGGTAGTCCTTACTTTAATTTTATTTTTAATGATCTCGAAAGGAGTAGAATAAATAAATAATTTCATACCTAGGGTTTAGGTTTGGGTTTCCACCCTATTTATTAATCCAGGTTATGGACTATCAGTGTGCTAAATTTCATCCAAACTTTCCATTTATTATATTTGTAGGATTGCATTGGTTAAACTATGACTTTACCGGGATAAAAGTACCCTATGTGTTATTCCAGGTCATATAATATCTATTTGCCAAATTTCATTGAGATCTGTCCGGCCGTTTTTGCGTGATTGAGTAACAAACATACACACTTTCACATTTATTATATTAGTAGGAATAAAGCATTAGATAGCCTTAGCCTTAAAGCACAGATAGCCTTAAATATTGATATTTGTTACGTAAGTTGGAAGTCGAAGCCCTCGCGATCTGCTTTATCCGTGTGCGCTGGCTTAATGGTTAATGATACATAAATACAATCTTCTGCAAAAATATTGGCCATTATTATATCTAAAAAAAAGTCGGGTATAGCGTATAGCTATATCTTATACATAAGCCACAATAAGGTATTAAGCATTTTTTTAAATGATTAAATATAGTTTATGAGTATTATTTTTAAGCATGGCTTATTTATTACTCCTTACGAACAAAAGTTACTTCACCATAAAGACAATTTAATGAAGATAAACTTCGTCTTTTAAAGAATGTTATTTGAACGTATAGTTTGAGAGATAATGCAAAATTAAAATAATTCAACACTCACCTCGGGTTTTATGTCTATAGTAGTAGTCGCGCGAACGAGCCGTGCGTTGTCGCAATGTGACCATCTGGCCGTCCGATAAAAATATTGTCTATACTGAAGTATTTATAAATCATCAATCAGTGATTTCTTCTACATTATATGGCGGTGAAACCGCGGGGCACAGCTAGTCTTAATATAAAACTGTGCATTTCTACAAATTTAAGTGTAACATAATTAATAACATAGAATTTTAGGTTCCAAATAATCGATTATTGTTCTATTCCAGCTAAAGTAACTCTTCAAATATTTTTTACAGGATTTTATTTATTTATTTATTTTCACTAATAAATTAATTTACAAACTTTAGTTAAAGGTAAGTATCCTATTAAACCTCTGGGGCTTATCTTAACATGACATTACCTGAGGTTTTATTCAAAGCGTTGCTGTTTCTAATAGTATAGTAAGTATTAAGTATAATGTTCAGATGAAATAGTTCATTATGATTTAATATTATACTTATGTATAAAATTGAGTTTTTAAGTTTGTATTTAATGTTTTTACTAAGTATTTACTGAAACTCTAACGTCCAGTGGTATTTTATTTTTAGTGTTAGGTACTGTAAAAGATATGGTACACCTATGTAAAGAATAATTTATTAATTTGTAATATTTCAACAAATTATGGATAAATCATGAACTAAACTCATTTATAATCTAGCTGACAATTGCAAAAAATGTGTAAAAATATAAAAGAGATAAATAATAGAATCAGGTTGAACATTGCAAATTTACGTATTTTTTGAACAATTATTTTGAAAGCAATAAAAATTAACGAAACTTTAAATAAACGAGAATGAAGCTGTTACAAATGGTTATTTACTAAAGATTAATTTAGTTTTGATAAAAAGTGAACATATGACTAACGAAATACGTTCTTAACCGCACCAGCACATTCGATCAATTAAAATCACCCCAGTTAGATACGTTTTATCAATTCCGTTAAAAGGATAAATGGATAATTGACCCCTATTCGATGCTCTTGGAACTATCGAATTAAACGGATTAATCAAAAGTACCAAGCTCTGGATTATAACCATTATTATCGGACAATTAAGAGATTTTTGGTGACTATTATATTTATGTGCCTATTACTTATTAACCTTAAGATTATTTTAGTCCGAAATGGGTGTCTTAGATAAAATAGATAAGCTATTTTGTGTCGTGTATGACAGTCAAAACATGAGAAGTCAACTCAGTTGTTTAAATATAAAGAACTACTAGCGGTACCCGGCCCAACTTCACACGGGTACAATTTACATAATGGTGTACAACATGTTTAAAAAAGCCTGATTCAGAGTTTATCGCTTTAATATTGATAGATCATAGCTTCATAACCGCCTCATTAGCCCAAAGATCCTAAACGCGACTGTTATTATCGAGGTCCTAGGTTTGATTCCCAAGTCGAGCAACGTGTTATTGACTTTTTCTACGAAATTCTCAGTAGCAGCCCGGAGTTTGGCTTCGCGACCAAAATGGCAATAGGCTCGCCCCCTATAACATGGGACCTAAAACATATCCGGCGAACTGTGGTTATACACCTCTGCCTAACACTTCGGGGATACAGGCGTAATAGTATGTTATGTAACTTCAAAGTTTCGAATAGTGCGCTCAGCTCGCGACGCGCAATCCGTCATAGGTGGGAGTGCCGGCTTACAGACCGCGACCGTTTTGCTGAGAAGGATTTCTTAGATCGTGCGTAATTTTGAATTCGAGATATCGTCCACGGTATTCATTTAAATGGAAAACTGAAGAGGACAATTTTAATCTGCATTAAATGCCCAAGTTAACTAACAAACTTATCTGAATAAAGATTAATACTGAATTGAAGAAAATAGCTTCGCAAATAACGTAATATTTTTATTATTAGATATGTTGAAGATAAAAATGGTTACTGTGAGTCAACCTTAGGAGATAGACATATGCTATTCTAGACTTTTCTCTATGCTTTTTAATGAAATATAATCCTTGAGAACATTACTTTGATGTACTTATACGGTTTAGCCAGAGTAAGCCGTCTAAGGGTCCGAAAGTCATTTTTTGACGACTCGATTACAAATATTTGCATTTTCTCTACTATACAAAATGTTATTGAAATTTATTGCATGTATAATCCTTCCGTAATAAATGCTCTAAATGGTAGTGAAAACCGCATTAAAATCCGTTGCGTAGTTTTAAAGATCTAAGTGTACATAGGAACTTTTTTACTTTATACTATGTATAGATCTAGACATCTAATGTCCAGGGCCAAACCAAGGGTGTATTTTTATAATTATTCTCAGGTTTACTATTTGGCCACAATTTCATGTTCATGTTAAGTGACGAATTGGCCCAAGAAGGTAACACGCGAAGCTTAGTGAAGGTCTGACTCTCCAAGTTTTTTGTTTCGAACTGACTATACCTACTGTTAGCCTTAAGGGCCCTGGGACCATTAGAGGCTGTGACAGCTTCACCGGGCATGGGGGCGAACGTGGAAGGCACTCAGTGGCTCTCAAGTAGCAGCTGCCGGAACACACCTAAGTATAGGTGCTTTGTGACAGATTTTTCAACTTGAGGCTCGTAGCTAACCAAGCGGGAATTAGAAATTGCCCTACTGTTATACTATGGTTTTATCACAATGTTCTCCTTCATCGAAAGCTCAGGCATATTGCAGGGATTTGCAGTCTTGGAATTTTGACCGTCAGATTATAATTCCTTATCCTCAATAAGTAACATGTACTTACTACCCGTGCGCAATAAGTTGAGACCTGTGGGCGATGACGCCACATAAGCATGGTTGTACTTTGCACAAAAAATATCACAACAAATTTCCACCCGCGACTTCGTCGCTGCTATTTTTTTTAATGTAGCGAGTGTTGTACTCGGAACCACGCCGCCTTATATTTATTATACTTGAGCTATTTATTACAAGCGTGCGTACTGATTCATAAATATTTTTGAAGTGACGTCTTATAATTCGATGGAGCCGGCTGCACGCATGAAAAAACATGACTCATGCGGCGTTACCTCGCTCTGAGGCGTTCCATTTAAGGCTTGAAGTGCAAGCGAGAGCTCGGAACGAGCGACAAAGAGGCACAATCGGCCTCCGCGTTCGGCAGCGTTCGACATCTGTCTTGCATTGCATTAAAATAATACCATTCCATTAGTATTTTCTTATGACGTTGTCACGTTCAACTATCGTCAGTAAACCGACTTTACAGAACCGATTTTTTTTATCAGACCTCACACTCGAACTTATAGGCCTTATGGAACTGTGCTGGTCTGGAACAGTAAAAAAAGTCAGTTTCAAAAAGTCCAACACTTTTAACACGAGATTTCTCTCTTCACTATGTAAAGTTTTACCCTTCATTATAACAATAAACTTAAAAGAAAAAATAACAATAAAATATAGCAGTAACTCTAATAACTATTAACGAAACAGTATCAAATAAGATTATAAAATCAGAGCGCGTCGTCGTTGCGTGACGTAAGCCAGTACGAGACTAAGATGTAAAAAAAAGACTTTGCCTATAGTACAAGATGAGCTTAAGGAGAAGTTACAGGGTAGCGGGCGGAGGGTTGCATTCCAGGCGAGTCTCAACCTATCGCGCACGGGTAGTACTAAGTAATCACTTTTTATTCAATTTAAATTATTTAATCATAAGTTCATTCTGGTCTTATAATATTTGATTTGACTTTAAATACCAGTTGTAAATGTAAATAAAACAACTATAGTTCAGTTATAGAAGTAAAACTAGCGATCGTACTTACTGGTCATAACGAAACAATCAAATCGAACTAAGCAATCATTGAAGAAAAACCACAACAGCCCATAACTATTTGCAATTTTATTATGGACCAAAAGGGAATGAAATAAAGGCCAATAAAAAAAACCAAAGGAAATAAAAATCGAGTGGACGATCAAACGATGCCAATTTATAGACGACCAAGATGTAGATAATTAAAATAATGACATCACCTAATTATCTTCAATGGATAAAGTGCAGTAAAAATAAAATAAATAGCGACCACGTTTACGAACACTAAAGAATGTCATTAGTCGTTTTTACTAATAGGTTTAAATACACTTATTCGTTGACACAATTTAAGATTATTTTCCGCCAATAGCCATTGAAATTGAACTAGTTCAAGAATACCTAATTAAAACTCTGTTTCAAACACAACAAAAATCTTATTATATTAAGTGAGCAAATCTTGTATATATATATATATATATAGGTTATGTAATTGGTTTCTCGGAAACGGCTCCAACGATTTCGATGAAACTTTGCATTTCGATAATATTTTACATTCCAAGTTTACCTAGATAGGTGTTTTGTTTTTTTGTTTATAAAACACCGAGTACAGCTCGGTCGCCCAGATATTTATCATAATGTAAGCAAAACCTGACAAACGTCTTGTCATCCATCATAAATACTTTGGTCCTGGCTCCTCTCGATAACAAATATGTTATCCGAACCGGTAGTACCTAGCTATAACATTCATATGTGCCTCTTCATCTTCTCGGTACCTAATGGCATAAAATACGTTTATTGAATGAAATGATTAAAATTTAATCAATATTTTAATGACCTGTAGCAAAATTCGAGCCTAGGTACTACCTAAGTAATTTCATAGTGTTTAAGATGTGTGCCTCTAGACGGCGCACGGTTTAGATTTTCTAATCCTTAATCGCGGTATCAAGATTCTTTTCGAAAATGTGACACTTGTGTCGATGTAAAATTTAAGGGTGAATATATAAATAACTTGAAAACTAGTAATACAGTTCACCCGCTTTCGATAGCAGCGACAAGGCGGAGTGCCTTGCCACTTGTTTGGAGAGCCAGTGCTCTCCGAACAGTGTCAATGCAAATACCGACCGGGTCGAGGGTATCGATGGATGCGTGCGGGAGCTGGACAAGCTCCCCGCGACAGAGTCCCTGTCCCCAGTCACGTCTGAGGAGGTTCTTTCCGTAATAAAAAGCCTTAAGCTTAGGAAATCCCCAGGTCCTGACGGGATCAGGAATGAAGTACTTAGGCCTCTTCCCGATCGCCTCATAGCTTTACTGGTTTGCATCTTCAATGTAGCCATAGCCCACTGCCATATTCCAGCCGCCTGGAAAACGGCAATCGTCATAGGCATTCATAAGTTCGGCAAGAGCGCGTTGCTTCCCGACAGCTACCGCCCGATTAGTCTCTTAAATACGTTAGGGAAAATTTACGAGCGGCTCCTTCTGAACCGTCTCAAGTCCGTAATACAGGAGAAAAACCTCTATCCGCCTGAGCAGTTCGGTTTTCGTGCTACACATTCTTGCACTCATCAAGTGCACCGCCTCACGGAGCACGTTACGTTCAATTTTGCAGAATGATATAAACCCAGCCGTACACTTGCGATCTTTTTCGACGTGGCCAAGGCCTTTGATAAGGTCTGGCACGAAGGATTGATCTACAAGTTGTACAGCTTTGAAGTCCCCGATAGGCTGATTAAAATAATTCGCGACTATCTCACAGATCGCACCTTTCGCTATAGAGTGGAAGGTGAATTATCTACGGCCCGTCCTATACGCTCAGGCGTTCCACAAGGTTCGATCCTGGCTCCTAGCCTGTTCAACCTGTACGTCAGTGACCTACCTGGACTCCCGCAGGTCAAGGTAGGGTTATACGCTGACGATACAGTCATATATGCCTCGAGAAGGAATAGATTCCACCTCAGACACAAAGTCCAACGCGCCGTGTCCACTCTCGGGAAGTGGTTTAACGAATGGCGAACAGCCGTAAATCCCTCGAAGAGCACCGCGATGCTCTTCGATGCAAATTCGTCACGGTTGCCGTGGAGGCTCAAATCTCTTGAACTCTACGGTAATCCGATTCCCTTAGTGAGAGAGACCATATATATAGGTGTAACCCTAGATAGAAGGCTCTCTTTTAGACCTCACACCCGCGTAACTGGGCCGCGTGGGTCCTGGGCCGGTTGCATCCTCTGTTGTGTTCGGTGAGTAAAATGTCTACGCGACATAAGCTCACGCTCTACAATATGTGCATTCGACCGATTTTGACATATAGTTGCGTTGCGTTCGCACATATGTCCGAGTTGAATTTCAGACGGCTACAAGTCATACAGAATAGGTTTCTCTATCGTCTCACCGGGGCCCCTAGGTATATTCGAAGCGAGGATCTCCATAGAGATATGGAACTTCCTTCGATTCATGCCTACATTAAACAGCTCGCACGTTCTTATTTCGACACCGCGTCGAATCACGCGAACCCGTTAATTAAAGCAGCAGCTACTTATGTCGCGTTACCCACCACCACCCGGCATAAACGCCGGCCGCGCAATATTTTTAGCGACCCGGATGATCGCATAGAAAATGCGAATAAATACTATTCATCCGTCTCTCCAAACAGAGCGTGCCAGCGCCCACGCCCGCATAACCACCGTTCTCTCCGCAGAGGACGGGCGGTAAATTTTGCTCCAGCACACCCCCCACGTCCACCCTCTCCAGCGGTAACCCAAGCCAAGGTCCGTTTCCTTGGCGTGAAACCCTTGGGTCAGGCAACCGCCCACGCGATACAAGTGACACTATACGTGCATCACTTAGCTACCTACATACAACATTACACACGTATGAACACACCACATAGGTACATAGGTTCTGTGAGGGACCTTCTTTTTTCTTTTTTTACGCTAGTTAGTTAGCGCTAGTTAGTGTAGAAAACATTTCCGTTTACTAAATGCACATACGCATGTTTCCTTCCTTCCTCCCAGGAGGAAGGGAACGTGCCTATGAATATATTTTAGTTAGCTCGAATCGTAGGTGTAGGGATTCGATTAGATCGCGACTTATTTGCGAACGCGACGACCGCCCGAGCCGAGGTCCGGCCACTTTGGCACCCTCGTGCGAGTCGTCCTAATAACTTTCGCGGGTGAGTGCCCTCTGCGCTCGCCCCCAAGTCCGGTGAAGCTGTCAAAGTCGCAGCGGCTTTAGGGCCCCTAAGGCTAACAGTGTATTCAGACCTAAAAAAAAAAAAAGTAATACAGTTTCAATATTACCCACTCACCGGGCAAGACATATTGATGCGTTTTATATACATAGTGATAGTGATAATGATATAACGGTGCAACAACAATAAAGTAACTATAAGTATTTAGGGTATATTTTGGATGTCATGTCAATATAGAAAATTGCCTAGGCTAAGGCCCAACCTTAGGACTAACTATCCTCACGACATATTTAAGTAGATAAATACATCATTAAATAAATTACGCAGTGTATGGATGCAAAATTGAACTAAGACAACAATTTATCATGATTATGAAAACTATTATTGTTTTTAGTAGAATCATAAGAATCATTGCACGGACGTGGATTGGTGGATATTAACTCTATTAGTAACATAGTTTATTCATTTGTGAAACATTTAAATCATACCTAATGAATATGGCTTTATATTTTTAGTTAAGTATAAGTTAGTATTAATTTTCCTTGTAAGAGGAAGTGGGGCAGCTTGATACAGAAAAATTCAATGTATTATTTGGTGCATGAAAAATTAGTAAAAAATGAAGTTTGTATCATTGTGCCTCGTATGTGGGGCACTTTGGTAGGAAATTATATGTATGTATGTATGTATGGATATAATGCTTAAATTACAAAATGTTATGAAAATAACATTTAATTGTTGAAGATTATTCGGTGTTATATTAAGACTGTTAATAAAACAAAAATTATGTTTCTTAAAGTTTTATCTTTTAAATACAAAACTATGGTAAACATGGTAGTATGAATTTATTAAACAAACAAAAAAATGATATATTGACAGTCAAACTTGCATTAGTGGCAGCAGTTCCAGTAACAAGCTGAGCTCTCTTCAGTAATAACAATTTCCTAATGAGACCTCAATTTATACTGGTATTATTCCAACGTTGTGTGGTTGAGCATATTAGTGTATATTATATGCGCTTAAATTAATTCAAAAAATATATAAGAACAAAGTTTAAGATGTCTCCTTTGAAAAATGAGTATCTATATACAAAATCACAGTTATTAACAGTAAAACCAGCGTTTGAATTTTCTTCCATAACTTATTAGATCTAGGTTTTTCCCTTAGATAAAGGGTCGTTTTCAGTTGGGAATGTTTCATTTTCTCCAGAATTTTCAGCAGCATCATTAAATACACTAATATGAGTGTTCATAAAGAATACTTTTTGTGTATTTACCGAATTTATCACATTCGTACCGTTTACTGGAACGTAATTGACACGTATCAATGTGCCCCGTGTCAATACACGATGTACCAATGTGCCCCAGCAGAATTTTGAAAAATTGAAAAAAAAAGCTATAAAACTATCTAACACGTTAAAAAATATTTCTATTGCTGACTATTGAATGGATTAACTAACGATTGGCAAGTTTAAATCCTAATGATATCATATAAAACATCAGAGAAATACTTTTACATATTTAAGTATTTAATTGGTCGCTCTCAAAACATACGTTCTCTGTTCAAACGCCAACAGTTAACAAGCGGTCAGTGTGGTTACAACTGTGGTACTAAGACATGTGTATATACAGGTTTTAGTTTTGTTGAGTCACTAATAGTGTTTCTTAATATTGAGATATTGTTGGTGTATCAAAGTGCCCCTTGTATCGAAATACCCCACTTCCCCCTATACTTTAATTACTTAAGAACTTACTAGGAGATTACTTAGCGAATTAAATGTGGGTACGGCGAAATGTTAAAGGATTTTAAAATCGTTTTATGACAACATTTTTCAACGATACACTGGCTTAACTACCATAAAAGCTCTGAGATTATGCGGCCGCGCCGACTATGGTAGTTTGGCTTGGAATCTAATTATCTAGGCACTATGGAACTTGGCTATACGAAGATGGAAACAAACTAATACCGCTATTAAGTAACTGCGTAGTTCAACATAATATACTCATTAAATCACAAAACTGTCAAGTTAGGAGTAAATGAAATAAATACCTACATACAATATAAATCGAAACAAGAAAAATAACTTCTATGATTTTGAAGAGTTTTCTGGAATATATATATATCTTCGAAGATCAAGGTCCGATGCCAGTGAAATTAAAATGCGACCACACTCAAGGTATCCCCTTTTGAATAAAAAAAAAATCATCTAAATCGGTTTATAAACAAAGAGGGTAGGTATGGCTGAACATTCGTAATAATATATATATATATATATACAATCGAATTGAGAACACTCATTTTTTGAAGTCGGTCAAAAATTTTTGGTAATAGCGTAAATGTTAATAATGGATGATTTTGTAAACATTAAAACGCCAATAAAGTAATTAACTACATAGCGTTTTCCCAATAAAAAACATGTGCACAATATGAAATTAAAATAACGTCAAGTCCACAACAATTTTTATGTTCATGTATATAGGCTAACGTGCCGTGCGCACAGCTTGCGTCTGAGTATCTACATGTCCGGCTTTCTGCCTACGATTTGTCCCAAGAAAAATATTACGTCATCTCACCTTTTGTAAAAAACCGTATAATTAATTTTTAGTTGATGTAACAATTAATTATTAATCAGAATGTTCTTCTTCTTCTTCTTCCTAACTTGGCAACCGGTCCTCTTTAATGAAGACCATTACTGCCATTATCGAGTGAATTATATTGTCAAGTGTTATGACGACTTAGTATCCTAACAAGATGGTGGCTCCCTTGTTAGAACTTTCTAGGAAATTTTTGTGGGATCTCGGAATGAATGCTTTCAGCTTATATTTATAATCCACCTCATTTATGCACAAAACCAAACTATATCACGCAAAACGCCACCAATATTACATAATATAGGGTCAAAAATCTAAGTAAATGAATTAAAAATAACAAACACAACATGTCACTTCAAGATCCCGCCAAAAACTTGTAGCGTTATCATTAATGTTTAATGTTGTACTTGTGCATTGTGTGCACGGACAGTCCAGTCTCGGTCGGTATAATACAGAAATAAACAATTTAATTTGGAACGATTGTTTCATATTTACTTCCAAACTGGTAAACCTTCAAATTGGTGACCACCCGACGTGATTTTTAAACGTGCCGATTTTTATGTGTGCCGACAACCGAGTTACGTAACATTATTTTTTTTTCCTGTCAAGTTTCATCAAAACATTTAGTGATCTGTACGTTAAATATTTTAAATAATGACTCAACCGGAGCCGGAAATTACCAACGTAGATGTAGCTCAGATTACAGTTTCTTCGCGAATACCAGATTTATTCGGGTTGAAGCAGTTTTATATAGCCAGAGACTATCTGACGAAGCGAAATATCATCTTGTCTTGCTAAGTTGGGAAAACAAGTTGTTCAGCAGGTGACCGATATTCTGTTGAAACCACCTGATCAAGAGAAATATGAAACTCTGAAAACTAGGCTCTTAGCAATTTATGAAGAATCAGAAACTCGTCGACTTCAAAAGCTTATTGGCGAAATTGATCTCGGAGATCAAAAGCCGTCACAGTTACTGCACCGTATGAAAGACTTGGCTAGAAACAAGATTTCGGATGACACAATACTAATTTTGTGGAAAAACCATCTGCCTGCATCGGTACGTGCGGTCCTGGTCGTCACGGAAAGCAAGGATCTCAGCATCCTGGCGACTATTGCAGATAAAGTCATGGAGTCGACCAAATCTGTTACTGTAGCGGAAGTTAGTTCTTCTTGTTCAGATACCGCTACCCTGCTGACAGAAATAGCGAAAATCAACGTCCGACTCAATGAGATACAGTTCCAGTCCTCATCAAGGTCACGAGGTCGCGGAAGGTACACCTCGTCGCACATCCTGCTTCCGAGGAATGGCTGTGTTTTTACCATTTTAAATATAAAGATCAAGCACATAAATGCTTACAACCCTGCGCTTGGAAAAAAACTGAACAGCAGGTAAACTAAAATCCGTGCAGTCGAATTCGGCGGACAACTGCATCGGAATCGCAAACCACCGCCTGTGTGTTACAGATAAGTTAAGTTGCTTAAATTTTTTAATAGGTACGGCGGCAAATATTTCTGTTCTACCCCGACACTAAGTTCGTAGAAACCAGTTAAACAGTGAGTGCACAGACTATACGTTATTTGCTGCTAATGGCACAAAAATTAAGACATACGGTATTAAAAGTTTACAATTAGATTTAGGGTTACGTCGCGCATTGCGTTGGACATTTGTAATTGCTGATGTTCGACAGCCTATTTTAGGCGCTGATTTTTTATCTCATTATAAGTTAATAGTAGATTTAAGTTCACGTAGACTAATCGATCAAATTACGAATTTAAATGTGTTAACTGCTATCGTCAGTTGTAACGAAAAATCAATTAATACTATTGATGAATGTCACCCTTTTTACGATTTACTGTCAAAATATCCTGATATTACGAAGCCCGTTTCATTTAAAGAATCACCGGAACACTCTGTTTACCATCATATCGAAACCAACGGACCACCTGTACATGCTAGGGCAAGGCCGTTGCCTCCACACCAGTATGCCAAGGTAAAGAAGAATTTAGAATTATGCAGGAGATGGGGATTTGTAGATCGTCGAAAGGTGCGTAGGCGAGCCCCTTACATGTGGTAGCAAAAAAAGATGGCCAAATTCGACCCTGTGGGGATTATAGAGCTCTTAATGCAATCACGAAACCAGACCGATACCCTATACCGCGTCTTCATGATTTTACATATTTACTAGCGGACAAAAAGGTATTTTCGCATATAGATATAAACCGAGCATATCATTGTATCAGAGTAATCCCAGAGGATGTGGAGAAAATAGCCATCATAACACCATTTGGCCTTTACGAATTCCCGTGTATGAGTTTCGGTTTACGGAATGCCGCACAAACTTTTCAACGGTTTATGAATCACACAGTGTTGGAAGGTCTAGATTATTTATATACCTATATCGATGACGTCATCATTTCTAGTGAATCTATGTCTATGCATAAGTTACATTTAAACGAAGTGTTTGACAGACTAAATAAATTCGGTATAACAATAAATTTAAACAAATGTACATTCGGTCAATCTAAAATTGAGTTCCTAGGATATGAAGTGTCTACCGAAGGGATCCGTCCTCTTCAGCAGAAAATAGATGCAATTAGCTCTTTCCCGAAAACCGAAACCGTCGATCAACTAAGACGATTTTTAGGTATGATTAATTTTTACCGTTTACATTTACCTAATGCAGTAGAGTACCAATCCGAACTAAATAAGTATTTAGTTAAGTCTAAAAAAAATGACGAATCTAAAATTAATTGGACAGAGAAATCAAATGAAGTATTTGTAAAATGTAAGTTGAGTTTGCAACGCGCAGTCAGCCTAACGTACCCGAAACCCGATACGCCGCTTGCACTCATGACGGATGCCTCAGATACTTGTGTAGGTGCTATTTTGCAACACTATACAGATAACGCATGGAAGCCGTTAGGTTATTTTTCTAAGAAAATGACAGCTTCGCAGACTAAATATAGTACTTATGACAGAGAATTATTAGCAGTATATCTAGCAATTAAGTATTTTAGGAATATGGTTGAAGGACGAAATTTAGTATTTTATACAGATCATAAACCATTAACCTTTGCTTTTTCAAAGATAGGCAGTGTAAATGAATTACCACGACGCGTTAGACAATTATTATACATCAGTGAGTTTACTACGTGCATAAAACATATTCAATGCGATAAAAATGTTGTAGCGGACGCGCTATCGCGAGTAGAGTCAAATTCCGTTCCCACCTTACTTAATTACGCTGAAATCGCGCAAGCTCAAGCCAGTGACGAGGTACTTGTTGACCTACGTAAGCATTCAAACAAATGGAATTTTAAAGAGATACTGTTACCGGGGAGTGATCTACCTATTGTGTGCGAAATGACCACACAACGAGCCAGGCCATATTTGCCACAACAATTCAGACGACTAGCTTTTGACTCTGTTCATAATATTAGCCATCCAGGGATCCGAACTTCGCGAAAGCTTGTTAAAGAAAGATTTTTCTGGGTAAATATGAACAGTGACGTAGGCAAATGGGCTAAGTCGTGCATTAAGTGTCAGCGTGTGAAGGTTCATAGACATGTAAAATTAGAGTTAGGAAATTTTCCACTAGCTGAAAGATTCATGCATATACATGTAGACATAGTAGGTCCTTTGCCAATTTCATTGCAAGATTTTAGGTATCTTGTTACTATTATTGATAGACAGACTGGTTGGCCCAAAGCATTTCCGGTTAGAGATATCATAGCAGAAACCATAGCTAAGGTTATTTTTGAAGGCTGGATACCACGTTTTGGCTGACCTGCTAAGCTGACAAGCGATCAGGGCAGACAATTTGAAAGTAACGTTTTAAAGAACTAATGAAATGTTTAGGTATAAATAAAACGCGTACCACACCCTACCACCCTCAATGTATCGGTATGGTTGAGAGATGGCACAGGTCTCTCAAAGCTGCATTTATGGCAAGATTAGATTCCAGTACATGGGTAGAAAAATTACCCATAGTCTTGTTAGGACTACGAGTAGCACAAAGGAATGACACTAGTGTTAGTGCCGCGGAAATGACTTACGGACAAACACTTATATTGCCCGGAGATTTTTTTAATATAGATAGTAATAGTAATATTAGTAACCATTGTGAATACGTCGAACACCTTCGCAAAATGATAGGTAACTAGAAACCGAAACCGATAACGCATAAAGACTCTCGTACATTATTCGTATATCCGGAGTTAAGTAAATGCGAACATGTTTTCGTGCGAAGCGATTTAGTTAAAAAACCATTACAACCACCTTACGATGGACCATTTAAAATTTTAGATAGGAAAAATAAGGTATATTTAGTGCGAATGTCAGGTCGAGACGCATATATTTCTGTAGATAGGTTAAAACCAGCATTTATGAACAAGGAAAATCTTAGTAGCAGTAATTTAGTTAAAAGTAACAAAGATAATAAGGATAAGATAGATAGTAGTATTAAGGATTCAACACAATTCACGAGCAAAGCGGATAGCGATAATCGCCCGCTCCGCTACATTACGCGTAGCGGCCGTATCGTAACAAAACCCGTACGATTTCAAATTTAGCAAGTAAATCATTAATTTGTTTGTTCTAATTATTTATTTTAAAATTTGCTATTTTATTTCGACACTCAAACTCTAATACTATTTCTATTCAAACGTGTTATTTGTTATTTAAGTCAATTATGGGAAATTATAATAGCAGAGACTCTAGCGAACATGTGGTGATAGCACAAGTTCAGGCTAACACCGCTGCCGTAGACGACAAGGTAAATAAATTCGGTTTAGTAGCTGTCGTCATATTGGGAGTTTTGTGCCTCATAATCACCTACATTATTATAAATCGCACCAAGGACAGAATTAAAAAATGGATCCTCAAACAAGTCGCACGCGTCGCAATAAGGAATGTGCAGACTCAGGATTCTACGGGTGGAACCGTTACGAAACCACCTCGAGTAATAATTGCTTGACGTTCGAAAATGCATTGCGCAAACACAATATGTATATTGGAACATAAGTGTTATTATTACTATATTTTTAAAAAAAACTACATTGTTATTTTTATTTTGTAATTTTTGTATTATCTTGGGAAAAATAATTTTTTTTAAATATGTAATATGATTTATTTTTTGTGTAAAACATTGTATTTCCTTAGTGAACGTTCATTCGTATTGTATTGTTTATACTAGGTATATATTCGCTTACGGATAGTAACGTCGTATTTTACCCCCATGGTATAATTTTGTAATTTTTAATTAATTTTATAAATCAATAATTTTCCATTTTATATTTCTAATTGTTGTATTATATTTTTATTTTTTAAACTTTACATTTAAGGGGGGAATGATGTAGCATCATCATTAATGTTTAATGTTGTACTTGTGCATTGTGTGCACGGACAGTCCAGTCTCGGTCGGAATAATACAGAAATAAACAATTTAATTTGGAACGATTGTTTCATATTTACTTCCAAACTGGTAAAAACTCAATCAGAATGTTCGTTCTCTATCAGAAACAGTTTTATTAAAGCGCCTACTGGATTAAAGTTTTTTCGCCAAAACCAACTAGATAATTGTGCATAATCTATATACCTCCTACGAACGGAAAACATAGATACTAGTAAAATATCTTCTACAAAAAATAATTAATGCGTAATTTACTCGGGAATTACAAATAATTAACTCGGTTTAATACATTTTGTTTTCTCATGTAATTTTAAGCTATGGATGAAGAAGAAGGTGAACCGGGATTAGACATTTACAAGTACAGACGAAGAGAAGCTAGAGATGACCTTTTGTTGGAACCATCAGCAACAACACATCTTTCAGAAATTGAGGCTCGTAAAACATTCTCTAACGAAGAGAAGCGCCAAAGAACTTACGCTATATTGCAAGAAACTCGGACTGAATTTACTGACAACAAATTAAGGACAACTTTGCTGATTTACTCCAACCCTGCTTGGAAAGTTTTCATAATGACTGCTTTATTTACTTCCTATATTTTAGACACGTGTCTTTACACATTTTACTCTCCTAATAAGAGGCCAATATGGGGAATCGCAATGTTGATCTTCCTTAATTTCATTTTCATCTTTAACGTCGTTGTCGTTGTTGGATTGAAGTTCTTCAGGAAATGGAGAAAGATACTTAATCTTGTCGAACCTGATACGTTCAAAGTAATCCTAGATATTTTCCTAGCAGTTCCATACTCTTTTCTATACTTAATTAACATTGACCTATCGTTCAACTTTCATGCAATATCTCCCATAGTTGCAGCATTACGTGTGTATATGATCATTGAATATTTTTATAATAGATCATCACAAGCTGGAAGTAATCAATGGACAACATTTTTATCCCAATATCTTATTCTATTCTTAATTTCTGTTCACACTTGGACCTGTGTTTGGTATCTCTTTTCCAATCGCAGTTTCGATTTACACAAAATTCGATCATCATGGTCGCATGTAGCAATTTACCTTCCAACTGAAAGTACACTTGATTGGTATTATGTTTGTGCATATTGGTCAGTAATGTTTCTCACAACAAATGCTCTGGGGGACTTATATCCTGTAACGACTACTGAAAGGATTACAGGAATTTTAGGAATTTTGATAGGTTTTTTATTAACAACTGTGGTTTTTGTCGGGTCTCTGACTTCGCAGTTTATAACGGTAACAACAAGACGAGCCAAATACGTAAGAAGATTAAAAAAAATTAAAAATCATCTCAAATTAATCAAAATGGACACAGAAACCACAAACCGTATTATCTGGTAAGTACCTATATATGAAAACATTATATAGTAGGTATATTCTTTAAAAATATAATAATTTAATTTCTATCAAAGGTATTACGAGGATTTGTGGTATCAAAAATCAGGAGTATTTAAGCCGAAGTTAATGAAACTTCTTCCGTATCCCTTGCAAATGGAGATTTGTTATGATCTTAATGCTGTGCCACTTTATAGTTCGTTGATATTTAGAAAACTACCTGAAGCGTCCTTAAGAAGGCTATCCCTATATATGGCACATCAATTCTATTTACCAGGCGATGTTGTTTATAGCCACAATCAGAACAAGACTATTATGGTAAATTTATATTTATATGTATATTAAATTTAAAAGCGAAAACCCACTCACTCATCACAAGATCTCGGAAATTATATGTTCGATTGACTTCTTTAGCACTTCACTAAGCTCACTAAGAACGGATTTAGGGAAATTCAACCTTTAAGGATGTAAAATAGGGGTTGAAAATTTGTATAGGGTGGGTGGAAGAACATTGTCTTTTGACTTGAAATTTTGTACTTAGACTCTTTATTTAAAAATAATGAAATACGTGTATCAGCATTTATCAAAATTTATCAGTAAAGGGTGTATAAAAAAGTTGGATTACTAAAAATTTTCTTATAATTAAGCACACATAAAACATTGAAACACATATATCAGTTTTTTTTTTAAATTCATCACTTAAAATAAGGGTTGAAAATATGTATGATTAATAATTTTTTTATTGATAGCTATTAATTAACTACACGTAAACCACACAATAGTCTTCAAATATATAAAATGTAGATTTTTAAAAAAAATCTGCACCTAAATTAAAATAAGGAATGTAAGAAGATGGAGCATACTCTTTCATACAATCTTGGACCTGGATTTAAGAGAGTTATAAGAATTTGAAAATGGTGTCAATTAATAAGCTAATACATAACCAAGAGACTAACGAAAATTATATGAATTTTAAGAATCTGAGAACAGAGTTATAAGATATTTCATAAAAGTTTAAAAATTACATGAAATAGTTGATGCATAGTTGATAGACTACTTACGAATAAAAATAAAATTACAGTATGAAAATACATACTTCGTACCAAACGCGATCGGAGCCACGGGCACATCGCTAGTTTCATTATATAACTAGTATTTAAGTATACTATATTGTGTCGTAATACGCAAAGGCTTCCTTTATAGGTTTGCATTACCAGTGGAGTCCTTGAGTTACTGTCAGATGAAGATGATGAGACCCCAATGATTTCATTCACTAAAGGCACAGTCTTAGGAGAAATATCTTTATTATTTAATATACCCGGTAAATTAATTCTGAATATTGTCTCAGTTGGTCTAGTTATATGTTATCTAGTATACATACAATCATATTTTCAGCGAGATGCACAGTCAAAGCAGCAACATACGTTGAATGTCAAGTTTTAGAAAAAACCAAATTTATAAAACTCATGATCAAATACCCAGCCCTTGTTGATAAAGTACGCCAAGAACTTCTTGAACGAATTAAGAGGAGCCGACACAGAAAGCAAACACAGGGAGATCACGCGCCGTTGACGTTAAACATTTACGCCTCTAAGAACCGTAAAAAAAGTAGTATCAAATGTCTCAAAGACAAACTGAGATATATTCAAGGTAATAAAGATTCAAACACTATCATTTGTAGGTATATGTAAAAACACGCTTTAACCTATTCATATATTGCAGGCAAAACGGATGTAAATAATTTAACAAAAGATGATCAGCTTAATGAAAACTGTATAGACTTATATATTATATCAGAACATATTAAAAAGAAAACGAATGTTTTCACTTGTATGAACTCGAGGTTTCCTTGGATTTTGGAAGCCGAATGTCATCTCGTGAAATATTGGGAAATTTTTATGCTTATAATAGTTATATTTATTTGTATATTCTATCCATATTACATTGCTATACAGAGGCGTTTCCCCTCAGGAATGATGTTTTACGCTCAAATTATTGTGACGATAAGTTTAATTTTAAATATTTTTATAACAGCAGTAACCGCTGTGAAAACCAAAAAGAAATACATAAGAAACTGGAAAAGCATTGTATACTACAAAATGAATACACTTGGATTTTATCTAGATGTTATAGCAATAATACCTTTCGAATACATCGTTACAATTCATACGACTGTTAAGTATCACGATAATTATAGAGATCATATGTTTTATTTATGTAAAGGAATAAAATTGTGCCTCGTGTGGAGATTGTCAAATTTCTTCGAAAACTTAGAAAGGAAATTATTACTTAACACGCTTTTTGTCAAGGTATAAATGACTTCGAATGTTTTTGGCGTGGTTTTTACAAATCGAATAAAGCAATCTGTTTTCTTGCAGGTTGTGAAATACTGCGTTTATATTAGCCTTCTATGCTATTGGTGTGGGCTTGTGTTATATATGGAATCATGTTTTGTGAATCGCTGTTCAGAAAATTCTTGGTTCAGTAAAGCTTTAATATGGGATGATTTAAAAAGCACTTCTACTGCTAGCAAGTAAGCGATAACTTTATTTTACATATCACGTGGAAAATACGAACTCTTGTTAGTGTTAGGTTTTATTGCCTTGTATAAATTAGTAGGAAATAACGGAAATAACAATTTTCTACATAATCTTTCTACGAATACATAATTTATATGTGCATTATATCTACATCACTATCATAAAGAGGTAATGTTTTTGTATGTTTGTAAGAAGTAATATTTCACACTGCTGATCCGATTCTAAACAATGTAAATTTAAGAAACCCCTCATCACAAGTAACCTATTCATTGAAACCTATTTATGTAGATCTCTCGGTGGTCACCGTTGTTTTTGGATTGGGCTTTGCTTACCATCAGGGAAATTACCGTAGATACACGGAGTTATTACAAAAAAAAAACACTCCATCGAGCCCAAACACTATCTCTGCTGTTAATTGGTGAGAAGTCAGGTATACTGCAGATCTTAGATGATGCTACAGCATAAGGTCAAGGCTACCATGTTCTTCTAATATCAATGAAGTAACAGAATACCAAATTTGGACTTGACTAGACCTATGGAAGCTGCTCACATCCATTTATCAGCTAGAAAAGAGCTCATAATCTTCAAACGGTTGAACAGATCTTCGAGAATCATACCTTAGAACACTCTCGAGCAAGTTCACCGTACAAACAAAAAAAAAACTAGATGAAAAACAGTTCATTCGTTTGAGCTAGGAACTACGATGCCACAGACAGACACACAGATACACAGGCTGATATACATAGATAGACGAATACACAGAAAAACACGTTAAACTTATAAACCTCTCTGTTTGCGTCGTGGCCATCGTGGGATAAAAAACTTTCACTAACAGAAAGCTACAATATCCCTAAGTGCTATAAGTAGGCTCTTATTTATCCTTATTAAATGTTATGTTATCATTAACGCGAAAGAAGACGCGAGTGCAGTTTCTAATTAATTGTTATAAATTACTATTATGACTAACTGTTACTACACCCAAACGAAAACTCTTTAAAAACGTAAATTCGTATTTTTATGGAAATAGCTCCATCCTACAGAAGATCGCCACCAAATAACCTTGTGTTGTGTTCCTATGGCATTTATTAGTGTTTATGAGATGTATTTTGTACTGTAAAAGATGGATTTTTTTCCGCAGTCAATTGTATTTGTCAAGAAATTGTTTTATGTGTAGTTGTGATCATATCAAGGGGTTGGGGTACGGAAGGTTTGAAATAAAATATTTCATTTGATATTCTGCTATATTGTGAAAGTTGCAAGTCAATTGATGCTCTATACGCTCTCTTTCATAGCGTGGGCAGTCTTCGATGAGATGATGCAAGGTTTGAATAGTCATGTCATCACATGGGCACTTGTCCGTGTTGGTGATGTGGAATCTGTAGAGGAACTTATGGATAGATTTTCAGAACTCCTTGGGGAATTGGATGCAAGATCGGCAACGCGCTACTGATAACCTACGGTGTTACAATCGTTCATAAGTTACGGTAGCCATTTACGGTTAGGCGGGCCGTACACATGTTTGCCACCTTAATTGTATAAAAAAACATTATTAAAAAAAACTACTTTCCTATTACCTATAAAGGCATTTTATTATTTGTTGCACCTAACGGATTGTAGCTTTAACTTATTCGATATGTGGAAAATACGTATGACGTAAGATCTATAAAAACGTTCAGGCAGTTATTATAATCATAATTATTTTCTAAGTATTTAAACAGAAAAATAAAAAATACTACTACTTACCTTAAAATATCATAACAATACCTAATTATATTAAAGCGTCATTGATCTTGATATTTTAGGACCAATTATCCTTTAGTATCGTCCATATACTTTGCAACTACAATACTACTATCCGTCGGATACGGTGACTTCACACCAGGAGATAAGTTCGACATGGTATTCGTGGGATTTCTAAGCTTATATGGAGTCTTACTAAGTGGATACTGTATTTCAGAATTTTCATCTGTAGTGACGCATTGGTCGAGGTAAATTTTATGCTTAATAAAAATTAACGTGAGGCATTGTTTCAATCATGGCAAAAGTGTTCATAATGGTATTGATCAATTTCTACCTACATTAGTTATATTAGTTTTAGAAAACAACATAATTATCTAAATACATACCAAGCGTTTCAAATAAAAGATAACTATCAAACCGCCATCTTTATTCGAATTAATGTAGGTACTATAATGTACGATCGGAAAAACAATAACAAGTGTAAAAGCTATACGTCACGTGACAGGACATAAATAAATGTCTTATAATGTAATGCTTATATTTTTATTTCAATTAATAAAAAATAGAAATAAAAGGAGCGCTAGAGTTTATTTTCCTACTTTGATTTAAAAGAATTGCTTGTATTGAGTTTCTTTTTATTTCTATGGTAGGTATGTACCTACGTAAGTAAGTTGTAGCATGCAGTAAAAATATAAACTGTAAATAAAACACTAATTTTGTATTTTGAATAAAAATATTTTATTAATGTTTTCGTTGCTGGCAGTACAATTTTAGCAAGTAGTGAGTGCAGCTGACGCGTACGTGATTTTCTTTTATTTTCGAAAGCATAGTAGTACTACATCGTATAAGTTATTTACTCTTTGTTCGTAATGAAAGGAATTTCTCTATGAATTTATTCACTTAAAATCAATATGCATACGAAACTAACTGCTATCACGGCATCGTTATAGGTATTTTAAAATAATACTTTATTATCATTTTCAGAACAAAAACTGCATTTTTAGAGGTTATTATAACAATTGATAAATTTATGAATGACAATAACATGCATCCAGCGATCAAGTCTAGGATAATGGCATTTTATGAGCTTCAGTGGCAATATAATTCGGTATGACAGTACTAGTTTTATTAAATATAATATAATACCTCGAAATTGACTGTACAGCATTTAATGGTAAATGCGGTACTGGATAACTCTTTCTTCTTCTTTACGCTTCGTTTTGAAGGAATCAATATATGGTTAATTTTTGGTGCTGTAAATTAATCATCGTCGAAACTTAAGTTACTTAAAATCACGTTAGTTAATTAGTATAAAGTATGTGTTATAATAATAATACCAGCCCATAAGTGTATCACTCTCGGGCAATAAGGCCTCTTCCCTTGGGAAGTCACGGACTTTAATCACCACGCCAGACCACTATATTATTAGGTCTTTACCTATGAAATTGCCGTTTTGTATGAAAAAATTTAAACGAATTTTTTTCATGTTTTTTTTATTTGTATTAATGGAAGTAATCACCCATGCAATCAATGCATCTTTGCCAGCGCAGTGGCAGTTTATTGATGCCCTTAAAGAAATCAGCTGGACGGGAGGCAACAAATTCTTCAAAGGCATTTTGTACTGCCTCTCGGGTATTGATTTTTTTTCCCGCCAAGGAGTTATCCAAATTCTGGAAAAAGTAGTAGTCTGTAGGCGCAAGGTCTGGTGAGTAGGGCGGATGACGGAGAATTTCCAACTCCAGTTCTTGCAACTTGGAGACCGTCTGCTGTGCAGTATGAGGTCACGCGTTGTCGTGCAGGAGCAGCGGAGACGAGCGATTGACCAATGCTGGTTGGAGATGTGCCAGCTTCTCCATCATTGTGTTCAGTTCTTCATAGTACATATCTGCAGTAATGCTCATCCCGTTTGGTAAGAAGCTGTGATGAATCACACCACCACCAAACAGTGACCATCACTTTTATAGGGGGTAAGTTTTCGTTTAGGGCATTGTTTAGGTGCTGAACCAGGATCCAACCAACATGCTGAGCGCTTGCAGTTATCAAACAGAATCCATTTTTCATCGCAGGTAACAATGCGGGTCAAAATTCCTTCATTTGTGTGTCTGTTGAGCAGTGCAAGGCACGTCTCGACGCGTACTTCGCGCTGGCGATCATTGAGTTCGTGAGGCACCCATTTGTCAAGCTTTTTTACCTTGCCAATTTGACGCAAATGGACCAATATTGTTTTGACGCTAACGTCGAAAGCTGCTGCTAATTCAGCCGTAGATTGTATATCATCAGCTTCCACAATCGCCTTTAATTCGTCATTGTCGACCAAAGTCTTCGGACGACCGCGAGGTTCATTTTTCAGGTCGAAATTCCCAGAACGGAAGCGAGCAAACCAATAACAGGTGGTGCGTTGATGTTGCGTGCCGCTTGTGCCGCGTTGCTGCCACGACGGTACTCATATTCCATAATTACTCGAATTTTTAACGTATCCATGATGACAAAAAAGATTGAAATGCGATGAAAATGTAACACTAATCAATAAACAATTGACTACTTTTGGAAAAAGAATTCCATGTTTTTAAAATAAAATTAATTTGATATTAGAATTCTTAGCCAAACAAAAATTATTTTGATTTGAAATGGCCAGTACTGCAGAACGGCAATTTCATAGGTAAAGACCTATTATATTTGCGATTTCAAAAGCCGCGAAAGCAACAGTACTGTATTTTTGTTACATACAGTGGTAACAAAAACATTTCTTTAACGTTTAGGTTTCCTCATGATGTTTTCCTTCACCGTAAGCCGGTAGTGTTACTAATTAATATTAGTAAATGTACGCGAATTCCGAAAAAATACTATATGTATAAGTACTTATATACCAGAGTTCGAACACACGGACATCGAAATTATATCTAAACTTTTTGATCACCACGACTTCTTTATTAACAAGTATGGCGATAAGTTTTAATTGAAGTTAAAAGGATTATGGGTTTTTTATTTTTATCTTTAGAATCCCATGAGTCGGATTGCTTGAGCCCACTATAATTATGTACGGTTTAAAATATAAAAAAAGAACTAATTCATATTATGTATTTGAAACCCAGCGTTTTTTGTGTGGCTTCTTGTTAGTGAACGCCGACAAAACAGAATATTCTTGCGATACTCTAATTAACCAAATATTATCGTTTTAGGGAGTCGAATTAACCGATGAAAATTGGCTGGAGAAATCTGTTATTCCTTCAGAGCTACGAAAGAAAGTTCTACATCAAGCAAGATTCAAAGCGCTGACATCGATAAATTTCTTTCAAGTTAAAAATAAACAATATATTCAGACACTTACAGAAAGTAATTTTATATTGCATTTGATTTTTAACAGTTTTAATCTAGATACATGAATTAATATGAAAGTAATAAAAAGTGTAGGAAAGAAAATGGAGTAAGGCGCAATTTATTGCTGTTTGGTGTTGTAAAAGTCTAAAAACAGAATTATGGAAAAATTTCTTCACTTTAGTTTTCCCTTAAGAAAATTGAGATTTTGTCTGAGAGTCACGTGATTGGAAACACCACTCACAAATCGTGACGTCATCTTAAATATTTATATTATACACAGTTCATTGTTATTCTTATTAGGCTATCTTGTGACAAAAATCTTACGTATAATTATATAGGTGCTGAAGAAATTTTAAGAGTTTTAACTACAACTCTAATAAACTCAATTTTGCACATCCTAGTTTTATTTGTTGGGTGATGATGTCGCGTGCAGTCGCATGAACATAAAACAGAGTTTTTGTGGCATATTTTTTAATTTAAAAATGTATACCTACATCATAAAGGTGTAATCTATATAAATAAAATTATTGAGGTTTGCTGTTGAGTGCACATCACGCAAAAACTACTGAATACATTTTTTTTTGTCGTTAGATACTTGGCCTTTATAAAAAAATATCACGATATCTTCGCAAACAATATTTATGTAGCCAACGTGATCAGAGTCGCGGGCATAGTAAATAATAAATATTTATTTAGGTATTATGGTCAACCTAAGTATGAAGTGTGTATGTGTACTACCGGATTGTGAAATTAATTGTAACTGCGTACCTAACCGATACTCATTTACATCTAGATATAAAATTACAGTGGCAAAAGACATAATTCTACCACCAGGAGAAATAGTATATTACGTTGGAACAGTTACAAGAGAACTGTACATAATTGAGAGCGGTTACTGTCTGGTAACTTCAAATGATAACAGGGATAAGAATATGGATCGTGTTATTGGACCTGGAAATCATCTTGGATTACTTGTGTTATTGTATGGAGTACCGGCCGTAAGCACAGTAATCACATTGACACATTGCAAGGTACGATTGATAAACATATTAAAGGCTTAAAAGACTATTTGTCTGTTTAAACGCGGTAACTACTTACCAGTCAGTTTTGAAATTTCCTATTTATTGAGGACGGCTAAAGGTAACATAATTTCACGTTACGACTCTAAGAGTACTACAATTCCAAGGAGTGGAACAGTAACCATGGACGTCAAATAAATTTGACCACTATTGAAATCGTGGAGCACAGCAAGTTATAAAAAATTTGAAATGTAAGTAGAAAACAATTACAGTTACAAGGACCATTGACTTGAAAGCAAACCGTGGCAGCTAAATACTATATAAACAGTCCCAATCCTGTGCACAACATGTGACAAATGACTCTGTGTTAATAAACGCTATGAACTGTACAGAAAAATGTTCGTCACATTTAGGAATTGAACCCGTCCATTTACAACCCATCCATCTCGGCCGATTCGTTAATACGAACTAAACAAGATGCCAATACGTAAATGCTACTAGATCCTATATTTGAACAATAACCCCTACACTCAAATGATATTTGGACGACAAGACCTGTCTACCTATACACGCTGGGCCAATGTTTGGACCAACCGTTTAATCCAACATAAATCGTAACATTTAAATTGATAAATATTTATTATAGCTATTACACACACTTACATATAACGAAATGTATGTAGTATTTAGAAGATTATTGGTAAATTTTACAAATTTTGTTTACAGTTAATAAGCGTCACACATTCAGCTTATACATCGGCTTTGAGTCTGTTCCCCGATATGAAAGAGCACGAAGGACTCCTGTCTCGGGAGGAACTGAAAACGATCGAAAAACAAGTCAAACTACAAAACACAGAAGCATATCTTAAGCATTACAGACATTTGACTACCAAAAAGCCCCGAATTAAAATAACTAATATGCTACAGAACTTTTTCGATAGTAAGCAACATCATCTATAGCAACTTGTAATAATATAACGTTATTATGATTTTTTTTGGATTTATATTTATTTAAGATTTATTGAGGAAGGTTATAGTCGATGTTTTTTTTTTGTTTGTTTGTTCGAATGCGCTAATCTCTATAATTACTAGTCAGATTTCAAAAAATTCGTATTGCATTTTTTAGCCGTTTATTGAGAAAGGTTAATAGGTTACAAGTTTTCATTCGATGGTTGAACACGCTAATTTCTGTAACTACCAGTCAATTTTGAAAAAATCTTATTGCATTTTATAGCCTATTTATTGAGGAAGGATATAATGCTATTTAACTTCACGTCTTTAAGGAGCTGAGCAGTAACCATGAACTTCAAGCAATCTAGAAAGCTGTAGGCAAGTATGAAAACTGCGAACCACGACAAGCTACAAGGATGCGTAGGCGGCGTAGTTCTTTGCCAGTTGGTCAAATTGACAGCTAGTGCATAATTATAAAAAGCCTAATGAAAAATTCAACGTATTTTTTACTAGCACGTTCTAATAAAATTTCATGTTAATTATTATTAATTAAAATGAAACGTAATTACAGATTCGTTTCTGCATGTACCTAGAGAATACAAGAAAAAAAAACTAAGCTATTTAAAATCATACAAAAAATTCACGGTGATGAATAATATTGCCCCTTACCTATTGCTGCCAGTAGCTATAAAGCCTGATGGGATATTTCTTAAAACATGGGCTATTATAAGAATTTGCATTGCCTTTATTCTCTCTTTACTTATACCCGTAAGTTTTATATCAATTTATAAAACTGTTTAATTGAAGAATATTTACATTTTTAGAGTTTAAATTAATTTCAAACAAAACAATTTATGTTGACTGTGTTTCTGAATTTGGGATCAGCTAAGGAAAGAGCATATTATAATATAATAACCCACACCCTTTTAAGTGGGCGCGGATGACTCACATCTGAAATCATCTAATATTTCACAGTGAACCCGATAATGTACAATTTATACCAACACATTTGGTTAACATTTTTCAACATCGATACATTTGTGTTTCATTTTCCCCTGATTATTAATAATTATCAGTAGGTTTTATCTACTATTTGCAAATTTACCTAAATTAACAATATTTTCCATTTCCAATTATTGTTCTTTTTTTAAATATTGTATCTTTAATGTTATTTAATGATTACTTCAACAGATTTAAGCCTATCTCTCAAATCTATGATTACTTCACCAAAGCTTTATTATTTAATTTTAATAATTCCTAGGTACACTTACATATGATATTATCAATTTCAACACTTTACAGACAATCGTAGCGTTGGCGCCGCTTTGCTACAAATTCAACTTGCTATTGTTGGTTTTAGAAACAGTTTGCTATATTGATCTATACTTAATGCTACATGTTGCCTACTATGGCCCTAAAAATCAATTAATATACCATCCGTATTTGACAGCACAAAATTATTTAAAAGTTAGTGCAATTCATTTAATTATGATTTTGAAATTGTATTTTCTGGCATAACATTTTAGTACTTACTAACTCTTATGTAGGGTAGTTTTGTTATAGATTTCCTAACGAGCTTCCCATGGTATGCCGTTTGGAAGTTATTACTATCTAATCACGATGAAAATCACACGAATGAAGATCATTTGATTAACGACCACCTTTTACACTGCGTGATAAGAATGGTTAATGTTTCACAAATTTTAAAATTATGGACTGCCTTTTGGACCGAATCTCTAGGCGCTCTGAAACGAGTAAGAAATTTAAAATGATAAAATTCACTAAATATTTTATTAGTACCTCTCTTATAAATGTGAAATCATTTCAGGCATATCTTATGAGCGTGGTGCAATTTCTCCTTCTCACTCTATTTTTTTTGCATCTTCACTCATCGATCTTGATTATGCTGTCTTGTAGATATGTAATTGCTTCAGACTCTCAAGATTTCTCTAAAAGAATTCCTAAGTTATCACTAAAAGGATCTTATATGAAAACAAAATATCATCCCGATGGAAATATGATTTGTCAACGTGGTAAGTTTAACTAATCATTTCATATTTTTTTGTACATTTTGTTGGTAAAATACATGTTTGATGGAATAACAATAAAATATCAAATCATTCTTAAAATGTTAGTGATTCATTTTTTTATAATTTAAAGTAAACATTTTGACAATGTACGTGTAAACTCGTCGGTTAAAATGTAAAAATGCTTTATTTTCTACTTAATAAGATCAGGTAAAATGTGCTAAGTGCTCCCAAATGGTTACCATCGTCATACCAGTTCGTGCTCGACCGTCGTATGTTTTAGACGTTGGCGGGGACGAGGTAGCACAACACTGCACTACACATTACACTAAAGTAAACAGTATGTTATCTCGGCAGTGTTCTTAGATTACCTACTTATGTACTGGATAATGCTACTTTAAATTGTCATGATTATCTTTTCACCAAAATATTGTAAAGTAAAGTGCTTGTATAAATTACTAGCTGTACCCGCGGCTCCACTCCCGTGGACTACAGAATGCCGTCGGTATTGTGGTGACCCCGCTTCCACCCATGGGGGTTGCTCGCCGGTTATTTTGAAGATAAAAATGTTTATTATTTTATTTCAGTGGAACGCTGATTCTTTTTAATGAAGCTTAAGCCTTATAAAATTAATTATCTACCAGTGAAACCCCCGTTAAAATCGGTCCAACCATGTCGGAGATTAACCGGAACAAACATGTCTGTTTTGTCTATCGACAAAAATGTAAAAAATTAGTTTTTTGTTATAGGTGCCGTATATATTAGGTCCTTATATATGAAATTGGCGTTTTGTTGAACTGGTCACTTCAAATAGAAATTTGAAGAGTTAGAAATTCCAAATTTAGGCTTGTGTATTTGTGTTTCGAATTTAGTGATTCATTTGTTTTCGTAACACTTTATTTTTCTTTGACATCGTTTTTTCACAAAATAGAAAGTTTAAAATATGCCTTATTTACGAATATAAGTTCCATTGTGGCATCAGCGCTGCAGAATCAGCTCGAAGGATTAATGATGTGTATGGGAAAGCTAAAAGAAAACACGGTACGTTTTGGTTCCAACGTTTTCGTTCTGGAAATTTTGACCTACGAAACAAAGAAGAAGAAGAAGACGGCCGGAGACCTTAGTTGAAAATGAAGAATCATAGGTGATCGTTGAAGCGGATCATTCGCAAACCACATCAGTGTTAGCGACAGGCTTCGGTGTGAGTGATAAAAAAAATTATTCACTTGAAACAAACAGGAAAAGTGAAAAAGCTCGAGAAATGGGTAACGCATGAATTGACTCAAGCACGCCAACAAACACCTATTGAGTTCTGCATTACATTACTCAACCGTCACAATAACGAGGGAATTTTGAATCGTATTGTTACTTGTGACGAAAAATTGATCCTCTACGACAATCGGAAACGCTCATCACAGTGGTTGAACCCAGGAGAACCGGCCAAATCCTGTCCCAAGCGAAAGTCGTCTCAGAAAAAGGTACTGGTGAGTGTTTGGTGGACCAGAGCTGGTGTCATAGACTACAGTTTCGTAAGATCTATCCAGACGATAACGGCAGATCTGTATTGTCAACAATTGCAAACCATGATGGAAAAGCTAGTCATTAAACAACCGAGACTGGTCAATATCTCAAGCCCACTGCTGCTTCAGAACAACGCTAGAACCCATACTTTACGACTGACGGTCGCTAAATTACAGGAACTGTGGTTGGAATGTTTACGAAACCCACCATAATCCCCGGACATTGCTCCAACAGATTACCACTTTATTCGGAATTTGGAAAATTTCTTGCAAGGAAAATAAATTCAATTCCGATGAGGCTGCCCAAACTGCCTTAAAATTATTATTGATTCTTGCTCCCACAATTTTTTCAGCAATGGAATCAATGAACTACCTTTAAAATGGCGAAAGTGCATAGATAATAATGGTACTTACTTCGACTGATTAAATGTATAATTTTCATAATATTTTTTTAATTTTACTTTTACCATATAAAACGCTAATTTAATATGTAAGGACCTAATACTTTCATATGCATTTAGTATTAAAGTAGTTTTAGTACTAAAGCTGTTATTTTGACATTACACACAAACACTTCAATTATATTTTTTTGTACAGATTTGTACTTGGGTTTCATTTTTAGTTTCAAAAGCGATTGTAAGTTAGTACTTAAGTAGGGAATGTTTATTATTTTTTATTTTGCATAAAGTTTAATAAATCAAAAATAATTTTAAATTATAGTAAGTATATAATATTTCGTTATTATAGTTAGAAATTGCGTACTCGCGACTATAGTATTCTGAAGTTTGCCTAGATTTCGTTTCGGCCGGTTAGATGAATACGTAGTACTGTTTACTTTAGTGTACTGTGATTGCGCGCCTACGTCACGCAATTGCACGCAGTTCCCTTTCCCGGTGCATTATTCACCCACGTTAGCGTTAATAGTATTTCGCCCCCTCCAAAGCCTGTCGGAACTTGTACGACTATAACAAAATAACTTGCTCATTTGAAGTATATTATTTTAACTGTAAAATTAAACATATGTCTCTAAAGCCATTAAACAACTTTGTTTATGTTAGGTTGTTGGATAGATATGTCGAAAATACTACAAGGGCATCATTTATCACCAGTGGATGTCTATTTAATGGCATATTATTGGGTTGCAACGAGTTTCAGTGGCGCTGGATTTGGAGACATAACGGCCCAAGACACTAGTCATATGCTTTTATCTATTTGTGTCAATGTTCACGGTGTGCTTTTTTTTGGGTAAGTCCTTTATAGACTCCTAAATTTTCACCAAGAGTCCTTTAAGGATATTAGCTGTCATAATCAGCATACACCTTCTTAAGCCTACAACATAACTATGGTCTTTTCATTTGCAAAGTATAATTTTCTTTTTTAGATATTTAATATTTTCATCCTTTATGTAGGTGTATAGGTATATTGTCAATAAAGCATTTTTCAACTAGGCTATAGTAGCTCCTATGTATCTACAGTTACTGTAGGTGTTAGCGTTATTTAAGTAAATTCTGACATTAATATATTTTTCATAATAATAAATAAACATTTTAGGTACGTATACGCTAGAGTGGCTTCACTAAAAGCAGTGGCCGACCAAATAGTGACAAAATTTCAAGAAAACTTAAAACATTTGGATCTGTTCTTGAATAGAGAAAAATTACCATTTGCATTAAAAACTAATGTAACAGAGTATTGGAAATACCAATGGAAGAGAACTGGTGGATGGTCGGTAAGTAGGAATGTTCTTGAATATCGAAGTTTGTTAGATAAATAATTTAGTTTTAAATTTTAGCATCAATCTATATTAGGAAAGCTTCATGCAAATCTAAATGAAGATGCTGTGTTATACATGTATGAAAAAACTTTAAAAGAAATACCGTTATTTGAAAATGTAGAATTTTCATTTTTCCGAGCATTTGCAAAAAAACTCAGAGAACAGTATTTCCAAAAAGGATACATGGTTATGCGAGCTAATGAAGTCATAAGTAATATGTATATTATTTATCGAGGAAAGGTAAGTAATCAAGTAATCATTGACCGGTACGTTTAATCCATAATATAGATTTAATTACAGATTATCTAGATACCTAATCCACAACTTTATTTCATCTCAAAATACAACAAATACAAATACATCTCAAAATCATGATACAACTCAGGTAGACATTATATCAGATATCAATGAAGTGGAAGCTTGTATGGGACCAGGTGGAATTTTTGGCAACATAAAAGGCTCTTCGAAATATCTAACTGTCTCAAACATAGTAGCATCCAGGAATATAGATTTACTCTGTATCGCAGGACATGATTTTTACGCCCTTTTAAAGGTAAAATAAACATATTTGGATACCACACTTAAAAGTTACACGATGTTCTTAAAATAATAGTATACTTTCAGAGTTATCCTACTGTATTAAAAAGAGTTCAGAGTTCAGTGGATACAGCAGCTAGAGATTATGTTCTTCCAACAGTTATGTCTGATCGAAACAGTGTTGACGTAAGTCACCAAAGTTTTGAAATCTCTAGAACTAGCTATTTTACGCTTTCTAACAAAAAGTTACATTAGTCAATTTATATTTATCAAAGATTTTATATTATTAAAGATATTTCCAACGCGAACGTTTTATAAATATTTTTAGTCTTGTGTCCTGATAATTCTCATAGTCTTGAATGCGTAAATTATACGAGTGCGAAAATTTTTGCTTTCATATTACAATTGATTTAATCCACTTTACTGATTAGCATTTAATTTTTAAATAATCTTTAGACATATCATTTCAGTTTGATTCATACCCGTTAAGTTATGAGCCAGGTGACGAAGATGAAGATGACGAAGTTACGACGATCACATATTTAGAGGTATCTAGTTTTAAATATCGACGTTTATATAAGAAATCTGTAGTTATGTATATGCATGTAATTATTTTTCCGAACTTTCTGATGATCCAATATCAAGGACACTGATCAACATGACTTTAAAAATGTCTCTGTTTATTTGACAAGATTTAACTGAAAAACGGTTCATTAAACGATTGTTATGAAATTTTTAAACGGGTATCTTATTAATATTATCTTTATTGCATTTAGAAATTATAAAAATAAAACAAAATGTAAACTTTTTATTAATTCAAATTAATTATTATTTAGTGAAGATGTTAATTAGGTATATTGTTATACTTTAGAGTCCCCAAAAAAGTATCACCGAATCACACGGCTCCAGATCTATAACGTCAGCTGGGAACGTAGATTACATTCCCGCTGCATTGCTAATCTTCAAACCACACAGGTATCTTGGGATACATTTTAATAAAATTTTCTCTACTCCGGCACGGTCGCAACTAGCTAAAGTTTTACAAACATTTCAGATGGTTCCGAAGCAGTATTATTCCAGATAGCAATTTAATAACATTTATGGGTAATTAATATTCATGTGATTTTTAAAACAAATAAAATACTTAATACACATTGTATTTACATTACTAAACTCAATAAATAATAATATATTTTTAGAATACATGTCTCTGGTTTTATCGTATATGGATTTTATGTTGCTCGTCTATCAAATGGCATTTCAATCTATCCCTTATTTTTTCTACATTTGCGTCGTATCTGATGTCATATTTATTTATAAGCTCTTTTTGGATATTCATACCGGATACATGAACAGATACGGAGATTACGTCCTAAATCCAAAAAAAGTCAGAAAGATGTGAGTTTTTAAATTTAATATTTTTTTCATCATCGTAAAAGGTGCCTTAGGTTAGCTGTTTAAAAAAAAAAATAGCGTTTGGTCGCAATATTACCTAACGTTAGCTGACGCTGTGGCCTAAAATGGTAGCACGCAAAGTCTAGTGTAGAAGAGCTGGTTCTGTATTGCAGCTGACGGAACACACCTTTATGTGCTTGGAGGCAGATTGTCAATTTGAGGGTGGTAGCTAGCCACGCAGGCATTAGAAAATATCCTATCACCATCCTACGGTTTTGTCGAGGTATTTTCCTTCACCGAAAGCTCAAGCTCATTGTAGGGATTCGAATTCACGTTAATCAACGCAGAATCTGAACACGCTACCACAGACCTAACGTAATTATATTATAGTGTATTGTTTAAGAATACAAAAAGCAATGTTGTTGAACTCATTTAACTACTTACAGGTACTTTTCTAAAATATTTTTCCGTAGACGGGATTTCTTGGCAAACGTACCTGTTAGTTACTTGGCCTTCTGCTTTTCAATAGAACCAAAAGTACAACTTGCATTATTCTGTTATATGCGCACACCTCAACTCCTTAGAGTGTCATATCTATTCACCTATAGAAGTCATACGGAAATCAAGATCGGATCTGGAAATCTGTTATTTAAATTGACGTAAGTTTTATATAATTTTCTAGTCATTAGTAATACCAAATAAGTAAAGACCAGGGATGACGGATAATAAGTAGATTTCAGATCTGGATATCTTAAGAGTATAGGTTAAGGTTATGGATCCGATAGTTTCGAATAATCTCAGTTATGATTCTTAAATTTTTTGAAGAATTCCACTTAGAAAGAAAATATGCATCATTTTTAAACATTAGTTGGTGAAAAATATTAACTTTTTTTATTTAAATAATATTTGATATTCGACCGTATCTTATTCGATTTCGTCATTTGAGTCGTGATTTCAATCTATTTGAAACATTTGTATAGAACAAGATTACAGTTTTGGATATTATTTTAGTTCTTAGTACTGCCTCGTTAGCCTAGAGGTCGTAAGCTCGACTGCTATGAGCGAGGCCCTGGTTTGGTTTCGTGCCCGATTAATGGCAATAGGTTCGCCCCCTATTACATGGGACCTAAAAACATACTAGGCGAACTGTGGGAATACAGGCGTGATGGTATGTTATGTTATATCCTATAGTTTCGGTTATGGATAAGGAATTCCATGGCACCCTTGGTTACAATGTGCGAGCGCATTCTAAAAATTCAGTCTCAACATTTATTCATATCGCCCATAAAGAATCAGTCATACACACATAAACAGCCAAATCAAAAATGTTTCAGGTCTATTGCTATATGGGCATCTATACTCTCACATGTAAACGCGTGTTTGTTTTTCAAACTATCATGCCTGACGCCAGTACACTGTACTTCAGCAAATTGGATGTCTAAAAAAGAGCTTAATTTACGAGCCAAATACACACAGGTATGCCAGATTTTTGAATGATTAAGTGAGGTAGAGAACAGGGAAATATCTTTGGAGATTTAGTGTTGTGTTCCTGCGATGAGGGGTAGGGTTTCCAAAGCTCTTCGGGGTAGAAGGGTTCAAGGTCGGCAACACGGTATTACGGTAGCCGCTTAACATCAGGCGGGTCGTATCCTTGTTTGCCACCTTTATTATTTAAAAATTGTGATTTACTTAGCCATGCTTATAGCTTTAACGAAGCTTCAGTAAAACATAAATCTAAAGCACCGATGCCTTTTTTGTTGCGCAGTAGGACAGAAGTGCTAAGTCACCAAATAAATCAGGAATACATTATTACTCCGCTACATCTAGGATTGATTATGACATCCCTCCAGACCAAGGTTTTCCTATTCATCGATTATAACTGGGCTCTGAATCCACCAGTGACCCACATAAGAGCCAACCAATTGATAGATATTTTTTTTTAGATTTCGCACTTCTCAATCATTATAATATATCTTTCTAGGGTGAATATTTTTCTCTGTACATAGCTGCACTTTGGTACATGATTAATCTTTTGACTATCAGCGGTACCGGAGACGTGTCCTCACAAAATAACTTCGAAGTTATAGAAACTATCATAGTCATCATTGTGATAAAATTTTGCACAGGTACTAATAATACATAGTATAGTTTTAGTATCTTGAGCAGAATCACTATTCCGACCCTTATTTGCGTATTTTGCAAAAGCAAAGCGATGGCAGAAATGGCCAATTCAGATTATGTTTGGTACGTTATGGCTTGTTTATAATCTGAATTTTCCATTTTAATAACGATAAAAAGCCTTTTCTACTATCGCTTTGCGATTGGAAAATACGTTATTAGGGGGCGGATTAAAATACCTACACAGATTTGAAGATGAACACTAAATGACTATAGCAAGTTATGTTGACAGATGTAGAAATAAAATATACTTAATTATTGTTCATTTTATTTCAAAAGTAGATAAACAAAACTAATAGTACTAAGCATTATTGTAATAAATATTTAAAAAATGTAGCAGTTTTTCATCATCTTATTTCGAACAGTGGCAATATCCGTAGTCTTCTTGCCTTTTTGGTTACTTTTATAAAACACTATTATACTTATACTTTTTCACAGGTCTCCTGATATCAGAAATGTCCGCAATGATAACAGCGCATTCATCGTCGCTAATAGAGTATGATTATGGTATAAATGAGCTTAAAGATGGCTTAAAATATATGAATTTAAGCTCACATCAAATGAGCAAAATGTGGGATTATGTACGGGAACTTTGGAATCGACAACAAGGCAAACAAGTAAGCTAAATATATTGCATTTTATATTGCAATGCAGTCTATTGCCCACTTATAAAAAAAAAAAAAAAATATTGGCAATATTCATATAGGGCAATTATTAGTATAAAGGTGCGACCGCACTAGAGCTACGCTGCGCGGCTGAGTGCCTTGAGCGCTCGCCACCAAGTCACGGTGAGGCTGTAAAGTCGTCAGAGGCTTCAGGGCCTCTAAGGCTAACAGTATAGTCGGCCAGAAAAAAAATTTGTCACATTCTGTATGGTGACTGTTGCATCAGAGCGGCGTTGCACTGCGCGCGACGCTGCGCGTCAAGATATCCTTTTGGAGGAAAATATGCCACGATGCGCTGTGCAGCGCCGCTCTAATGCGATATGCACCATACAAAATGATACAAATTATATTTTGACGTGCAGCGCCGCTCTAGTGCGGTCCTACCTTTGGAGGGATGACATTGGTTATTCTGCGTTTATAAACTATGCTTAAAAAGCAAAGCAAAAAGTAACGCTTTTGACCTTTACACTTAACTTCAGTGCCAAAATCAGAAAATATATTTCATGGTATAATCACTAAAATACACTTAATAGAAGTTACCATAATGCCTTCTTCACTAGAATATCTTAATTATCAAATTTCTTTATTATATTAACTTAGATGCCAAAATTTGTGTACAAGTTACCGTTTCGGCTCCGATGTCAAGTTATGCAAGCTGTTTACGGGTCACACATCAGAGAGTCAATAATATTCAGTAAGACTGATGAAAGCTTCAAACGGATGTTAGCAATGTGGATGAACCATTGTGTATTCTTCCCTGGTAATTACATCGTGCAGTGTGGTGATTCAGACCAGTGTATTTATTTTATACACCGAGGTCAGGTACGAAATATTTAAAGTGATTGGTTTTTTCATTTCTTTGGCGATTTCTCTCTTCTTGGGGTAGTCCGACTGGTGGAATACCTCCACCCTAGAGAATATAGCAGCCAAATAACCTAGTGTTGTGTTTCTGCGATGAATAAGGTTTCCAGAGCTCTTTGGGGTAAGGGGGTTCAAACCCGGCAACGCGCTAGTGATATTTATAGTATTAGAAATGTCCATAGGCTACGGAAGCTGCTTACCATCTGGCGGTCCGAATGCTTGTTTGCCATGTTTGTTGTATTAAAAAAATATATTAAATATTACATGTGGAATTGTGTGGAAAAAATAATTTCCAAAATGACACTAACTTCTCACACTTTCCTTTCTATAATGCCTTTCACATTGTCCTCCAACTCTCTAACGAAGACGAAAAACACCAGAGACAATTTTATTTTGAATTAACGAAACAAGCAAAGGTTCATATATCCTATATACCTATTACTTACTTAATTTTATATATTTCTATTCCGTATTGAAATCAAAGTAATATAGACAAAACACTAAAAATTGCAACCATTTAAATAGCAAAATTTGTATAATAAAATTTATAACAGGTTGAAGTACTGACTGTCCATACTAATTTGACGGAATCAATTTACGATGTATTGGGTCCCGAAGACAGTTTTGGTGTTGCTCAGGTAAGTTTATATATTTGATACTTATATAACGCACATCGATACACAATATGAATAACATAGTAAACATTTAAAAAAGGCAACTAATGAATTACCTAATTAAATAAAGATAGTAGGTATTATAGTTCGTCTTTTGTCTCTTCTTTTATCATTGACAATGATAATTTTACTTAAATGAAAATGGAATCTATTATAGTCGACTCATTATGAACTGAGGCTTCGGGTCATAAATCATATTTATCTGTCTGTCTCGTTCACACTTACAGGTCTTATAAAGAGATATAGTGATGTGCGTAAGATTTGTAGAGGTGCATATCGATAACGGGATAGGTACGATCGATATGCTAAATTATGTTAAGTAATAAATAGGAATAATTTTTCGCTATCTGAAAATAAAAGTTTTTAATTTGTAAGATAAAATGTTTGTTTCGACGTAATCATAGAGAAACTGTATAGATCGTAATGTGGCCCGTTGTCATAAAATGAATCAATGGTACGTTTTAGTACGCTGACATCAAAGCTATCTAGATCAGTGACAGTTGCTGCCTTCTTAACATTTGCTCTTGGTATATTCGGGTTGCCTGCCTGTGATACTTCGGTTTTTAATCGATCCACGGTTCGCTCTACTAACTCCAGAAATCAGTGCTGCAAACTCTCGTGGATTATTGAAATTGAGGCAAGCTTTTTTCTCGGGGTTAGTTTTCAATTCTTTTAAAAACAGGAACACAGCCCGAGCTTGAGCGTTGATGTCGTCATTTAATTTCTTCAAAACCACATTAGAAAATAAATTCTCCATTGTGCGTATTGCGAAACGAAACGTAAGTTATGTAATGAGTGTCTTAACAAAAAATCTTATATTTATAGAAAAACAACAACCCTTACTCATAACGACCGATCAGGAGTCAGAGTGCTAATGAAGGTCACGATGACGCATCGAACCCACGTGCGCAGGTAGCTAAGTATCGATAACGGGTTGCATTGCGTGTACATTCCTGCTGTCAGTGACATTTATTGCCCGACTACTCAGTTTAAAATGCGTCGACTATAGTAGTAGAGATACGATGTTGTAAAACTCTAGCATAGTTGTATTTTATCGCATGTAAAGTTAGTGTTATTCATATCGGGTCGATAAATCCACGCACAGGAACGTGGCAGGCTTAATATATCAATCGCAATTCATAATTATGATTTTGTTGGTATTGAAGTCAATTATAATAGCGGTTTAATTTTCAGGGGTTATTCATTGGCGTTGTTCATCATTTTTCCTTCAGAGCTCGTACTGTTGTGGACATTGTGTATCTGAAGCTGGAGCAATGGAAATATTTGCTTGACTATTACCCGAAATCGGCAAAAATAGTTCAGAAGAAGGTGCAGAACGTGTATTTAGCAATTTAGTAAATCGGTTTAACAAATTGTTATAATGTTTTAAATATTTTAATATTTGTTTCTTTTATTAATATCACAATAAATTTTAATATTACAATGTTTATTCTGAAGTATGCGAAGAATGCATATTACATAAAAATCAATCAATCCTAAATTTACAAACTGCATAACTACTAAATATATAAAAATTATACCAATAATTTTCTTTTACTCCCTCTTTCTCTTCCTAGTGATTCTTTGAGATATCTCCGGAATGATTTGATTCACATCAATACTCTCTTGCTGAGTTACTTCCATTTCACTGCTATCAGATCGCTGAGATGCTTCGACGTGTTGAGTTACAGACAGTGGTTGAATAAACCTGGAACTAACACGTAAATATTACAGTACTATTGAACAATGAGTTTATTATATAACATTATTATTCATTTTCCCTGCGATGTTGTGTTATTCGATTATAATTATTTTATACTAGCAACTCGTCTCGGCTTCGCATGTGTAGCTGAGTAATACATATAACTCTATTGGTTTAAACAGTGCATGCCAGTAAAGCTTTCAGTCAGCATGATATTTTTCAACAATCATCATCATATTTCTGCCAATTTACATTAAACTTTTGTGTATTATACACCTACACCTTCCTCATGAAACACTTCGTCCATTGATAAAAACCATATAAAAATCCGCTATGTAGTTTTTGAGTTTAACACATTCAGAGAGACAGACAAACGTTGCAGGGGACTTTATTTTATAATATAGTATGATGATGAAGTGGCCGCCTGTAATAGGTTTGCATATTTGAATTAGATTTAAGTACTATAGATATGATGTGTGAAATAATTATGTATGCTATTGAAACTGCCTTTATAAATGTTAAACTGACAAATAGCTCAGTGGTAGAAGAATATTTGAAATCGTGTCGATCGACATAGGTTCGTATCTTACGATGACTTTCAGCTTTGAATGGAAGAAAATTTGTAATAAAACCATAGAATGGTGGTAGCTTGGGCATTTAGCAGGGTATGTGGCATAGGACAGTTTGAAAAGTTATCGTCAATGACATATTATGTATTCCGGCAACTATACTTGAGAGCCAGTCACTCCAGATTTATTGTGTTAACAACTCCGGTTACATCAGTAATTACCATCAAACAAGTTTGAGACAAAATCAGTCACAAAGTTCCATTATAGATATTGATCAAAACAGGAAGCAAATATAAACTACAGTCTAGTTTATACTAGTTAACCCCAGGAAACAGTTTACTTTAGCCCTGAATTCCCGATTATTTTCAATTAATTTCAAATTAGATTTTCGATGATTTTGAAATCAATTAATGGTTAGTTAAATTAATTCTCAAATGACTTCACACGGTGTTGTTGCCATTACAAAATCTGTGGGGGTTTTAATCGCTTTTCTACATTTCATTAAAAATATGTCAATTGATTGGTGGTGTCAACTACCTAACTCACGAATATGCGGCCCGCAGTGATACTTGCATTGTTCTATGTGACCCTTGACTAGAAAAGTGTAACAACCACTTAATTAGACTGACGTTCATTACAGTTACCGGCCGTATATAATGCGTGTCGAGCTAAAGAGGGAGGTACTCACCCATTTTCGGTATCATAGAGCGTCGTCTCTGTCACACGACTAACGAAAACGACAAAACGTCACATAATGTACTGAGTGACAGAGACAACGCTCTACGAAACCGAAAGTAGATAGCTGATTGCCCTCTATAGCTCAATGCGGTATTTACGGTTGGTAAGTTTAAAATTAAACTTCATACTAGTGTATGCCCAATACCAATACCAATAGTACCAATAATACCAGTTATACCAATAGTGGTATATCTATTTTATGTAGTACCTAACTTAATATACTACCTACTAGACTAAACTAGAGCATCTCGAAGGTACAATGGATATTTTCAAGATAAAGATATTTTTTAACATTTACGTAAAACACAATTTAAAAAGTTACTATGAAATTGGATAATTGTCACATACGACGCATGCTACATCGTGTTATAGAAATGAACTCAACAATTGAGTATATATACAAGAACCCGACAACAACTGTTGGGCAGCTGCCCGCCAGACATAACACCCGTCTGGTTGGAGGATCCTCCCTTTTCTATGGCGGATGAGGAACTTTACTCTCTGTTCCTCACTCCCGCTAAACGTGTATGGATAATGTAACTATTGAATAACTCAAGATACTTGTTTCTATAAATGTACTTATATATTTTACCTTTATAAACAAGATACAGTTTTAATCATACAAAAGTTGATGAAAAATGGTGCTGAGTGGAGTTTACGATAAAAAAACTGTACAAAAATTAATGTAACAATGTTTGTAGCTTCATGGTTTTTGGACTACATTCACTCCTCACACCAATAATCACCTAACAATAATGATCAAGAGGACATTACAATATTACAATAATGGTGTTATTGTATTATAATTTTCAAAAAAGAGAGAAATATCTATATCAATTAATTCAAATAAAATAACTCACATACTGCTAAAATGTTATATGTACCACATAATAATTTTTAAAAAGTATAAAAATAATGTTGATGATGAAAACTTTTCGACCCTAAACACTAGGATAAAACTGTTTGGTGTTTCTTGCAGGTCATGATTTCTAAATCTACTCTATAAGTCTAAAATATATAATTTCAACCTGGGCATTTTTTCTCTGCTTACGAGTTTAAAACATATATATTTTATTTTCTAGGGTTGTCAAGCAGCTGTTTGTTATTCTTCATCCGATTTTCATTTAACCCTTTACATCTTCTACAACTAACAAAAGTGAGGGTCTTATGTATCTTGTTGTTTCCATCTGTGTAAGAGTTGTTTTTAGAGAATTAATTTAAATTCATACCTGTCACTATTAAGTCGATCTATTTGCTCTTGATTAAAGTCAGTTCTACAACATGGCCACTTTTGCACTTTCTCCAAATACCGATTTAAGCATCTGGTGTGCACGGCCATTGCACATGCAGGGCAGTTTACACCCTGTAATAAAAACCAACTGAATTAGAATAAAAATAATAGACAATGTACATACCTACTTAAGAACTACCTTCTTATCTACTTGGATATATATTTCTTATGCTCATTAAAAATACAACTTTTTTAAATATTTATTATTATTATTATTATTATTTGGACTATTTAAAATGTTTTTTATAAATAGAAGCTAAACATTTAATTTTTTTTTCTTAGCTAGCCTTCATTATACTTATCACTAGTTTCTCACAGAAAGATACTTTTTCTACCTTATTAACACCTAGAGTAAATATCTAAAACATTATTTTAATCATTGAATTATTCTAAAAAAGGTAAGACACAGAACTTTTATTTGTGATATTTCTATTATTTGACTATGCGACTATGTGACTCTGCGATGAGTAAGGTTTCCAGAGCTCTTTGGGTTAGGGAGGTTCAAGGTCGCTAATGCGTTAATGAAACCTATGGTAATACAAGGAACCATAGGCTATGGTAGCTGATTATTATCAGGCAGGCTATATGCTTGTTTGTGACCTTTGTTGTACAAAAAAACCTACATGACTCTCTTGCGCTTAAATATCAAATTATAGTTGAACTTCTACAGTTGAAACAATAATGCATAAATGTCCTGCTTATCAATGAAAATGATAGTTTTCATCCAATAATAAAACTACAATAAAAGGCCACACATACTCTGAAAACAATTTGTTTGCATAGGAAACATTCTTCTATGGTATCTGGCATATTTTGGCGGAAGTAACCTTCAAACTCATGTATGGCTCTAACACCCAAAGCATAGTAGTTCTCTTCTTTGTCTAAATACCGCATTTTGCACCATAGATTTAGTAATTTCTGAAAAGGTAGACAATTTGTTTAACAACATGTTCATTAAAAATTGTTGTAAATGGTAAAGTGCTTGATACAACAGTATAACAATATCAATTAAAGGAACAAAATACTCTATCCATTTAAACATCATCATTATCTAACCCACTATTTTTATTTTGTTTTCATTTTAATAGGCTGAAATTAGCAAAGTTTAACTTTTTTGTAAATACAGAGTAAACTCTTTATAACGAAACTCAAGCGACTGAGCATTTTTTGTCGTTATAGAGAGTTATCGTTATATGGAGTGAACAAAAAAACAACCAAATTAACAAGAATTTTTAATATGTATGTCTTAGATAATAAATGCTTATAAATTATTGTTTACACATATAGTCTGATAACTTTGTCTCACGTTTTTTTGCTATGCCAGTACTTGTTTTGTATTATTTTATGTATTCTATTCATATCTTCTTCTATCAAACTTTTTCGTCAACACAATCGCTTTCCGTTTACTGGTCATGTTAACAGTTTCAAAGTAGGTTTACGACTGATAATACGATAGGTACCCAGTATTCTTGGTTGAAGACCATCACTTCCGAGAAAACAATGCATCATACTGCACGTGTTCAAGGCAATTAAGGATAACAAAAGCTAGACTGACCTCTGATGTTTCGGAGCTTCAGTCTTTTGTTACCTGATAATATAACATAAACAATAATACCGATAATAAATATTTACTGTCTAAAAATATGAAAACATTTCTTCATAATAGAGAATAGAGTATCGCTATAAAAAGAGTGTTTCAATATGTGGGTTTTAACGCAAACAAACCAAGTTGGTCTCACTTCAACTTTATAAGGAATTTATCGTTATAAAGGATAACGTTATAAAGAGTTTACACTGTATTAATAATCTGTTCTCATCAAAACTTAAAATAATAATATCATCAGTAAATACCCCCTTATATAAGCGAACACTTAACAATTCAGAAATAACATGCTGAAAAGATTTTATATGTTTACAGTTAAACCGTTATCTGTTGTACAATGAGTAGCAACCCCTATAATTTGATTATATCATTCTGTTTTTTTTTTAATATATTCATCATTAGCATTTTTGTTTCTTTCTAGAAATAAAACTCTCCTTAACAAATTTTGTAAGGGGAGATCAGTAAAATTACTAAACATGATAATTGACACAGTACCAACCAAGAGATACAAACTACAGGCAAAAACTAAGAAATGTAAATGATATTCACAGATATCTTCATCATACAATCACATTAAAATTACCATGATTAATATTGGATAATCATGATGTGACACTAATGTCATTTTAGCCATGTGTTTGTTAGTCACTCTCCAGTCAGACATAACAGCCTATGTGCCCAATACAAATCCCTGAATGCTGTTCTAATAAGATAACAGGTAAGTCACCTAAATAATAATACAACTTTACTAATAATCCCATTGCCTAGATTAAGCTTCAGAGCAAGAAAATCAAGGGGCTTTATTACCCACAATGAATTGGAAATTTGAAATGTTGATAAATGTACAGTAGGTACTCAATTTTTTTACATAACAAGGTATTTGTAGTACAAGGGTAATTGTCAAAGATTTAGGTGTTGTCACATTGTTTTCCTTTACCATCCAATAAACCACTTAATGATGCAAACAAATTTTCCAAATTTACCTCTGCATCTGTTTTTGTAAAACTTGACTTCATGTTACTGACTAAATTAAGAGCATGTATTCCTGTGACTTGTCTTGTTTCAGTTGTCATAATCTGTTCTATTAGAAGGCGGAAATATTCTAATTCATTTGCTGAAAAGATGTTTTGTGACTTTGTGGCATCATCATAGCCTAATGACAAAAATACTACTACTTCTTCATTGGTCATTTCATCATTTGTCAATTTGATGGCCTGTTGGTAAGGTTTAATTTCTTTGTTGATAGCCTTTACAATGTCCTGTATACAGAAATCTTCACCATCTGAAATAAAACAATATTTATGACTTATGTTATTCACCCGAGATAATCGGATGGATAGATTTATGTTCGTCCGATTTTTTTACGGACTAAACAATTCCTATATTGTATCTAAAAGGAAGATAAAGACAATATTTGAAAAGGTTTAGAACAAGTTAGTACAATACCGGTGTAGCGATCCAAAATTTGTTTAGATTCTGTAACTGAAATAACGCCTCTACTAGCGATCGATCTGAGAAAAAATCTATGAACTTCTCTGTAGGTCATCTTTTCAATGGTATTTATTGTTTATTTTCAACTCAATCGAAGATTTAGTCAATTACTGGCTTCACTCTTATTTTCCAAAAACTTGAAATAGTAAACAATTGACAATGACAGCCGACAGGACAGACTTGACAGTTGAGTGTATTTGTCTATGGTTGACTGATTGACCCAGGGTTTATAGGTCGAATTTCTGAATTTTCCCCATATTCATGTTTTCTTTTCCCCAAAATGATATGTTTGCAACCTATTTCCCCTTTATTTTTTCAATCACAAAATAAAACAAATGGAAAGACATGAAGGTACGTTTATTAAAAAAAAATATATTTTGAATGTGTATTTAGCAAAATGATATCAAAAATATTAGTTATTAATGTTAAAAATGTTTATTCAAAAATCGGTACCCATCGATTGTATTCAATACCTCCAACTGCACTTCTTCATTTAAGTTAGTCACATAAATATTGTCTGATTAGTTATGTTAATTAATGTTAATGCGATGTGTTGTTGTTTATTTTGTTTGTTTGAAATAGTTTATGTGAATGTTTGGTTTGGTTTCCAAATTGGAGAAGATAATAAAGCAACTGCAAAATCACTGGTTTGGAAAAAACAACTCGAGCGACTTATGCATTCGAGTGGTTTCGAGTAAAGTTGTAAAGTGACTCGAATTGCTCGAGTAGTAAAATCGGACTCGAGTTGCAGCACTAAACCGTACAAAGTAATCACTTATTACAAAGAACATAAATATAGGTACTAGGCAAGAGGTGTATTTATTGGGACAGTTTAAAATAACAGATAATTACAATTACTAACAATTTGTAACTGTTATCTGTAAACTGAAAAAGCTGTTACTAAATAATTCGTACTTGTTCCACATACTGGTGCGTGACACAAAAGTAAACTGCTTGAGTTTACAACATGATCTTCTCTATTCAAGCTTAAGGATCTTTAGTTTGTTAGAGAGAGATACAAACAACAACATTGAAACAATTTGATTGATTTGTTTTTTGATTGAAACAAGCTCTTTACTATTTTTATTTATAATAGTAGAAAAAGTTAGCATCAAGTACAGGCTCTTATTTTGGATCAGGTTTATGGAATTGTTATTTTTCTGGTACTTTAACAAGTATAGCTCACCTCTACTGCTTAGAAATTAGTAGTAACGGATGAAATAGTTTTAGGAATAATGTCCTCTACTAGAACGATATTGTTCCAACCCGAGATGTCAACTCAGATAGTTCTACATATTCGATATGAGATCGAGCGGTATTCGTCATAATATTTCAATTAGCGAGTAAGGTGTAAAATGTAACAGGTATGTTCAAAGACGCAAAAATTCCCCTTACTTGGTTTTCATTTCCCCAGACCTTTCCCCAAAGATTTCAGTTCTCCAAAAATTGGGCATAAAAGAAAGCGATTCTCTGATAGTCTTGATAATTGTCACCACCATTGTTAAATTATAATGTCCAAATTCCCCAAAAATCTAGCTTAAATTCCTCAAATTGAGGAAGATAAGTCCTGATTCCCCAAAAATTCCCCACGTAACTTTATCAATAAAAAACGTATTCCAATAAAAAAAAATGCCGTAAAACTTCAGGCGTTACTAATGTGTAGCCTAATGAGTTATTCAAAATGTAATGCATTAATGTAAAATTATAACGAAAAATAATAAGGTTCTCTTCTCCTTCTGAAGTTCATAATATCGTGTGTAGAGGGTTTTCAGAGTGGGCATTGGATAGGCTGACAGATATGTCATGAAGTAATTTTAAGGAGCTTCAGAAAAATGTCATAAAACCATTGACATTAGACAAACAAGGCAATTAGGCAAAATTTCATTAAAACGGGGCTAATAATAGTGCAAGTATAGTGCATACTATGTTAGTTTATTAAAATAAATTATTCATCACAATAAATGACTTTTTTATGAACTACTATTAAATTCAAAAAAGTTTTATTTCATCGATCGATGCAGTGTTTGAATAGGTTACCCCTGAGTTATAATCAACACTTTAATATCATCGCTACTATGAGCAATCAATGATTTTTTATGGATGCATTATCAAATTCCAACACAAGCAACATGTAAATGTTGATTAAATTTGAGAACTTCGCTATTTTTATATCTAAATACTTTTTAAGACCTAGTAACTTACGGTTAGGCAAAATAAATTAGGTTTAAATGATATTTTTAAAAAGTGTTTTCTCGGCCTTCGTGATGTTTTAAGTATAACCATATCAATAATCAATAGATTAGAAAAAATATGATTACTTATGTATGCACCTAAACGGTTATACTTCTTTGGTGTAATAAAATAATATTAACACCAAAAATTTTAACCTGCGTACAACATGATTTGATCTGTATTTTAGTCAGTTATATAATGCTCCAGTAGCTCTCAATTTCGCCATTTTTGCGTGCTAAATGAATCATATCTTCAAAATTTTAAAACTTCAAAATCCCCGCAATTCCCCACATGTTGCTAATCCCCCATTGGAGTTAAAATTCCTCGTAATTTGAGGAATTACCCACGAATCGAAAACACTGCTTAATACTTCACTGTGTGAAGTGAAATGTGAGGTGACAAGCAAGGTGAAGTTCTTCTTCTTCTTCTTCCTAACTTGGCAACCGGTCCTCCTTATTGAAGACCATTACTGTCATTATCGAGTGAATTAAAGTGTCATGTGTTATGACGATTCAGTATCCTAACAAGATTGTGACTCCCTTGTTATAACTATCTAGGAAGATTTTGTAGGACCTCAGAATGTATGCTTTCAGCATAATTTTATAATCCACTTCACATAAGCACAAAAACGAAACTATATCACGCAAAACGCTACCAATATTACATAAAATAGAGTCAAAAACCTAAGTTAATGAACTAAAAATAAAAACCACTTCAGCCACTTCAAGATCCCGCCAAAAACTTTCACCGAACTTGGTCATGTGCTCCGTCAAACGTAGTTATTAATTTATACGAAACTTCAGGGCCCCTAAGGCTAACAGTGTAGTTGGATCTAAAAAAAATTAAAAAAAAATGACGGAGCACATTACTGTTCTTTATTGTTAATACTGAAGTGCAGTTGTTCAGGTGCAGGTGTATAATTTTATTATTGTTTCACGTGTATTTCTAACATAAGATTAATATTTTTGATTTCTTCTGTAACATTAAATTACTTAACGTGGTTTAATTATTAAAGTTAGCTATAGTGATCTTAGATATTTCTAGTTTACACAGATGTCTAGTATATTGTACAAAATAGTATATTATTATTATCATCAGTATTATCGCGGGTGGGGATGTCCTACTTTTCTCCCTAGGTGCGTTTACAATTTTTTTCTCCTCCGGGATGAAAAGTTTATATATTTTATAAGTAAAGTACGCACATGCGCACATTTGCCATCTCACCGGGAGAGAATCGGGTACTTTTCTCCCGCGTGACAGGGACTAAAAGTGAACTTTTCATCCCGGAGGAGAAAAAATATATTTTTATTACCTAATTGTATTGTGTTTCTATTTTACTATGTTTAACGGTTTTGGCAACGTATTCCAAGAAAGCGTGTTGGTAGTGATTTTTTCCCCGAGTTGATTTTATATTATCATTACTTGTTTTTCCTTATATTTTGTTACATATCATTATCTTTTTAGTAAAAACTTCTTTAACATAATAATAAATATTCACCGAGTGGTTTTTGAGTTATGGCGCACTAATAGACATACAGATGGACTCACTGAGATAGGAATATAAGGATAGTATATCAACATTATTTATGTAAAAGACTGTACAATAATGTACGATAAGTAATATAATAGTTCGGAACCCTCAGGGTGCGCTTGTTACTCGCAACTTTACTATTTTTATAATTGTTTTACCTTTGTGGACTATTTCTATATCTATAATCTATTTCTATAATGATACGTTTGCAAGTTTAGATAAATATTATACGCGCTGAACCATTGATAAAACAAAATCGGACGAGAAAACAAAAATAAGGTCATACGATTAAAAACATAGACTTATAATACACCTTTCTACGATTAAAAGGATATTTTAAAAAAGCATTGACTCTGTGTACCATAATGTACCTACCTACCTATTATAATAGTGCTGTAATAAATTTAGTTAATAATGCATCTTTCCATACATAAGTAGGTAAAATAAAACAATATTGAACAGCATTAAAATGAACATACTTCCATTGAAAATAATAGTAAATTTCACTAAAAAAAACTAATTTAAGAAATAATAACAACTTAGAACTGAAATAGGCACTTATGTAGGTAAAAAAAGGTTTGTGGTGAGTGTTTCTTGTGTTTTATTCAGTTCTAAAGCTTTTTTTTTTATATTATGGAGCAAATACTTTTAAAAGATAGCCGTATCCGATAAATACTGACAGAGGCACCATTTAAGCGATTGGATATAAAATTTAAGTACCTATCAGCTTTCCTCAGCGAAGAATGTGTTAACCATTTATTGTGTTCTAAACGGTTTATTAGAACTTTAGTTTTCCTTGATGCTAAAATAATAAACACATTAATTTATTAGTTTTCAAAATCCACCTATGCTTTTATAGAACGCATAACTCTCTCACTAAATTATCTAAGCTACGAGCACTTTCAAAACTTTTAATGGAGTCAATTTTGGTCTCGCATTCAAAACAGCCAACATACTGAATACCGGGAACCCAGGTAACTACGATTAATACAAACATTAGTGCCGAGCCTTTTATGCTAAAACACACTATTCTTTTAAATAAATTCCATGTTTATTTAAAAAAGTAAGTTTGACATTTATTGCAGGCAACATATTCTTACATGTTTGTAGTGTGTGCAATAATTCCAATTTATATTATATGTTATTTTTTATTTCATGTCAATCGATGTTATCAATCTTTAACCCCCGACGCAAAAAGAGTCTTGATATAAGTTTAACGTGTGTATCTGTGTGTCTGTCTGTGCTATCGTAGCTCACAAACAGCTGAAGCGATTTTGATTTAGTTTTTTTTATGTTTCAAAGGCGACTTGATCGAGAGTTTTCTTAATTATGGATCAAGAATATCTGTTCAGTCGTTTCAAAATTATCAGCTCTTTTCTAGTTGATAAATAGATGTGAGCATCTTCCACAGGTCTGATTGAGTCGATATTTGGTATTCTGTTACTTCAATATTATTATTAAATCCTTGACCTGGTGCAGCGTCATTTGGAATATGTAGGATAACTAAGTCCTCACCAAAAAGCAGAGATAACATATTTGGGCTCATGTGTATGGTGTTATTTGTGTCAGGGGTTTATTAAATTTTCAATTTACCCTGTTTTTTATTAATATCTTGTTTTACACAATGTTACTGGTTGAATACCATACATTTGAAGATGTGGTCGAAGAGACCCTTGAAATAGACTAACACTCAAATACAGCTATTGAAACACACAGATGCTTAGAGATAAGAGTTAAATTTGAGCGCTCTATTACAATCCTATAACTTCATCAAGATATTTTCATTATTAGAAAAGTCATGCATAGTGTAAGCTTTCCAACCCACGTTGTACGACAGAGCTCCAAACGCGGTGCACGAAGGTATCTTCACTTCAAAATTTTCAGTAGTATAAATGTATAAACTTTTATAAATTTCAAAGCTATTAGATGTACCACAAAGATTGCTAGTTTTCTATTGGGGTTGAAAATAAATTGTTACGCTGATCAAATAATAGCGATGAAGTATTATAAAAACCATTGAATTTGCAATGTACAGAAGTGTTGTTATTTAAAAAAAAAACATTACTTGGGTAATCTAAAAGCATGTGCATATGTACCTATTTATTCAAAATTGAATTTCATAATATGTAGATAATCATACACATGTATAGAACGGAAAGAACAACTGTTACTTTTAATCGAAATACAAAAAGGTAAACTATATTATATAGGCGCCGCAGAAGACACGGTGGGAATTTGAAAGTGTGCCAAATATTAAAGTTTCCCGCTTAGAGTCGGTACTCGGTAAACTTTTCTTACTTGAAAATTTGTATGTAAGGACTTTTACAAGACTTGCAATTTTGACTCTGTTTATAAAGCCTGAATCAAGGAACTAATTCATTAGCGCTAAGATAAAGTGCAATGAAATAAGAAAACTTAGGCTTCTGTAAACAAAATCGATATTTCTCTGTAAGCTCATTTAGCTATTTTAACGACTTTAATTACATAGATATTGTTACATTGTTTTTATTATTATACCTACATTGTACTATAGCGCAATAGCATAATATTATCTAATTACCTACACAACCAAAAATTAGAGAACTGTAAAGCCAAAACTCAATCTGTATAAATATAAAAAGCGAAAGAGTTTGTTTGAACATCCTTTTAACTGGAGCTACTAGTATAATAATAAAAATGAATTTTGCAGCCCCTCCCCGTTCGGATTGAAGGTACTTACCTACCTACTAATAAATAAAGTATTATTTAAAAATCAGTTAGATCAGTTCACAAAGAACACATCTATATAAGTTTTATTTACACATGTACCATACAAAATAATTTATATAAACCATTAAATTATTGAACGTACGTCTATTTCGAAACATAGAATGTCGTGAACATTTCTGCCCTCTAGACATATAATATTATTATAAAAAGAATAATCTCGTTTAGGGTAATAAAAATCCAATGGATAAATGTAATTCTCTCTATTAGTGTTGTATAGGTTGCCTAGGGCTAAATCTGTCTAGCGAGACCGTAATTTCATGGTATCGAACAGAAACGGTTTTCTCAATTGCTGCGTACTTTTTCCAGTGTAACGAATAAAAAGTCAAGTTACGAGCTACAAAACTTTTTCAGGGGCCACCGTGTGTACTGATCCAATTCGACTCATATTTGATCTATGTACATTGAGTAGTCACGAATTCGTCGATTGAGTTCACATTACTGATTCCGTTTCTGGTTCGTATAGCTTGAGCTGTGTTTGATGTTATTTACTTGTGTGCGATATTTTTCATGAAAATAGGTCACTGATCTTTTCAAAAGCTTTTGACCACAGTTTTTTTATTAACATTTCAAATGACGTGCTTCTAAATCTAAAAACTACATATCAAATTCGCCCATTGCGTGGTTCCTTCTTCTTGTGAGAAAACCATCTACTTTGTGTTATATTGTACCAGTGCAAGAATTGTGTAAGGATTTAAAAAATACTACACATTATATTCTTGTTTAGAGTAGATACCTAAATTAGTATTAATATTATTAATTTCATTTAATACTGATAATTATTAAAAATAAAATAGAAAAAAAGAAATCATTTATTCATAGACAAGACAACAACAACGATACACTAAAATACAGATTTATCATAAAAATTAAACAAGAAACTGTGAACATGTTAATAAATAATCTATCTATCTAAATAAGTGTTTAATAAATAATTTATCTTTTTCAAAAAGTATTATTTTAACATAGTAAGTCAACAATTGTTTTTACAACAGTTAGTCACACAGAAATTGCGTTATGAAAACCCAGTTCGAAATTTGTTAATAATAGCTTGTAGTTTTGCACAGAACCCAAGTGATCTATTAATTCCCAGTTAGTATCTTTTTAACCTAGATGCAAGGTTTTACTTTTCCTATCAATTACTCGTTAGGACGGGCTAGCTTGTTTTTATTTCAGTGTTCTTTGAACTTTTGTCCTGTGTTGAGTTGTGTTTAAATAAACATTCTATTCATCTACTTGATTAATAGGTATATAACAGCACGATTGAAATAAGTAATTACTTAATTAATTATACCTAAAGAATCGTGGTTGTCCAAAGGTTTTAAACCTTTAATTTTTATTAATAAATATTTTCTCGGGTATGTTAATATCTTCTTAAATAAAAAACCCTTGTGTGTTTCTATTAGTGATCTTTTCACTTCTGAACGATTTGACCGATTGAGTTCATATACAAACAAAACATGTTTGCTATAACGGGATGGTGAAAACATAGCTATGTTAAGATCCGTAAGGTGGCGCTGTGGTTAAGCTAATAACTACCAGAAAGGGCAAAACAAATTCTGCCGTGCCAACTAGCTATTCTACAAAATAATTATTGAACTAAAACTTCTTTGGGCACGGTAAAGAAACGCTGCTACGCATTCGTATAATATAATAAAAGGCTTAAACATATTACTTACATGACTAAATATAGCTGTATTGTTCATATGTTATAAACTTGATTGAATAAAGAGAAGTATTGATATGATGGGGACGAAAAAAGTGCGTCTTTTATCTGTGGTCTTATTTTTCACTTTAATTTTTTAAAGTATGAAATATAATTTCTTCTGAAACATTTTTAGTAAATTACATTATTAATGCAATAACTACTATTAAATTTTAAGAAGTAACCCATAAAGGTTACATACACAATTTTTCATGTTTATTAATTCATGTTTCTGATATAATAATATTTTAGTTATATAACACGCTAGTTATATAGTAAGGTACTGCTATACCACGCGTACACACGTACACGTAGACGTTTATTACTCAGTAAATATTTTCGTCACATAGTTTTATTTTCACTTTCATTAAAAATAACTTACATAGCTTATCAATAAAATTGAGGAATCACATATATTTCCCATGTACGAAAAATCATCACAATCGGTAAAAACTAGTTATACCTAATATTTTTTTATGATTATTGAAAGTATTATTAATATATTTTATAGCCTATCAAATATGGAGTAATATATTGTATTTCCTGTGTATAATATTTCATCGAAGTCGGTTGCGAATTAATAAAACAATATATTTTTATAATTTTTTTTCATTATTTTTAATAGTATTATTGACAATTCTTATCAATTAGGATTTAAAAAAAATGCCATATCCGTGATCAGTGTCTATCGGGAAATTTGAAAATAGGATACACGTACAGACAGAGAACTGTAGATTTATTAATAAAGACAGTAGTTGATTAATGAATCAGTTGAGTTTGAATGTGTAATAAAAATTTACAATAAAACTTTTTAAATGCAATCGTCGTCTTGTGAATGTTTGTTTGTTATTTAGTGTTTCTTGAAAAGAGTTCTCCACATCCGCGCTCAGTTTAGCGGTTTTCACTGTCTGCTTTATTTTACTTCCCTAAAGCTTCCGGAAATTTCATTCCACTTTGTATTTGATCCTAACTGATTTAGCTGCTCTAAGTTGCTGTTGGAAAAACAAACGGAATTTAATTAAATAGGTCTTTGTACTTAGAGTATAAATCTAAGAAAGATTTGTATTCTGTACCCATGTATAGGTACTGTAGTTTATACTATTATGCGTGCACTGAATGCTAGTAGACATATAGCTATTATTATTTTTGTTTCATTATGTCATACTCATATGCGTTTTACAATTATACATGTCTTTTATTTTCTTATTGCTTACAAAAAATACAATTATAACTAACAACAGAATAGCATAAATAATAAATAGCAATAATTTAAATTATTTTTTTAATTCCTTCATTTTAGAGGCCTTTCTGCAATTCCGTATTTGGAATTCGGTTTTATTCAAAACCCCTAAGTAAAAAACTTCTTAATATTTATAATAAATTAACTATTACTTATGTTGAAATCACATGAACATATACATAAAAGTGTAAAGAAAATATTTTTATATTTATTTTTAGTATAACATAACCAACGTATGCTTAAGAACGAATCTAAAGTTTACTTTGAAACTTCAGTACCTACAGAAATGTTACATGTCAGACCACAATAGAAAAGCTTCCTTTCCATGTACACTAAGCTTTAGATTCTCTCCAAAATGCTATTAGGCCTTTCGCTACTCCTTCCTGCTTTTATGGACTTTGCGTTTGAAGCGCTCGTCTTGAGAAAGAAGGCTTAGTAATGCTATTAGGTCCGGAAGTGTTCAATAATATCATTTGCATAAAATAAAATGTTCATTTAAATATATAATTATCTCTGTACTTTCCTACTGAAAGTAAAAAATACCGTAAAGTCGTACGTTCCTCAGTGCTTTAAGAAGTTAAAAAATGTCTTTATATTAAATAAAATCTTTAAATCCTTAATATTCTTTAATGCCAATCTTAATTTACAAAAATATTTAAATGATGAAAATAATTTAATTTTGTGCACACATTACCCCGTCGACATCATATTGCATAATTTTTCATTGACCAAATCTTCAAACCATATTCGGAAGAGATAGACTACGAATTTTTATTAGCAAAGAAAACAATGGGTGCCGATATTTATTAATCAAATTTTGCAACAGTTAGATTAGAAACGTTGTGCACTCTTATATGTATTTAATTTTGGTATATAATTAAACAACATACATCATTATAATATTGTGAAGGAGATAGTACCTACAGGCGCTCGTCCGCGGGCGATGTACTTCAATTAAAGTCGTAATTACCTTTCCCATCTCCTAATTACTGCATCCTGTCGTGGCACTCTCTTACCAATTATGAATGCTGCTTCCGTGAAACTACATAACCACAATCTCAGGATAATATTCACGTAAATAATATGTTTAACAGAAACAATTAAACAGTCCTTCATACTAAAAGTCTCGCTCAATGACTGATTATCAAAATCTACAACTATAGATTTCTATTGGCTAAAAGGCTTCTTTTTGTGCGAAATTTCGGGGGTCTACATTTTTCAAATTTTGCACAAAAATCTTTTGCATAATAAATTTTTATAAAGTGTACTTACTATACGAGTGTCCAAAAAATAAAAGTTTCTCCCTTGAAATAATACAAACAATATTTATAATCAATAAAAAAACAGAGCCCTGAGGGCAAGAGTTCTTCTCGCTACTTGTCAGAGGTTTTGGTGTTCAATTACTTTTCGACTGTTTGGAAAGAGCAAATGAAACTTATTAATCCAACAACAAAAAAGAAGAATCTACAATGTACAGGTAGCGCCTCACTACACTGCCATACCAGTTTGAATGTGTGCCAAATATGAAAGTTTAACATTTACTACTTCTGTATTAATACTATATAATTGTGTATACATCCAATGAAGAATCTAAATTGGTGTTGTAAATATGCAGGTAATTTGTAAACTTTAGACATGTTTAGTGTACCTGGAAAATACATTGATTAATTAGGGAACTATGTCTTATAACTACTTTCGATAGATGGTTGAAATTACTCTTAGAATGCAATTATTGTATTTGAAATTTTACTATGAGATGTAATGAATTATTTTAACCGAAACAAAATAAAAATAATTGAGTAGTCTAAAAGTTTAATGAAAGTTTCTAGGTATGCACATATTTAATTATTCGGCTATTCGTTCTCAATAGACTATAACTGGACATAGAAATAATATTGTGATCTATGTTCAGTTGCCAATTGTCAACTGATTGTACGGCACAATGATTGCTTCCATGCGAAATTTTTTCTTTGTAAATTAATATCACGAAGAATATTCGTAAGTGTAACTAAAAATAATAAAAAGGAAAGGATACACTTTTCTTCGTATGTGCATCTTATATTCATGTAACTTATAATTTTTCAATTTTTTTTATCGATAGCAGCCACTCCACGTACTTGAACCTCTTTGAGTTTTAAAATGAAATTATGTACATTGGAAACAAGAGAGTTATGAAAGATCAGTGGGTGCAAAGCAGTTTAAATATCCGCTTATATGTTTTGGGTTGTATGACTGATGGACAGATGTAGCTATGGATCTGTTAAAAATCAACCTGATAACAATTCAGTAATCAATGGAATCTTTAAATACCTACAACAACCATTAATTATATTGAATGTCCAGAAAATACCAAAGAGATATTAACTTGGTTACTTTTTACCCCGGACGGGATACAGCACAGTGATATAAATTATTAATTATTTTTTATTAATCTATGACTCAACATTACGTTTCACAGAACATTTTTCTATATCGAAGAAGCCTAGCTGGCAATGGAAGTACCGTCAAAATCGGTTTATCCGGATTGTAAATAAACATAGACAAACAAACAGTCATGCTGTCATGCAAATAACCATATGAGCTTAAAATAAGCCTTTCTAATGAAATAACAAGAACCTCAATTCTTTATTTGCATACAATGGAAATTTCATCAATAATGGGATAGTATATTTGCAATTGAAGTAGAATATATTTTACGTAAAACAAATTAATTACCGGTTTCTAGATGACAGTTTGTGGCCGAAGGAAGATCAGCCGCGAACGACGATTACGGAAATGAGAAATGAATTGTTCGAGATCGGGTTTGCGCTGGTATCTCTACCTATAAAACTATCGCGGTAAAACCAGAATCTCAATTTTAATCCTATTATTTATTTTGCAATAAATAAGCAATGATGAGTCAGTTGCAGCGTGTACGGATATCGCGTCGATCGACGTGAGTTTAAATCTTTGCAATGAGCCTGAGCTTTCGATGAAGGAAAACATCTCGATAAAACCATAGTATAGCGGAAGAGTATTTTCTTACGCCTGCCTGGCCTAGCTACCACCCTCAAGTTGAAAATCTGTCGCCAGCAGATCTAGGTGTGTACCGGCAGCTGCATTTGAGAGCCGTCAACTAGCCGTAATTCACCGTCACCGTCCGATAACAATTACCAAAAATGTGAAAAATGTTTATTAGATAAAAACTAAGTAAATATGTTATGCAATTTAATGATATTTCATTAATTTTGACATTTATTTGCGTTTATTATATATCAAACTCATGAAAAACATATATTTGTGGCACGGATCCCAGTAAAATTGATAACCCACAATTCGGATGGGAGTTAGTTCGAATTTTTATTGAATTTGAGCTCGCTGGCATCAGCTCAAACACTACGTTAGCAGAATTAAATTATGGCAGCGGCGCCAATTACAACCGTTTTTGAACCCCGCGATGGCGGATAGCCAATTTGTGCCATTATAACGCACTATTCAGTTTAAATATGGTTTAGGAATCCGTAATTTTTTTTCGACTTTAATATTTAAAATGCATTTCTTATAATACGAAAAGTAATATTATATTATGTAGCTTAGTATTCCTCACCAATTAAATTGTATCCTCATTTTTCCAATAAAAAGAAAAATTCAAATCCATATTATAATATCTAGTTAAACCTTTTAATACTCATTTAAATAAATAAGATAATAATTATCAAAATGCATTTATTCTAAGTTTATTTCAAGGCTTTTTCCGACGATAAAAGATATTTATAAAATAAAATTTAACTTTCTAGAAAATTAATAAAATATGTAACTTATGAATTTTCGTTTACCTGATAATAATTTTTAGTTAAGCTGAATTATGTACAAATAGTTTTTTTTATTCAGTTAATAGCAAAACTTTTCAGAAATTCAAATTGCACAAAATTCCTACATTTAGAACTGCGATATAACCTTGGGTTCACTCAGCAAACTTATGTCGGTATATAAATACGAGAACGAGAGTCCAATTGGAACATGAATAGTAGTTTCATTGATTGTACCTAGATAAGTAGTAGAAATAGCACTTAAACACGTATTGCTACTGGGAATAGACTAAGTTAATCTGTTGCTACTTAAATTTACAATTAATATTATCGTTAAGTAGTTACCTTCATCAGAATACATACAAGTTTAACATACACTAACCGTGCCCGCAGTTTCGCTCACGTGGACTATAAAATACTGTCGATCGGGCTCACGCGCGAATCTTACTACCACCCACTCCTGGTTATTTTAAAGACAAAAATGCTTATTTTGGGTGATCCTTAGAAGATAAACATATACTCTTCTGACTTTTTTGTAGGTTTTGTTAATGTCTACAATAATGCAATGCATTAATTTCTTATATCTCTTATGGTTTACTCAGTGTAAGCATATAATTGAGTCACCATTATCAGTTTTTATTTTATTTTAGAGAAACTCTAATTCTTTTTCTAATATAAAAGTAGCCTTAGTTATTCCTTATAACATGAGCTATATACCAGTGAAAACCCCATCAAAATAGGTTCAACCGTTTCGGATATTACCCTGAACTAACGGTAAGGTAGACAGTCAGTCAGAGAGACAAAAATTTTAAAATTCATTTTTTGATATAAATAGGTACCATATAAACTTTGCATTTAGTAAAAAAAACTGAAATTTCTAAAATTTACAAATAGACAATTCATTTTTATGAATTGTATAGATAATAAAAGACGTTTATTTAGAAGTAATCGTCTAACTTCGCTTTGTTAAACATGTTGTAAACTGACTTAGCTCTAACGTTTATCGAAAAGCGCATACCAAAGGAGCCAGCTCGGCATCTATGAATAGTTGCGCAGCTTAGAGCGAATTCCCCACACCAGCCCCGCACAACCGCATCCTGTGTTGACAATGTTAGTCTTCCCTTAATATTCAGAATATGCGAATTATCCGCTAACCTCCGCTATGAAACACAAATTTATTAACACCGCTTCAATGAGTGGAATTCGATCGGTTTAGGAACACGGAACTGTGTTATACAATAATAACTTTTATATTGATAAATCTGTAGTTATATCGGTAAAGGTTTTATTTTATTGTATAGATGTCTATCAGGATATTTGGACACTAATTACGAATATGATTTTTTTTTGTACCTATAGCTTTCTGCTTTTATGTTAGGATTTAACTAAACAGGCTTAAACTATTTTTATGAAGTTTACTATAGGGGAAGCTTATGTAATTCCTCAATTAATAGGCTATAAGAGTCGTCAATGATACTTTAAGAAATCGTTAATTGTTATTAATTCTCGGCAGTCTTTTATAAAATTTTGTAAACAGGAAGTTATGTATATGTTTTCCACAATATTGTTAAGCTATAAGAACTGTTAATAATATGAATAAAAATAAAATAATGAAACGAAGCTATCTATGCACCGCGTAATAAGCGCGCGCAAAGCCGTAAGACACCGCTAGTTTGTTATACATCTATGACGTAAGGAAAATTGTACTAAGTGATACTATGATTCTTCTGATTGTTATATTCATTAATTTGTCTTCTTACTATGCTCCCAAACTTCGTTTTCTAAGTTGGGATTACTTTACTTTCAAAGTAATATTACCTGCACAATATTAAAATCATAAATTCTTGGTTCAGTTTAGACGAATATTTCAAAGTGATTGTGCTTTATCAATAGTAAGCAGAATATACTTATATGGACAAATACGTCCGTTGAGAGAAAACAATCTATTGATGTGTCGATCTACTAAAAATGTTTTAACTTATTTATACGTTCAGTGTATGGCTGGGTTACATTCTACAAATAACGATGTAGCCCAAGGTGAACACATTCTGCCTAAGTGGGGAGCAGGCTCTCAAGTTTGCTACCGGGACATCTTTCAACCTGAACGACCATCAAGCTAAAAAATCATTAGCAAATGCTCTATCACTGTGTTGTTAACACTATATTGTTTTATCACGATTTTTTCTATCTCTGAAAGTTCAGACTCATTGCATGGATTCGAACTCACGCTACCACTCATAGCCATAATTGATTCAACTATTTTCGGCAATCCTTTATTATAAAAGTAATTATGAAAGGTAACCATAAAACATTCACAAAGAACAATTCCATAGCGTATTTAATACATACATTACATTTCAGATCACTTTATAATGCTCGTGTAACGTGATAAGTTGCATATTTTGTTGACGTTACTCGAACATTAAAATTTAAGCGTTCCATTCGCGCCAGTTATGCATGCGAAATGTGTTGGCATTGTAACTTATCGACATTCTCCGACCTATAATCATAGAGCAGGGAATATATTATGTAACAAAAAAATATTATATATTATTTTATTTTGTTAATTGACTATAATTACACAAATAAATTAATTGTTTTTTGGACAACAATATTATAGGTATCTGAAGAGTTACAAATTTACTATTCGATTTTTTTTAAAGTAACATTCTAAAATGACGGTACTGTTAATATCATCTAATGGTAAGCACAATAGATACAATCCAAAAACAACGGCAATCAGCGAGAAACCGGCAAACCATCGCCGGTCACATTGATATATATATGTATTATGTACTAAAATCTATTACGAACAAAAATTTTAAACTTGTGTATCTCAGTGCACACGGAGACATAATTATGTAGTAAAATTTGGCACTCAAACGTGTAATCGCAACAAGTGCTCTGCACAGACTGTGAGTGCGAGTGTATGCACTCGAACACGTGTTTCAAACAATCTGGTTGAGGTTTCGTCTCCAGTACGTAGTGCATGATATCACAATGGCCGGTCGTCGCTATCATGCCTGCTAGACTCTCGACAGCTGGCTTATCATAGACCTGGACTTTACCCTGAACCTGCATGTTGCATGTTGGTCATGACCTAGCCGGGTACTTATCCCTACCTCGCTTGATTACTGGTTATTCGCCGGCTGATTCTGGTAGCACTATGGCCGGCATTACACCTGGAATATGGTGGTCGTGATCCAGTCGACTACGATTCTGTCATTACAAAAAAAGCAATTCAATAAAATGTATTTAGAAAGGAAAATTTTGGAATACAGTGTTAAATTATGGAATACTCATAAGGAACAATACAATCATAAAATACTAGGTATGTTATATATCAGGAGTTCAGTAAATGCTCTTTATGTAATGAAAACCATAAATTTCACAGCTCATCGAAGCTTAATAGCAGTAAACAAACTTTTATTGAATTCGCTCGATATATTTTGGCATTCGCTCAAATACGATGGTTGTTGAGTTAAATAATGAAAAGGCAGTTACCCGTAGGTTTTTAGATCAAATAACCAAAGCCGAGCTCCAAATATACAGCCTCTATATATCAATTTGTTTTGGTAACTTGACTCCTTGAACGTCCTTCTTAAAACTCCTTGAAACTGGAACTGAACTTGAACTGAATAATTACATATACAAATATTTCAAGTAATACTTATTTAAGTTCATGTAAAATCAGTATCTCTTAGACCAGTATATGTTATCAGTGATGACAAATGATGCTGAGATATGTTAACTAACTATGTGTCTCATAATAAAGGTCAAAGTCACTCAGAGGGCAATGGAGAAGGCTACGCTCGTAGTTTCTCTGCCTGATTAAATTAGAAATAAGAAGACCAGCATAAGAACCAAAGTCAACGAAGTAGCTCTAAGAATTGCTAGATTTTCTCGTAAATGGCAATGGCCGGAGCACGTTGCTCGTAGAAAGCATGTCCGACGGGATCGAAGAAATCTCCTGTGGCGACCTCGTAGGTAGATCTGCCACAAAGTGGACCGACGATCTGGTGAAGATTGCGAGATGCCAATGGGTGCGAGTAACGCAAGACCGGTCTTTGTGACGATCTTCTGAGGACTTTCGGCTGAAATTATAATAAATATAATGTTAAACCTATTTGCATTTTTATTCAATTTATATTGAATATGTCAACGACGATTTCAGTCTTTTATACATACAAAAAGCATTGTACATAAAATTTACATTTAACAAGGCTGGGGCAATTTTTCATAGTGTCAATGTTCAGTTTTACAAACAGAGCTCTAATATTATCCATTAAAGCAAAACAAACAAGTTGGCAAACCATACGAAGTATAAGCCATTTATCAGCCGTCATAAATTGCATGTGTGTGGGTTTGCTCAGTTTCAATTAAGGCAACAGCCCATCGGGCATGTTGGTTTCTGAAGTAAATCGATTAATGTCGTTAGAGCAAACAGTAAGCAATATGAGCTCATAACATAGATTTCAATAGTTTTATAGTAATGTTTATTTAACAGCAGAGGTCACGTTTAGGCAAAAGGTGGCGAAACAGACTAGTATAACCAGGTCGTCGATCCTAAGTACTTTGATCTGAACTTGTCATCATGTAGCTTTGATTTTATGTTACCAAAGTACTTTTAAGTTATTAATTTACATGACGTCGACATACCGTCATACTGAAAGGTAGTCAAGCGTATTTAGACTCTTTAAATACATACAATAAAATCTATATTAATGTTATTTAGCTCAAGAGATTGTTTTTTTGTTTGTTTGAGCGCGCTTATCTATGGAACTGCCAATAAAATTTGAATAATTGTTTTTTGCATTTTGTAGCCTATTTATTGCGGAACGTTATAGATACTAATATTATAAATGCGAAAGTAGCTCTGTCTGTCTGTTACGTTTTCACGCCTAAACCACAAAACGAATTTGGATGAATTTTGGTATTAAGATAGATTAGACCTTGAGAAAGGACATAGGCTACCTTTTATCGCGAAAATAAACCTGAGCGAGTGAAATAAGGAATGAAATTTCGAATGAAGAAGACATCAAACCAATAAATAACCAACCAATAAACCAATAAAAACTCAAAAAATAAACCCATCTATGATTTTATTTTGGTTTGTCGTGTTCCGAGATCAGTCGGTGTACATCCAATAATAGGCAGACGAAGTCGCGGGTACCAGCTAGTAGGTTATATAACTTCACACTACGACTTTTAATTGGTACGAATTGATCAAATAAATTAAATGCGAGTGATGCCGTGGGGCACAGTTAGTAAATTATAAATGCTATATGATATATTTTCATCTTACTGATTATTTATAATTTTATGTTATATTTTGACACTGTTTTTTAAATTTTGGGTTTGTTATTGTTTGTTTCATTTTTTTACTTGTTAATTTTCACTTTATTTATTCTTATATAAGTTATTTTTTATTTCTATCTTATCATATTTAGCTTTTTAAGATTATATCCACGTGTTAGCAAGCAGTTTTGCATCAGTTTAGTATGTTTCATTGTCCTTTTATTATTGTCTGTTATATTTTGGTAAATATGTATTTAAAGAAAACCACTTCAATCATGTCATACGAGCGCTTTCTTATGTTTGTTTATGCCGCGTTATCTATGAAAAAGTTACTAGATTTCAAAACTGACTTCGAAGTGGGCGTCATATTTTTTAAAACAAAATACGAGAGTAGATTCTTAGTCGCCTTATAAATAATGTATTTTCTGTATTACTAAGAATATAAAAATACCTTAAATAAAGGCGTTAAATGTTGTTTCTTATGTTTAACAAGTAAGTAATTTTTTTGTTAAACAGATAATTTTAAATATTGTAAATATTGTAGGTATAATAAAATCTTATGTTTTACAGAGAAAGGCAATTACTTACGTCTTTGTTTTATTATTCCCAATAATTCAAGAGTATAATATAATTATGTATGAATAAATAAAAACACCGACAGGTGTCATGGAACATCCTGCAGGAAGGAAGTTTTTTCGCTATGTACCTATTACGTATTGTTAAATAACGCGCATATTGAAGAGATATTAATAAAAATGTACGTAATAAAAAATGGTATTTGTTTTTAAAGTTATGAAAATAAACATTTTATTATTAATTATCGTTATAATAATATACAAAATACTTTTTTAATTTGTATATTAATAATAACAAACTTTTAAAGAAAATTTAATTAAAAAATCATAAATCAGCGGGACTCTAACTATCGACCGCACGTACTGTACATGTTATAAAACAGTAAGTACAAGTCTGGTCGTCATACAGCTAGCTAACTGTGTATATTGTGTATATTTCATTCTCTCGCAGGCTATATCCTATAAATGTATTATATGTGTTCATTTCTCTTTAGTGTCGGTCGATCGTACAGTTTTTTCCGTGTAGCTCCCATACGTAAAATACACGACACATTCCATTAAATAACTGTTCTCGTATTAGTCTGTGTTCAAATGTAATGTTTCAATTATACTTTCTGTAAGTAATATAAATTATTTTTCGTAAAAATGATTATGTAAAACGTGATGATTAAAAAGGGTATAAGTCAACAAACAATAGAATTTAAGCGCGATATCATCGAAAAGTTGCCAAGAAATATTCGGATTATACTTTCATACTTTCTCATAAAAACTTTTATTATGGGAGTAATTAATTTGAAAGAATGCTAATTTTTCGTTTAATCGCTTCTTTAGCGCGGCAACTTTTATCTACTTTGTTTGAATTACTTTCGGCCGAGCAGTTCGCGGCAAGTTCCCGAAATATTTTTATTCTAAGTTATAACACTTTTTTATTATTTATAACGAAGTCATTGTTTAATATCAAGATTGAATTATAATATCGCCAAATGTCGACAGATTTACAGTACGGTAGAAGATATCACAATTTCAAAATTCCTCTCAGCAAAACGGTCGCGGTCGGTTGGCGCGACACTCCGCACCTATGATGAATTGCTCAACGCGAGCTAAGCGCACTATTCGTAACTATGAAATTACCTACATAACATACCATCACGCCTGTATCGCCAAAGTTTTATTCAGCGGTATACACCCAAAGTTCGCCGGGTATGTTTTGACAGAATCAGGTACAAAGCCAAACTCCGAGCTGCTACTGATGACTTCATAGAAAAACTCAGTAACACTTTACTTTAGTCGTGTTTAGGATGAATAGGATAATGCAGTTTATGCAGTTATTAACTAACACTATTAAAGCGATAAACTATAAATCAGGTTTTTTTAAACATGATATACACTACTTTGTAAATTATACCTGTGCAAAGTTGGGGAGACTTGCTAGTATATTATAAAGCTAAAGAGATTGTTGTTTGAATAAGCTAATCTCGAGAACTACCAGTCAGATTTGAAATATTCTTCATCCATTTTACAATCTGCTTAAAGGCTTATTGCTTAAATTATAGCTACAGGCTATCTAACTTCACGCAACTACTCTAAAGAGTGGATCAGCAACCATGAACGTCAAGCAATCTGGCAAGCTGTAAGTAAGTACGGGAAGTAAGAGAATCAAAATCAAAATAGTCTTTATTCAATTTAGACCCTAAGAAAGCACTTATGATCGTCAAAACACTACTTCCAGTTCGGAAAACATCTCAGTTATCAGGAAGAAGTGTAAGAAACTCGATCGGGTTTATCTATTTTTTTCAAGCTGTACAAGTGTTAATATAATAGGTACAATAATAATATTTTTGTAGATGCACATAGAGGAAGTCACTTCCAGACATCACTATCATTCAAATGACGATCCATCCTATAACACCCTTTAGCGAATGTACCACAACTTAATCTTCCCGTTAAAGTTTTAGTGTGAGGACCTCACTGTAATTTTTATCAAGCGTAATTTATTAATTACTACATATTATTTATTATTTACCTAAGAAGACAGTAACTATTAACTAAGCCTACTAAATTCCCTTCTATCTTGATACTATTAGCAACACGCCAAACTTTGGGCAAGGCAAATCTCATACATTTGGTTTTGTTTGCATTTAGCAGTAAATTATTTGAAGCAAACCAATCATAGATTTTAACTAAGGTATTGTTTAAATGCCTAAGCTCTGAATTTATTCTTTTCACTTTGAATATAAGTAAAGTGTTGTCTGCAAAAAGAACCATGCGGTAGGTCGTTTATATAAATGGGAAACAAAAATGGTCTCAAACACGAGCCCTGAGGTACGCCGATTATAGCTAATGATCCCGAAGAGGTTGCCCCATTTAAACTTATTTTCTGACAGTGGTATGTTAAATAAGAAATTAGCAGGTCGAGTGAAGTTCCACACACACCATAGTGCTTCAATGTAAGTATAAGCGTAATGTAGTCAACGCAGTTAAAGGCCTTTTAGAGATCACAGAATACACCGATTGCATCTTGCAACTCCTCCCAGGCCCTAAATATATGACTTAGCAGCATCGCACCAGCGTCAGTGTTTGATTTTGATTTCGTGAAAACATACTGCCGACCATCAAAAATCTTTTGTGCTTTGAAACATTCTACTAGCTGCTTTAGCATAACGAATAAGAACAAAGATAGGCTACACGGTTGCGTTGGCAGCGGCGTGGTGCATGGAGAGTTGTTTTAATTCTTATAACACGGGTTTTATTGTAACTGATTGTTTGTAAAGTATGCTTTATTTATTATCTATTGTTGATTAATTAATTCTATTATCTATGTATTCTGATAATATAGTCATAATATTATTACTTTTTTGACATTTAAACAATACATAGTCCATTATTTGTTATTTAGTATTCATTATGGACGTGCATAACTATGACTTAGAGAGTTTATTTAATTTTTTATTCTTAGACTATTTGACTAATACTTTTCGATATATTTTTCAAATTTTTATCTCGTTTATTGTGTTAAGGTTATTATAAAGCATGCGGTAGTAGCCTTCAAAAGCTGGTACATTGATAAAAGCTTTGACTTTCTAATTATAATTGTATCATAGTGTATTAATATAAATAAATATATATATACTGTAACATCACTCATTTGAAAAGTTCAATTGACCCTCGACGATGACGCCACTATCGGTGCATCGGTGCCACATGCAATTACTCGCGGTATGGCGTAGTAGGTATTGTATTTTGACGTTACGCTGCCAGGTCATAGCTTGGTTAAAATGTGTGTTCATTGTAAAGGTTTAAACAAATACACTAAAGGTTTAATATTTCTATATAATTCATCAACTATAATGTTACAGACAAGACAATTTTCAACAAAAAAGAAAACCAACATCAATGATTTTGAAGAGTTCCCTGGTGTATCTTGGATGTTGAAGATCCAATACCAATAAAATTAAAATAGGTATACCGCGAGTACCTATTAGGTACCCCTAATCAAACAGGAAAACAATCATCCAAATTAGTTGATAAACAAAGAAGTTATGGCTGAACATACATTAAAAAAAAAACATTCGAATTGAGTAACCTCAGTCTTTTTTTTAAATTCGGTTAAAAAGTACACAGCAAAGTATGATAGCTATTTTTTCACAGGAAAGTATTGTGTATTGATGAATTATATAGAAATATTAAACTTTAGTGTATTTGTTTAAACCTTTACAATGAACACACATATTAACCAAGCTGTGACCTGGCAGCGTAAAGTCAAAATACAATACCTACTACGCCATACCGCGAGTACATATTAGGTACCCCTAATCAAACAGGAAAAGAATCATCCAAATTAGTTGATAAACAAAGAAGTTACGGCTGAACATCCATTAAAAAAAAAATCGAATTGAGTAATCTCGTCTTTTTTTTGAATTCGGTAAAAAAGGACATAGCAAAGTATGATAGCTATTTTTTCACAGGAAAGTATTGTGTATTGATGAATTATATAGAAATATTAAACTTTAGTGTATTTGTTTAAACCTTTACAATGAACACACATATTAACCAAGCTGTGACCTGGCAGCGTAAAGTCAAAATACAATACCTACTACGCCATACCGCGAGTACATATTAGGTACCCCTAATCAAACAGGAAAAGAATCATCCAAATTAGTTGATAAACAAAGGAGTTACGGCTGAACATCCATTAAAAAAAAAAACGAATTGAGTAATCTCGTCTTTTTTTTGAATTCGGTAAAAAAGGACATAGCAAAGTATGATAGCTATTTTTTCACAGGAAAGTATTGTGTATTGATGAATTATATAGAAATATTAAACCTTTAGTGTATTTGTTTAAACCTTTACAATGAACACATATTTTAACCAAGCTGTGACCTGGCAGCGTAACGTCAAAATACAATACCTACTACGCCATACCGCGAGTACCTATTAGGTACCCCTAATCAAACAGGAAAAGAATCATCCAAATTAGTTGATAAACAAAGAAGTTATGACTGAACATCCATTAAAAAAAAAAAACATTCGAATTGAGTAACTTTAGTCTTTTTTTGAATTCGGTTAAAAAGTACACAGCAAAGTATGATAGCTAGTTTTGTTTGATACCATGAAATCACTACTTAAACCGGAATACTAATCCAGTGTAAATAAAATACAAATTGTAATCTTGTCCATTCCAATTTTTATATATTCTGGTGGGTACCAAAAATAATCTTGGTTTTTAGAATGAAAACGTAGGCACGAGAGAATTTGTAATGAAAATACGTACCACGTATTCAAGTTTGATATACTAAACAAACATGTTTTTTTATATAAAACATTTATTTTTATAGACTATTATTTCTAATAGTCACTACTTTCTAAACTAAGCACTATAAAAATCTATCACAATAACTATATCACATCTGGTAATTAAAAGTTGTTAGATATGAAGCTTCGTAGCACAGTTATAGTAGGCCCACGGTTGAGCCGCGATACAAAACTTTTATAATGTACCTACATGGTTATTAGTTCTATGTCTGTATCTACGTACCTACATCAGTTTTTTATTGCTATAGTATAATCTGTACTTGAATTATAATGAAATCGCGACGTATGAAATTATTCTCCATACGTATAAGAGTATGTATTAAAAAATGAATTGCTTTGTTTCTTTGTAGCCTATGCATTCCTAAATCATACATCCGAATGCGATAAAATTTTGGTGAATTATTATGTATACATCTGCAAAGATTTCTGTATTAGTACAGTAGGTTTACAATAGATGGCGTGTAAGTCGTTTCCTTTTTAAGACAACAGGAACGAAGTCTCGTACAAAATCCTAGTAATATTTAATTATGAAATGCTGATAAAATAAATTTCTTCTTACATTACAATATAGTAAAAAGTGCTATAACATAAAACTTATAATAATCTTCTTTAAGTGATAGGTATCAGAAACCGTCGACAATACCAAGGTACGTACTTATAAACTTTTAATAAGAGGCGAGAAATAAAGTGAATAATTTCATACATCACTGTCGCCGCGATACCGGTGGCAAAGCATCCGTGAAATTATACTGTACTCGGCCTTTATGCTAGCTCAGAAAGCAGACGTGGAGAGAAATTAAATCGTACGTAAACAGAAGTCACTAAAGGGAGAATAATAAATAAATGTTCTTTTATAAAATAATATAGAATGGCAATTTTCATAAGTAGAACCTTTTTATATTATTCAATAGCTTACTCAATTTATCTATAACCGTCCATTTAATCATAACATATCTATATTAAGAAATCTATAGTTATGTAATATTTTTTCCAAATTTCACGATGGACATACTACATAATTATAGTACACTGATCACGAATATGCACTCAAAACTTTTGGTTTATCTAGTAAGTCTGTTTGTATTTCGGGATTTAATTCAAAAACGACTTGACAGATTCTTATTAATTTTTTTAGACGGGAAGCGTATAATATCATATGGGTCAAGTGATAATAAGAATTTTCAATAATTGTTTTAGATATAGATAGTTAAAAAATTTATCAAAACAACATTAAAAAAAAATCTTAACTGGTTTTGATGAAACCTTATATACGAGAAGTTATTCTATTTGATGGCCTGTAAAAATTTTCGATCTTACTTCTAGAAATCGCAAAATAAAAGATTATCTCAGTTCTTAACTGATTCTGATCTAACTTGTAGACGGGAAGCATTTGTCATTCCATAATTGATAGGCTTTAAGAATCGTCAACAATACATTTAGGCACCTTAAAAAAAATTGTAGTAAATGATTTTTATATAGTATGATAGGAATATATATTATGTCATTTCTCAATTAATAGACTACATGAATTATCAATAATATGACTTTAAAAAAATACGGGATGTAAATATTTACTGCCATCATACCGCTAATCTATACATATAATAAAAATCTTCTATTTCTATCTATCTATACATATAATAAAAACGTAACTGATCGATGTCTGTACATAGAAGATATATGAGAAAAACTATTATTGGGGGTCTCTATAAACGAAGAAGAACCCAAAACAATGATTGTTAGAATTTTTGTCTGTTAGCGGTTGTGCGCGCTAATCTCAGAAACGGCTCAACCGATTTAGAAACGGGGTTCACTAATATATTGCGGTAAGGTTCACTTAACATTTACTGTTTGTTTTATTTCAATAAGTTCATAAATAAAAAAGTTATATCAATTTAAAAAATCACGTCGAACATTTATTCGATAAAATTGTCATAAAATAGCTCTTCAGATAAAATGATTGAAATTTTAGTTATCTTTATATTATGGGTTGTAAAACGATGAGGATTGAAACTTTTCATAAAGTTAAAAAATGGAGTTTCAATAATTTATATTCCAATATAAGTTGACCTCAGCTTTATTTGATAAATCATATTAAAAGGGGGTCAGCATAGGCTTGATATATGTCGGTTGAATATAGCCGCGCCGCTGCTAGGGATGGCAATTCAATTCGAAAAAGTTCGATTTGAATCGAACTCTTATGAATCGATTCACAAAAAAATTGAGGTCTAAAAGATTGATCTCTCAAAAATCGAACTTTATTCGATTCACTTTCGGATTTGTATTAACAATATAAAAATCCCTAAAATAGAAAATTAAAAGGTCACCACAAAAACGATTTTTTGTCATTTTTAACTTACTAAAGTATCAGTGATTATAGAAAAACATAGAAAGGTATAGAGAGAGAGAATTAGGAGAATACAGGTATATAAGGAAAGATAATTCATTTCAAAAATTTATTATTATAAACTGTTGTCGTTATTTTGCCGTTGCGTAATAATTTACTGTTAGTATTTTAATTGGTATTGACACCATAGAAAATGACTGCTTAATGAATTGAATAATCCATACCTACTAATTTTATATATTGGAAAGTAATTCTGTCTGTCCCGTCTGTTGCATTTGCACGCCTAGACCGCTGAACCAATTTTGATAAATATTCGTTGAGAAAGGAAATTGGCTACTTTTGGAAATAAAATTGGAAGGGATGAAATGGGGGGTGAAGTTCGTATGAAGAACCCAATTTTGATGAATTTTGGTCTAGAGATATATTGGACCTTGGAGAAAGACTTTGGCTACCTTATGTAGTGAAAATAAAACTTTAATGGGTGAAATAGGGGATGAAGGCTTGTACGAAGAACCCATCAAACCAATTTTGTTAAATAGATATATATTGGACCTTGGAGATGGATATATGGCGCAATGATAAAACATGTAGGGGTTAAATAGGGGATGACATTTTGTATGAGGAACCCACTATTTCTCAATTTAGGGAAATGAAAATTCATATTTATGCTTTTAGGAAGAACTAAAAGGGTATCGCGTTTTTGAAAAATTCAAACGCAAAGTGGTACAATAAGGGATGATTTACAATACCGTACACATAGAGTGATAAATCCATCTATGATTTTCTTTTGGTTTGTCGTGTTTAGCGGTCAGTCAGTGTTTATGCAGTAGGTAATATAGAGTGGGTGGTAGGGATCGCGACCACCATAAAAATAGTGATAAACCCTTCTATGGGTTTCTTTTGGTTCATCGTGTTCAGAGATCAGTCGGTGTATATGCAATAATATAGCGGGGTGGTAGGGATCGCGAGCACCATACATACAATAATAACCCCATTTATAATTTTCTTTTGGTATGTCGTGTTCGGAGATCGTTCGGTGTATATGCAGTAATGTAGCGGCGTGGTAGAGATTGCGACTACCATACTCATAGTGATAAACATAAATATGATTTTCTTTTGGTATGTCACGTTCCGAGATCAGTCGGTGTATTTCTATACTATTTTTTTTATGGTAAAAGGGGGCAAAAGAGCAGGTGGCACACCTGATGCAAAGTGATCACCGCCGCTCGCAAATATTCGTAACACCCGAGGGCTCGCAGATGCGTTGACGTTAGGGTAGAATAAGCTCTCTTCTTGAAGGTCACCAGGTCATAATGGTTCGGAAAGGTCTCAGGCGACAGCTGGTTCCACAGAGTGGTTGTGCAAGGCAGAAAGTGCCTTAAGAAACGCACTGTTGTGGAATGCTGAACATCGAGGTGGTGTTGATGAAATTTACGATTCTGACGCGATGTCTGATGGTGAAATTCAGCAGCCGGGATCAATCCAAACAATTACTCGGAACACTCCCCATGATAAATGCAGTAGAAGATACAGAGTAAATCAACATCTCTACGCAGAGCCAATGGATCAAGCCGATCGGAAAGAGCTTGATCATCAATAACTCGAGCCGCCCTACGCTGAATGCGGTCAAAAGGAAGTAGCTGGTACTGGGGGGCTCCCGCCCAGGGATGAGGACAATACTCCATGTGGGGTCGAATTGGCGCCCTTTAAAGATTTAGGCGATAAGCCGACGTGAAGTACCGTCTCGCCTTTCTGAGCACACCAAGCTTCTATTCTATCTATACTAATGTAATAAAGCGAGAGAGCTTTTTGTTTGTTTATTTAAACACGCTTCTTTTCTCTGGATCTAACCCAGCCGGATTCTAAAAAATCTTTTTGTATATGATAGCCAGATTCACGACGAATAGTATAGGCTATCTAATATTAGGCTACAATTTTCAGCAATCCTTAAATATTTATTTTTGTTAAGTCGGAGGTGGAAGCGCTTCCGAGCTGCTTTATCCGCTTGCGCTGTCGTAATGGTTAATAACTCTTAATATATATAAAAAAAAGTTCGCGATAGCATATGACTATCTTCTATACGTAAGCCTCAAAAAGCTATTTTGTAACAAACACTTGTTAAAAATTAAAAAGTGTTTTATGAACATTATTTTTAGGCATGGCATATTAATTCTTAAGAATAAAAGTTTTTTCGTCATGAAGAAAATTTTATAAAGTTAAGTTTTGCTCATTACAGTATGTTATATTGCCACATAGTTTAGGAGATAATAAAAAAATCAAATAATTTGTACTTGCGACAAGAACAATAATTATTATAGACTACACAGGTGCGTTGGCGTTTCGGTGTTTATTGTATAAAATTAACACGGGTACAGCTAGTATTCTATATAATGTGCGAAATATTCGCATATGTCTTAAACAATAGTTACATTAATACCTTGATATGATAACAAAATTGATAAATTTAAATTATGATATTGGTTGAAATCTAAGTTTAAAAAGTATCGACAAAATTTTCGACTATCAAAAGCTAACCACAATTATAATACGGTCTACATCAAACTAGTGAACGCTCACTAGCTCACTACCAACACAATTCTGAGACGTTAATTTACCGAACTAATGTTTAAACAACTTTTAATGAACTGAATTCAGCTTTATGCAAAACGGACTTATTTCGTAAATACTGCTGCAATGTTCAACATTGGCATTAAAATTTATAAACATCGTTTTTATCTGGTTATTCATATTAATATGTGGAATATTTTAAACTCTTCTTGTTTTCCCAAGGTGATCATAGAAAGTTTGTCCGTTTTATGTTATGTTTGAAAATCACTTACGTATTTTAATTCAAGATTAGCGAGAATCATTACATTTTTTAATGTCAATTTTATTACTTTTTCTCTACCGATGTTTAGTTTCCGAAGTCAACAAGCCCTTATCGTTTCGCCATATCTTTCCTTCTGTCCATTCACGGCTTAGCTCAAAGATTCTTAGTACCAGAAAGCTGCGAATACATATTACATATTAATGACGCCGATAGAGAGGTAAAATAAAATCTTGAAAAAATTTTTTTTAACAAATTTTTAAAATTGTAACTCCCCTACACGTAAAGCGGGGATGATTTTTTTCTCGTCTGTCCCATAGAAGGGGTGTCGTTGGATAGATCGTATATGGATATTGTGGGTGTTTGAAAACCATTTTTCGAATCAAGAATCCGTTTGCTGAAAACTTTCAGGTGGTAATTTTTGCTAGAATAAAATGTCTCCTCACTGCCGAAATAAATGGTGTGTTTAGATATGTGAAAAACTTCACGGCATTATAAAATATGTATGTATATTGAAATTAAAAGGAAAACTATAACAGCTTTGGCTTTACGAGTAATAGTCGACCAACTTATAAAACTTACTTGAAGCAGTAATTTCGTACAAATTCAAAGCATATCGTGACTGGCAGCTACGGTATTCTGCACTGCGTGTGTCCCTACATGGACTTAGACCGTTATTTATTTATGTGAATGCCTACCATTTTGGATTTAATTACAGTAGGTAGGTGAATTTTGATAATTGAAATGTGTACTTACTTATTCATCTACCGTGTAATTTTACTAGCTTTTGCCAGCGACTTCGTTCCTTCACGGGCATTAATATGACAACATTATTTTTAGCACAAAAACTCCCTAGAAAGTTCTAACAAGGGAACCACCATCTTGTTAGGATACTGAAATCGTCATAAGACCGGACACTATATTTACTTCATAATGACAGTAATTGTCTTCATTAAAGAGGACTAGTTGCCAAGTTAGGAAGAAGAAGAACATTATTTTTAAGTTTGACATTAGTTATTGTCAATTCACTCCGTGGGAATAAAAGAACGCAGTAGAGTTTACTTATCTCTTCTTTAAATTTTCACTGAAATTATAAATTTTAAATTATATAAAATATTTTATGATAAACTCGTACATAAATATCTTTTGGTATACAAAGAATAATAAACTGACTATCATACTTCTTATCATACTATATTATAAAACAAAGTTTTCTTTGTCTATCTGTCCGGAAACGATAAACTAAAAAACTACTGAACCGATTTTCATACGGTTTTCATCAATAGACGGAGTGATTTATGAGGAAGGTTCTGTATTTAATTCATTATGGTTTTGTGTAGATTGTCTGAAATATGATGATGATTATTAAAAATGTCGGAAAAAATCATGCCGACTGGGAGCTCTACAGAATACTGGCGTGCGCCGCGTAAACTGATAGAGTTATATGTATTACTCTGCCACTTGTGCGTAGTCGAGGCGAATTGCTAGTCAGTATATAAACGGTGAGTATGAGCCACAACGTAAAGAGTGAATCTTTAATAATTAGGTCGTCGATTTAAGAGGTTGTTTTTAATTTAAAAGTAATCAGTAAAAACAATATTACAAAACCAAATACCTTATTTTAAATTATAATCTGTATATTAGTACGTTAAGCAAAAGTTTTCTACCCCCTTTTAAGCGTATTGCGTGCACGGAAGTCGGTGAGATTTGGCATGGTTAAAGTTTATACGGAGAAGAAGTGCAGAAAGCTAAAATTTATCTATTATATATGTTACTAATATATTAAATTGAAAAAATTAATACTACGAATCCTAACCAGACCAGTGCCATTGAACTTAAACTCCCCCAAAATATGGACATTGTCACTCAACAAAAAGTGACAGCAAATGATGTAGATAATACTCATTGTTTAGGTTTGTACTGCAAATGACAGACAGAAAATAGTCTATGATCAAAAAGTTGCTGGTCGAATTTCGAGCTTAGGGCGATCACTACTAATTATTATTAAGTAAGGTTATTCGTATGAAAAGATATGAAGGCCCAATATTGTATTACTTATCAGTGGATATTATTACCGTAGTAGAATAAAAAAAATTAAGGAACGCGAGGAAGAGGAAACCCTAAACGAAGCTTTTTCCAACAAGTGAAGTATCAACCTAAAGTGGCAGTCGTGTTTTATCAAGACGTCAAAAGAAAGGCAGAGGATAGAAAACAATAGCATCTGCTCCACCCACAAGAGAGGAGCTCTTAAATTATAGAAGAATATTACTATAGGTAACTACTATGTTTATACATCATCAATTTATTTAATGTCCTGAACTATCTCAGCATTTTCAGAGTTGTTTGTTTTCAATATACACCGTATCAAATTCTCCATTATAACTTTACTAACTACTTATGCTCCATTAAACTTGACTACTAACACTTCTGCTAAATTGCTTTGATAATGTGCCCAGAGATTATTAATTTAATAAAATTAATCATCAACTGTAATTGCCTAAAAACCTTTAACAAGCCTAATAGTATTAAGCAAGCATTTATTACATATATCTTATATATATTTAGATTTTTGAAATCAGTTCTAACGATTCCTATTAAAACATCCAAGTTTACCTATATAGGGGTTTTTTTTTTTCAAGTCAGCCAGCAACGCCGGTTGCAAGATATTATTATCTTCGTTAACTTTATATTAAGCTCTTGTATAAACTCGTACATAGTCTCAGTCAGTCCGATGCAAAAATAACATAGTAGATAATTTTTAACAAAAAATAAAACCAACTTTGATTTTTTTGAGCAGTATACTTGTGTATCTTCGAAGTTGAAGGACCAATACCAATTAAATTAAAATAAGACCACCCTTGACCTGTCCTCTTTCCAAAAAAAGGATCATATACATTGGTTCATATGCAAAGAAGTTATTGCTGAACATTCATAAAAAAATTACATTCGAATTAAGAACCGCCTCCTTTTTTTGAAGTCGGTTAAAAAATATCTTCAAACATGTTCTACTTTTGATGACTGGGAGCACATAACAATAATTGTGTCCGAGTGGACCGCAACGTCAGTATACATAAAGTACTCTGTGATCGGAACACCAGGAGTTACACCCGACATAGTAGCACTCTGGCATTTGCCGAAATATAGATATCCAGTAATCAAGCGAGGTGATAAGAATCTGTATCTACCCCACAGTGACCCTTTTATGGTTTGTCGCGATTCGGAATCAGTCAGTATATATCTAGCTGCCGAGAGACTTACTGGCGGGAATAACAGCGGCGACCATCGCTGGATTGCAGATTTCTCAGTAGTCACCATTGTTTTTAGATTATAAGTACTGTGCTTCATATCAGGTAAAATACGCTTTGCCTTTAGTGCTTTTTGTTCTGAATAGTTTATCACATTCGTTTATCGAACAATATCTCTCTACGGTCGGACTTCTTTTTCCCTATGTTATTACTTAGGAAGTTCTGAGAGTACACAAATATTGAATTTTAAATGAGACACCGATTGAACGCTTTAGCTTTTCTCTTTAACACATTTTCAGTTACGAAGCCGCGGAACCCGATCGTTTTCTTTTTTTTTCTCGTTCGATTAAAACATGCAGTCGCTCTTTCCGTTTTATTCATGTATGCGCTGCACTTGAACGAGTTTCGCAGAAAGGTGTGCAGCAAATAACACCTGGGAACTAGGCTGCATTGTGTAAAAATTGTGAAAAAGTTTCGTTAATATTCTTCAAGTATAAAAGAAACCGGTATTGTAAAATAAAAGTTTAAAAATACATATGTTGCAGAACATGCTTAGGAACAATGAAAACTCGATTAGAGAACTTGATAATCATTATTAGAATTTTTTCAATAGAATAAAAAAAATATCTAGAAAACTCTGTCTTATCAGAGTTAGCGTTTAGTATATCTTTTGTTCAAGTCCGGTGAAGCTGTAAAAGCCGCAGCGGCTCTGTTTGACGATAGGGCCCCTAAGGCTAACAGTGTAGTCAGTTAAAAAAAAAAAAAAAAAAATATATATATATCTTTTGTTACAGTCAGAATCGACCCGTTTATAAATTTTTGAGAGCGCCTCTCATCTGAAAAGAATAATCGACAGGCATACAAACTATAGGTCTTCAATAAAAGCCCAGAAGGAAACCTAAAACACATTTATGTGCATTGCGCACACACCCTTATTTTTAATAAGAGGATATAAAACTATTTCATTTATAGAAAGGAAAGATTTGGAGCTAATCTAGTTTATATCTAACAATTTAGTAGTTTACGGCATCGTTTTTAAAGTCAGCCTGGTAACGGTTGCTTTTATTTGATATTAATTTCTCAGAAATGACTTAATGGTAATACCGATGGTAATATCGGGCGTAATGCATTTAATTTACCATTTTTTCATAATTTTCATTAAGTTTCAAAAGTACTTAAAACAAACAGAACACATATTAAAAAATAAAAATAACATTCAACATGATATTTTTTTTTTATTAAATAGACTATTATATTATTGTTTTTATCTAACTTTATAGATATCAAAATAGATTTTAAATTTCCATGATGTAATAAAATCTTGAATTCTGTATCAGTAATATCTAATTGGGTACTTCTATCATTACGATACGTACCTAAACCAGTCAATAAATATTTTCTTAAAAATATTTAAGAGATTTCTTAAAAGCTATTAAGCGTGTGCTATGAAAGCCAATTGCGACGGTGTCCAGACCATCTGGTGAAAACCGCAGCATTTCAAATACGAATGGAGGTCGCCGTTCAATTACAGATCAGTTAATTGCATTCTGTTTCTGATGGGTTCTTATTGTTATTATACTCCTCTTAAATACTACTTATTTTATATTATAAAATACAAAGTTTAGACGGCTCTAAACGATAACAATTTTTAAGACGATAATTATATTTTTCACTTGTAACGATAAATATCGGTTGACTAATGAATCATAACTGATGATTAGTGATTTACGGTAAATATTACAGCTGATTACCATAATTATTTTACGTTATTCAAACTTTTTTACAAACTGTGCAAGTTATTGGGTTTATTCATAATAATAAATAAATTATATATTTAATAGAATTTAAAGATATACATAATGGTGTTTTGAAAAGTAAAAGAGGCAGGTAAGATAAGCTATTTATGAATTAATTTGGTGGGTTCAGTTGTTAATTTATATTATAAAGCCAAAATAATTTTACTGTAACAACTGAAATGGTTGAGTTTAAAATATTTCCTTTTTTATAGTTGCACGGCAAAGTGAGACACTGTGCCTAATGGTAAGCATCTACCAACTAAAAGAGAATTACTGTGACGTTATTTATCACTATGTGTATAGTAGACGCGGCCTAGTCGGGTACAAGTAAATACCCTGATATCGCTTGATTATTGGATATAACACCGGTTGATCACGAAACGCGACACGTCAAAACTGCGTCGATTGTTACACCTAGTGTATGGTGGTCGCGATCCATTCAGATACAATAGTATAGTTGACCCTTTTTTAAAGTAGGTCTTAAAATAATAATTATTGTCCGATTCGAGAAAAAAAAAATTACCATATTTTTTCAGAATCTAGAAAACCGCAAAACTTTATTTTATTTATTTAAGATACACAAACTTCACAGCACATTTTGAAAGGTGTAAAATAGTTAGAATATCATTCTAAAGTGCCAATTGAGAAGTAGTAAATAAATTACATTTTATACTTATACCTAACGATAACGATAGTGTGTCTGAGTCTATTTATAAGATGTTTATTAATTAAAGCGCGCGCGTGCGTGTGTGGTGTGTGTGTGTGTGTGTGTGTGTGTGTACGTGTGTGTGTATGTGTATGTGTGTGAGTGTGTTTTATGTTTCCTGTAATCACTTCTGAACTAACCTTTTAGAGACCAACTTGAGGAACTGCATTCGACTTAGGTGGAATATGTCAATATCATTGAAAAGCTTACTTTTCGTAAACAGGCGTTTGACATTTAGTTAACGTTCATCACTGTAAAAATCTCGTTTTACCATAACAAGTATTATGTATAAATTTATGACAGTTTTATGTTGTGTCAATGTATCCATTTTATGGGTTATTCTACAGTACACCGAACATTTGGCAACTAAATTTTATAACGTGTATGTGTTACACTTGCGTACATAGTTAAAAAAACAAAAAAAGGTCAAATACTACAGAAAAAATTTATTGCGCCAATTTTGATACGAGTCAAGTAGTCTATTGTCGTATCCTACCATCCAGCCAGCCATCAATATTCTCATACATCGTTCTAATAATGTGGCATTTATATATAATAAAATAACTTACACCAAGCTTTCAAAATGTATAGAATTCTTGTCATAGTGCTAGGTGTGAATAAACGCGTGTTATTAGTTGTGGCCTGTGGTAGGCTAGATCACACATAGTCTGAATATTGGAATTAGATTAACATTAAGAATTACCTAGCTCCTATGTAAGCTTACTCTATGGAATTTAATACAATTCTGAGCTATTCAGATGTTACTAAAAATTTGTGAGATATTTTATCGACGCAATTATAACGAAGTAAATAAATATTGTATTATTTAATAGATTATTATGTAAATAATCAATCAGAAATTTAAAAGTTCGCCATCTGTATCTATGCAGAGGATTATGTTAAAATTTTAAGTTATAGTTCAGATGACAATATTCAGTCATAATGGGTATAAACTATCATATTATTAAAAACTGGCTGTGCGGTTTCACCCGTGTTAATTTTATCCGACAAACACCGCGTCGCCAACGCATCATAATTGTTTTAACAAATTATTTTAATTTTTCATTATCTCCTAAACTATTATAAATATCTGTCTAAATAATATGCTATAAATGGCAAAATTTAACTTCATAAAACTGTCTTTAAGATAAAGTAACTTTCGTTCGTAAGGATTAATATGCCATGCCTAAAAATAATGCTCATAAATCAAATTTTAACCTTTAACAAAAAAAAAATCTAAAATATCGTATTGTGGCTTATATATAAGGGATAGGCATATGCATAATAATAGAATATGCTATTGCGAACTTTTTTAGATATACTAAGCACTAATATGTTGCTAAATTATTGTACAAGGTGTCCAGAAAGGGTATCGGGTATTTGTAAGTTCAATGAAACAAAAATTATTTGTATGCAATAAAAAAGTTTATTGTTTATTATTAGCATATGAATTGGAGAATTATTTGGAAAAGATGATGTTATCCAAATGATGACCGTTACGTTGCTGGCACTCTTCTAAATAAATGGAAACGAAGATTGGCGATAACACGTTGACACATAGCTATCGATATTGCTGCCATTTCTGACCTGATGTTTTGCTTTAACTGGGTTAGATTCGTCGGATTGTTTTGATAAACCTTACTTTTAAGGTATCCCCATGCAAAATAGTCAAGCGGGCTAAGGTCGGGGCTTCTGGGAGGCCAGTTGATGTTACCCCTTCGCGAAATGACTTTATTAGGGAATAATTCGTTAACAACTTCCATTGAGTCATTTGAGATATGGCAAGTGGCCCCATCTTGCTGGAACCACGTTCTTGAGTTGAAACCTGCAAACTCCTGCAACTCTGGGACCAAAAAATTTCGCAACATATCGCAATAACGGTCACTATTCACATTAATTGCTCGGCCTGGTTGATCTTCATGAAAATAAGGACCAATTATGCCTTTAGCAGAACATAGCGGCCCAAACAACGACCTTTGGGCTATGCAGGGGTCGTTCATGCTTTCGTCTCGGATTCTCCACTGCCCAGTACCGACAATTCTGCTTATTAACATGACCATTCAGGTGAAAATTTGCTTCGTCACTGAACAGTATGTTGTTAAAGTTGTTAAATCGCTGCAGCATTTCGTTCGCAAAATTCAGTCGATTAGCATAGTCCGTATCCTTCAATTCTTGAACCAATTGAATTTTATAGGCTTTTAGATGTAAGTCTTTCTTTAAAATCCAATGTAAAGATGGTTTTTTGATGTTCAACGCTTGGCTTCGCTTTCGGATGGATAAAGACGGATTTTGACGAACCGACGCCTCAACTTCTTCAATTGTTTCTTCATCGCGAACTGAACGAGGACGACCAGAGTTTTGAATTTTAACTGTCGCACCTGTATTCTCGAACATCCTGATCCATTTCCTAATGCTATCGTCACTTGGCGCGTGGCGTGTACGATATTCCGCACGATAGAGACGTTGAGCAGTCACGATTGAATCACCATTACGATAATACGCTCGTACGCAAAATGCGCGATGCGTCCCCGAGTACTGTTCCATCGTGACTAAAACTCCACAAAATGGCGGACGCCACGAACCCCTCCCCGCACCCTTTAGACGCCCCGTTTCGAATATGGCGCGAAAACAAATACCCGATACCCTTTCTGGACACCTTGTATTTACGTATCATTAACCATTACGTAAGCATAACCGGATAAAGCAGCTCGGGAGGGCTTGCACTTCCGAATTACTTAACAAAAATCAATATTTAAGCCTACCTGATAGTTGTAGTGTAATGCTATATAAGGTATACCTCGAGAGTCTGGCTATCATGTACAAAAATATTTTTTTCGAATCCAACTGGTAGTTCCAGAGATTAACGTGTTTAAACAAAACAAAAAACTTTAACCCTTTATTATATTGTTATTAGTATATAGTATATTAGTGTAGATCAAATATTTGAATTATGAATGTTATACTTCTTTAGGCGCGTCATAGAAAAATGACAAGAGTAAATTTTTACACACAGTAACAAAAAGTCTACACCATGAAGTTACTTCTAAATTTAACTCTTGTTATATTTAGGTAAGTACACTCGATGATATTTTTTTCAACTGTTGTATCAGTGTCATCTAGATTTAAATTACAAATATTAAAATCGATCATTGATTTATTGAATGTTTTTTCAATCCTCTTTTTTTATTCTTGTAAATTAATTACATATAAAAATCATTTTGATCACATCAAATAAATATAACAACTAACGTCGTAGAACATAAGTACATGCACAAAATAGTAATCTATTTTAACGAAGACTCAATATCTTATATATTGATATAACTAAACAAAAATCGAAAAAAAAAACTAAGATAAATGAAAATGACTAAATTGACTTGTGACAAATTGTTCCTGTTAGTAACTCTATTGATACTTAAAGAAAAAATGTCGTACAGGAAAATCATCAGTAAGTCTGCGAGGGTAGGAAATATCTTACTGTCGAAATTCCTTAGCCCCTGCCACAGTTCTCCGGGTCATTTAACACTTGATTTGATTAACGATATAAGATATTCCCAGGGGTAAGGTAAATACAAAATAAATACTTGTGTATGTAGTATATGTTTTCTCCAGCGTTTCTGCAATGTATCTATACAAAAGAACTTGTCTTGTACATTAAATTTTAAATCATTCTAAAAACTCATTGTAAACATTTCTATAAGTTTTCTCACTATCGATCTATCAATGCTATCTTTCAGAGGTTAATGCTTCACTTGCCAAATCAAAACTTCACTTTCTGAATTTTATATAATTTTAATATGAAAACACTTTATTAACTCCTAACTGTATTATATATTTTAAACAAATGTCTGTGATAATTTACTAGAAATAAAAAAAAAATTATAATTTTTCCAACTATTTATTTTATGGACATATTAATTGCTCTGGCAATCGAATATCAAATCAAATTACGCGTAAATCAATTTACGTAACTCGTAACACTTGTACGTAATACACTAAATGGTTTGTTATAATGACTATCAATCAGGTAATTATTATTGAAGTCGAATTTGAATTATGGAAATAATCTCCTATATACAGCTAAGAGTTAGGTGGAATGACGTAATTTTCTGTTTGGATTAAATGTATCTTGCCTTTTTTCTACAAATGAAGATCAAAGAACTAGAACCTAATCAGTGATATACCTATATACGAATATAAGTAGTGTAATAACAAAACAAATCACCAGCGGTGAGACCGCGGCTCTGCACACGTTTGTTACTACGCGATAATTGTTTACATCCAGTAATTTAATTTAAGCCCGGCAACGCATCTGCGAGTGTCTGGTGTTGTGGATGTTTGTGGGCGGCGGTGTTCACTTTCCATCAGGTTCGCCAACTGCCCGTTTAACCCCATTTTATCATTAAAAAATATATTTTTACTCATATTATTGACAAGTCATATCCCGTATCAATTGTGGAAAAGCATGTATTTCCCGTGTACAAATTTTATCAAATATCTCACGTGATGCCAGGTAACAATGAGGCCGAAGATGGTATCAATCTAATCTTTGAGTGCCTGGCGCTCAAGTGTAGCTGCCGGAACACAATTATAGTAGCTTGCGTACAGACTTTTAATTTAAGGGTGGTAGCCATGTGACCATTTGTGTTTGTCTTTACTGAAAACTCGTCGCTTACTGTAGATATTCAAACTCATGTCGATTGACTCGGTTTCCTAAAAAGCTACAACCGCGCCATAATCGCTTGAACATTCTGCCAATCCTAAAAAGTGTGATTTTTATACGAAACAATAAAAAAATAAGTACTAATGCGCACGAGTGACTGTTTCGTGACCCTTGTTGGTTTCTATGGATTTTCATGCCCGTGCGGTGGTAACTACGTAACAAATCATTTTTATCCATAGAATTGACAGTTGTGACGAAACAGTCACGGTGACAAAAAACACCCGTGAGCGCTAGCACTTAGTTGTATTGAAAATATACATTCATTTAATTTATTAATGCAAAGCTTTACCACAGTTTTCTTGATTTATTTTCGGTGTACATAAACACCGTTTGTTGACGATACGTAAGAAATATTGACTTCTGTGTTAAATATTTAAACATGATGTTATACGACAAATACCACAGCGTTTAAAAAGTGACCCCTCGCAGTGAAGCTCTAACTTTGAATTGCCACATCAAACAACTTTGTTAAGTTTTTAACACAACTCCCTAAACTTTCTGTGTATCTTTGACTTAACATTTACCTTTATTTATTCTAAGTCGATCGAAGAAATTACTTTGAGGATCCTTTGACAATATAACATATTTATCAAAATAAATTCGTATGTATTAAATATATAGGAAATTGAATATATTTCTCAACAATTTTGTCCCATACAAAAGGCACACAAGTATAAAGCCTGCTTGATGGTAAGCGATTACCGTAGAGTATGTTCGCTTGTAATACCATAGGTATTACTAGCTCTTTGCTGACCTTGATGTCCCTACCCCAACGAGCTCTGGTTACCCGCTCACTGTAAGAATACAGCACAAGGTTATTTGGCTGTAAACCTCTATATGGTGAAGGTATTTCACCAGTCGGACTGCCCTAAGTAGAGATAAATCTCCGAAAACATTTATCTGTGCCATACCACTCTTCTTCTTCTTTCCATATTGATGATTGTTTTAAATTAAGCCTGACCAGTATTCGGCCACATTCTTAAAGAGGCTATCCATAGGTTAAGTAATGTGCAGGACGTAGAGGACACGATAGGAGATGTGCCGTGATTTGAGTGTCACCACAGTCGGAAATAGGGTTTCGATTTAGGCTATTGGGATTAATCCTATGTCGGGCCAGATAAGTTTTTTTACACCAGAACGCCTGATGTCCTTTTATGGAAGCAGCAAGTAGTGCGCCAACCAATAATGTAAAAGCTAATAAACAAGAAAATAAGAGTGTAATAAAATTATTCTTCAGGTCAAGATTACTGACAAAAATAAATAAAATAACATTGATTTTAGTAATATCTTCGCTTTTTATACAACTAGTAGCTGTGCCCGTGGCTTCGCTCACGTGGACTACAGAATGCCCGCGCGAATCTTGCTCCTCTACTCCCGGCTATTTTAAAGACAAAAATGCTTATTGTGGGTGTTCCTTAGGAGATGTATACTCTGCCGGACTTTTTTGTAGGTCTTTTTAATGCATATTTATGTAGTACACTAATTTGCTATATCTCCTATGGTTTACTCAGCATTAGCCATGTAAGCGCCAGAATAGATTCACCATGACCAGTTTTTTTTATTTGTACAGAACATTAATTCTTTATCTAAAATAAAAGTAGCCTATGTTACTCCCTATATCATCAGCTATCTATCGGTGAAAGTCCCGTCAAAATCAGTCCAACCGTTTTGGAGATTACCCAGAAAAAACAGACAGACAGACAGATAGATAGAGAGACAAAAATTTAAAAAATGGATATACTTTCATATGCATTTAGTAAAAAAGCTGTTATTTTGACATTACAAACAGACACTTCAATTTTATTTTATTGCATAGGTATAGATTATTATTTCTATTTTATTGCATAGGTATAGATTATTATTTTTAACCGACTTCAAAAAATGGAGAAGTTTCTCAATTCGAATCTATATATTGTTTATGGATGTTCAGCTATAACTTCTTTGTTTATAAACCGATTTGGATGATTCTTTTATTGTTGGAAAGAGGGTACCTCAAGGGTAGTCTCATTTTAATTTCATTGGCATTGGACATTACACTTTGAAGATACACCAGAGAACTCGACAAAGATATTGAAGTTGGCTTTCTTCTTTGTTACAAATTGTCTTGTTACTTTCCCACTTCTTATTGTTATTTAATGGCAACATGTGTTATACACAATAAAGCCAATGTCACCGATTGAAAATTTTTAGTAATCTTCAAAGTTAAAACAACACTCTAACAAGATGGTGGCTCCATTGTGAGAATGGACATGGAAGTTTTTGTGGAAACTAGAAATACATTTTTGAAATAATTATATTTATAATCCACTTCACTGGTTCACTAGAGCCAAACTACATAACATAAAATGTCAGCCATAATAAAAGGTCAAATAACGTAAGTTTATGCAATAAATAAAAACTACTACATAGATTAAAAATCCAACAAAACTCCCTATACTATTATTATAAAGAGGTAAAGTTTGTTCCTTGTTTGAGGTAATAATCTCTGCAACTACTGGGCCGATTAAAAATAAAAATTACACACAAAAATACGTCCCACCCGAGTAACTTAGAATATATTTTATTTTGATGAAATGTTATATTTTCCTAGTTTTTAATAATTTTACAAAAGGTGAAGTACTATCTTGCGCCCAATCTCTTACAATTCATTTCTCATTTCCGTTGTGCTCGGTCGTGGTTCAAGCGATTTTATCTTATCCATCTTAGGCCACATCGTCACTTAAGATCAGGCAATATTGTAACTCAACGCTAAAATGATTTATTTAAAGAACACAAATGAATTAAATTTTTAGAAATATTTTATAACAGTAAGTAACAATGAACACCAAGAAAATTGGTATATAGCTGCACGGTTCAATTTACAGGCGTTGTTATCTTGTCTAGAAAGTTACTAACAAAGATTAGTTTTCTCGATAGTGTCTTTGATATTCGATTGTTAGTGCATAAAATATTATCTAATTAAAACTTGGCTAGTTAAAAGGAAATGCTGTCTAGTTGGTTTTGAATTTATTCTTGTTGTGAGTTGAATCCTGAAGTTTACGTTTCTACAGTCTATTTTGTTGGCGTTTCGAGCGAATGTGGCGAAACTAATTTCACGCTGACTTTCAAAGAGAGCCAGTAAAATCAAAGCCAGATTGTTTTGTAAAATATACGTAGAATAGAAACACTATATTTCGGTCGGTCACTAAAAGCTATTTCTGTTTCTTACATTTATGAAACTTTGAGCTGGGTAATATTAAGTAAAACGGAATTTATAGAGGTACGACAAAATTCAATAATATTTTAAGTTATAAAAATGGCATTCTGATTTAGTAGTTATGTTTTTCAAATGTTGGCAAATTAACTGTTTGTCGTACAAAGTATTTTTATAAAAGATGTCCTGACCTGAAGGAAACGTGTCATTTTAATACTTACTTTTCTTTGGCTTATTACTTAGAGTGAAATTAATAGGGGATAAAACTTTTGAGGATAACTAAAAATCATTACCTCTCTGTTTGTTTTCTATTCTCTAACAGAAATAATAAATTTACTATCGGGTGCTATTTTAACTAAAATACAGCCACTTGATAGATTACATATTCTAAAACTCTCATAGAAGTTGAATTGGCAGAGGTTAAACAGTCGTGGGTGTGACTAAAAACCATAAAGAATTAATTAACTAGATTTAATTTTCTTCATCAAACCCCTTTTTGCATTCTGTTCAGACAACAAAATTACCATGAGATGACGTTTTTAACTAAAATAGAACCGTTTCATGACTTGTTTATTCAACAACAAGTCCTAATAACTAATCGACAAATTCTCTTAAAATCATTAAGAATTGATTAAGTAGATTTAATTGATTCCATCAAACCCCTGTTTGCATTCATTCTACGCTGTAATAGAAATAACAAAATCACCATAAGTTGCTCTGTTTTAAATAAAACATCGCCGTTTGATGGATTGTTTATTGATTGCCGTGCTCGCTTTACTGGCTCCGGTTATTGTCAATTAAAGGATACGCTTTTTAATTGAAGCAGGTATCTCGTTGCAAAGTAAATCAATTAGTGCAAGGGGTGTGGGCGGTTGCCTGTATTGATTCAGTTTGTATACTGCCTTTATACGCTGATGTCACGGCCATAATGCAGTTTATTAATATTACATTTTTTACAGGATTTACTTTATTTTTAGTAGGTATAATTATGTAAACTTACAGTATTTACAGTACATTATACAACTTACATTGAGTTATCTGCTTATTGATAAAAAAAGTATGAAATTTATTGTGAATTATATATAATGTATTATTTTTATATTATGGGGTATTAATTTCAGAAGTTTGATTATTAGATAACATCAGAATCGGATATTATATAATCTGCATATGTAATAAAAATGGGGAGTAAAAAAATAGAGATAAAATAAATTATAATTACAGTGATGATTGTACTAACACTTCGTAATCTTTCGCGTTTTGTACATGTTATCTATACAAATAAATATAATTAATGTGTCTCTTTGTAATGTTGAAATAAAAACTTTTTACTAAATACGTATGAAAATACGGTACCCATAATAAAAAAAAAAAACCATTTTTAAAATTTTTGCCTGTCCGTTGGTTTGCTTTAGGTAATCTCTGAAACGGTTGGACCGATTTTGACGGAACTTTCATTGACAGGTAGCTGATGTTTTAAGGTGTAACTTACGCAACTTTTAGATAAGGAAAATAATTAAATTTCCGCAAAAATAAAAATCAGTTTAGACAAACAAGAATTTTGGGGCGCTTAAATGGCTTAAGTTCAGTAAACCATAAGAGACAGGTATATCAAATTAATATAATAAATAATTGTGGATCTTAAAAATATCTTTCAAAAATTTAGCCAGGGCATTTATTTAACTATCTTCTAAGAATCACCCACAATAAGTATTTTTGTCTTTAAATTAACCGAGAGAGCATGATTCACGCGTGTGCTCGATCGACGGCATTTTGTAGTCCACGCGAACGCAACCTCCACGGGCACAGTTAGTAAATATATATTTATAACGTTAATGATTGTAGTATTTAGCATATTTCCTATACAGTGGGTACCAGGTACCAGATATATATAAATTAACGAGCTAAATATACAAATTGCGAAAATGATTTGATTATCTGCGAATAACCCAGGACACCAGAGCAATTAGATAGCAGTGAAAGAATTTTTAGTGTCAGGTTAAAAGTTCCAGAGACTACCTCTTATTTAATTGTATTTCATTACTAGCTGTGCCCTGCGGTTTCACCCAAGATAAATTTATTCGGCCAAATATCCATCGCCGTACTTACCTACAGCTTGAAAGATTACTGCCTTACATGGTTAATGATCCTCTTCTTAGGGTCGTAACGTAAGGTATAATATAATATATCCTCAATATAATATAATAACCTTCCTCAATAAATCTTCCTTTTCTCCTTCTTCTCTTTTATATAAATATCGATATTTGAATGTATGTTATGGACTCCAAAACGGCTGGATAGATTTTGATGAAATTTTCAGACAATCTTCATAATAGCCCAGTGGGTGATCCTGTAAAATTTCCTAGCGATCAGATCAATGTTCCCTATGGATCGCAAAACAGTTCAGTAACATGTGGTCGGGATTGCTAGAAGCTATGAAATGAAAAAAAAAAAAACAAATTTGAGTGGTGGTTCCAGAACTTAGCGCATTAAAACAGACAAACAAAAGAATAGATCTGAAACTTTGTTAAAATAATATGTAAATAAGTTTAAAAGATATATTTTTTATTTTATTTTTGAAAATACTTCTTAATTCTACCATCCATAAAAATATCGTGCTGTTCTGTATGTTTTACGCTAGGTTGATAAGCATTACCTTAACCATTTTGTTTGAAAATAATGTGAGAAAATTTGTGCAACCTGGTCCCGCGATATCGTTGTTGGACGATTTACAGCACTTGCTCGGTAACGAACTCATTCACTTATTAATTTATTATATGAACACCAATTTACAAAACTGATGGCAGATATAAATAAGCTGGTCTTTTTTTGTAAAAGAAACATATGTGTGTTGATATCTTATTTTTGTCGCATATCATACATAATTTCAACACAACATATTGTGTTTTATTGGAAGAGAACTTTTTTGCAAATGATTTTATTCATTTTAATCGGATGTAGAGTTAGGCTATACTTTATTATGTTATTATTTGTTTTATATTATAGTTAACGTCTAGGTACGAAATCACGGGTTATTTCTAGTTTGTTTTATATATTATTTTGCCATTTTGTCTATTAGGTACGTTTCTGTATAGGTACTATTGATTTTGAAACATATCGGTTAAACGTTTAACTTTTCCATGACGTAAGTTAAACTTTCCTTTAATTAATCTAAATATTCACCATGTTAAATATTAATATTAATAAATATAACCAGGTACGTCGATACAGTAATATTATGTAAGTATATATACATAATAATAATTATTATGTTTAAAACAAACTTAGTATAAGGTACAAAATATCAAATATAATATATTACAAGTAAGATAAGTCATTCAAATCTTTGAAAGGCCTCAATATACACAATACAAAATTACACAGGAACTGTATTACCCTAAACAATTCACCTTTAGACACCCATCCCTTCATTCCGAGTGCGCCTACTTATGTAGCCAACGATCCAACACCTTTCCACACATATCTTAGCCATTTGAAAAATAGTATACCCATAGTTAAAAGAATCCCTCGAGGAGCTCGAATAACCGTTGCTACACATTTGTCACAGTTAATCCAGAAATGTTACTTAACCAATTGTACTCAAGACTGGCAGAACCTATTTTTATTTTCATACAGCACACTACATATAATAAAAACTGATGAACCGAATTTATCCTTGACACAAAAGATTAAGAATAACTGTGCTGTAAGCTTCCCGCCTTCTCCCGCACCTCTAATCAAACATGATGCCCCTCGTAATCGCAACAAACTTATTGAAAACAAAATCTGTGACGGAGATCTCAAAGGTGCCGCTCGCCTTTTGTTCTCCAACGACGTGCTATCACCAGATACCCCTGACACCCTTCATGCCTTACGGACAAAACATCCTCCAGCTCCAGTAAACCCATATTTTGTCGACCCACCAACAGCAAGGCAAACATGCCTTCAAATTCAAAACAAAGATGTTACTGATGCAATTTTATCTTTTAAACCAGGTTCGGCTGCAGGTTTGGATGGAATCTCACCCCAACATTTGAAAGACTTAACTTCACATTCTGTGGGTGATGCAGGCGAGCAACTTGTAAATTCGATCACTAAATTAATCAACTTTATGTATTCCGGTAATATCAATCCAGAAATTGTTTCCATTCTTTTCGGCGCAAACCTCATTGCCCTCACCAAAAAGGACGGAGGGGTGAGACCAATTGCTGTTGAATCAACACTACGACGTCTGGCCTCCAAAATTGCTGTTCGACATATTTTACCAAAATTAAATTCGGAATTTGAACCCGTACAGTTAGGCTTCGGTGTAAAAGGAGGGTGTGAGGCAGCCGTCCATGCCCTACGCTCTTTCCTAACTTACGGACAGCCTGACTTTTTGCTTAAAATTGATGTCAAAAATGCATTCAATTCGGTAAATAGGGATACCCTGCTGACGGAAATAAAACAACATATACCTGAAATATACAATTATCTTCTTCTCAGTTACGCTAACCCAACAAAATTGTTATATCGTTCTAATGAACTGTCCTCGGAAGTAGGTTGTCAACAGGGTGATCCCCTTGGGCCTGCAATTTTTAGTTTGGCTATAAATCCGATAATCAAAACTTTAAATTCTAAATTCAACGTTTGGTATTTGGACGACGGAACCCTAGGAGGTGATGTGGATACTGTGTTTTCGGACCTTTTTTTAATCAAAAATAAATTTGAAGCCATTGGTTTGGAGCTTAATTTTAGCAAATGCGAACTTTTTATAAATAACTGCGACTTAAATTTAAATGACGTAAAACAAAAATTTAATATTTTGGCTCCAAATATTAAGATAGTAAACAGTAATTCCCTTTACTTTTTAGGTTCTCCAATTTTTGATAAATCTTTTTCTGAATTTTTGAATATTTCAATTAATAAATTCCAAAATTCTGCTGCCCGTCTCCTTGAAATTAGTCCACATTATGCACTTTGCATCTTAAAATTCTGTCTTTTCGTCCCTAAATTTACATATGTGCTCCGTTGCTGCTCCTTTTGGAATCACCCAGATCTCTTGACACAAGTAGACGATTTAATCAAAATTACCTTAGAATCGATTCTTAATATGCAGCTGCACGAGCAATCTTGGACCCAAGCATCCTTACCCATCCGTTATGGTGGTTTAGGAATTCGCAAAATTTCCAGTGTCGCTTTACCAGCCTTCCTATCTTCTGTCCATAGTTCAGCAAATCTCATAAGTAAAATTTTAAGGGTATCCCCTTCATACTTTGAGATTGCTGGCTTGGAAGAAGCTAGAAACGCTTTCTTAATTGCATGCCCAGGTCAAAATTTTCCAGTTTCTCCAAATTCACAGAGGAGCTGGGACGACATAAACTGCAAATTGATTTATGATAATATTTTGAGCTGTAGTACGGGTTCGGCGCGTGCTAGGCTTTTGGCCGTGGGTGCGCATGAGGCCGGCTACTGGCTTCAAGCGTATCCTTCGTCAAATACAGGAACATTTCTTGAACCTGACACGCTCCGAATCGCAACAAGTCTACGGCTTGGGGTTCCGGTCTGCGTTCCTCATAAATGTCCCTGTGGCAGTGATGTCGACAAGCTAGGACATCACGGACTGTCATGTCAAAAAAGTGCAGGCCGCTTCTCGAGACATGCCGCACTTAACGATATCATACGCCGGTCACTTGCCACCGTCAACGTTCCAAGTTTACTTGAGCCGACTGGTATTGCAAGAGACGATGGCAAGAGACCGGACGGTATGAGTTTGGTTCCATGGAAGATGGGCCGGGTGCTAGTATGGGATGCAACCTGTTCAGACACGCTGGCCCCTTCCCATCTACTTGGAACCAGCAACAGAGCTGGTGTGGCTTGTGAGGCGGCTGAAAAAGCTAAGGCATGCAAATATAGGGGTCTGGGCTCTGAATATGATTTTGTCCCATTCGGCGTCGAGACTGGCCCGTGGGGTCCTAGCGCTACAAGGCTTTTTAAGGAAATAGTAAAAAGGTTAGTCGACATCACAGGAGACCGAAGAGCTGGCAGCTACCTCGGACAAAGAATTAGTCTAGCTATTCAAAGGGGGAACGCTGCCAGTATCTTCGGAACCTTGCCTAAAGGGACTCCTTTTCATAATATATTTTAATCTGTAGTTATGTATGTACATGTAATTATTAACTAATAACTTTTTCATATGTATTTAAATGTCATGTAGGCCTATTATCTGAATACTTACTTCGTAAATGTTATAATGTATATATTTCATATTACATTAAAACATGAAAATAGGTCAAACAACTAAGTTTCAGAACTTTGTATTTCGGTATCAATGTTTTGCGGTTGCAAGGAGAGCTTGTACCCTTGAAGGAACCACGTATTTGCGGTTATCAAATTGTCTCGGGTCGTATCGATGTCTCTATAATTTTGACTTCGTGACAATACAACAACTTATAACTACGCTGAAGAGTGTTTGTTTACGAATGAATTGTTTGTCTCTAAAATGCTACTGGTGTGTTTTTGTTTCTTAACTAATACTGTTGGTACGTGTGCAGATCTTTCGATTCGTAGTTCGTAGAACGGATGGGGCCAAAGAGTTCTCGAGACGCAACTTGAACAGACCACAAGACAGAACAGAACAGAACACAAGGTGGTCCGATGACCTGCTAAAGATTGAGGGAATTTGCTGAATACGGGTAGCACAGTACCAGCCGTTGTGGCGATCTTTTGGTGGGCCTATTTTTTATACAACAAATTTGGCAAACAAGCGTAGCCTATAGCCGTTTGTAATGCCATAGGTATTACTAGCGCGTATCCGACCTTGAAGCCCCCTATCCCAAGGAGCTCTCGAAGCTCTACTTGCAGCAGGAACGGGTGAAGGTGTTCCGACTGGACTGCTCCAAGTAGAGAGAAATTTCCAAAGAAATTTTTCTGTGCCCTACCTTTCGCCTATGTACAGTAGTGGAGGTCTTTCGGCTGAAATTATAACGATGATGAGTCAACATAAGCCATATGTTGATTCACGTCATAACCCACATCAGGAATTATATCAAACCATGGGTGTTTTTTTTAGGATAATGATCATTTGGAGTTTCTGTGTACTTCCATGTCAATCTTTTGGGAATGTTTAGTCACCATTGCCACGTTGCTACGTTTATTCCAAAAGTAATTATTTCATTAATTTTCCTGAATAATGATACAGTATAGTGGGGTAAACTCGGTCAACGCGTCAAAATGTAACTAAATCCTACACAATATCGTGGAGGTTGAAAAGACAATATCGTAACGAAACAAAAACTACCACTTTCAATTTAACAAAATGTCGGTAAAATATTTGTACCTCTATTTTTCGCAGCTGCATTTAAAATACTGTCTTCTTCGTGATCTGAATGTGTGACCATCTTTGGTCGTATAAAAAAAAAAACAAGGTATGGTAAATGTAATAGTTCACGATCTTCAGATGTTTCTTATAATTTCAACAGTATTGTGGTAACCAAAGAGAGTTCTCGTTTACAATGCTCTCTTAATAACAATCCTTGGAATTATCTTTAAGAGCAGAGCAAAGTACACGCTCCAAATATATGAGAAGAGTAAATACATGGGTGCGGGCGACCGATAACGATAGCTTGTCCAAATAGCGGGCATATTGCTTGCGGATAATCCGCGGAACCTGTCCGCTGGCGCGTTCTGTTCTACGCATTGTACTATAATAATCGAACTTTTGGAACGATATCTGATGCTTCTTCATATTCCACATTTGACATGTAAAATATAGTTTAGATTTTTTACAATTATACTTTCATATATGCAATACTGGAAAGATAAGTATTCCTAAAACTTTTATAATAACATTTATGGTTATCTTTTTCATCATTTTATTAACTAATCAGAAAATTTCAGTAGCTTACGTAAAGCTAAAACTTTGCTTAAAAATATGCTCGGAATTGATAAGTTATGTATTTAGAATCCATAATTATTTTTTAGCTATCCTAAATTTCAAATAATTTGTATACCTATTAATATTTACTGAAAGGCATAAATACAGGTAAAAAAAAGGAACTAATACAAATTCCTTTATTGTAAGTAATTGTAGTACCTACAGGTAGTACTGAAAACTAAGTACCATTTAGAACTAAGTCATACACGATTCAACGAGTGCACAACTTTCATTATAAGAAATCTTAGTATTTCTTAGCCAGACTAGACAGCGAGTAAAATACAAAGAAAATAAACTAAAGGGAAAATAAAATGAAGTAAAATATATGATATAAGCCATAACTATAAAAATATTTTACGGTATTAGTTATTACATTTTTATACGTATTAATGGCACTATTTTAATTTAATGGAATATGATTTCATTAAATTTTAAAATGAAAAGATTGTAAAAGGAGAATATGTATACATTAACAATTTGTGGTCGATAATAATACAACAAAATAAAACTTATTTTTATTTAACTAATCTAAACTTAATATAAAATAAAGTAGCTTCCGCTTTCTGTCCCCCATGGGTCGGTTAATACGATTTTCACTAACATTGAGAATTTTTTACGGAAGGTTTTTTACGGTTGCGTTTAGAACCACTGGGCTAATGAGGCAGTTATGAAGTTATTAACTGTCAATATTAACTCTAAATCAGGCTTTTTTAAACATAAAACACACCACTGTGTAAATTGTACCCGTGCGAAGCGGGGGCGGGTTGCTCGTTAATAAATATAAACTGGATTTTTTTACTACTAATTACCATACTCTATTCGCTCTTACTTTTTAGCATCTTAATTAATGCTAGCAGTCGCCTAATAATCGAAATTCGACCAGAGACTTTTTAATCTTATACTATTTTCAGTTTGAAATTTGCAATATGAACCTAAACAATGAATATTATATCACTTGCTGTCACTTTTCATTGAGTGACAATGTCAATATTTTGGGGGGTCTAAGTTCAATGGCACTCGTTGGGATAAGACTCGTAGTATTCATTTATTTAATTTCTTAAATTAGTAACAGATATTATAGATCATTTTTAGCTTTCTGCACTCCTTCTCCATATAAACTTTAACCAAGCCAAATCTCACTGTCTTCCGTGCACGCAATACGCTTAAAAGAGGGTACAAAGTTTTTGCTTCACGTATTAATATAATGATGATTAAAAAAAACGAATTAGTACGAACTCGGAACATATCGGTATTTTTTGTTATTTTTGTTGTAGCAACTATGCTTGCTTTAGATATAGACGGGATCACTCTTTCATCTCGGCTGCTGAGACAACGGCAGTGATCTATATGTTTCACCCAAAACTCAAGCAATCGGAAAATGGTATTCAGTCACGAACGCTCTTGACATCTGAGTAATGATAACCCGTGGTGATTTTGCCAACGAATTTAGATAAATTTTTAATGTACAATTTTTGAAGAAATTTTAAGTATTTTATAAGTTAAGACGACGAGCAATGGACGGGTCCATTAAAGAATTTAACAAGTCTCCACTTTCTATGATTTACTAACAGCTTTAACTTATATAGGTATTAAAAAGGTATATACTAAAGGTACTTATATAGGTAAGTAAAAGGGCCACTTTGTTTTTTATCAGATAGAACTTTTCATAGATAATGTAGTAAATAAATTCATAAACATTATTTCACAAAAATTATCGCCGTTTACAATTAATATTATTTAACCTATTATTAACTAATGAATATTAACAATGAATTTTAGGCGAAACGTCATGAAAATTGTAATTTTATATTAAAATAAATTGCAGATATTGGTAATTCTAAAGTTAATAAATTCTCTATGTAAAGCGTATTTCAATGAAGAATATAATTTTATCACAAATTAATAAATAATAAAACAAACGATTTTGCAAACAGCTTCAATCATATTGTATACTAGCTGATACCCGCGACTTCGTCTGCGTATTATTGGATATACGCAAATTGACCTCGGAACACGACAAACCAAAAAAATCATAGATGGGTATTATATTTGTGGGATAATAGTGATTAAGTTATGATTTTACCAGGATTAAAAGTATTATTGTATCATTGCAGGTTATAGACTATCTGTGTGCTAAATTTCATTCAAATCCGTTCAGCCGTTTTCACGTGATTAAGTAACAAACATCCAAACATACACACTCACATTTATTATATTAGTAGGATTTTAATGTTGCATTTAATGCAGGTAACAAAAATAATGAGAATTTTAGAAATATGACTACTTATAAATAAAACTATTAGGTACTATTAAACTAAAGTTAGAAGTAATATACTGTGCTGCTTTTTCGTTTATACCTATCATGAAATATTGAGACGAATTGTAGAATAGAATTATGATTTAATGTATTTGTAGATATACGAATTATTTTATTATTACTTTAATTGCCTGATGGTAACCACAGTACCTACAGTTCAAAAACGGCAGCTACCACCAAGAGATCAGCAATACATCACGCGTCGTCGCTGTAATGCTGACATGCAAGCCTCTTGGTAATTGTATATACACTAGCTGATCCCGAAACGCGAAAAAGTAAAAGAGAGTCACTGTGACGTATTTATCATCATGCGCATGATGGTCGTGACCCATTCAGGTACAAATCCCTACTACTCTGGATACTGGATATAAACAGGCTGATCCCGGAACGCGATATTCCTAAGCTCGTCACTACGGAGGGTTTTACTCTTGGTGTTTGTTGGTCGTGAATTACCACCACCCAGGAAAATTATTGATAAGTACAATATAGTGTTATAGTTATTGCTCATGTTAGTAAAATTAATAAAAGACTAACCTATTTGACAGAATTATATTGAATGCAGAACGAACGCGCTCGCAATACTTGTATCAATTCTGTGGTTCTCTTTTCGTTTTATATCGTTTTTGCGTTTTACGTACACTGGATATTGGGAGCAGTGATGTGCGAAGAATTACATTTACGGATCCGTAACTTGAAATATATTTTACGTTAAAACGTAATGCTGGTCACTGAATTAATTTCAAATATTTCTTTTGTTTAAAAGCATTTCATTATTTATGAATAAGTTTATTTTAATATAGTGTATATATTTGGGGTGTTGTTTTTGGAATATATTTTAATTACCCGGTATTTATAACATTACCAATGGACTGGATATAATTTCTAAAAAAAATATGTTATATATCTTAGGAATTAAAATTATGTTTTTAAACTAATTATAATGACTAGCGATCGCCGTAAGGTCTAAATTCGACTAGCGACATTTTGATCATAGACTATTTTCTGTTTGACATTTGCAGTAATCATGAACCTAAACAATGAGTATTATCTACATCAATTGCTATCACTTTTCGTTGAGTGACAATATCAATATTTTGGGAGGTCTAAGTTCAATGGCACTGGCCAGGTTAAGATGCACAGTATTAATTTATTTAATTTATTTAATTAGTAACGGATATTATAAATAAATTTTAGCATTCTGCACTCCCTCTCTATATAAACTTTAAGCATGCGAAATCTCACAGTCTTCCGTGTACGCAATACGTTTTTGCTTCACGTATTAATATATAGATAAATAAACTATTTTACAAACAGTGAATATAGGTAAATGAATTGCTGTTCGTTGTTACTTAAGCGCAACACTTGAGAACAACTGGATCGATTTGGTTAATGTTTTAATGTTAGTTTTCAAAGAAGTTAGTACAGGTTTTGGAAATTTTAAATTGTTTTTTTTTTATTGGATGTTTTTGAGTTCAAGGCCATACATAGATCACGACTAGGATAATGGATATACTTTATTTTACTTTTTGTTTTGTTGGTTATGGTCTTTAAAAGCTTTCAAGAAAAAAAAATCCGGGTGCCGCGGTCGAGTTATTGTTTACTGGAAAGAGCAGAACAACGTCTGCCGAACCAGTTAGTATAAAATAAAACAATATTAGAAATTGAAATAATGTAAAGTATATTTTCATCAATGAGCGTAGTAGGATATAACTTTAACGCAGTTTAGATGGATAACAAGAAGCGTTTATAAATTCTCTTCTGACTACCTCAACAGGTTTGAAGGTTAAAACCAATTTAAAACGTCGTAAAGATGGGTCGTCCGTGCAAGCGGATCATTTTCTGCTCCATCATTCTATAACATCAAAAGGGTTCTTAAATTAAGCTCACTGAGTTCATGGGTGGCCAACTGCTTCGGTTCTAAGAAATTTAAAATTTCATTTAGATTCGGAAAATATGATATTGAACCTTTTTATCCTAATTAGTTAAAATGGTTGCTCAGTTCCCCATCGAAAGCAAAGGACAGAAAAAGATTTGAAGAGCGATAGATTTTCAACGTGACAAGTTGGATTGCTATAAAAGAAACCGAGAGATCCGAACTCACTTGTCAAACATGAAGATCACATGCTAACTTATCCAAATTTCGGTACTGTTTAACAGACCTATCTAAAATTATGCACTGTATTACGGGATAACATCTAGTTCTAAATAACATGATTAGGGCTTTGTACTGTAATTAAAGCGGCTAGCGAAAAAACTAACTTTGATCAATTAATTGCACTAATTATATCACTTAAATGCAATAATGCAAACTATAAAGCAATTGTTTTAATAAAAAAACAGGTTCCGTATTACATTAACAGTACATAGTGATAACTGTAAAATGATAAGCTGATTAAACGAAGCGACGACCATTGAATAAGGTATATTATCAAAATATGATTAGTAAGCCTTCAAAAAGCTATTTGCAACTTCGTATTTACACATGAGATCCTGTTTTCGCCTTATATAGTTGTCATCTTAATCTTGTCTGACAGTAATGGTATTCATCGATCCTATTTATACGCATAGAAATGGGACAATTTCTTTGTAATTACCAATAATTTATAACTTACTTCCTATCCTAGATTAATTCTCTCTTACGCACGCTGAAACGAATACTTTTTCGATACAACAACTTTAAAAATACCCTAAATTGCGAGCTTGAATAGCCTCAGTGCTCCCATGTATCCATAGCATTGTCTGTCCACATTGAATCGGTAAATGATGGTAGTAGTTTTCTGAACACTTAGCATCCAATGCTTTGAAGCTAGTTAGCTTAATTAATTCCTTAAGTTAATTAATTCCAAGTATCAAACTATCCATATTTATCTAACTCAAATCGAAATAAGTTTACAGTAATAAAGACACTTCAGACCAACAAAAGGAAAAGAAAAACAAATTTTGTTCGGCCCAAGAGTGATGTACAAATTTCCTGGTAAACGGCTCCTTCCGCGCAGGGACTATTTGTCTGAATTTGAATCACATTTGTTTCCAGGGAAATTTGTCTCCTAAGCCTCGAGGGTATATCCTGGCATGGCTTGCGGCACTTCGTATCTTTTAATTGAATAAAGACCTCTTTATGTTTTTCTTGTGCGGATACATAACTATTAATAAATTATAAAACATAATAAATTAATTTTAGATAGTGTATATTTATCTATGTACAATTTTGTTATGTGAAAGAATGCCAATACTTTGCTATAAAATTGGAATGCAAGAATTGTTTACGTTCTAATTTTCCGGTTGTCTTCACGAAATGTGAAAGCAGACAGCGGGATGCCTTGAACGTTACATACTTATATGTTATATAAAATGTTACTTATCCTTTTCTTAATCTCGATATATGAAGCTCAAGAAGAAGTTTTTAAGTGTCAATTTCATAAGTGTTCACATTATATAAGTAACGCAATAGGTAATTCATTCTAACATATATTTTGTATTTACACTTAGGCTATATATTATAATAGCATAATCATTTACCTCTTGACTGGAGTACTTAATTGTTCAAGTGAAAACTTCTTTCGTTCCATCATGATTTGAAAAGCAATGAAACGAAATAGTGGCGCTAAAAAAGACAAATAGAAAATTTAGCCTGCAAGAGAATGAGATTGAAATACATTATACGTGGTTAATGCAAATCCTGATTTTCACGTCTTTGATCGTCGTCGAATTAGCCTAGCGGTGTGACGACTTGACTTATACGCACTGTTGTATGTACACTGTACAGTACGAGTGGTCGATAGCTCGAGACTCGCTGATTCAGGATTTTCAAAATCTTATATAAGATATTTTATGCTTTCTGAAAGGTTTCACTTCTATTGCGTGTCAACTGAGGTTTTTTTTAAATTAAGTTCTATTAAATTACATTAGGTAAAATTTTAATAATGTTTATATTGTAAGAAAATACAAACAGGCACGCAGTCCATTTAATGTTAAATACTATGAACAAGTGCTGGTTAAGCAACCAGTCTCAAAGCATATGTACAACCAACCTCAAAAGGACAGTAGTACTGATGCCAATTACAATAGTTTCTTACTGGACTGGAGGACTGAGTTAGAGCACAGCCTTGCAAATTTTTCTACCAATCTTTATTGCGTTTTTTAGTTTTGAAAATATCAGTTATCGTTATCCTTATTCCTAAAATATTGGCTCATCACCACCATGACCATTTCAGCCGAAAGACATTTACTGCTAGACAAAGACCTCCCCCAAAAATCGCCACAAAGACCAGTCCTGTGCTACCCGCATGCAGCGAGCTTACCGCAATCTTGGCCAGGTCGTCGGTCCACCTTGTGCTGGCACTGCTCAAGCCGTGTCTTTGGATATGTGTCCGCCACTCGAGAACTCTTTGGCTCCATCAGCCATCCGTTCTACGAACTACATGCTACGCCCACTGTCACTTAAGTCTAGCCATTCTTGGGGCGATTTCGGTTACTTTGATTCTTCTACGAATCTCATTAATACTGATTATGTATTTCATCGTACATTTAAACTAATACGAAATAAAAACATTCTACAAAATTGCAATCATTTGTCAATTGTTTTAGCATGATGTTAACTAGTTAAATTTAAAAGAAAATTTTTAACAAAAAAGAAAACTTACTTCAATATTTTTGAGGAGTTAAATTAAAATTAAAATAGGATCATTCGGTCATCATCTAATTAATCTAAATCTAATTCGGTTCATAAACAAAGAAGTTACGGCTGAATATCATTTTTTTTTAAAATACATTCGAATTGTGAAGCTCCTCGTTTTGTTGGAGTCGGTTAAGAAAGATATAAAATTATTTTAAAAAACTCTATGTTGTACGAATTTAACACAAAAATATGGAAATTATTTCAAAAATTATTATTCTCATTCCGCAATAGGGAACTTTTAACAAGAAAACTTTTCAATGTACTTCGACAGCAATGAACTGCAAAGTTACTGTGAGTACTAGGGAATAAATTTGGATCATTGTTTTCAATCGGTTACGAGTACATATTTGTAGAGTATCAGCTAAATTATTTATAAGAGCACGGCAAAATGAGAGCACTGTGGCTGATGGTAAGCACAGTTCAATCCAAAAACAACGGCGACCACCGTGAGATCGTAATACATCGCTGTTCGCCGCTGTCGTAGTGGCTTTCTAAACCTCTCTGCAACTGGATATACACTATAAAGCGTTTTTTATTCCCACGGAGTACATTGACGATCAAAAATGTGAAATTTGAAAATAATGTTGACACATTTATTTTTGTGGTGTTGTACTAACGTATATTTTACGCTATAATTATTGGTATCGTAACATTTTAATTAATGAAATGAGAGTTTTTATTTATTATGGGAAATATGTTATGTTTTTCAACAAATACTGGGTATACATCGGATGATCCCGGAACGTGTTTCCTTTAAGCGTGCTACTATGGCGGGTGTTGGACACTATTGTCATGTCCTATCACCTAGTATGCTAATTACCACACATTTATTCGACTTTCGATAAACATTTTTTAATGACTGTTGATGTGAACTGAAGTTTAGATTCAACAGTATGAGATAATAAATAACAGTCTTTGCATTGGTGCTTATATTTATATTTTTAGATTGACAATCCTGAGTTAGCAACTTAATGACTAACTACAGAGCGAGTGTTGTCTTCAGTCGGCCTGCCGGATCAACACTGGATAGTGTGTACGACGCGACACATACTTTGAGTATGATATAGATACTATAGATCGTCAAAAGCTTATATAAGTCATGACCAAAAACGGAATACACTACTGTGCGTATTATTTAGTTGTTTTATTTGTTAAACGAGTTAGGTATATCCAATTACAATACACGTAACCACAATTAAACACGTCAACTAAACATTATATTAAAGTACAGTTTAAAACCTTAAATTTTGCAAAAATAAGCGAGATTAATTTTGGTCACGATATATGTAGGCTAATTAATATACATGCTGAAAACATACACAAAAATGGTCTCATATTCTTATCAAGTTCTAACACAAGCGAATACTATGATCTTTCTTTTTCTAGATGCTGACCTATATAATATCTATACAAATAAATAAAATTGTAATGTTTGTTTGTAATGTCAAAATGACAGCTATTTACTAAATGCATATGAAAGTATTTACGGTATATAATTTTTTTTTATGTTTGTCTGTCTGTCTATTTATTCAGTGTAATCTCCGAAACGGTTGGACCGATTTTGGCAGGACTTTCATTGGTAGATAGCTGATATTATAAGGAGTAACATAGACTACTTTTATTGAAAAAAAAGAATTAGGGTTCCACCCAAATAAAAATCAATTCGGAAAAACGATGATTTTGGGGCGCTTAAATGATGACTGAGTAAATCATGGCAGATATATCAAATTAAAGTAGTACATAGCTGAAGATCATTAAAAAACCACAAAAAGTCTACGAAAGCATATATCTGTCTTCTAAGGATCACCCACAAATCTAAAATCTACACTTCTGTGCTGAAAGTGTTACATAATCTTTACTCGCATCGACATTTTAAAATCAGGTTAGATTGTGATCAGACGCTGGGTTATATTAAAATAATCTCCATAATTTAATTTTAAATGAGTTAATAAACTGGCATGTGAGAAATAATTGTTTTAAATAGTTTGAGGTCTTATGAAAATACTAGAACTCGTGCATTTTCAGTAAAACATCGTGAGGTGCAAACTTACAAAATATAAGTTTGTTTTGGTTTCCTGTATTTGCTACTTCCTTTATGTTTGTTTGTTTGTTTTTTCCTCCCTTTGTCGATCTTACAGTGTTTTTGCTTACTTTTCAGTTATTTATAGGATTTATAAGACTCTAAATATTGAAAACCAGACAAAAAAGCTAAAGGAAACAAAATACAGATTTCTCAATGAATTACAACATATATAAAAAATTTCTTCAATTTTATGTTAGTATCTAATTTCGTACAATCCATTAAAACATGCAATAGCTGTAGTATACGCAATATGAATTATGAATTACCGGATTTAACTTATAAAAAGATTTGACCGGTTTTTACGTGATTTTTTACTCGAGCAGTATATAAGTCATTACGCAATCAATACGCTATAAGAATTGTCAATATAATGAGTATGTAAAAATAAAATTACGAGGCGAAACTAATTACCGCGCAAAAAATGCGTGCCAGCCCGCTGTGCGTTACTAAGTACTTACTAATAACTTATATTTCTATATTGCTATGTACTACACTTCATTATAATTATTAATATTACTATTCTAAATTTGGCAACATCAAGTTTATACTATTTGTATCATCTTTTCTAACTTAAAAATAGATCAATGTATTTTGGGCATCAATGTGCCTTTCGTGAAACTTCAAAAAGCGAGGCTCGCCGCAAGATATCGGGTTGCTTGCAGTCGCCGGGAAATGACTAGGAAATTGCCCCATTATGCTTGCAAATCGTGAGCTGCATTCGAATTACTTCTTTGCTTGTAATTTTGCACGCTACGAAGCGAACGGAGAGAATAGCTTGAAAGCATCTACGCACTCAGTTGACGGGACGACAGACATAATGGTGTGATAAAAGCGGTTCTTCAAAAGCAGATTTAAATTTTCTACGTCACATTTAAAACTGTAATCTCGCCTTTGTAGTAATTTATTGTAATGAAGTTATAGCAACAAAGTTACTTATCGCAGGGTGGTATCTAAACTGAAAAAAGTGACTGAGTCGACCGACATTTAAAAAATCATAGATATATTATGTATATATATATATGTATGATTTAAAAAATTATGAAAGGCGTGCAATTGGCTCAGCCAGGTTATGGTCAGATTTGTACGTACCGTAGTATGTAATAGAACAGTTGTATCAACAGTGGCGTTAACTTGCAACAACCACATATTAGTGAAAATTCTAACACAGTGGCTTACTTCAGTCCGTGGTGTTTTTTTAATCTGCTAATTTTAAATATCCATTATTCGGTGACTTTGGTCGAAGTCACGGATGTAATGGTACCAAGATGGTATGGGGCGACATTAGCTTAGACTACCGAATAGATATATTTTGAAATTTGTAATAAACGACTTAAACTAGTATGATTTGAACTGTATTACTGCAGTATGCGCATTAGCGAAAAACAATTGGTGGGTTTCTGCTACCCTCGGGAGACTCAAAACTCCCCTTACGATACTTTTCAATAGTTTGTTTCCATTCAAATTAAAAGAAATCACACTTTCTCATAAACAGTTCGATATCTGCCCACTATATTAATAATTCACAACATTTATGAAACAAAAAACTAAACTAAAATTACATAGAATCATGTCATAAATCAAAATATGTAACAATAACATAGAAACAAAACAATATTTCACACCGTACAAAAAAATTAATTAACAAACTGGATCAAGATGTAAAAGTATTGTAATAAGTTCTACAAGCTAATAATACAGTGTAAATCGAGGGCCACGCATGAACAAAGCAAGGGTAAGCCTAGAGAGAGTACCCGCACGAGGGGGTTAAGTGCTCTCCACTGCTAATCGCTTACAAGGACCTCTTTAGAAGATTCCAAGGGTTCTTTCGACGGATCACTATTGCTGGAGAAACACGCTTCGATGTTAGATAATTAGTTCTCTATAATTAGATTGGACTATTGATTCTAGTTAATTAACTTTAATGTTTTATTATACCTTTTTATGTCAACCACCAAATTCGGCTTAATAATTATCTTAAAAGTGTATTCAACTAACGATACGAATATATATATATGTACACCAAGACACGGTGAAGCTGTAAAAGACGTTTGAGGCTTCGGGGCACTTATGGCTAGCAATATAATCAGAACTTAATAAAATATGTATAAAATCATTAGAAACAATCGTTTTTAAATTACAAATCTAATTGTGATACTGGAATTTTATAATGATAATAATAATATCGGTATTTCTATGATATCATAAGAATGTATATGTATAAGCCCAAACTATTTGCCATCGATGTTACCATTTTGTTACAATATGTGTCCTATCATATTGGACTAATTGGGCGTGATTTGTACTGTAAATTTGTGAGTATTACAAAATAAAATTAATAATCTAACACTCGGTAAATATAGAGTGTAAGACTAGTATCAATATTTTCAAAAACAACAAAATAAATATAGTTGAAATGGTTTTGTGAAATTAATAAACCACAATCATTTTACACAAAACCAGTTTGAATAAACACACCCTAAGATTTTATTTAAAATGGAGTATAAACATTTTTACAGTGTAGATGCTGACACAAATTAACATAGGTACCTATTTTTTAACTTCGGAGTGATAAATTGCATATAGTATGTCTTTTAAGTCCCGTACCCGTCGTAAAACATACTTACCGTATTTACATTCAAATAAGCAAATGAATGATTTTTATAAATAATTATATATATTTATATTAGAGAAGTCTTAAAATATTACTTATATCATTTTAATATTATAGTACCAACTAGTAATTGATAAAAATCTCTACATATTATATTAACACAATCAAGAGTCAAGTATCGTCCTATACAATTTTATTTTCTAATATGACTTACCAAAAAATAACATAATAATGTGTCCCCATGTGTACAGCTTACGAATCGTCTTTTATGCTATTAAAAATGTTATAAATATTAATACATGTGAAATATACAGAAATCTTTTGCTTTTGATGTTTCTTTGAACGTGTGACTTTCATGTCTAAAGCATAAATTAATATCACATTAACATATACTTTGCGGTTACTTTTTATAAAAGAAACCTTGGTATTATGATTGATAAGCCTATGTACAAAAGGTGTCAAATATCAATCCTATTTTTTCCCAGAATTAATTTCAGAAATATATTTTTTAAAATCGTAATAAAATCTAAATATTCAACCGTAAATAACAAATATGTCTTTTGCAAGTGATATTTGGCAATCGTTTGTATCGTGATCATAGACGAAAAGAAATATATATCTCTACTTTTTCTTTATATACCTAAGGTGAATCTTAACATATCTATAAACCATAGTTTCGATAAAACAAAATAAAATATATTATGTAAATATGAGTTCATTTGGTGAAGTCGTTCGTAAGTTGTAGAATCACTAATAGACGCGCACTATATATTTATTAAAAGTTATGAGTAAGGCCAGATCCGACTAACCAAATCAGTCAGGCTATGAGTTTTTAATCACAGGTCGGTTGTTAAAATACACAATATAAATTTTTAAATGAACTGCACGAAGCAATTCGAAATATTGATTTTAAAATATGAACACAATTATAGTGATGCTTGCTATAATGTTTTTATGGAGGCGTATGTTAAAATATGTGATAGTAGGTCGAGTAAGTAAGCTTTATATTATTACAATATTGTTTACTATAAATAACTGAAAACCTTGGAAGTTAAAACATAACATATTTGTGTTGAAATACAATTATCTTTCGAAAACTTGTTAGCACGCTTACAATTAATTATTATTAAATTGCATATTTCGGCTTTGTTCTCTAATTTTCCTATTCTACGTATAAATTTAATCCGAAGACTATTAAATTACTGTAATGCTTTACCATCTAAGTTGTTATTACTATGTAGAATCTACAATAGGCTTGTACTGCTAATATTTATTTGAAATTTTATTTTTCGAGTCTCAAATCACACAAACAAAGATCGAGTAGTTATTTATAATTATTATTCGTAGTTCTAAACGCATATTAGTTCGTGACGTGAATATTTTAACGCGCGCCCCTCAATACTTAATTTAATTCGACCTAAACCAACATCATCTTACTTAATTCGTAAATATTGTTTTTACATACGTTACTGTGTTTGTTATAACCAGGGGTTAATACATACTATTATTTTATATAAAAGTTATTATCAGAAACCACAAATATTTTTTTTTTTATATATACCTAATAAAGTGTAATAACCGTTGAAAGATAATGCTGGCGACTTTCATTCCATACAAAATTATTTCTCTGTTCTATCCATGGATAACGATACTAGAGAAAAGCTTTTTATACCAATTAACCAATAGAACTGCCAATATTTTTTTATTTTTTCTAACACCTCTCCCGACTTACTTCATCTTCACGAGGCTCAGATTTCATACACACTGTCTTACTAATACGAAATGTTCACTCTTTGTATAACTATTCCCTATTATTCCCAATTGTTATTCCCTAGTGTAATTCTTTGTTTAAATACACTTCTATGTGGTTTCAGGCAGGTTGTTTACGAAATAAAATTCATCGAATAAACTCAATCAAAAGGGATCTATATTACTGACTTTATTATATTGCCGTTTTTTATTTGTGTAAAAAACTGATATTGAAAAATTAATTTATAATTCAGAATAATAAATAAAATAACCAAAATAGTAACGGACTGGCCTTAACCATCCGTGATTTCATTTATTTTGATTGACGAAGCCGTTACTTAGCGCAAATCCAACGTAAATAATTGATTAAAAAAATCTCTTCACTACTTTTGCTTGTAATATCAAATGTAAATGTAATTAATTGTAGTCGTTTCACATCTCGTTTGGGGCATATTATTTAAATAATTTAATAATTATTTTTGTAACTATTATATCATTTGTTCTTTAAAAGTTAATAACGATCGGGTTTGCACACATTTATCTGGATATGCACAGGTTGACCCCGAACCACGACACGCAAAAGGGAGTCACTATGACGGAAAGTCAGTCAAAACAACCCTACCAACCCATTATCGCCATTTCCTCGTTTGATTCTCAGCAGGGTGCACCACATGCAGGTGAGGTTAGCTTGGGTGTCTCAGTTCTAAAGATGTAATGCAACACCATTCACTCCTCTATATTGTCTCTTATGGTCACATTCCTACATTCATATTATTTGTTTTATCCTTTCACCCCATTTCATCGTTAATGAGATACAATCACAGTCCAAATATCCTTTCCTTCCATTACAGCAGGTAACAAAAAAATATTAACGTAACATGATGCTCACCGCCTTATAATGTTGTCTTACTCAACAAATGATATCTGCAAATGGCACACACGCGGCATATAAAACGTACCCGTTTCACCCCTCGCCTGTAAATTTACCAAGGCTTAATGAAACCAAGAAACGCAGTGTCGAACGCTACAGATTTGATTAGTACAGTACGCCAAGCACGTACTAGTTATGTTCATTTGATTAAATGAATATTTGACTTAGAATAGTTTGCTCACAACGCGCGACATTTGACAATGTCAAGCTATGTTAAGAATTTTAATATGTCATCTCATCTTGTTATATCGCTTCACCTACGTTATTAATTAATGTTTAAAACACAATAGCGAATAAATGTGTAATCAAATTTTCTAATCGTGATAACATAAAGCTATGTACTCATGTTTATTCTTCGGAGATTAGCTTAAAAACTAATAATAACATTAATATAACTGTATCGGAAATCAACTCACTGACACTAATACCAAAATTTATCAATGGTGTACTTAAATAAACTATACTAACCAGCTAATGTACCTGATGTCTATTATGTGAAATTTTCGGATTGTTAAACAAATAATTAAAAACAAATATATAATTATTAAATTAATAAATATATATATTTACGATTTCTTAAAACTCTTCAATTTTGTTTGTTTTTGTAACCTATCGTAATCCAAAATACGTTTAAGTGTTTATAATAACAGAATATATCTTCAAATAAATATTAAACGGTAAAGACATTTGAACCTGCAACTTTAAATTGAACACAACATTTCACGGAATGTCAGTTCACAAAGAATTCTATTTGCCTCTTTTGGGAAATTCAAATATCCAGGAAAGGATTCGTAAATCACGTGCACGTAGGAAAGTATGTGTACAATAGCAGCCGATGCGTTATCTGGACCCATAGCCCGGAGGCTGCGATTCCCACTGTCACCTATATAAAATACGGGTGTCATCAAAAATGCAACGATACATGCCGCATGAATTATATTCACAACGCATTGAAATGCGAAAATAGCTACACTAAATGTTTAAAAATTATTTATAAAAATAAAACTACTAAACAAAGTTTAAAAGTAACCACAATGTAATTTTTCTTATATTATTACCATTTTTTTAATCTCTATATAACGTTTAAATAAACTATTGAAATTAATAGACACTAATATCATAAAACTCAAGACATATTGTTGTTTTTTTGTTTGTTAGAACGCGCTAATCTCTGGAACTCCAGTCAGATTTTTAGTTAGAAAATTACTCTTGTATTTTATAGCCAATTTATGAAACAAGTTATAGTCTATATAATTTCACGTTACGTCATTAAAAAGCGAAGCAGTAGCCATGAATTTCAAGTAACCTGGTAAGCTGTAGGCAAGTAGGGAAAGTGAGAACAACGATACTATATAAATAACAACAACACGGAAGAGTTGGTCGAATAAAACCACAGATGAAATCAAAGGGCTCAACTAGTCAGTTATATTAATACTATGTTTTTAAATGATGTATTGACAACAAATGTTCCATGGAACAAGTTTAGAAATATAATATTAAACTTTATTTATGAACTTTAAATATTATAGTCAGCCTAGCTATGTTACGTCGCAGGAATGCGAGCGATATGAAACCGTACCTATTGTATTCCATAAATTCGACAATGAGGGTCTCTTATTTTAAAATTAATACTACTTTAAAGACTTTATAAACTTAATGCGTAAACCATTATTCCACTTAAAAGTCTCAAACTTATAAAGAAATATTGAAATTATTGAAAATTCCAAGTTATATAAATTTCTTTTAGTTTGCAGTACCTTACTGCCAGCCCCTCTGAACAGTGTCCAAAGATATCCTTTTCCTATAACTTTAGATAATTACATTTAAACTGCAATATGTTATTATGTAGTTATGAATATGATATTATTTTTAGTCATTTAGGTAGTTTTAGTTAGCTCGATTATTGGGCCGAAAGGTAGCGGGTTCGATTCCCGCACATGGCTGACATTTGTGTGATGAGCATAATTGTCACTTTAGTGTCCGAGTGTTAAATATTTATACATTTAAATTGACTTTTTACTTACTATAATTATAAGTTATGCTTAATCTGGAATGAAATGATCGTGTGTGAAATTTGGTCTTCATATATTAAAAAAAAATATGCGCGACTGGACTTTACTCTTTAAGAACAATTTTCTCAGGGAAAATATAAAATAATAATATTGATGTCTCATCGATTATCAATGAAATCGGGTCTTATGGAGCAAACTTCAAGTATGTTATAAATGGTATAGAAAAATCCATGTAATGTTATTTCTGTTTTATACACTGATTTAATAGTTAATTTCAAAATAATCAAACCTAGGTACTAGAATTTTGTGTCCAATAACATTTTACACATATATGCTATCTTCCTTACTTACTTACTTCGGAGACCAACTAGTTTATAGAGTTACACATACGAACTTACGATATCTGATTACTAATTTAAACCGGCGGAACATCGATTCGAAGTCCGCGGGTTCGAACAGTACGAACACTTTTTTCGGAATTCACGTGTATTTACTAATTCAAATTGTTAACACCGTCGGCTGACGGTAAAGTTAAACATCAAGAGGAATCCGAAATACAAAACCATCAGAAATACATTTGTAGTAGGTATGTGGGAAAAATATAGAACTGTTGATTTATCGGTATTTGAAAGCGCCAATACGTTGTGGACAGGCATGGTGATTAAGCCTTCGTCTTCTTTTAGGAAGAGGCCTTCGTCCAGCATTGACACAGCCTGGCTGTATCATTATTAGTTTACGAACTTTTACCAAATATTTGGCAGCCGGCTTCAAAATTGACTGAAAAACTGACTTATTCTAACTGTATTGTATCATTAATTGTAATTTAATTATTTTGTACAAAAAATCAAAATAAATAAATCAATTTATTATGAGTTTAGATAAATCATAGACACTGTAAAAAATTAAACCTTATTTTATTTTATAGTAGTATGGCGAAGTAAAGGCACAGTATAATCCAAAAATAACAGCGACCATACACCGAGAGATCAGTAATCCGTTGACGATCATCGCTATCCATACCAGCCACCAAGCCTCACGTCATAGGCAGCTTGATATAGAATGCTTGAATCGTCACGTAAGGCCAGGTGAGATTGTGGCCACAATGCTAAACCTATAACTCTTACTGTATAGCAATCTCTTACTGTTACTGTTAGAGTTTATCATCATGATTACTTGATTGATTACTGAATATATTATTTCGGCTGATCCCAGAACGCGACACGTCTAAAGGAATTGTAATGATTGGCTTTATATCAATTTAGTAACATTATGTTATTATTATTTATAAACTCATATTTCGTATAGGTAACCCAAAGGCATCAGGTAGGTTATTTAATATCTAAAAATTTGTTTGTTGAGTTGTCTGTTATATTTATTTCTTTTTTTATCGGCTTTGTTATATTATGTATAATTTTAATTAGAATTTTGGTTTGTTATTGTTTACGTGAAACTTTGCCAAAAATGTCATGTCTCTAATATTATAAAGTATTTTAACGCATGCGCTGGGTTACCTTTAAATATGATAAGGTAAATTTATAAATAATAATAACATAAACATGAATGGAATAAATTGGTATAGAGCCAATCATTACATTCTCTGCCGACTAGAACGTATCATCATACCATGCGTCACCGAACAAGACCGTAGCGGCAGCGTATTCCTAACGAGAATAATTTGCATGTGCCTGCAAGGTCCGTACCTGGCACACAACGTTGCCGAACCGGTGTGCGCAGGCGGTCCACCGCGGTGTTCTTGTCACTATCACGTCATTTCTGGTATCCTTTTTCTTCTTTCTCGTCCAAAATGATAGCAATATTACCAACTAGATGTGCCCTCGGCTCCGTACGCGTTATCTAGGTACAGAATGAGTGTTTTTTTTTTAAAGATAAGGACCAAGTTTTTAAGGGGTAAAACAAAATTGATCAAAATGTATCGAGTAGTTTTTGTGTGATGAGCGCATTTTATTTAAATAGATTGTCTAACATTATTTTTTTAAATAGTTATATCAATTTGATTAATAAAAGAAAATTGACATCAATTCAACGATACACTGATGTGTGCACGCAATACTCATTTGTATGCGAAAATTACATATCTGGTACTGTACGTTATAGTATATATTCTGAATGGACATAATACCCGTTAATGGTATCATACGGTCATAGAACGCGGTCGATCCTTTGCAGTGGGCATAGTAGTACGTATCGTGTTTCTTTACGTGCCTGATACGTTCATAACACGGTCATAGTTTACTCCGCTTATGTGGGGAGAGTCCTTAAGCGTGGCACTATGGCGGGGTGGCACAATTGTCCATGTGCTACCATGAAGCATCATAATCCTATTCTCAGTTAAATAAAGCTCTCTTTCCCAATCCTATGCTGATGTGCATATCCGACCTTTCGATGACTTGGCGTGCCCATCGTTTTGCACATTTTACTCTCGTACGGATACGTTGATGCGAAAGGTCGTCTACTGTAATAAAACTACACATACGATTTATTATTTTACTTAAAATACTTAGAGCACAATAATTAAATTCTAAAATACACTATCTTACAAAACTCTAAACACTAATCCTAAACTCGGTGTAAATAAGTAAAGGCGAAGTTTAGAGAAAATGTCTCGGGGGCCCGTCACGTTTCCTAACCAAACTCTGACCGACACAAGCCACAGTACGAGTTTCGAGAAAGTTCTTTGCATGTGGACTTGGTTAAAACCATGTCGGACCTTCTCTAACCTACTATCGTGGCTGAACAAGTAATGGACATCGGTGATCGATTTTCTCGTACTTGAGTTAGTACAAAGATAAGTTTTGTATACAAACTTGAGTGTTCGATAAGCAAGTTGATAGTCGAATATGGTAGCTATTCATGATTTATTATTGTAGTTTATATTAGTATATTATTTGTACTGTAAGTTACATTATATTCTGAAAGTTCAATGATAGAAGAAGCATGGTAAGGAATTGTATTATGTAATTATAATAAACTGGCCACGCATTGCTGAGGCTCAGACAATTTTTTTCTATAAAGTAATGCAAAACATGCGCGTATTCAAATGCAATGCAGTGTCAAAATTTCAAGGCAATTGGTGAAAGACTTTTGGAGATTTAAAATTTTAATTAAGCGAACATATAACAACATTTTTATTTGTAGTAGCATGCTGGACGACATTCGACCTTTTAATTTTTTCAAGTTTTAAGGTTCTTTTGTTTTTTTTTCTTTTTATTTATGGGGGTTTTACAGTTGGTGTATGCCAACCCCATCGGAGCATATCCAAATTCAACAAAAATACACAAATTTTTATAGTAAATAAAACTATTAATTAAATATTTAAAAATACTAGATATTTTATCCCTATAACTATTAACAATAAAGTTTCACAGCATACTAGCCGAACGGTTCTTTTGTTAAAGAGTACACTTCTATAATCATTGCTTAAATATATTTTTAAATTTTGTTCTGTTTCATCTTCGCGTCATCTACGAGCGTCCACAAGTATACGCGTGTGATCGTGTGTTGTTTGCCTTAATTCCTGATACCTGCTGCTATTTACCTGCTAAAACGTCGCTTTTAACACTAACTCTTTTTCAAATGGGCATGAAAGTACAACATATTTTTCAATGAATACTATAAAACACTGTATTAAGTATGCGGACAGGGACGAGTGAAACAAAGCGTAGCTGATAGCTCACTGACTGTATTCGTCGAACGCCGTAGGCGTGCGGACACGCATGCATAAACATCTTATACATAACATGTACAAAATACAGTAACATGTACTTAACAACTCACTGTGTTGAAACATTAATAGGTGGAAATTATTAGCGAGAGAAAGTCAATTGAAACTGCTACAACATTTTCCTATTGCAATAGGTGTATATTAAGCAAGCTGCATTTTGTACTTTCAACTGTATATTAAAATATAAAACACAGATTTAATAAACGTATTCATTAAATGGTGTGATTTTGTATTTAAAATAGTACATTACTTCTTTACTTACTATTTTATTTTAATTTATTTTTATTACTATTTCTTACACGCTTAATATTCAGGTACTTACACGTATTTATAAAAATTTCAGTAACAACCAATAACGTTTTATAAATAGTCTCGATAAACTCTCACTAAAAGCAATTTGAAAACGTTACAAATTTTGTTATCAGCATATTGAAAGAAAAGAGATATAAGAAACCACAGCGTAAGGTGGAAACTCTGTTGTCAAAAAAGAATAAAAGTTTATTCTCGCTCACGCCGGTATCAAATCGAAAGTGAACTGAAAGCAATTGCCCACCATTCACGATGACATATATAAAAAGCGTCAATGCTGTATCCATCATTGGTCACAACACAACATTTTTTTTATATTGTTTTATATTTTCAAATAAAAAAGCAATTCAATATTTTAAATTTTACATTAAGACCTGTGATAATTAAATAACTAATAATGATAATGTGTTATTTACACAAGTGCGTGGGTACCGCTTTGAAATTAATTAAATCTGTCCCAGGCAGACGTTTGTGTCGCGAAAATGTGTCTCTCGAAGGGTTTTCACACTTAATCTCCGTGAGAGGATGGATAGATACCACCTTGACTTTACTTATTTAGATAACTAGCTTTTACCCGCTCTCATGGCAGCTTAGATTTTGTATTTAACTTATTTTCGAAATATAAAAGCCATAAGATTAAATTCAAATCTCTTTGGAGATTTACCTCTACTTGAGGCAGTCCGATTGGTGACATACCTTCACTGTACAAAAGATCGCAGCCAAATAACCTAGTGTTATGTTCCTGCTGTGAGTAAAGTTTCCTACCTTCATTTTGGAGTACAATGAACAGAAAAATCACGAAATAAACCATAGGAAAAGGAAAAATAGTTTTTTTTTGTCGAGTTGTGGTACTATCTGCTACTACAGACTACAGACTACTTCTCGAGTACTATTATGGAATAATATAATTTTTTACAACTTAAAGCGGAGTTTGTTTCACTTGAGCCGAGTTTTAGTTATGAAAGAAAGTTAATCATAAAACAATTTTAAAAATGACTATCCACGATAAAAGTTCTTGTGCCTTTAAGAACAGCTTCTTGTTCTTCGCGTAATATCGTTTCTCGATTATTTCCTTATTGTATCTTTTTGTTGTACTAGCTACCTTACGTCACCTTTGCCAATATTATTTGCCTACCCACTTGCTTAGATAAAAAAGGAAATACAAAAAATAGCGCGAAAAGAAGGACTTTATATGCTTATCGTAAATATATTAGCTTTTAGAAGTTCATTGAATTTTAGTAAACACCAAAGTTTTTCAACATTATTTATGTTCTTAATTTATCATTCGAAGACAATGTAAAGGCATATAAAACACTGAAACTAATAAGTGTTAAGTCCATGATAGAAAATCATTTTGTGCCAACCCTACTTAGATAGGATAAGGGTTAGAATGAATAGAGTTAAAAAAATCCAGTTACTCATTAAAATTGAGTATTATCTGTACAATATTAAACTATATTAGATAATCGTTATTCATGGTTAGATAGGTACATATGTAAATTATGTCCGAACTAGCTGAATCGTGTGAATCTTTAGCATATTATAGAATGTAAACAATCTAATAACTGCCATGTTAGTGAAACAGATTTTCAATAGATGGCGACTTGAATAATATTCATTAGAATTAACCGATGGTATTTCTAATGATTTCAACCATATTTTTAAAGAAAATATGAATTTTAAACTAGTTGCCTATATTTCCTCGATAACATAAGCTTTAATATGATATTCGAATCATTAATTTTGATGGAGAAATAACACCTTTAAGGTAAATAATATATACCTATTTTATATTATAATCTATTTAAACGTCAAAGTGTTTAATAGTTTGCTTGGGTTCTGTTATTCATATTCCATACATATTACGCATTATGACATTTCATATAAAATAAATAAATATAATATGCAGGGATTGAATTCTATTTCACAGAAGCAGAGCTGAAAATCTCCATAGCTAAAGATCATATAATTAATATTGTTGTATATTTGTACATTTTTGATACATTGCGAATTTACACTACTATTATGTCTGAAAAGTAACATTGGAGAGTTAATATGTTTGTGTTAGTTATTGTTACAATTGTGTAAATGTTTAGAAAATTGCCATATTTCAGATAATTTAAATTGCATAAATCATTAATCTTTAATGTACAGTCATTAATACAAGTGTCAAGCGTTTATACTTATAACGTACTTGGAGTCTAAGTTATAGTGTCGTAAATCAGTTGAAAAGATATATCGAGACTACTGATCATAGTAAATGGTAATGGCTATGTGGCAGTACAGTGTTCAACACAATTCAGATCCGATGGCAAGCTTGTCGTAGCGCGTAACACTGGACAACGTTTCGGGCAGGTAAGCGGTCAATCGACACGTAGAACAGTGATTAAGCATTTCAAATACTACTATCTTATGCAGCCCATTAATATCTACCTATGCGACTAATTTATATGGATAATATAATTCTGTAAGTATTGAAATAATATTTAGTTTTACCTACTATTGGTTATATTATCTATTATCTTTACCAATATAATGAAGCGGAATAGTTTTTTGTTTGTTTAAACACGCATATCTCTGGAACTACCAGTCGTATTCGAACAATAAAATTTTTTATATGATAGCCAGACTCACGATGAATAGTATGGGATATATAACATTAGACTACAGTTCCCAGGTAGCCTTAAATATTTAATTTGTTACGTAAGTCGGAAGTCGAAGCCTTTGCGAACTGCTTTGTCCGCTTGCGCTGGCATAATGGTTAATGATAGGTAAATACAATGTTCTATAAAAATATTGGTCTTAGTAACTTAAAAAAAACAGCGATAGCATATACCTATCTCTTATACATAAGTCACAATAAGGAAATTTGCAACGTTTTTTTGTTGAAACTTAAAAATTAATTTATTAGCATTATTTTTAAGCATGCCATATTAATCCTTACGAACAAAAGTTACTTCATCATAAAGACAAGTTAATGAAGATAAGCTTTATCTTTTACAGCATATTATTTGAACGGATTGTTTGAGAGATAATGCAAAATTAAAATAATTCAACATTCGGCACGATACCGCGATGTGACCATCTGGCCGCCCGTTAAAAATGTTGTCTATACCGAAGTATTTATAAATCAATCAGTGATTTCTTCTAAATTATATGCGGGTGAAACCGCGGGGTACAGCTAGTTACTTTATACTTCTTGTACAAAGAATAGTCTATGGTATAAATTTGTATGAATTCCTAAATGTATATAATGTTACATATAATTAAGGTTACATTTAGTAATGAATATGAAATACTAAAATAGTATATTCAGATATAAATTTAAATCCAAAGAAAATTTATATAAATGTGTTACTTACTACAAACATATGTAAAAAAAATGTATGCATTTATGTACGCACTAATAAGTTACACTTCACTGGCGTAACAAAACAAAAATGACTGAAAAACTTTATCCCGGCGCCAACAACCTGATTAAGTTAGTCGTCAAAGATAATTTTGTATACTCATTTTACTGACTTTTTTATTGTGTAAAATAAACATTATTTAAATCAAATTAAATTAAAATATAATTGATTTTAACATTTCTAACATCATGTCGCACCAAAGAAGTAAAACCTAAAAAAAGACATAAAAGTTTGTAAAAATATATAAAACGTATTGTTACTTAAAAAGAATATCTATGTTAATATGATAATTTTAATGAGTTGACTAATTGGGATAAAAAAATTTATCAAAAGAACTAAGAAGACGTTGCGGAACAATAGATAATAACAGCAACTGTCGCACCCGTAGGCTAACCCTTTAGCGGCGCTCAAGTCGTCGGTTAATCCGTACCCCGTGGCCTCCTCCTTCGCGACCCTGCGACCTGCTCGCCTCCCCTTGCACGGAATCCTTTTAAACTTTATTCATTGTTTCAGTTGCACTGCAACTCCTCAGTTCGAGGCCTTGCTGTCTGTTCGCTTAGATTGAATTTGTCTCTCGCAGACTACTAAACTCTTCATTATTCGTGTGTTGTATTGAATTTGGCACTAATTAACCATGTTTCAATTCTAGAATCATTACGTAAATTTGTCTGGTTATCACAGGTAATATCTATCATTTTGAAAGGGTATTCTTTCTGATTAAATAAAGATAACATTATAATTAAAGCTAATTGACATAAGTTATAAAATAACATAATATACCTTCACGCCTGCATTCCCCGAAAGGTTAGGCATAGGTGTACTAATTGTACACTCACAGTTCCTCAGCTATGTTTTTTAGGTCCCATGTAATAGCAGGCCATCCTATTGCCATTAAACGGGAACAGAGCCAAACTCCGAGCTGCTACTGACAATTTTCATGGAAAAACCCAATAACACTTTGCTCGACCTGGGAATCGAACCAAGGACCTCGATGATAGCAGTCGCGCTTACGACCACTAGGATAGTGAGGCTGTTATTATATTATATTAGGTCCTAACATATGAAATAAGCGTTTTATATGGCAAAAGTAAAATGAAGAAAATATTTTGAAATTATACATTTAATCAATCGATGTATGTACCATTATTATCTATGCACCTTCGCCATTTTAAAGGTAGTTCATTGATTCCATTGCGTGAAAAATTGTGGGAGCAAGAATCAATAAATCTTTGAAGGCAGTTTGGACAGTATCATCGGAATTGAATTTATTTTCTTTGCAAGAAATTGTCCAAATTTCGAATAAAGTGGTAATCTGTTGGAGCAATGTCCGGGGAATATGGTGGGTTTCGGAGACATTCCAACCACAGTTCCTCTAATTTAGCGACCGTCGGTCGTAAAGTATGGGGTCTAGCGTTGTTCTGAAGCAGCAGTGGGCTTGAGATATTGACCAGTCTCGGTTGTTTAACGGCTAGCTTTTCCAACATGGTTTGCAATTATTGCCAATACAGAATTCTGTTATCCTCTAGACAGATCTTACGAAGCTGTAGTGTATGACACCAGCACTGGTCCACTAAACACTCACCAGTACCTTTTTCTGAGACCACTTTCGCTTGGAACAGGATTTGGCCGGTTCTCCTGAGTTCAACCACTGTGATGTGCGTTTCTAATTGTCGTACAGGATCCATTATACGATTCAAAATTCCCTCGTTATTGTGACGATTGAGTAATGTAATGCAGAACTCAATAGGTGTTTGTTGGCGTGCTTCGGTCAATTCATGCTTTACCTATTTCTCGAGCTTTTTCACTTTTCCTGTTTGTTTCAAGTGAATAATTTTTTGCTTATCACTCACACTGAAGCCTGCCGCTAACTCTGATATAGTTTGCGAATGATCCGCTTCAACGATCACCTTTGATTCTTCATTTCAATTTAGGGTCTCCGGCCGTCCGCGGGATTTATTTCGTAGGTCAAAATTTCCAGAACGAAAACGCAGGAACCAAAAACGTACCGTGTTTTCTTTTACAGTAGCTTTCCCATGCACATCATTAATCCTTCAAGCTGATTCTGCAGCGCTGATACCACAATGAAACTTATATTCGTAAAACAAATATTTACCTAATTTATTTATCATTGGGTAATTACCAGAAATACTCTATCATCGTATGATCGATTTATTACGATATTTCCCTTAAATAAATGTCTATTATTAAAAATAATAACCCATATCTTTCGCCGCGTTTAGTATAACTAGCACGTTTCCAATGAACAATCTTACTTCATTGCAATCATTCATTCACCATACTTAATCTTTTTTTATTTATTTATTTACGGGTCAGATTGTTCAGGAATAAATAAAATACAGTAATTATTGTGTATCAACATTTTGTGTAATATTGTAATCAATTCATTCGCCGTAGCGGAACTAACACAGTGTCGAAATGTTCATACACTTTACGACAGCGCGTCGGCGCCCGAAGATCTGTGTTGAAAGTGAAAAATGTATATTGCCTGTCAAGAAATATATTTATCGTGGTAGTAAAGCTGAAAATATTTAGATTCAAAACGTTCATCTTAGGATTTATTACTTTAAAATGTATACATACACAACAATATTGTGTAGCCATACTTTTAGTATGATGATTCTTTCTTATAAAAACAAAAAAAGATGGTGTGGTTTTATGAAACCACGGTAAAAGTGAAACTTTTTTCACATTAACTAACAAAAACAAACGAAATAGCGTGGATCACTGGCACAAATGAGTAATAGTCTATACACTACACGGTCAGTTGCTGCGAACTATAGGCGCTGCCATATTGGCCTTGGCTGCTCTGGTTTTATTTTTTTTTTTTTTGGGCCCTATCGTCAAACAGAGCCGCTGCGGCTTTTACAGCTTCACCGGACTTGGGGGCGAGCGCTTAGGGCACTCAGCCGCGAAAGTTTGTGACGACCCGCACGAGGGTGCCAGAGTGGCCGAACCTCGGCTCGGGCGGTCGTCGCGAATGCGAAAAAGTCGCGATCTAACTAATTCCCTAATCTTATGAGAATTCGAGCTAACTAATATATACTCATATGCACGTTCCCCTCCTCCTGGGAGGAAGGAGTGGACCATGCGTATGTGTATTTAATAATCGGAATGGTTTTTCTACACTAACTAGCGCAATAGTCTAACTAGCGCAAAAAAAGAAAAAAAAAGGTCCCTTACAGAACCTATGTACCTGTGTGGTGTGCACGTGTGTGTGTTCATACGTGTGTAATGTTGTGTGTGGGTAACTAAGTGTTGCACGTATAGTATCACTTTGTATCGCGCGGGCGGCTGCCTGACCCAAGGGCTTCACACCGAGGAACGGACCTAGGCTTGGGTTGCCGCTAGAGAGGGTGGACGTGACGGGTGTGCGGGAGCGAAGTTGACCGCCCGTCCTCTGCGGAGAGAACGGTGGTTACGCGGGCGTGGGCGGTGGCACGCTCTGTTTGGAGAGACGGTGTCGGCGTAGAACGCGTTAGCTTTTTCGGTTTGGTCGGGCGGGTCAGTGAATATATTACGCGGCCGGCGTTTTCTCCGGCAGGCGTTGGGGTCGGGAACATAAGAAGCTGCCGCTTTTATTAAGGGGTTCGCGTGGTTCGACGCGGTGTCGAAATACGAGCGAGAAAGGTGTTTGGCGTATGCATGTATCGAGGGAAGGTCCATATCTCTATGGAGATCCTCCATACGAACAAACCAGGGGGCACCGGTAAGGCGGTGAAGAAACTTGTTCTGGATGGCTTGTAAGCGTTCCCAGTTATAACTTGGCATATGTGCGAACGCAACGCAGCTATATGTCATGATCGGACGGATACACATCTTGTAGAGCGTAAGCTTGTGTCTCGTGGACATTTTGCTTGCAGCACATAACAGAGGATGCAGTCGGGCGAGGGGCTGCTCTGGCGAGCGCCTTTCACTTTATCCCTACTCCGCGGCCGACCGTCACGCGACATGCAACACACATACCAAAAAGTTTGAGACGATCTAATAAAAGTTTCACTTTAATAAGGTACCTATTGAATAAATAATAACATAGACTTATCTATTATATTTTATTAGTTTAAAAACTACATGGGGAGTTGTTCCTGGAAATTGTAGTATAAATATGTTGTTTGTTGTTAATAAATTATTAAAACTTTTGAAAATAAAAATAAATACAAATCTAACTGACTCAAATTTAGACATAATTATAATCAAAATATAGTAAACAATTAATAAATACATGCTTTAGTTCTTATTTATATATTAGATTTAGTAATCGTAAATACCGTGAGTGCCATATATTAGCTTTATTGATGATATAAGCGTGTAAAATAATTTGTTATGAATGCAGTTATTAGCCAGTGAAGCCACGTCTCTCATTCATTTAAAATAAAAACTTTTGAAATGTTTGGATACAAATGCTAATTTTATTTAAATAATTTTGGTTATAATTATGAAAAAGATATAAAATATTACAAAAAATCAATGATTAACCATATTATTATAAATACACACCCAAGGACTAAAATTAAAACCAATATTAGAAAACGACTCATAAAGACCTACAACTGGACAGAACTATTTTATGGCTGCGAAACATTGACATTAAACCAAAGGAAGAGAGAAACGTTGTCAGCATTTGGGACGTGGTCTTGAAGAAGAATGGAGAACATAGATTACACGGAAACGATTACGAATGAGGAACTGTTACATATGGTTGACGAGGAATAATAGTTGTTGAGAAACATATATATTTAACAGAAGAGGAAAGATGATTGGACACCTGATACGGTACGGTAAGTTCTTTAAAACAATACTGAAGGAAAAATTGAAGGAAAACCAGGAAGATAAAACCTACACGAAGCTTTTTCCAACATGTGAAAAATGAAGTGGGAGTCCTGTCATACATATCAAAAGGTCAAAAGAAACGCAGAGGATAGCGAACATTGGCAACTGTTCCAACGGTAAGAACTGAGCTCTTAATTTAAAGAAGAAGAAGCCAAGGACGATATGAAAGAAAACTCTAGCAAGTTCATATGAATTAAAAAATACATTTTATGTATATCCCTTCATACCCAAAGATGAAATTCAAGGATCAATCAACTTGCATCGATAATCAGTACATAGATAAAACACATAGACTTTAAAGTAAATTTTATGTAAAAAGCACTGGATATCGGAAAGCAATTAATTTTGGAATTGGCTAGCTATGTTGGTGGTCCGACTCGGTACGGCGCGGTAGAGCGCCATGCCACCGCACGTGGATCCCCGACAAATGGCGCACATCATTTAATACTGCTGATCTCATGTTTGTGTTACCATCATATTTAAATTGAATTTTGGAACACGTAGAAATGCAAACAGAAGCGTTATGGCAAACTCCGAATGAGAGCGAGTTTATTGTCAACCTTTAAAATTTAATTTCTCCTGTTGACATTTAGTTTAATGAAAGTAATATGTGCTACGCATCCTTGTGCGGAAAATTTTAAGTTGCTTGCAAATTACTGTTTACATTTCGTATACCCATGTATACAACAAAACTGAGTGTAATTTGTACTATTTTTATATACACATATACATACACTAGCGGTAAACCCGCAGCTCCACACGCATTTGTTACTACGCAGTAGTTATATTCATCACATAATTTTATTTTTACTTATATTGTTGACAATTCATATGACGTATCAATTGAGGAGGAGAACGAATAGTTGCCGTATCATTTCCCGTATGCTTCCCATCTACAAAATTTGATCAGAAACGGGTGAGAATTGATGAATTTTTTTTTTTCTTTTTTATTAATATTTTAAATTTAAATACTTGAACTACTTCCCGTGTACAACATTTCATGAAAATCGGTTAAGAGTTAATGAAATTTTAAATTTTTGTAAATTCTTTTTTTTTCTATTCCTATATGTGCTGTTGAATATTCTCATAACTTATCATTCATGGACTGACTTATACTTTCTGTGTACAACATTTCATCAAAATCAACAAAGAATTACCGAAAATAGACTTTTTTCTAAAAAAAAATTTTCTACGATTTCAAAAAGTATTATTGAAATCTAATGATTTAGATGTTTTTTTTTGTTTCATAAGGGATACCTCAAGAGTAATCTCATTTTAATTTCATTAGTATTGGACATTCAACTTTAAAGATACATCAGAGAATTCTTCTAAATCATGGAAGTTGGTTTTCTTTTTTTTTAGTCATATGGATGTATATTTTTCATAAAAGTAGCTTGATGTAGCTTTATTTATACGAAAAGTAAAAATATATCATTTATTAATTGGAATACTCACTAATCAAAGATTCCAATGATACTAACGCTAACGGCAATATCTGAATATCAAAAAATAAGGCTTATGAATTTTTCTTTTTGATACTGCGGGACAATCACGACCAGACCATGGGGGGTAATCTCAAACGTTCGGCATTACCCCTCTTTACTTTACAATACAGATTACTTCGGTGTTTTATTCATTTTAAATCCTTTTGTTTTAGATACCTCGTAATTATATTAGGAACATTAAAACATAAAATCTGCAAAAAACCATCGACCATGTCAAAAGTAAAAAAAATTCAATAGGCTAAGCATCAAAGATTTATTCAGTACTAAAAACTACAATCGTTAACCATGTGAATAGGAAAGTTGTAAAACAATCTAAAACAGGCACTCTAATGGAGAGAAGAAAAACAAGAAAAGAAGGGGTAAAATTGAAAAACTTTCCATGTATTTTTTACAATGAATGATGAACATGAAAGTGCTCCAGTTGAAGACTGGGTTATGTGCCACATTTGTAAAAACTGGGCTCATGAGAAATGTACAGATGGCCGATCAACATCGTTGGGCTATAAATGTATTATCTGTCGCAATTGAAAACTGAATAGCGATTTTTGAAGTTATTTCGTAATTACTCCCTTGGTGTTCGGGATTACCTGAGTAGTTTCGAGAAAACATGAACGCTAATGGTTCTGTTTTTTTACCCGACTGCGAAAAGGAGGGTTATATTTTTCGAGAGTATGTATGTCTATTTCTTTGGCACGCTCTGTAACCTAAACGGCTAGATAGATTTTAGCATACGAGGTGTCGTTAGATTCGTCTTAATTGTGGGAGTGACATAGGCTAAGTATGTTGTACTATTTAAGTACGATACCTGGAAATCAAATAAATAGAAAAAATAGGTTTTTTGTTGCAGTCGGGATTTTTGTTTCCTAGATAATAATTTAGCTTTTTACTAAGATATTATTTTTTATGAATTTTTTTTAGTAGTTTGTAGTAGTTACTTCGATAATTTTACTTGCTAAAGATGCAATAAAAGTAAGCCTGTGTCCTAATTCCGCTGTTTCATTCCAATTTTCCCTTAGGTGTTCGTTATTACCCCGCTTTCCCCTATGCAGTAAGCAAAGAGGTGGTAAGGTATAACTATATCTGTACCCGAATGGGGCACGATCACCATGCTTATCGTGAGAAATCCGTCACAGTGACTCCTCTTTAGTTTGTCGCGTTTCAGATCATCCAGATCTAGATCTAGATCTGCCACGAGGCTTGCAAGCTGGCGTGGTCATAACGACCAGCGATGGGTTGATCTTTCTGTGGACGTGGATTGTACTGTGCTTAGCATACTGTACCGTGCTACCTACTATAAAAATATTGATGAGATTCCTGTTCAATATTTTTGATGAAAATCAAGTATTTTCTTATTCGACACACGTCACTTATTCTGCGATAATTTTTTACCATATTCTCATTCTTAAAACTATATCAATTATTATAATATATATTACTATTTCACCTACTTATACAGACTATATTTATACTATTTCTGTTTGGCCTGTTTTAAAGAATACATAAATATAAGCGTGAAATATTTTTATCAAATCATAAAATGTGAGTAAGCTAACTTTATAATGCGTAGAGATTCACGAATATGTCGGCGCGTCATTACACGCAGGATGTCGTCATACTAACGAGCTGCCGGCAAAACAGTCATTATAGTACCACCGAACTATGGAAACTACCGTGAGAAGGTCCGTTTATCTCAGGTAAGTGCTACTAATACATTTTACAATGTGGAAATAATTTTAAAACTAATTCCAGATAAATTAAATTAGGCACGTAAGATCCACAGTCATTATTATAAATTATAATATATCAATACATTAAAGTATTATGCTGAATTATAACATTTTTTATTTCTTTTTATAGTAGTTTTTTTATAGTAGTAGTAGTAGTAATGTTTAAATGTTGAACCAAAATGATTAAATATTACTTTTGTCTTATGTCACCCATTTCAGCTAAATAATTATTAGACATTTGAATGAGATTTTTGGCGAGATCTTTAAGTGACGTGTTTTGTTTTTTTATTAAAGAGGACTAGTTTACAGAGCAGGAAGAATAAGAAGAAGACACTTGAATAACATTATTTTTATTCGTATGTATTAAATAAATGTTATGTCGTCATTTAGTATGAGTTTACACAAAATCGATGTTGTTATTTGCTATGTGCACATTATTACTTTTTTGTATTCCCTAAATATTTATGAAACTTTTATTTCATTTATTCATAGATAAATCCAAAATAAAAATAAAACTTAAGTTATCCTATTGTTAAATACTATCTGTGCCCGCGCTTCGTTACACGTGGTAATATTTTGTGTATTAAAAACAGCAACTAAATAAATACCTCACCTCACCTCTATCTCACCCTACGGTATTTAATCCATATAAGCTTTGAGAACGCCCGACTAAAATAATTTTAAATTTTAAACAACATCACAGTTTAACATTCATACTGATATTATCTAAAAGAGATAAAGGCATACAAAAATGTTAAGTTTAGCAATCCTGTATGAAAAGTTAAGTGTGTTAATTAATTTTATTTTTATAAACGTTATTTTCCAGTGAATAATAACGATTTATAATATTTCTGTTTAGTGAATTTAATAAAAATTTTGGTACGCAAAAACACCAAACAACGACATCTATCGTATTCTTAATTATTTACACATTTAAAAATCTATCTGAAAATATTTAAAAATAATAATGAAAGCCCAGCCTTAATTTATTTATATACGTATTACACCATCATAATGCATGAGAATCATTGATTGTATTATTAATTATAATCACGGATAAGTATTGCGACATGCCGACCACCGCCAGCGCAAGCCGTGTTTACGAGGAACTCGGACTCAAAATCAAAAATAAAAATAAAAATATCTTTTATTCAATTTAGGCCCTAAGAAGGCACTTATAAATGTTACACTACCACCTCCACCACCACGCCACCACCACAAGTACACTACCACCGGTTCGGAAAACATCCCAGACATCGAAAAGAACCGACAAGAAACTCGATCGGGTTTATCTTATTCGTCGACTCGTCACCAACGTGATAATCGCTTCACATGCCGAGTCTCATTCGAGCCACTATTGGATCATACTTCGATCGGTAGACACGGTTCTTAAATTAAGTTTTATTGTAATTTATCATCTAAATTAATATTAATTGTAAATAGTATTTTTTTATAACTCTCGGTCGCGCCTCATATAATTTACGTGCTTACAGAAAATATACTTAAGTGTGACAATAAATATTAATACAAACCAAGCCGTACACCGCCATATATAAATACTGTTGGAAAATAAAAATACATACGTTTCCATTTATTGAAAATTCTGTAAATATAAAATAATTTAAATTAATTTGGTAAGTAATTATCATTTATTTCATGTATGATACCGAAGTAATTACTATTGCCTATTTTACTGGCATTATCTAAACAATCTTGCTGCGCCATGGAATGTGGTGTGGTTTGAGCATATTCACCGGCAACTCGGTTTCTGTATTATTAATAAAGCTACTAGGATTAAAACTAATATGTATTATATTAGTTAGTAGTCCAAGCCTAGAATGTATTAACTTTAGTATAGTCTATTATGAGAGTCTTTGGAATGTTGGTTTACGTTCTACTACCTACATAATTTATGTATACGAAGAGAGCAACCTCCGGAAATAAGAGTTCGATAAAAAAAATGCATTTTATAACTTATTTACTGAGGAAGGTTTTAAAGGTTTATGATTTCAGCCTACGGCCTTAAGGAGATTAGCAGTAACCACGAATGCAAAGCAATATGGCAAGCTGTGGGCAAGTATGTATGTATGTAACTATGTAAAATAAGTAAGTGCAGCATACTTTTTGTTACTTATTAGTTAAAGCTGTTAAGAAGCTCCGTACCCGTAACTGAAACTTTTAGATATCTAAAATAAAAAAATATCCGTAACGGTATCCCATATAAGTATTTATCCATAGGTATCACTAGCGCGTTGCCGACCTTCAACTCCCTACCCTAAGGAGCTCTGGAAGCCCTACTCACCGTAGGAACACAATATAAGGTTATTAAATTTGGCTGCGATCTTCTATAGGGTAGATATTCCACCAGTCTGGACTTCCGAAGTCGAAAAAATCTCCAAACAAATTTGCCTGTGCTCTTTGATAATATAAAATAATTCATTATAAATGATCAAATAATATTTACCTTTTTCCATCTAAATACAATTATTTAGATGTTGTTTAGATGTTAACAAAAACGTTATTATTATCCGTATTAGAAATTATCCGAAACTATAAAATATCTGCAATATTTTTAAATCCTATCCATAACCGACACTCTTAAGATACCCACACATTCAGTTCCAAAATCTCATAACCGTAATATTTGTTTTATTACTCTTTTTTATTTTATAAAGTAGTAACTGGCCCGCGCAACTTCGTCTGCGTCACATAAGAGAGAGAGGGTTACAGAGAGTCGGACTTAGGCAGAGACAAATTACAATTGTCGTAGGCAGCTACAATATAATTTATAGGTGCCGCCTGCCTGCCACATCATTCCGCTAAAATGCACGCGCGGTACTTGATTATTATTTTGATGCAGAGTTATTTTAAAACTGTGACGTCTCCTAAGGTATACATTGAAACCAAATTATGTAAAGGGCAATTTTGTTCAAAATTAAATACTCGTAATGAATAATGTATTTATTTTGATAGGGATTAACACCATGTTTATAAAAACACCTTCGCAAATAATTCATTAAATTAGAACAAATTTTATTACCATAAAAAACGTTATGTTGCGTCAACCTTAATAGACAGACGTATGCTATCTCAAACTTTTTTTCAAAACTTATATGAAAATATTTTTTCACAGATTATTGTTGCGTAACTTTACCCATTTACGCAGCGCACGCAATGGAAACTTTCAAAAGGAATAAATTTTCCCCGTTTTTACAACATTTTTCATTGATGTTCCGCTCCTATTGGTCATAGCGTGATGTTATGTAACCTATAGCCTTCCTCGATAAATGGGCTATCCAAAACTAAAATAATTCGTCCATTTCAACCAGTACTTCCTGGATCAGCTCGTTCAACCAAACAAACAAACTCTTTAGCTTTATAATATTAGTATAGATAAATCAATTTTGTTACGTAAATTGAAAATACTATTCTGATCGACCTAGCTTAATTAAATATGGATCTTTATAAAAAATATTCACATATAGTTTTGCATATGAAAATAAGTCGATAAATGTAATTTTACTACCTACTATATTCAATTGTATTTAAGATTAGTAATTATGTAAATAGCTGAAATTATTTGAAAACTTACATTCCCAGTGTTAGAATGAAATACAGCTATTCATTATTTGAACAGAATAACACAGTACCTACGACTAAAATAACAAATTTAACTGAATCTCGACGAATATAAATTGACTTAATATGTTCATTTACTTATCTACGTTAATTAGGTATTTTAGTAAGAAATACGACTTAATTAACCCTTCCGAAAAGAACGTTCAGTACTGTTTTCATATATGTATCCTTCTACAAGTAGGTACCTTAAACAATTACGGTATAATTAATGATGATTATTTATTAAACATAATAGGTACGATTAATATGATTAACCGTAATCTAAACTAATAATATAAATCCCAAGAAGTTGTTTTCTTTTTGTTTTGTGTTGTATGTAAAAGTTGTAATCTCTGAAATTACTACAAATATTTTAAAAATAATGCATTTCATAGCCTATTTATTGAGAAAAGTTACAACACAACAATACAACTTTCCGCTACGGCTCTAAAGAGCGAAGCAGTAAACATGAACGCCAGGCAACCTAGAAGAAATGGAAGTGAGATTACCGAGGGGTCACACGGTGTTAGCGGCGGCACGGTGAAGTATTGGTCGAATAAATTTAACACGGGTGACATCGGGGGCACAGCTAGTTGTTTATTAAAGTTGTAAAATAAAATAAAAAAATGATTTAAGATAAAAATTAAAATAAAAAATAATTACAGGAATGTTTTATGACTATAATTAATTATTTAATTTTTACATTAAACTGGTCAGTAATATTATATAAACCTTCTATTAAACATTTTGTAAATAATATAGTAGAAATTCACAATTTAGCGCGTCGATAAACTTGCTACCAGACGGTCAGTTCACCGCAGGGACTTCAACATTATTCCGGAGCTATTAATTGGGATCGAACAGCAACCAATTATTATGCATAACTTAACAAGAACCATCTCAGACTAATAGGGCATCCATTCAGTCATTCTCTTTGTTACTATTGATGTAGATATTTCATTTTCTTTATATATTTTATATAAAAGTTACAAAAATCCTATATCGTCATATTTTAAAAATAAAACGCAAGATATTATTTTTACAAATATAAAACTTACTATAAAGGTACATACTTAATATTCATAACGTTGTAAAAATGAAAATTTGAAAATCACCCCGAAACAGGTAACACATTCGTTGAGACCATTCCAATGAGTCTAAACACGATACCTCTGCTGTAAGTTAGTGAGGAGTTAGGTTGATGGAGATGATGGCAGCATCAGCTCAAGACTGCTATGTTGTTATAATATCATTGAAGTAACATAATACCTATAAAGTTTAGACTCGATCATTACTTTAGGAGATGCTCACGTCCATTTATCAACTAGAGAAAATCTTCAAACGGTTGTACAACTTTTCTTGAACCATAGCTAAGTACACGTTCGATCAAGTCACGTTTCAAACAAACAAAAAAAAAACTAGATCAAAATCGGTTCACCCATTTGTGAGCTACGATGCCACAAACAGATACACAGACAGACAGATACACACGATAAACTTACATCACCACTCTTTTTGAATCGGAGGTAAAAATAGAAATGAAACAGATAAATTTCTCATATAAGAAGCGCTAGAGTTTTTGATGTTCCTACTTCGACTTAGGGCCGACTATTTAATCAACAGATAACTTTATTTGAGGAAGTCACATTTCATGCAAAAAAGAAATCATTTCATCCGTTTAGGAGTTACGATGCCACAGATACACGGATACACGCGTTAAACTTATAACACCTGTTTGCGTCGGAAGTTAATAATAAACCATCACTATTCACTCATATTACTTGAAACTGCTATAAAATATATGTAACCGGATAATAAATTGTACGAACCGTTAGATAATAAACAATCTAGTGGGTAAATTCTACTAAGATTGTAAACTGTCGGTAGATTGTGGACGGATATTTCGGAAAATTTGCAATGTAACGTTTACATTTTCGTTGGTGTATAAACTGGGTTGGTTAAGTTAGGTTAAAACTATCATAACGCACGACCCGAGGGGACCGCGGTAGCTGCTGGTGGGTGCCGGAAACAAATTAGCCCTTGAAAATTTACACACATTACAAATTATGATTTTGCTTATTTTAAATTATTAGTGTCAGTTCACAATCTATATTTACGATCTAACTAAATTGTTCATAAAATAAAAATTTGTACAATTGTCCGGTGACATAATTTTATATAATATTACCTATATATAAATGATTCTGAATTATTGCATGCAAAAATCTGCATCCGAGTTAAGTACGTAATATCGACAATGTTGACGTATTTTGCATCAATAAATAGTAGATTTCATATTTGTCATTACACAACAAAAAATTAAAATATTATTTCAAATTCATACCCTGAGGATTGATATGGTTAACACATGATGGGTACTTATTGATATGACGTCTATATTGCTTATCAAAGCGATAGGTTAATAAAAATTAACCCAATTAAATCTAAATTCTTAATACAACATTCTGTTTAATTTTCGTAGGCAGTAGACACCTAATAACTAAATTTAATTATAAGTTTCATATTTATTTGATTTGTTCAATTAAAATATAGATGAGAATTTCATTAATTAACAGATGAAAATGTTATGCTTCTTAGTAAAATGGATATTTTAAGCGCTGATTTTTCAATCGCCATAAAACTTTATTTGAGGAATCATTTTTAAATTTTGGCCGGTTTTCTATACATTACTTGTCAATACGTCAGAATTATTTTCCAAATAAAGTCATCTGATCATTGAAAAATCGGCCCTTAAACAAACATCATAACTTAAATTATACCATTTCCATTTCTTTATTTTCTCGATGACAGCTCCTGTGAAAACTTGAACGCGCGACTTTTTTACATTATGTATGCATTATTTTATAAAAATATGACGTTTACACGTGTACAAAGTTATACCAGATTCGGAGAAACTGATAGGGATGGAGCTATATCGATAAACGTAACACGATAACAGACCCGATATATTAAAAAAAATGTAAGAAACTAAACTACTGCCGGATACTTTTGTACAAATTTATTAACTAATATTATATTTCATTATAAGATGTTACACATATTAATTGTTGATTGATAATGCCAACTTCTTCAAAATTTTCGAAGCTGTTGTAAAATAAGTAGGTATAGGTAGGTACTCGACAACGAATCGAAATAATTGTAATGACAGGTAATCTTTATTTATTTATTTTAATCAAAATCTGATGAATCGTCACTGTCATAATATATAGGCGATCGATATTATTACTTATTTGGTCAAAACACTACAACTATCAAATTAGAACTGTCATCGAGAAAATAAATAAATGGAATTAGTTTATAACTTTAGTTATCTTTTAATAATTATTAGTTGATTCTTGCGAATATTTCGCACATTATAGAATATAAACAATGTAACAGCTGTCATGTTAGTTAAATAGATTTTTAATAGATGGCGACTCTTATAAATCAGTTGAATATATTTTCATTAGGAATGCCACCATTTAATCATTTTTTAAACACATTTGACAAATAATATAATAAAGATAAGAATGAATGAAAAATTTAAACTACTTATATGTTTGGTCAACAGCGGGGAACATAAGCATTAAAATGTTGTTTGTATCATTAATTTTGATGAAGAATGAACGGTGATATGGCGTTACCAGGAAAAACAACTTTGAGAAATAATGTTTAAGATTGTTCTTAATATTGAGATTTTAAAATAATACATTATTATACCAATATGAACTTAGGTTTATGTTCTGATGTACATACGTATTTAGTGGAGTACAATAATTGTAGTGACAATACACAGTTATTGATGATCCTCGATAAGCGTATCGTTATTTATTTATGTGTAGCGATATATAGAACCCAACCACACTATAATACTTTTGGGGCTTAATGAAATTTCCAGTAACATGGAAAATATTTTTAACTCATAAATGTCGGGGCGCTTATAGCCTGAATTTAAAGTGGAAAAGCCAGCATTGGATGGGAACACATTTCGCAGTTCAATTTAAGCTCATCCCTTGATATATTTTTTTTATATCAAATAGCCGTCTATTAAAGGTTTTTGAAAGTATTGGTTATGTTACGATTATGTATTACTAGCTTCTGCCCGCGACTTTGTGTGATGTGGTCTGCCGAGTTGGGTCCAGAAAGAAATTAAAGTATGTCATTTACTGGGATAAAAAATAATAAAGCATTCTATTTAAAGATAGATACATTTTTTGGAGATTTCTCTCCACTTGGGGCAGTCCCACTCGTAGAATACCTCCACCCTACAGAAGATCGCAGCCAAATTACCTTATGTTGTGTGCCTGCGGTCAGTAGGCCTTCCAGGGCTACTTGGGATAGGGAGTTCATGGTTGCCAACGCACTAGTGATACCTATGGTATTACAAGCGTTTATAGGCTACGGTAACCGCTTACCATTAGACAGTCCAGGTTATAAACTATCTGTGCGCAAAATTTATTCCAAATATGTTCAGCAGTTTTTGCATCATTGAGTAATAATTATATTATAATAACACGGCAAATTCACGGAACTGCGTCTGATAGTAAGCATAGAATAATCAAAATATTACTACCAATTATTATCAGTCCATCGCCAGTCGCCAGTGGCATGCGGGCCTACGTAAATAGTAAATTGACGTGCACGAGCTGATCCTGAAACAACGTGTATAAGTGAAATACTGACGAGTGTTCTTGGATCAGTTTGTTATCAAAATACACCTGTCGTAATGGCGCCGTAAGCCGTCATGGCTCATGGGTTGCCCAGGTTGAAATTCCGCCCTAGTTCTAAGACCGCCCTGGCTCATCCGTTGCCCTACTACAAAAGACCGCGCTAAAGGCTGAATCATGAAATCGAAATACGCCCATACTGTATACCTACTATTGTATATTCTTTTGTGTACCTGCTCCGATACCAGCTCTAACATACATACATAAATCACGCCTATTTCCCAACGGGGTAGGCAGAGACCACGTCCATCCATCCACCTGCTACGATCCTGGCATACATCTTTCGCTTCTTCAACATTCATTAATCTTTTGTCAGTTTAGAGTACTTTTGACCTGACCTCTTTTCAGAACGTCCCCGATTTGATCGATGAACGTTTGTGTGGGCTTTTTTCTTCGAACGTTTCCTTTCACACTCGCATTATAAATTTGTTTAGTCATTCTTCTTTCATCATCCTCTCAACATACCTAACCATGCAAAACCATCTAAGCATCCCTTACTTAATCCGTGTGACTATATCTTCTTTCACACCACAAAGTTCTCTTATCATACTATTTCTTATACTGTCACTCAATTTCACTCCTAACATACCTCTTAGCACTCTCATTTCTACTGCATTTATTTTACTTTCATGATTTTTCTGCCACATCCAGCTTTACTCCTCTATGTACAGCTATTCTATTTGATGGACAAATATAACTAGGCAAACATTGTACCTAAATACTAAAGAATATCCTACATGCTATATTTATGTTGAATTGGTATCACAATGGTTTCCTTCAGCGAAAGAGGTTCATTTGTTAGAATCTGGATTCGGTTGGTCGCCGTGGCTTCTATTATTTTTTAACCATCATAGTTTCAATTGCAATCATTATTAATATTAATTGTTTTTAAGATCGCATTGCCTTTGCATGATAAGAAATTATGAATACTGGACAGAATGTCGATATGCGAATAGACTTTCCTCTGATGAGAACTGATGGAAAATAGCTTATACTTTGATCTGCAAAGAAGCATGTGAGCGATCTGAAATGCATAATGCGGTTTAACGCCATTATATTTGATGTTATTGCAGATTACATTACTCGAACTAGAAAAAAAAAAAACTTTTATTTACTGTGTGAAAGTACGCTTTGAAAAGGCAAAACGACTACAGACTCGCAAAAAAAGTAATGAATACCTCGTAAAGAAAAGAAAAAAAAATTAGTTTCCGCTTTGAAAGTGTCTCGCTTAGATTTTAATATTTATAAAATCCTGTCGAGGGCTGAAGTTGAGCAAACTGTGTACAATTTTTTGTCGAGACCCCAAAGTTGGCGTTTTCATAACTCTTTCTTTGTAAGAAGGACTTTAATAAGTTTAACGCTGACGCGACATTCTTCCAACCTTCTCAGTTCTATGAGTATACTAAATCGTACAAAAATGATTTAGATTTCCATTATTGGTACATATGTGAGCATATTATATGATATCAATTTTTTGGTATATTTTTACAAAAGCTGTACGAAAAGACTACCCTTTACGTAATGGTGAAGCGAAATTAAAGAAGAATGTTTTTAACTGGATTTTGAGCTGCCATGTTGTAGGTTTCATTTTTTCATTAAGTTCTATGACATTATAATACTTGGTAGTATTTTGCGTAATATAAATTGATTATTGTGCAATATAGTTTGATTATTGTGCATACGTAAAGCGGATTATAAATATGGACTGGGATCATGCATTTTGAATTGCCACAAAAACTCCTAACATAGGTCTCACAAGAGGCCACTATCTAGTTAGGTTACCACTTTGAAGACAAGAAAATACTATGAAGTCCTAAAGATATTGAAGGTGGTACGTGCTTCTGCGGTGCCAAAAGATGAAGAAGAAGTGTATCATCTACGTCTACGTCAGCCCCCAGATACCACAGCCAAAGCTTTCTGGTAAATGAAAATACAGGTTATCGTGTGTCTATGGCCAAGTTGAACACTATCACCGATATGTTGTTCGTTAACCATCAGGGTAACCCGCATACAAGTACAGAAGATTCAAGTATATAAGATGCATTTTTTCCGTATACCTTCTCATAATTAGTATGGACACTATGAACTTACATTCCAACCAGTCCAATAACTTCATATCGCTGTATGATTTCTTTTGTTGGTAATATATATGTTCGAATTACATAGAAATTTAGTTAGTCTTAACAAATACTTCCTCTTCTGAAATTATGCTTTCAGTGTAGTACCTACCATAAACAAATGAAGGTGGATAGTATAGTAGCGTAGTCTTATAGGATGAAAAATCTCTTATCTTTCAGATAATATGGCATATAATATAGAAAGTGTCTTAAGTTATTTTTAGACAATTTCAATCATTAAGCTCTAAGCTCTTAAACATTAATTTGTACAATTGTTTTAAAGTTATAGTACTTTTGGCGTGTTTAGTAGGGCGTAAAATTGAAAGCTGAGCACGCATCACGTAACGGAAGTGCGTTAAGATGAAGTTAGCCATCAATGACAACAACGTGAATCTAACTTACTTTTAATTGTTAAAATAATTGATCGGTGTATAAATGAACATTTATTTGTTTCATATATGTAAACGCAAACACATTTTGACTAAATCTTAAACTTTTCTTAAAATCACATCTCGAATTTTTTTTCTCCTTTAAATAAAGTAGCGACGCGACGTTTAAACATTTTTGAGTTGAGTTTTACTTTGAGAATTGTAATAAAAACCTTTCTTCACAACAATAAGTAAAACATTATTTAGATTTGAATGAAGTCGTTATCTGCGGTTAAACTCGCGAGTGTGTGACAAAGTGACATCTATAAAAGCAGTTGAACCGGCAAAACACTCGAATGTTGCCGTCATTAAGTTACGAACTTGTAGAGTATGAACAATGTACAATGTTCCTTGGATTTTCCTGAAATATTTTGTAATTAAATATATAAAAATACATATAATAAATAGGTTATTTGAATAGACTAAATGTTTTTAATATAAAAGCAGCATCAAAAAAAAAAAAAATGTTAAGAACTGTACAATAGTAATTGTAGGTAATAATGTAAATTACCATATATATATATATGATATGATGATAACGATGAACACACTGCCGAAACTTTAGCTACTTTTTAATTGAAAAAATGGGAAATTTATTTATATTATATTAAATAAGTAATCAATTGGCTGGAAATTAACATATACGTATTATTTTAATATATTTGCAAATTATATAATATAGTAGTTTTTGATAGTTTTTGATATGAGAGTACTTTGCGATCAAAACTGTATCAAATTTAAGTTAATTATTCAGCAAACAAAGAAAAGAGGTGATACTAGAACATCAATAATATCGACAAGCAAACGAAAAATTTGTTAAAAACCATTATTATAAATTAATGATAAATCTTTTTTATTTATATAATGTCAGCAAAAACTTGATCCGTACTCATTAAAAAAAGGTTGGAAACTATACTTCTGTAAATAGTGTAACATAACATCGAGTGTACTCGTAACTACCTTCACCATAATACAAAAAAGATTTAGCAAGCAAATTCATAATGTAGACTTCTGATAGAACGTGCGCGCACTCCGAAAAATTCACTCTAGTCATTTTTTCATAACGTGCCTAAACAAGTATAAATTCAAAACTATTCATATTATTTACTACTTGTCGTTTTTCCGGTCACTTTTCTAGTTCTACGTGAATGTTTTGTCCGTGAGTTTGGGTACTTCGAAACAAACTTGCAAGCTCAAGTGTTTGCGTTCCAAGCTCTTTAGTAAATTGTTATTCATAGCATTTATATAAATGCTCGCTTAGAAAGAGTACTTCACTCATACAGTACGTTCTTATCTCCCTTTAATATTATCCGCTCTAGAGGAATTATTTTTCTTGAGGACCTTTTGTGTGTAAGTAGTTGTTCGAGGCGGAAAGTTTTGTGGCCGGTCTTAACTTTGAGCGCTCGTTATTCTTATAACAAAGATAGTAAAAGTATAATCTAATGGAATATTACTTATTTATTACTATTCCTTTAAAGAGATTAAAACTCTTTAATAAGCAGTGGCATTAACATGAATAAAATAACATTAGGAGATAAAAATAATTGCTGCTTAATAAACACGTGTGCGTTTGCCACGGGGCACGGGCTCCGCTAGTTATTTATACAACCTTTCTTTAAAAGTGTCATCTATATTAAAATCAGTACTTCTGTCTGTAAATGCTTTTTTTTTCAAATTACCTGATACAAAAAAAGGACTCATCACGAATATGCCTTTAAATATTTTTTCTGTCTTTTTGCTCGTACAAAAACGGTTTAATCGGTTCTTATGAAATTTTGTATACGGGAAGCTCATGTCAAAACAATTCTATTTTTTTTTCCTTAAATGATTTTAATGAAATGTTATACACGGGAAGTATAAGATATTATATAATTTATAGACTATATGAATTGTCAATAATAGGAGTAAAAATAAAATGATATGTAAATAACTACTGCCAAATATATGAAATGCGATGTCGTAAATCATTTTAATTATCAGAAGACATCAATTTCCTTTAATTTGTACCAACAATATAAACAAAATATTATAAGTGAACGTTCACCGCCACATTCACACACATTCACATTCATTCACCAATTAAAAATAGACAGCTAACTGAAATATAAGAGATGAATTCATATTTTATTTAAACTTCACTCTGGTTATGAGTAATTAAGGTGCCGACTTTATTACTCGTAAAAATATACTTCGCCCAAAATAAAGTAATAAAAATTTTACTAAAATTTTCGTTAGACCCTCGTAAAGTCTTAAAACGTCGAAATGCTAAACAAGTTACCGAACAATTTGATTAATTATATTTTACAGAGCCTCCACCAGATAAGAAATAATTTTTCATTATCAAACAAGAATATACAGACATTTTGACACTTAAAGAAAAATAAGGACGGCAATAGTTTTCGTAGTTTCTCAATCGTAAGATTGATCACGGACATGCGCAATTCAGATCTAATATCGTCTCCAAATAAATAAACTGAGGAGAAACAGAGTAAAATGAACTCTATATATTTATTTTAAAATAGTTTTCTAAGTGGCATGCTTTTACTGTGTGCAGCGATGTATTCGAATTTTACCATAAAGATGCGTCTTCATGAAACACTTGTACAAACACGAAACAAATACGCACATCGATACAAATTCTATGAAATAACGACGACTAGAACTAAACTGCCTTCAATGTGTGTGCGAATGTATGTATATTTCTCTGTGTATAAATTTTCGTTAAAGCAAGATAGGGCAAAAGAGGAAAAGCCTCTGTAGTAAAAGCGAGCAAAATGCCGGCCGGGATCCCGCTGACAGTTGTCAGTATGTTGTGGAATACGACAAGGGATGGTAGTCTCAGGGGAGATCGGTTTTGGCGCTAAATTTCACGATTTCCCGCGCTCGCATCGCCCACGTGGACTGTACTGCAATTAACTTTTTAATGATACGCTAGTATGGTAAGCCCAATAGACTTTGGTGATATCGGAATAAGATTGTGTATTTATGGGAAAAAATTACTTTGAACTTATGATTGTGTCGTGCCACTTTGTTCATAATCTTCGATTGTATGTGGAAGTAAGTATATATTATGTAGTATTAATTTCAAGGTACCTATTATTATAAAGCTTTTAGTAAATGTTTAAATTAATATGTACAACTTATTGTGCTTTACTAGCTTCATTTAATGAATTTCACAAAACCATACAAATAAAAAGTTTTAGGTATCTGACATTCATTGAAAACTAATATCATATATAATTATTTAACACCTTATATAGTACTTGATCAGTATATATTATGACATCAAAATATTGAATAATATAAGGATAAAATCCAAAATGTATTGAAATAATCGTTTGCCATATTATAATTTAAGCTTAGATGTAAAATATACTATATTAATTTTATTGCGGAAATAGTTACATCTGTTATGTATTTTGTTTAATCATCGCACTGTGGCCTTACAGAGACAACGTAATAACACGATTATTTTCAAATCAAAAGTTTTAACAAAGATAATTGACTTCCGAGGCGTAACCCAGATATTTCCAACTTAAACTTTGTACACGGAGTATATAATCTGATCAGTAAAGATATTTATGTATAGTAGGTTTTAGTATGGATATTATTTATGAATATTTTTAGATTATCAAATAGTAACTCTATTGTAAAATTTATCTTACACGGTGAAATAAAACGGAATAAAAGTTTATAATTGTAGTTGTTTGTATTTTTGTAGTATTAAGCAATATGTATTACAACTCCACTATAATGTTTAATGTAAATATCATGTAAACTATTTAGCCAAAAATATTAATTAAAAATCACATAATACCTGTAGTATTCGTGTCACATTACAAGACGTGTTAAATGTATAGAATATATAATTCGTAAGTCTTATTTAGTTAAAAAATAAACAAATTAAAACGAGCATTTAAAAAGTTCAATTTTTATCCTTGATTAAAACAAGGAAAGGTAAATAAATGCTACGATATCCGTAGAGCGTGATGTCGTAGCAACCGCTACGACCGCGACGTAGCACGTAGACGGGGACAGAACAAAGAAAGATTAGATTTAATTCATCTCTATAAGACATGCTTTCCAGACATTTAATGGAGGAAATCTTATAATTAATGTATTGCATTTCTTTGCGTTACATCGTGTTTACCGTTCAATAATATAAATTTATATTTTTTGTTTACATGTTGATTTCGTATTTCGCTTCGATAAAAATACTAGACTAATTAATTTTGATAACTTTATCAATACAGTGTATAGACTTTTGTCTAATACAAGGTTTTTTTTTTAATTTTGGTATTAGTAAAAATGGCGGCCTTATAGTTAATAACAATTTCATTCAGGCAACCTTTGGATGTATGTTCTAGAGGGAAAACTAGGGGTAGTATTGGGGGTAATAAATATAAAATCTATACTGACAATAAAACAGTAAACAGTTGGCATCTTTACGTCAAAGAAATTAAAAAAAAATAGTACGGGGTAGTTTGAATTCATGGTCAAAAAGTATTTGACAGTTTTTGAAATTTTTGTCTGTTAGTCTGTTTAGTTTGTACGTTTATAGTGTAGTAACGTTATGGGTGCATTTTTACACGTATGAATATTTGTATGGTGTATTAATTGCATTTAAAATATGTATACATAAAAGGGGCATGTATTATACGAAATTAATCCAAATTTAATTTTCAATTAAAATAAACACAAACATATGTATTTTTACGATAATTCATAGAGGCCTTTATTCGACTTAAATGTTCTGAGACATTACAAGGAAGAAAGTTGATAATAATAACACTACATTACTACGAAAAAATTTTTTATGTTATCTTTATCCCGAATTAAAATTATCACGAATTTGGATTGATTTTTCTGTTTTATTCTAAAGTTCTACAATAGATGTCGTTGTTTTGTATTTTTGCGCTATAGATATTTTTATTAATTGAAACAAAATAGAGATACCCATTTTAAAGCTTCATTATTTACTGGAACTTAACGATTAATAAAAATTAAATTAACAAATTAGCTTTTCGTAAAAGATTTCAAAACCTTAAATTTTTATATTGAACTTTTTATGTCACTGGATAATAGCAGTTAATACCTAAAATGGCTTTATTTGCCTATTCTTAAAGGGCTATTGATTCATTGCGTTATGATTTGGGTTTAAATTAAATTGTGACTTTGGCTTATGGATTTTATTACATTGTAATCTGCATTTGGGTAAAAGTTTTGTAGTAGAAAGTGGACGGGAGTTTCTCCGTATTTCATTGCTAAAAAAAGTGGTATCTGTTCATTCACAGGACATTGGAGAATATCATCAAGTGAGACTTTCTGTTGAACGATATAAAAAAAAAAAAATTACGCTCTCCAGAATCCTGTAGTGCACATCGTATTAGATTAAATTCACAGCGTAGACGTATAACAGACTATCGATCGATCAAAAGTAGTGAAGAGCGTGAGGCACGGCTCACTATTAACTGTAAGTGGCACGCTTTATTTCAGTAACCTGATATATTCCCAAGCACGAAACATTGTTAAGTCACTGATGTTTCACTTCAGTAGACCAACATATATTTTTTTGTTGTTGTTTCTCATACACGAAATTTCACGCAGACATAGTCGCAGGCACAGCTGGTATAATATAAATAAACCAATACAACATAAAGTTGTACAAGAAATTTATATATGATAAGCTGAACAATATGATACACGTATAGGTACATGATATATATAAACTTGCTACAGATAAAATACTAATATACTCATGAATGAATGATGAATATACAACGAGAAAACATAGTGATATTTTTTTACATAGAGCTAACATCTATACTGTTTTATTTGTTTAAAGATATAAATTATATATGGATAATATATATAGTAGAAAAATATAGTCGTTCTCAATTATTTATTAATGATTTTCTACTAAGAGTAACCCTTATTTTTCATGTTTTTATATACATCTACAACGAGGTTCCAGGGCACAAGGGAACATGCACTATAAACAACAAAAATGCATCTATTAATAAAAAATTAAAAATCTGAGTAACTGTCTTGTCTGTCTCAACAGAATTAGCTTCTGTTTTACATAGGTAATGAATATTTTCATATTTTCTAGCTGATGAAATGAAAATAAATAGAAGAAAAGACAATGCGAGGCAGATGAACGGACGAAGGAAAGTCTCTTTTATTGTCACGACAATGAACCCATGAAAATCTATATAATATGTTTAAGAAAAGTATATTGGTTATCAATCTCAAACGAATATATTTCTGTATCATTGATACAATTTTAAAATAACTTTTGGATAAAAGCTATTTAATTTATAAAGTACACCAACACCGACTGATGTATAAAAAGTCTTCCCATCTAGTCACGACTCTCCACTACAAATGCATAGACTAGACATTTTTTATAATTGCCATTAAATCTAATTTAAAGCGTTTTTTATACTAATGCATTGTTTATAATATTAAATATTTAAAAAATACAATTCACTTCGTTAATTTTGCGCAACAATTCAAACATGGACAACAAAAGAATAAAAGCATAGATAAAAATATTTCTAAGTTTATAGTATATCCATCCATATATAAGTACTTTTTTATTCTTAAATTTTGAGGGCTTTTATGCAATAGACACATGTCGGCCTCATAGTAGATTAACTCTTAGTATTTTCGCAATGCAGTTAAAATATTGTTTATTTATTTAAAAAAATATGCAACTGATTTGAACTGAACACACTAGTGGCTTCATTCAGTACGTATTATAATATTTTACGTCTATTCTGTTCAAACCATTTTTTATACATATCGTAAGTAACTCATTAATATACATTACTCCTCCCGGAAGCCATTATCATGTAGATAAAGTAAAGTAACACATCCTGTTACGGACATGACGTATGGGAGAAGAACAGGACACCCAGCGACGTTACGGTAATATTTCGACACTGACATGACTTTATTGCAACCTGTGCTTAAGCTTGTGTATATTCTCGGCAATAATGTCATTCTACACAACTCCGGTGATAATATATACCACAGAATTTCATATATCGTTGTCAACGGCGCACGCTGCTAGCAAGCCAAATAAGTTTATTAATATGTTATAACATATATATGTTTTATAAAGGTTATTGGTACATTATATGATATGGCACATTATATTTTTCGGGATAAGTATTAGAATATAACTGGATTGCAAAAGATTTGAATTTAAAAAGGTAAGGTTGAACGATTGGCAAGGTGCCGTAGCTAATAAATTAATTTTGTAATTTCATTTATTTTCTTTTTGGTAAAATGTAATAATGTCATAAAATAATTAACTAATATAAAAATGAATGAAATGAAATACTCTACGATGTCATTAATTAATCAATATGAATACAATGCTTTAAGGTTAATAAACACAGTTACGTTGTCATAAAATTGAAAGTGTTTTTAAATTTATAAGTATTTTTAAACATATTTCAAGCGACTTAAACAAACATGCACTGGAAAGTATAAGTTTCCAACGTATACATTATTAATTCTCTCAGTAACAATTGAATACTATTTCTAACTAATATAAAACGTAAACAAGAACTTTAAGAAAATTGAGAAGAGTGAATAAAATTTTATAACGTTTCTCGAAGTTATGTTGAAGTAGAAATAAGATCTCATAGTTAAGATAAAAAGTAAGAGAAGCGAAGGAAAGATTCTAACGATACTTTTCAAAAGAAAGGAGTTGCAATCAGCTGTTAGATAAAGTTGGACTTACTTGAAAGCGTGCAATCTAGAATTGGAGAACAGTTTTAAAACTATATCCACCTGCTTAGTTACAAAGTAAATTGTCTTTAAAATAATATTGAATCCATGTATTCATTCATATGTTATAAACATACGTGTTGAAACACATAGATACCTAAAAAGTGGAATTTGATTTCAAATTAGTGTACTCTTGAAGTACATTTGGCAAAAAATGAGTTCAAATACTAATATTTACTTTTAAACATTATATCTACCACTTGTTGGTGTCAACAAACTTATATATAAAAACTAAATATCCATGTAACTTCACTAAGTTTATTTTAAGCTAACCATGCTCGTGGCTCCGTCCGCATGGATTACAAAATTTTTGTTAATAAATTTGCAGACTTGCTAGATTGTAGATTCGGTAAAAGAATACTTAATTTCTCCCAGAAAAACCGTTCCAAAGAAGGTCCCGACAAAATCAATTTCTCTGTTTCGGAAATTAGTCTGGAAAATCAAAGACAGACAAAAATGTTTAAGTGTGTGCCTGAGTTTTAGTAACTTGTAAATAACTTATACAATATTATAAAAGTTTTTATTTAGAAATTACAGAAAAACAATTCTAATTTTATTTATTAATATAGTTTTACAAGTATTTATTTTATGAAAACTTAAATCTCAAGAGATGGTTTGAACGCACTAATCTATAGGAGTACCAGTCAGATTTTAATTCTTATTCTTTCTTTTTATATCCTATTTTTTTAGGACGGTTATAGGCTATATACCTTCTCGTTAAGACTCTAAGGCACTCCACTGAATAGTAGTTATGAAGTTAAGACATCTGGCATTCTGTAATCGTGTAAGGGGAGTGAAAACAAGAATAGGTTACACGGGTGCATAGGCGGCGGCGTGGTGGAGAGTTGGTTAAATAAATTTAAGACGGGTGGTTATATGAATAAACTTTTTATATAAGCAACTAATCAAGTCATCATTAAGTTAATTTTTTCAGGAAAAAAATACGAAGAACTTTATTTTCAAAGCAATCTACAAATTAATTTAAAGGAACGAATTGTTACCAGCTAAAAGGCTTATAGTCTCCATATTAGTTTGATTTGAAGTACATTCAGTATTAAGGCTTTACTTGGTTTCGTAATGCACGAAACTAGTGCATAAGTAAAAGCAAAATGTAATTTAATCCCAATGTGAATTCAGCTCGAGTCTCAATGATCGAAGCTGACAGTGCCGCTTCCAAGTTCGTAACTTCGTCCCTCCTATTTCGTATAGCCACATGTCGTAGAAAGTCCAGTATGTGGCTGCATTTCGGAGGATTCCAATTTAGTCCTATTTATACAACACCTCTTAGCCTGGGAGTTGAGATTTAAATCGTCTTGGTGATTTAGAGGTGTCTCATGTCTTACGTTCTATATTATATACCTTTGCCGTTTTGCTCATTGCTTCTTCTTAAACGGACTTAAAATAATTAAAAAATTCACTTTCCAATAAGTTCAGTTTTACAAACTTTGGTATTTTCTGCATTTAAGTCATAATAAATAGTTTTAATTATAATAATAATAAATTAGAACATTCCTTTGTCCCTTAGAAATATACATTTTAATTTAATTTTAATTACGTATTTAATTTTGAACGTAGCATGAAACGAGCACATTAAGTCTGAATAGATTGTACAATAAATTTGCTTTATAATATTTTAATGAATGAATGAAACTTTCAGTTTAATTTGAATTTTCAAAGTTACACAAAAATTTTAGGGTTCCGCACCTCAAAAGGAAAAAAGAACCCTTATAGTATCACTTTGTTACCCCTTTGTCTGAGGAGTGCGTGGTAAGAAGTTGAAATGATAATCAAATACTCAGTTCTGCAATCCTTTGAATCTCTGGTAAAATCAAACTTCTAAGTTAATGCAATTATAAGATACGGCCGTTTATGCCACATATATTAAAAATTTCGATGTATACGGACAACAGTTTTTCAACGACAAAGTTAAATATGTCCCTCAATACAGTTTATCTTTTTGCTAGAATTGTTCGGTGCTTTCTTCAGTAACTTTCTCTAATTATTTTGGTGAATGTGGCTATATAATTATGGAACCCTCGGTGCACGAGTCCGACACGCACTTGGCTAGTTTTTTTTTTAAATATAGTAACAACTATTATTTTAAATAAATATTGCTACATTCAGTATACTCATTACTGTAGTTTCTATTATTTATTAAATTTAGCTAATATTTTATATATACCTTTTACTTGAAAATTAATTAATATTTAGTACCGACATTACTATTAAAAGTTTTACTTTTGCTTATTGACCGTGAAAATGTTTATTTATAACTTTCTGACCTGTAATCATTTACGACAGTTACTCGTGAAACTCAAAACTCGTTAGGGAGTAGGGAATTTGTTTTTTTTTTTACGTTAATGTTTAAATATTTTTTTTTGTTTTACCACAGTTTTTTATTAAGTTTCTAATTTTACTACTCCACTTTTTAAATTATGATTTTTATAGTAAGTATCTACTTACTTAACTTATTAATTACTTACTATTATTAATTATACTACCTATCTAGGTAGTAGGTAGTTTGACCGCAATATCATCTGCCAGTAAGTGACGATTCTAATAATGTGGCAGAAGATAATAATACGCTAAGCCTAAAAATAAAACTGGCTCTTAAGTGCTGCTGTCTGAACACAGCAAGAGGTATTTTGCAACAGAATTCTAACTTAATGGTGGTATGTAGCCAGGCAGTTATTTGAAAACACCCTACCATCATATACGGGATGCATCACTACATTTTCTTTCACTGAAATATCAGGCTTCGACCAATGTTATATCAGAGCATACAACCAACGAGCCATGATTGCTTTTCTAAATGAAGATTAAAGTAAATTGAAATGTTTAATTCATCAGCTTTTGTACTTTCCACTCCCGAAGCTCGACGTCTGTCAAGTGGCAGCGACGCGGTACAATCGCAGCCAGTTTTCTCCGCAATCAACGTTGTACATTGTTGGCAGTGCCGCGTTGTGTGCATCTAGCATTGTCCCATAGTGCACCTGCGAGCTTACATCCCTCTTGTTTGGAACTAGAACACACGGATCGCGCGTCTTTTCATTGCAATTGTGTTACTCTCTATTGTCTAGCTTCGTTTATTCTCTGCTATTCGTCACTGCGACAGTTTTAACTTTCTAACTTTAGTGTCGCCAAATATTAAATTTAATATAAGAATGAGTGTTATCTTAATATAAAAAAAAATATTATTACTATCTAACCAACCGATATTAAATTATCAATCGATATTAAATTAATGACTACAGTGCGTTTTTTTATTCCCACGGACTAAAATGACATATCATGTGTTGCTAGTTTAATGTGTTTTAAAATAGTGATGTTACCAATAGGAACTAATCGTAACACTGTACGAGATAATATTATCCTATTGATAAGTTTTTCTGAAAAATTATGAACCCTCCAAACGTGGAATGGATTTAAGGCTGGCGGTAAGAGATAGAAAATCGCGTCTCTCGTAGGCATACCGAAGCGTTTTTTTTTAGTTTTATTTTAATTTGTTCGCAATATTCGTAATAATAATAGTAAATTAACGGGTATGTGGAATAACACAAAATAATTAAATTAATAAACAAAACTCTACAATTTAGTATTTAAAATCTTACGATTCAAATAATTGTAACACACTATAAAAATGAATGTGGCGACATTATTTGCTGGTTTCACAGTGGCCTATTCTTTATTACATGTTCCATCCCTTTACCAATAACAGGCAAAACTCTAGTGCAGGCAAGCAAATGTTTCAATTTGATGTAGGTATTTTGTAAGCAACATATTGTAAGGTGATTAAGTCTTGATTTTATTTTAATAAGTGCTTTACAAACTTACTTTTGGTACTTACATTAAAACGAAAACCAAAAATAAAATTTTATTAACAATTATATGACTATTCATTCAATAATACTTACCTATGCTGTCCAAATATATTTTTCTTAACATAAATACAATTTCCAATTTTATACTTTCCTATTCATAGAAATTTGTTGAATCGTAGTAATTAAATTTGATTTATCAACAATTACAGCTTATAAACTACCGTACATCGTCGACCATTAAAATAATTACTATCTGTAGGAAAGTAATTTTATTGCTACTAAGCACTTATGTATTAGGCTCTCGTCAAAATTTGACGAATAAACTGACCTCACCTAAGACCTACCTAAGTTCAGGCTCTTACCACGACTTATAGTTTTAAGCTATTAATTGCACCGTCTAGACAGCATAATAGCAAAACATGAATTCAAACTGGTTCGACTTAGAATTGCTTAAAATTTAATAGACTGTCAACATTTAGTAATAATGAATTTGAATATTGGAATAATGGAAACGTGTTCTAATTGTTAACACAAACAATATTAATGAGAATTGTACAAAAGCACAACTTGCAAGTATTGAATTTAAATATTTCATTTTGTATGTTTGGACATAGTCATACGAAAACTACTCAATGACATTTGAATGTCATGTATATTGTCTTTTTATATAAAAATATTGTTTGCGTCTATTAATGAATGCACTTATAAATTCTGAATAACTTGACCGATTGAGCTAATATTCACAAAATAGATTTATTTAATTGAAATGATGGTGGCGCTTTGGTCAAGCCATTACCGAAAAGGATAGAACAACGTCTACCGGGCCATCTAGTAGTTTGATTTTTGTTGATATTGCAATAGGCTTAGCCATAGGCATACAGTAAAACCATTTTTTTAAATAGGTAGGCCAAATTTAACTTTTTCTAAAACTAACTAACTTTTATAAATATATATAAAATGATGGTATCACAAGCGGACATTTGAATTTGAAGTAAACTTAGGCCTAATGGCAAATTTTAATTTCATTCGAATTATTATGATAATAAAGAAAGGTTTACAGTTTAATATAAAAATTGTCCTACAAAACTGCCCATAGCAGTTGGTCTGCAGGATCTCTGTTATTCTATATATATCTATTTATTATCTTAATTTTCTATGTTTTGCAGAAGATAATCTATCAATATTTTTTTCATTTTTTTTTGTTTTTAGGTGCATGTCGAATGTCAGTAAGCAAGCTGTTAAGAATGTATGGTATTCGTTTCTTTAAACTTTAAAGGTTGACAGCACCGTATTAATTTACTTATCTGCGGACATTGACTTTGTTTTAGTGTCGTAGTGTTGTGCAAAAGTTTTCTGAGCTACAATTCAAGAAAACCTCCTCAGCCATTTGAAGATTATCAGTTCTGTTCTACTTGCATTTTTCAAAGATTTGATTAAGTCGAAATGATAATAGAAGAACCTGCCCAACTCCTCACCCACTTACAGTATACCTCGTTATTAATATGTTGTAGATTACAAGTTTTTGAAAGTACCATACATTTTATATTAACACCATATTCACCGTAACAAGTAATTTCTATTTTCACCAGTTTACACTGAACGCATATGTGTGAAAGCGTTCTGTGTCGAACATGTACTGTCGCCCGTTGCGTAAACATTCACGGAATGCCCATCTATCATCCCTACACTGACTGACATATCAGAGCTACCATCAGATTTTTAATACTAGTCGTTACAATTCTATGCACAACAAGAAAGATATGCAAAAATAGTTTTAAAGTAAAAAATAATAGTAATATTCGGCAATTATGGCTCAGTCGTAACGTGTACGGACACCGCATTGATCGACATGGGTTGGAATCTCTGCAATAATTCTAAGCTTTCGGTAATGGAAAACAACAAGCAAACCATAGCATGGTAGTAGGATACTCAATGGCTGCCTTGCTAGTAACTATCCTCAAGTTGAAAATTTGTCACAGAAAACCCAATAACACTTTGCTCGACTTGGAAATCAAACCCAGGAATACCACTGAGGAAAGATGTAGATAATGTAACTTAATGCTACGGCTTAGGAACGGAGCGGTAAATAAAAAAGTAAGAACAACGATAGGGTACACGGATGTATCGACGGTGGTGAGCTTGTAGTTACTCGACTTTTAACACGGTTGAAACCGTAAGGTGAGGCACAGTGTACGGGCATCTTTTTGATTGCTATGTGATAAAAACTGGAAGACTTTTAAACTAATGTATTTAATAAAGACAATCGATGTGTTCACCGCCGTTCAGGTCTGAATGATGCCTATGCACTGACTTCATTTATAACAATTATAATAAGAAAGCGATACAACGAGCGTAATGCAGAACAAACTTGTATGGTGGGTTCGTACTCATAGTTAGCCTATACTAACATTATAAAGCTGAAGAGTTTGTTTGTTTAGTTGAAGGCGCTAATCGCAGGAACTACCGGTTCGAATGGAAAAACTATTTTAGTGTTGGATAGCCAATTTACCGAGGAAGGCTATAGGCTATATAACATCACGCTAAGACGAATAGAAGCAGAGCATCAATGGAGATCAAAACGGAGAAAATTTACTCCTTTTGAAATCTTCCATTATGTGACGCAGACGAAGTTGCGCGGGTCAGCTAGTATTAGATATTTGTAAATAATAATTAGAGAGATTTACTAACAATAAATTTAATCTACTGATCAATACAGTTCAGAATAATCGATCAGCTTGAATAAAAAGGGCAAAATGAGCGTACGTAATATAGTATAATAACGCATCAGGGTATAAAGCAGCGGTCATACTGAATCTGGTAACGCACCCGACTCTCTCGCCTCTCATCAATCATTCAGATATTGCGTGACGCATCAACTCTCTACTGACCGCTGCGGGCGTGACGCGTCGGACGACACTTCTGTCCGCGTGTTTATCAGGATTATCCGGGCTTGTGATGTTGGTTCTTGCTCTATGACGCGGCTTTAAATTTTTCTTTAAGTAGTTACACTTTTTAAAACTTTTTATTCTTTGATATTTTTTACTCTTTAAAAGGAGTTTCACATAATTGGAGATACAATGTGTATGTTTAAAAAAAGTAAAACTCGTTTGTAACTCAGGTCTTTTTTGGAACGAAAATAACATCCAGTAACATCTGTAATTAAATTTGTTTCTATTTAATTTAATACAAACAATAATTACTTTATTATTAATGATATTATTAATAAACATTATTTATTTATCATAAATAATATTAAGTAAACTTTAAAGAAATATTATTTATTATACGCATTCTTGTTATGAAAAATTAACTGAATTTTTTGTCATTTTTGGTGTAAATATAACTGTAAATGATATTATCAAAAAATACCAGTAAAATGTAACATGATTTATCTTCAGTTTTTTGAAGGGAAACTTCTTTGCGAGCATAAGGGGAAAATTTTTACGGATGCAACGCGTCACGAAGATGCGTCTCGAAAATGTGAAACGTTTTGAGAGAGAGAGGGAGAGAGCGATTAAGAAAGAGTGAGAAAGGGCGAACGTAGCATGAAGCACGTAGCCATGGAGACAACGTGTAAACAGTCAGTTAAATTTATAACTTAATATTTTGTGATAAATTTATTAATCGTCCTATACTAAGCAGTTGTTCAGAATAAGTAATATATTTGTTGTCTTTTTGTTAATATACAATTTTTTATGTACATTTGTTTGAAGGTTAGGAAGTTTTAATATTTACAAATAACATGTGACATTTTAATTTGCCACTCGTCATATAAGAATTTAATATACTTAATATTTTAATGACAAATTAATCCATTAAAATCCTAACATATTTTCCTTTTTCCCTCTCTCTAAGTCTCGGAAATCTAAAGCTTTAGATTAGTGTAAATATAAACGAGATTTAAAAATTAGTTTGCCAATGAAGTTTTAATTCTGACCTGTGTACTTTGTACGCACGCTATTTGTTTTGTATAATCGTAATATCTACTACATGGTCGAATAAGTTTCACTTCAAACGAGTGTAAAGGTTAATTTTTTTTTGTTGCCATCATAAAAGTTTAAAAATTAATATATGAATCAAATTATCTAACCGATTAATACAAGTATGGTTCAATTTTATAAACTACAGTTTTTTATTACTGTATCAAAATTAATGACAATTTAACTCTAACTGAACGATTATTTTTACTATGTAGTCTATAACTCCTTACTCCATATAGTGGAGACAGAGTGTTTTGTCCTAAATTATATATTCTTATAATATATTTATGTATCTACGTGATTTAATATTTCTTAGTGTTAAAGCTTAAAAAATATTTTAATGTTAACATACATACACACTAAGTACGAATTTTTTCTAAAGCAGTAAAGGTTTTCTTTGCGCATAATAATATATAATTACCTTACCTTAACTTTTAAAAGTAGTAAATGAAAAATAGGAATTTAGTATGAATTTCTTATGCGTAAGTTATTGAATTTATTTAGATTCATTTAAAATTCGTACGTTACCAGCGTACAATAGTAGTAGAGATTTGCAAATAGTCCATATTTGTTAACCCACCGACGGAACACGACACTAGAATGTTGCATTGTATCGTTGAAGTACAGCGGGAAATACAAGATGCAATACTAGAAATACATTGTATATTAAAAGAAGTTCTTTCCAAAATACGTCCAATAAAAACGGTTTTTAAATATCCGATATTCAAAGATATTTTCTATTAATAATTTATTTGAAATTTCTTTGCTAATTCCGTCTGAACTAGTAAATTTTAAATCTGTAAATAATAGTGTAAAAGAAGAAAAATTAAAAAGTGAAATGTTAGTAACTGAAACGATAAAAGAGAAACGGTCAAGTGCGTATATCCGATTGTTATTTATCTGTAAACAATAAATGATAAAAAGTGTTAAACTAATAATAATATTAATTTGTCTTGTGACAGATAGCCGATAGTAACTAAATTCCTTTCGTTATATTATTATGTTATTACCAGATTTCTATGCACTTTTGTATGTGCTGTACCATAGATGTAGTATATATTATACTATACATGGGCGATGGTTAGGGTCCCGCTAATTCGGGATTTATAAAAACATTTTTTTTAATTTTTTTTTTTATTAAGATACGAAAATTGAGAAGTGATGAACATTTTATCTATATACTGGCAGCCCGCCCCAGCTTCGCACGGGTATAATTTACTAAGTGGTGTATTTTATGTTTAAAAAAGTCTTATTTAGAGTTTTAATATGCATAGTTCATAACTTCTTAACTGCTTCATTAGCCTAGTGGTCCTAAACTAGACTGCTGGGCTCGAGGTCCTAGGTTCGATTCCCAGGTCGTACGAATAGTTACAAAAAGTGCTCTTAGCCCGTAATTCATCATTTCATTATCATCATCATCATTTGTACCCGTACGAAGTTGGGATGGGTCGCTAGTAAATTAAAAACTTAATCAGTACATTCAATAAATGTATTAAGTACGTTAAATTTATTTATAATTTGTTTTTATATTTATGTTATATAAAATAATATTATTGGCACATTTCTTCAAAATCCTGGTGTTCTTCAGTTAGTTATCTTGAAACTATGTTTTAAACCGACTCCAAGATAACTAATGGATTTAATCTGACTTAAGCTCTCTGCAGTGTGATAAAAACAGTTTGTTAGGGCTGTACCTACCAGATTAGGAGCTAGAACAACGACAAAAGTCGGGTCTATGGAAAAGGACACGTGACCTCGTTGATTGTTGACTTTAAGACTTTAAGTTGTAGAAAATAAAGTCGTAGAGATCGAGTGGTTTAAACTGGCGAAATATTGATTCGATGTCCGGAGGTCCGAACCCAATCTACCCAGGAATTTTCCGGAATTGCCGAACATTTACTAATTCAAAATAGTAAACACTATGGGCTGACGGAGAAGGAAAACATCGTGAGGAAACCTTCAGAATGTTTAAGAAATGTTATTATTAAACGACGCGTAATAATGACTAATAATAATGCTATGAATAATAATTAATAATAGATAATACTATTTCTGTTTAAAGTTATCATTATTTTTAAAAACACTCCGATTATTAATTAAAATCTCATGTTTATATCGTTGCTTAAGTTAAAAGGATTTTATATTCTCTAAATCTTTTTTACGCTTCTTAATACCGGCATAATTTGAATATTTAGTAGTGTAGTTCATGTTATTATTATAATTTATAAATAATATTCTAATTTTATTTTATCCTGACTGTAAAGCGCCATCTTTTATTATTTATTTATTAAAACTTCGCTAGATGTCGCTACGGACTGCAAATTATTCTGTAAGCTAAAAGAAGCATTTTTATTTACGGTATATCAATAATAAATCCAGTCAATCCAGACCGTACTCATGATGTCAATTTCATTCATGACACGTGACTTCAGATAAAAATAAAATTTTCGGTATTTCGGTAAACTGGGATTTACTAAAAATAAATAGCATAAAATGCGTTTCTGTTTTGCTTCGTAAGAAAAATCATTAATCAAAATTTTAAGCATATGTTATCTTACTTACAATTTTAAGTCCTAAATTACTTCTTATTATCCTAAGTAAATAATAAATTAAATAGAACAAGAAACTTATATCTAAATAGTATAGGATAGTCCTTGTTTGCTTTCAAGACGATTGCATGTCAAATGAACAATTTTATTTAGGGAGACTCAAATAAGGCTAACAGAAAGGTTGGGAAGTGAACGAGGGTCAATATTTGCTTCTCGTCAGGCAAAATTGTGGGTGAGCGTACTTGACACCGGCTTAGTGGAGTACAAACAGATAAACGCCTCTTAGCCACCTAAGTCATATATTTGTACACACTGTGTTGCATATTTTTAAATGGAAGCTCCATTTAATTTCGAAGCTATAACTATTATCTAAACACAGCCTGTATTTTAGGTACCAGAATTTTATTCGATAAGCTCATATAATATTATTTTATAATAATCATAATCATTTATTTTAAACAATGTAATGCATCAAGTATGGCTGAACCCAGTTACCTGAACTAGGTATAACCTATGTCCAGGTAAGGTATTGGTGTCTTCCCCAATATACAACAATTACATGATTTCTTACTCTCAAACTACGAATTAAAAGAACAAAATAAAATAACAAATGAGACAAACTACAGATAACAGTGTATGTTTTATGTCTTTGTGTGCGTTTTGTGTGTGTGTGTGTGTGTGTGTGTGTGTGTGTGTGTGTGTGTGTGTGTGTGTGTGTGTGTGTGTGTGTGTGTGTGTGTGTGTAATACATTTGCTTACAAGTTTATGTAAACAGCTTGTATGTTGTTTGACATGAGAAATCCTCACTAATCTTTGTGTAATGGCATATTTACTATTTTACTGCTTGTAATAGATTTTCTACTCCATAATAATCATATTTATAAAGAATTTTATTTAATGTATTTCTTAGTCGATGATTATTAAGACTCTTAAACGTATTATGGTACTTGAAGAAATTATATAGATATGGGCCTTGATATCGATATGTCATACGAGGCAGTGTAGTTTTAATCTGTGGTACAGGAAAGTGATTTTATACGGGTTGTTCCCGTTAAAGTGGAACTCATATTTTGGGGGTAGCGTCTAATACATTGGTAATTAAATAACTTTCGAACGGACAATAATTTAGCCTGCAGATACAATAGTGTTGTAGGGTGTGTATAGGGTAGCCGTAGTAGAACTTTAATAACGGCCCTTTGTGTACGTTCAACAATAAGAAGCAGTGACCTAGACACAGCACCCCACGAACAAATACAATATCTTAATAAACATTCACAAAGAGCCTTATACATTTGAATAAGGATGTTATAGTCAGCTACAACTCGTAGTTCTTTAAATATATATATAATATAAGCTTCTGTATCCGATAATTATCCTTGGGTCTAGATTTGTTTGCGATACTGAAACAAATAAATTTTGTTTTATCCACATTTAGCGATAAGAGACTATTATCTAGCCACGCTGAAACCTAGGATAGTCCAGTCTTCGCGTATTCACGGACGTTATTTCAAATAGATCCGTGGAATAAGAGAACCGTATCATCTGCGAATATTATTAATTCAGAATCACTCGTATCGAGGACCTTACACAATTCATTGATATAAATGAGGAATAACGTAGGCCCAAGTGTACTGTCCTGAGGGACCCCGTAGGTACAGTATTCGTTATTACTTATATACTCATTTTCACGTACACTTTGAATTCTATTCGTCAAGTAGTCTGCAAATCACTGAAGTGCTTTTCCTCGAATACCAATATTTTCTAGACGTGTCAATAATATAGGCACCGAAACAGTATCACAGGTCATTTGTAAATCCAGAAACACACCAACGCATTTGTAACCTTTATCGAGGTGGGAGGAAATCTGTGTGGGTAATTTTAAAACAGCATCATCGGTCGATTTATTTGCTCGAAAACAAAATTGGATAGGGGAAATATAATTGATTTTATCTATATAATTCATTAACCTCTTGTTTACAAGTTTTTCAATTATTTTTGACAGAGAAGGGAAAAGGGAAAAGGCCTATAGTTACCTGGAAGGGTTTTATTACCTATTTTAAATATAGGTGTAATGATAGCGGATTTCAGAACTTTAGGGAATTGACCAGATTCGAAACTCATTTTTCAAAGGATAAAGGATGAATTAAACATATTTTAAAAGTTTTGAGAAAATTCGTTGATATGATATCCAACCCTGAACCATATTTGATTTCAGACTTGATATAATGCTTGCAATTTCATAATGATCAGTCGGAAATAAAGACATTGTATTAACGGGGGTAGTTATAGTTTTAGCGTGTTTGGCAATTTCTAACTCAGTGGTATTCATTTTGCTTAGTGTAATATTTGCTAGCTTGCATCTTATTGAGGTGAAGTATTGGTTAAAAATGTCTAATGATTTAACATGGGTATTTTCAATATCTAAAAGTTCAGTGCTTGTTTTCTTGTCACTGCCTACATTACATACTTCTTTTATAACTTTCCATGTACCTTTAATATTACCCTTTTTTATACTGTAACTTATAGTATTCTCTCATTAATGGCTTAATAATTTTGTTACATCATTTACGATAGGAAATATAATACAATCTCATAGTATCATTCGCATTATTTTTAATTTGTAGATGAATCTTATCCTTACGACGCAGTGATTTGATTACTCCTGGAGTAATCCATGGTTTCAGTGGCATATTTCGTCTTGTAACTTTTACTGTACTAGAGTTTGTATTTAAAATAAATTGCAATTTATTAATTAACATATGAAATCCTAGATTAACATCTGTAGTTTCATAAATTTCCTTCCAGGTTTCTTTTTTAAGATATTCCTTAATACTATCAGAATTCAAAACTATTTTATATTTTGGTGGTGTTTTTGTATTAATTTTGGCATTACTTATATATAATAAAATAGGTGAATGGTCTGTTACTTTATCAAATAGTATAGTTTTCCATTTAGTATGCAGCGATATCGATATAGCGACATCTATCTCTTTAGACTAACAGTGTAGTCAGATCTAAAAAAAAAACCAACCGTCGGGTTCGCGGCTGAGTGCCCTAACCGCTCGCCCCCAAGTTCGGTGAAGCTGTAAAAGCCGCAGCGGCTTCAGGGCCCTTAAGGCTAATAGTGTAGTCAGTTAAAAAAAAACAACCGTTGGGCAAGCTGCTAGAGGTGTTATATTAGGCTGATATTTTCGTATTCCTAATATGGAATATATTAGTTAACTCATATTAGATTCCCGTACCTATTATTTGGTATTAGTCAAATAATAGTCACCGATTCAATATTCGCTATTAGCTACCTACTTGAATCTAATACTGATATTAAGCGTATCTATTCTCTACTTAAAGAATTTGAGTATGAAATAAAAGATTATTGTGAATATTTATTATTATTATCCGTATGTTTATTATATAACGTAAATGAAAAAGTGATAAAAATTTCTTGCGTATTAATAAACTAGTTGTTCCTGCGGCTTCGTTCACGTGGACTACAGAATCCCCGCGCGAATCTTGCTCCCCTGCTCCCGGCTATTTTAAAGACAATAATGCTTAATTTCAGTGAAAATCCTGTCGATATCATTCTAACCGTTTCGGAGATTACCCGGAACAAACAGACAGACAAGAATTTTTGAAATGGGTTTTTTGTTATAGGTATCGTATATACTTTCATATGCATTTAGTAAAAAAACTGTTATTTTTTGACATTACAAACAGACACAATTTTGTTATTTGTATAGATTACGGACTGTCGTTAACGGTTAAAATATATTATGTTAAAAAATATCACTATGTCATGTACTACAATTATAGATTTTTATATACGTCCATTAAATCGTCAATCGATTGATTTTTTAGTTGATTCTAAACACAAAATATGTATGCAACAGCAGCTAGTTACATGGAACTGAAGGAACCGCTAATATAATACGAAATATCAATAGATACCTAATACAAAAATTACAAACTAATCTGTGAAAGTAACTAATATCCGTATTAGCTAATACACTGATATTCGTTAAAAACGGTGCCTAATATAGTGATTCTGTTCTCATTGCTTGCTTACTGTGCTACCAACTCATGCAGTTTTCATACGAAGCCCGACGTGTATTATGATATCTTGACTCGCCGCGCGGATCGTGAATTGCGTGCCTATTATTTTACTAATATTTGTTATCATAATATATTAGTCCGTGGCGCGTATTATAATCCCTGTACCTATTACGAATATATTAGTTACACCTCTAGCAGCTGCCCGTCAGACATAACACCAGTTTGGTCGGAGGATCCTCCCTTTATTTAAAAAATGGTGATCAGACGTTTAAGCGTTTCATCCACGAAGTTCTTCTAGGTCTCGACTTCGTATTTCCTTTCATCGATAATCTCCTCATAGCCTCAACTGACGAAGCTATGCATCGTGAACATTTATGAACAACACTTCAACGCCTAGAAAACCATGGTATTAGGATCAACCTGTCAAAATGTATCTTTGGTCAAACTAGAGTGACATTCTTGGGTTACACTGTATCATCAAAAGGTTGCCTGTTCAAATCACGTCGGGGTCACCAAATGTGGGGGCGATTATTACCGCCTCCACATTAAAAGGGAGGATCCTCCGAACAGACGGGTGTTATATCTGGCGGGCAGCTGCCCAACGGTTGTTGTCGGGTTCTTGTATATATACTCAATTGTTGAGTTAATTTCAATATCGCGATGTAGGATAGTTCGTTTGTGGCGAGATAGATTTCGCTATATCGATGTCGCTACAAGTATTACATTTCACCATAAAATGATCAATGCAAGAATCAATTCTTGTGGTGACAGTAATGCCTTGCCTTAGTCCGTACAATGCAATTAAATTTATATACTCATGAACGAGGTTATTATTGGAATGTGGTAGGACATCAATATTTATATCTCCTGTGAAGATAATGTTTTTAGTTTTTATGTCATTAAGGATAGCGTCTAATGAATCAACATTGGGTGGAATAGAATGTTCACTAATCCAACATTCCGTTAAAACTAGTGCGTCTTTTTCTATATCTATGTTTGTAACAAACAACATAAATTTATCAATGTTACAATTAATGCTACGAATGTTACAATTAATGCTACGAATATTTTGGCTATTAATACATAATGAATTGTGATTCTTATCTTTTAAATTTAAAGTTTCTCCACAAGATGTGGGATCCCTTATTTTATTGCAATGTACTTCCCCTGTGTTATTAACATTTGTGATAATTGTTTTATTAAAAAAAATTTAATGTGCCATTTTATTCATAGAATGTCATAATATTATTGTTCGGGAGACGCTATATGTGTCACCTCATTACTGTATATAAATAACTCACTTTTAAATGTAAGGTAGTTCATGTGTATGTTTGTGTCAGGTTTAATGTGACGAAAAGTTTTAGTCATTTCACGGTAATTTTTTTTAAATCGTTACATTATTTATTGCTATTTGCGGAGAACCTTCAATCTTCTTTAAAAATATTTTACCATGAGACGTCCAATAGTATGCATAATCGTTGTCTTTTGCAAATTTTCGTGCTAGGTAAAACAATCTTCTAGTGTAAGTCGTTAGTGTCTCAGAAATAAAGATTGTTTTTTTTTCGGACCTTTCAAGGATAGATGTGATGTGCTAAGTTTCTCGTATTTTTTTAACGTTTGTGCTTTATTAAATACTCTTACAGCTCTAAGTAAATTATTTTTTACTACATTACTCACAAAATCAACTATCACAGGCTTATCTACGCTGAATGTGGCATTAACTCGATACTCATTCTTTACATCGCAGTTCTGAGTACAAACATTTAAAACAGTACTAAAAGATTTTATAATATCAACTAACTTTTGTGAGTGCTCCATAGATGTCTTTGATATATTTCTTATTTCTAAACCCGTTACTCGACTATTGCGTTCCATATTCTCAATTTCTAATATTTGCGTGTATTGCTAATTTTGATTATACTTCACTTCCAAATAATTCATTCGAGATAATAATTCATCATATTTCTGCGAAAAGAAATCTATCGAACTACGAATATCGGAATTTAGATCTTTAATTTCCTTCATCGAACTTAAAATTGTTGAAAATTTTGCATCTTGGTTTAATTTGAAGGACGATAACATGATCAACAATTCCTGCTTGAACAACTCTAGTTCTTCTTTATTACGAATAAAACCCAAATCAAAGAAAATAATCTAATTTAATCTAAATATATATAAAAGGAAAACTCAAATTTAACCCATAAAAGGGGTGTAACGGGGGTTCCATATTTGTATGGAGAAATCATATAAGAATTTAAATATATAATATATAATTTAAATATTTTTACAATTGAACAACAAAAAAACGTATGCGTCAGAGGCGCGCGGCGTTGCGATAGAGAGTTGGTTGAATAAATTAAACACTGGTGAAATCTTGTGGCACAGCTAGTATAATATAAAAGAAAACGGGTAATACCTAGTAATGCCAACACTGTGCTAATACAATAATGTTGACAAAGTATAATATTTTATACTTATCTCAGGTATTTATATCGCATGTTAGTTACACATTAACTTGGTTAAAATCGAAAATTAAGTATATCATTTTTGTTTTAATAATAATAGAATTTACAATTAAAACCAGTTTTTTGAAATCTATTTAGATAAAATCATTGAGTTTTGCAATTGTGCGCGCTTCAGGTAATAAACTGCTGGAAATATTTTGATCAATTTATTTTTTGTTTTACTCCTAATATACTTGGTCCTTATTAAAAAAAAATCACGTTATCTGCATTGAAAAGAAGTTTATGGAAAAATTTAAAAACCTACGGTTTTCTAAGAATTGCGCGTTTTTCATTCGTCCACAAGAGCGAAGCCGCGGTCACAGCTAGTAAATAATAAATAAATATAGTCATAACCATAATAAAACTGTATTCAATTTAAAAAATTAAATATAATTACTATTAAAAGCCTTTTCCTCGCAATAGTCCGCTGTCAAACTATATTGACTGATTATACAGAACGGTCCTTTCATGCGGGTTGCATTATTATGGCACTGCATGGAAGCGGCGCAACAATGCCATCGATTGAAATGGTTTACTAATGAATTCGTTTATTTTGTAAGGTGTAATATTCAGTAAAATCAAAATTAATACATATTATAGTCTGCAAGTGAAACAATTTCACTTTTTCTTCTCCTTCTTGTTTTGGCGCCTCAAAAACACTTGCTAGTGTCAATGTTTTAAGCCTTCATTGTATTCCAATATACAAAGTATAGTCTAAAAAGTCAAAAAGTCGAGTCGAATATTCATATCGAATAACTGAAAATTATATGAATAATTTAAACTAATCCAAATGTTGGAATATTCGACTCATTTGAAATCGAATACAATATAAAAAGACTAAAACTTGGTTTACATTGTTTTTCTTTTTAAATATATATATTAACTGGCGAGTCAATAAAATCACTTAATATACATATATCATTAAACATACACGAGGTATTTAGATCGCTTTCCTTTTAGGAGAGACCACATATAAATCACATGAGTAGTTTTGCATCAATGTTACTAAGTGGTCTTCCCAAAAAGCCGCTTAACGCTTGATGGTAGTATAAATAATGTACGCAGGTAAATGATTATTTGCAGTTTCTATTTTATTAGATTCTATTTCACATTCTACTTTAATCAACCGTACTTGACATGATTATTTTTTAGATTACCGTAATGTAATAAAAGCTTCGTAATTTAGAAACAAAGTCCATAACATAGGTTTTTTTTTTATATTATTGTATAATAATAGTAATTTTCTATAAATATATTAATTAAATAAGCACAATTATGTAATTACTGGTTTCTGCTCGCGACTACGCAACCATGGCAAGAAAACATATTGCTGAACTCGTATTGGAGTTTTTGGCGGGATCTTGAAGTGACATGTTGTGGTTTTTTTTTTGAATTCATTTATTTAGGTTTACTTCTATATTATGTAATATTCGTGGCGTTTTGCGTGATATACTTTGGTTTTTGTGCATAAGTGAAGTGGATTATAAATATAAACTGAAAGCATACATTCTGAGATCCCAGAAAAGTTATCACAAAAAACAAAAGTAATAAATGTCCACTCAAGTCATATAAATACTTTCCATCCCTTTCAAAGTAAAATTCATAGTCATGACTGTCTGCATAAAAATGTGCCGAATTGTAACTGTGCCCCAATAGAACAAGTACCATGTCATACCTACCTGGGACTAATAGTGGATGACCGCTTTAATTGGAGTTATCAGGTAGAATCCGTATGTATTAAGTTGCGCGCCATACTCGCCAAACTTTCTATTATAAAGCGAAATGTGCCATATAGAATTCTCTTGCAAATGTACATAGCTCTTGTTGAATCTGTTATTTCGTATGCTCTTACCAGCTATGGACGCACATTTAAAACTTACCTCGATAAGATAAAGAATCTGCAAATTTGTTTTTTAAAATTAATAGTACCAAGCAATATGAAAAACAAATACTGCTATAACTATATCGGTTTATTCAAATATTGTAAGGTGCTACCTGTTCATGTTCGCGCTGAGTACCTGTTATTAATAGAACAATTTGAGAATTCCGATATACAAATACCAGTTAAATATGAAATTAATACACGACAGGCATTAACAAAACCTTTAAAAATACCACATAAAAATAACTTCTATGGCAGGTGTACAATATCTTTCACGATACCTGACATTATTAATAAAATACCACTGGACGATAGGGATTCAATAAATAATAAAAACATGAAATACAAATTTAAAGATTATTACATCAACTCTATTGTATAAGTATAGTAAATTATAATCTTTTAACAGAACGTTAGGTTTAATACTATACATATGTATATTAAGAACAGCAACGCGTTGAACAAAACCTTAGGCCATGGCATGTTAAGACAAACCTCAGAGGTTTTATAGGATGCCTATAACAATAACTTTTATATAAATTTATTTGTGAAATAAATAAAATAAATAAAAACTCCCTGGGTCGTTCTAACAAGAGAGCCACCATCTTGTTAGACGCCACTTTGAATAAAATACCTACTATTACGAAGGATTGAAAATATTGACGCTGGCAAGTGCTTCTGCGGTGCCAAAACAAAAAGAAGAAGAAGACGAAGAACTCGTAGTGCTTATAAAATCATAGTTTCATAAAACTTTAGTAATTTTTATTCAATGAAGATATCGTGATTTTTTGAAAGTTAAGGACCAGGTATCTAAAGGAGTAAAATAAAATAAAAATTGATCAAAATCTATCTAGTAGTATTTATCTAGTGCGCGCACAACGCGAAAACCTCCGTTATTTTATTACCCGACTTCAACAAAAGACCTCAAAATAGATTACTCAATTAGAATGCATTTTTTTAATGGATGTTCAGCCATAACTTCTTTGTTTTTATTTTTGTTGGATAGGGGATACCTCAAGAGTGTACCACCTTTTCATTTCATTGGCATTGGACTTTCAACTTCGAAGAAACACAAGGGAACTCTTCAAACTCATAGAGTTGGTTTTCTTTTTTTGTTAAAAATTGTCTTGTCTATAACAATGTTACTTTTCACCCGACTTCAACAAAAGACGGAAGATTACTAAATTGAAACGTTTTTAATGGATGTTCAGCCGTAACTTCTTTGTTTATGAACCGAACTGGATGATTCTTTTTTTTTTGTTGGATAGGGGATTCAGTGGCATTGGACCTTCAACTTCAAATATACACAAGGGAACTCTTCAAACTCATTGAAGTTTGTTTTCTTTTTTGTTAAAGTTGTCTTGTTTAAATAGATTAGTAGGAGAAGCTTTCTCATTTGGTTGATTTAGTTTTTTTTTTTTTTTTTTTGTATAATCGTAAAAATTATTTTAATTCTCGTATCTACACCAAACTTAGACAAAAAATATTTTAACCACAGATTTTCTTCTATAATTTTTCAAATGAATTTTCAAAAGTACCTACCGTGTTACGTTGTCTTTGTCAGGATTTTGATCTGTCGTTTGGATATTATGCGCAAGTGAAGTAGATTATCTATACTCATATAATAAAGCAGGAAAGACTTTTTGTTTGTTTGTTTAAACACGCTAATCTCTGGAACTATCGGATTTGAAAAATTATTTTTAAATATGATAGTCAGACTCTTGAGGAATAGTATAGGTTATTTAAGATTAGGCTATAACTCTCAGATAGCCTTAAACGTTTTTGTTACGTAAGTTGGAAGTCGAGGTCCCTCCGAACTGCTTTAACCGCGTACGCTGGCGTCATCGTTAAGTATACAGAAATACAATGTTCCACAATAATATTATACTTTAGTATATCTAAAAAAAAACAGCAATAGCATATGCGTATCTCTTATACATAAGCCACAATAATGTATTTTGTGACAAAGATTTGTTGAAAATTAAAAAGTGATATATAGAGATTATTTTTAGACATTGGAAATTAATTCTTACAAACAAAAGTTACTTCAACATAAATACAATTTTATGAAGTAAAATTTTCTGTGTAGAGTATGCTATTTGGATACATAGTTTAGGAGATAATGAAAAATTAAAATAATTTTTACTTGCGGGAAGAACAATTATGATAGACTACATGGGTGCGTTGGGGGCGCAGTATATGTCGGATAAAATTAACACGGGTGAAACCGTTGGGCACCCTAGTAAGTAATATCTGGGAACATGCATTTTAAATTGCCATAACTACTTCAACGGTTTTAACAAGGGAGCCGCCATCTTGTAAGCGCTATGTTTGAAAATTACAACAATAATTAGAAAAGTACATTAAATTACAAAACAATTTTCAACAAAAAAGAAAACCAACTTCAATGATTTCAAAGAGTTCCTTAGTGTATCTTCGAAGTCGAATGTCCAATGCCAATGAAATTAAAATGGGATCAGCCCTGAAGCCCTTTCCAAGGAAAAAAAATCATCTAAATCGATCCATAAACAAAGATGTTATGCCTGAACATTCATAAAATATCGACCTACAATCTAATTGAAAAGCTCCTCCTTTTTCTGAGTAGGTTTAAAAAAGAATATTTCTAACATAATATAGGTTATTAATTATAAAATAGATCATAACAAATTGTATATGTATTTTATTGTCTTCATATTATAGTCGTTCTTAACTGAATACTTGGTTTACTTAAGTAATGCTGGCCCATTTGGTAGCGTGTACGGACTCCGCGTCGATCGACGTGAGTTCGAATCCCTGCGAAGAGCCCGAGCTTTCGGTGAAGGAAAACGTAATGATGGAACCATAGCATGGTGGTAGGGCTTTTTCTAATACCCACCTGACTAGCTACCACCCTAAAGTTAAAAATGTGATGCCAAACACCAACAGGTGTCTTCCGGCAGCTGCACTTGAGAGCCAATTTTCCACTAGACTTAGCGTGCTACCATCTTGGGCAACATCGTCACATAAGATCAGGTAAGAATGTGGCCACAATGCTAATGCTACCTATAACGATAAAAAAATAACATTCTTTTATACACAAATATAAGAAAACCTTCTTCCACGCATTCATGAAATTTTGTTTCTTATTAAGTATTTATTTGACATTGTCTTGTCTGGAGGTCATATGATGTTCTATTGTTTTCTAACGGTTCACATAGAAAAAAGAAATGGCGCAAATGTGGCGGTAATCGAATAAAAAGGACACACGATTGTGACAATGAAGCAGCGAACAAGGGAGGAAAATGAAATGGCGTCCCATTCTAGTCACCTGTCGCGCCGAGAAATGCAAAGTCCACAAGTTAGTTTTTGCTCAAAAACAAATCTTTTTATGGACTATATTACGTCAGAGATTCTGGTTAATATACTGCTTGTTATGTGCTATGGAGTAAACTCAATAAAAACTGATTATATAAATCTATATTACCTACCTATAAAATTTCCAGCATTAATGGATACCGCATAAAAATAATTTACATTTCGCAATTTATAAACTTTACTAAAACTTATTTACGATAATTAACAAGTATATGCGAGTTCCATATGACGTCTCTTCCTGAATAAATTAAATATTACTTTAATATAATGACATTTATTATTAAAAGTATGATAAACATCATGGGATAAAGAACTTGATTTCACAAACGTTGCTAGTAAAAAACATGAATACATATTGGGTTCCGAAACATATTCACGCGTAACGGTTTGTGAGTTGTGTCCTATGAGACGGCAAACATTCGTTATCATCATGTGACGTGAACCCGCGCTTGCTACACACCGGTGTGTAGTTTAGCTGGCTTACTTTTACAACAGAAATGTTTGAAATATAAATCAGCGGTATAAATCAGACTACAGCCGCTTGTGGCGTAGGCCAAATTCACCACCTTATTGAGGTTTAAATCTTAAGAATCTTTTTCTTTTATAAAATAATTATCTCTCATTGGGTATTCCTTGTGAACAATCCGAGCACAAAATAGACAGGAATTACCACAAGGCAACTCTTTAGTATAGACAGTTTTGCCAGTCGTTATAGTGAGTGAGATGACTACACTCAATTTAGAAAAGGCAATTTTCAGATTCCATCACAAATTAAATAACAAATAGTCCTGTGCGTATTTTAATCGGTTAGAATTGTATTATTTATAATGCAAATATTCTATTAATTTATTTTGGTTCAGATTACAAGACATTAGTAATTTTAATTATGGCTTAAATTTTTAACGATACCTACTATTTTATTTACGTTATAATTTTTATCGTAAGTTATATAAACCAGCATTTTTATTTATCTATTTATGTGAAATGAAATGGTCATGCGAGCTTATAGTTCTGTGTTTTTGGATTGACCTTTACAATTATTTTCTATATTATATATCCTGGTCATAACAGTATCAGAAACAAATTAGATGACCAAATCGAAGATTAGATTTTTTAAATTACATTCCATTAAATTGACGATGAATGCTAATGTAGCAAGCGAACAAGTTATCATTCTTGTAGCTTTAACGACACAACTGTGTGTATGATGATATCCAGTGGGCACATTAGCGACTCTGACAGTTCATTTATCTTATTTGCTGCCCCGTTAATTAAGTCTTTCCAGCGGTGGTGTTATAATTTCGTAGTTGATTTGTTTTAATTATGTAAAAACATAAAATATTTAAAAAATATTAAATACTAAGTACAACTGCGAGTAAATAACGGTAAATTATGAATTTTAATACAACCATTTTATTACAGAGTATGTAATTATGAACGGTTGGTAATTTGCAATTGTAATTAGTATTTACCGCAGTTAGTCGTTTACGTTTAGACTTTAGACATCATATTTCATTCAAGAGAGAGACCCGGGAATATTTGTAAGGATTTCTTAAACAAAAAAAGTTAATAGTAAATTAACATAAAATAATTGCACAATGACGTATATTCATTAATAAGTAAGAGTTTTAACTATTTAGGAAACGAAAAAGTTTGTTATTCAGTAATATCAATAAGTAATGTATATTTTTTATAACATTAGGAGTAACAAATAACATCCCAACGCCAGTCTCAATTATTGTACACCGTACAATTTACCGAATAACAAAACAAAATTAGCCATTAGGAGGCGGTAGTTGTCATATTGGTACGCGATTAGATCGTGACTATAAAATTGAGGGAAAAACCGTACATTCATTTATAACTAGTTTTTTTTTAAATAAATAAGCACGTCCTTGTTTTTTAATGTAAGATTTTATTCATTTTTTCATCCTTGTTTTTATGAAATCTATCGGTCATCGAAGCCAGGTTTTAGCAATATTGAAAATGCTTAGTCGCATATTAAACTAGTCTTTCTTTTCTTGTCATCTTTTTCTTTCATCATCATTCTTATTTGATGATGATATCTCACATACACACGGAATTACTTAAAACGTTTAAGTTCTTATCACAGGAAAAAACTCTGGACTATAATCTCGAGTACCTAAGTCATTGTTGACTTTAATACCTTGCTTTTACATAAAATGTATGTTTACAGGATTATACTGTAAAAAAATAATATTACTTTAAAAACAAATGTCACGAATATATTTATTTCATCAATTTAACGTTTAGTGGATCTCTTAAGGAACATCGCTGTGGCGTAAACACTGTAATCTTAAATAATATACAAATATTACATAACAAAAACTAACAGCCTTAATATAATATTATTTGAAATGTCGCAGTATACGCGGTTCTTGTGCGCAGCCTCTTACATTACTGAACTAGGAAGACAAAGGAAACTGAGGAGTGACAATTGAAATTCCAAGGAAAGAGTACACATAGAGTAGTGAAAGGATATTAAATAAGAAATTCTCTATGTAAAAGAAACTATTTAACTTATTATTATGCGTATAAGTAACGTAAAACAGTTAAACAGCTAAAGTCGTGGTACAATGGGTGCCCGGGATTCGAGTGAGAAATTATGAGTTCTCATAGACTATCCAATTAAATGCGATATGTCATTATCATATCATTATATATTTATTTTAGTTGCGGAATATTGTTTGTTCTACTTTTTCGTTGCAGTTTATGGACCATAAATCGTATAAATTTTGTAAGACTATATCTCGTCTAAACTATTAGACGACAAACTTACCAAATTTACCTAAATAAAAAAAAAGCGTGTCTGTCCGTATGTGATCGGTTTAACTTAAAAACGACTAGATCAATTTTTATGAAGTTTTGTAGACAGGATATACGTATGCCATTCCTCAATGTATAGGAAATAGGATAAGTACAAAAACTACGAGACTTAAATACTTAGTAACTGCGTAATAAACATGTGCGGAACGCGGGGCACCACGAGTACTTTGTAAATTTATCTATACTTATTACCATTAATCAAACTGATTAACAAGCAAACAGCGACTGACAGCTAAACCGAAAAAAAAAATGAACAAATACTTCTATTTATTTTTTAACCGATTTAAAAAAAGCCCAAGGTTACTCAATTCGAATGTATTTTTTTTTTAATGGATGTTCAGTCGTAACTTCTTTGTTCTTCATTTAGATGATTCTTTTTTTGTTGGATAGGGGACAACCTCAAGAGTGGTTCCATTTTAATTTCATTGGCATTGGACATTCAACTTCGAGAAGATATACCAGGGAACTTTCCAAAACCATTGAAGATACTTCAACAATTTGATATTTATAAAAGGTAAATTAATATGATAAAATATCACGTTCTAATTGCGTAATACGTCAATATGAAACAGCAAAAACTGCCAATAAAAACAAATCGAAGGTAAGGAACGTGAAGGTTTTAGAATAATAAAATTAATTCATTAATTTGTATACAACCAAGCATCTATAGGTATAACTATTCCGGCAGCTACATTTGATAGCCAGTTTCCCCACTAGGCTTAGCGTGTCAGCAACTTGGGCCATATGGCCACATCGTCACGATAATGGCCAAACGCTAAACAATAAAAAAGACTTATAAAGCATTAAAAAAAAAATTTGGAAGTTGAAACGTCTTTCTGGGCTGGTAGGCAATGCATTTATGTGCATATAAAAAGAAGAACCTTTAACAAATTTTTTTTAAATTGGTTTTATGAATGTATTTTCAATTTAGCCGTTGACATATGAAATATGGTTTGTGCTTCAATACAAAACTTAATAAATACTAAATGATTTCTGTTATTATTTGGTGTTTCCGGCTTGAATTATATTGTAGTGAAAGTTGTTGCGCCATGCCATCTGTGCATAGTTTTGATAAGCTAGAATTGTAATATATAAACATTGTTGAATCTTGATAAAAACAATATAATACAAGGAATAAAAGTGTAATGACGCTATTTCTCTGATGCTAAGCCTATGGTTTTATATTTCTTACAATATGTATATACATACTTATTAGATAATAGGATAGAGTTACAAGTGAAAATATAAACCAGGTCTCTTGAATCAAAATGATTTATACTATTCTTTTTGCAATCTATCAATGCAACGTTTCAATTTACATTGATCGTGATGCCAATGCACAGAAAATTTAAAAAATCTTCTTCTCTACAAGTGGATAATTTTATATTTGAAAGCAGTTAATTAATTAATTACGAATTAATATAAAACGGCGTGTTGATATCTTATTTAGCATAACGCGATTTTGCGGTTTACGGAATTTTCCACTCTTAAACAAACTTGTCTGACTATACTCGAAGATATGTTTGCGTAGACCATAGATTCTCAAACTTATTTGGCCCATCGCTCACTTTGGATTTTTTTTAGCGCCTTCAAAATATTCGCTTACAATCTGTGGCGCACCGTAAAAGAAACGCCTAAATAAAACTTCAACAGGGTAGGAACGAGAAATTAAATTAATTTTATAGTTTTTTTAGGGTATTTAATTTCAATTATAAATACTGGGTAATCTGATTCTGTAAAACAGTGGAATTACGTATAAGACAAAACATACTTTATCTCTTTTTTTATTTGCCAGAGCCCCATAATTTTCTCTGAGCTATTTACGGCCTCGAGTACGCATACAAGGAGTGCTACCGCCCACTTTGAGAAAGATGGGCCTAGAACATAAGATTACGACGGTATTTTAAACTGGTTTGAACATTTAGCAAACATGCTTACCTTTTCGAAAAGATGTCCATACACATATTCAGACTTCACAGTCATCAATATTTTTGTGTTAAATGCAATAACCGTACACTTTTGATCCAATATTAATTTCCACATAGGTACCTACTAGAAAGGATATATAAAATAACTTATCAGTAAATATGTACGAATAATGAAAATATGTAAAATAGTTTTTTTTAAATACGAATTAACATATAACTGACATATTATAATATCCAATTTCATTGTATTATGAAATCCCAACAGCTTTATATTACATAATCTTATCAACATACGCGTATAACACTTCTTATTTATCGAATATCTACTTTAAAATGATTTTGCTACGGGAAAATTGGAAATTTTCCTAATAATTAATCGAAGGGACACAGAACTATAGATTTTGATGGCGATTCGATAAAATCGTGTATTTAAATCCTATAATTTTAATTTGACGCTGACGTGGACGACTGCTATGGGATTCTCGCGCTGCGATTCAACAAACAGTTGACATCGCGATACATATTTCTCATGGTCAACCCAGGTATAGATCATCCATAATGGGGCCGCACATATTCACGCCGTTGTATTTCTTTTATACAACAAAAGAAGCAAACAAGCGTACGACCCACCTGACAATAAGCGGCTACCGTATCCTATGGATGCTTGTAATACCATATGTATCACAGTGCGTTGCAGACCTTTAACTCCCTTACCCCAAAGAGTTCAGGACTCACCGCAGGAACACATTAGGTTATTTGGCTGCGATCTGCTATAAGGTGGAGGTATTCCGCCAGTCGGACTGCCCAAGTACAGAAATCTCCATAAAAGTTTCTCTGTTTCCTCTCTTAAACATCATGTTTGGTGATACCCTGGATTACATCTATCCTGACTACACTCACATTTAAATTTATGTGAATATTTTATGTAGACAGCTGAATAAACTGTTCGTACCTACTATTTAACGAAAACAATGTACTTTTAAATTCATTTCAGGTCCCTCACGAAAAGTATCAAAGTTTTTAAGTAATCTAAATCCATGTCGAAACTTCGTAATAAAGTTAGAACGCTTACGATGGAAGAAATTTTGGTTCATGATACAATGCAATAACTAAGTATACTTTTTTACTTGGCGCCGCGGGTTTGTTTATATGGTTTTTTTTTAAAGTTGGGTTTCATTACTCATGTTAGATTTTGGTGAACTACATGGTAAATATTTAGTTTTAGAAATAAGGTTATAGTGAGGTTGTCTTCGATTTTTGAAAATCGAAAAGCATGTCAAAACATACTATAATAAAAGTAGTAAAATTAGCAATTTATTTTATTTTCCATTATGTATTCTATGCGGTTAACACTAATATTTTTTTTACGGCAAAGTGACAGCGGTATGCCTGCTTACAACATTACAATCCAATATCAACAGTGACCATCGAGAGATCGGAATCCATAGCCGCCGTCGCTGTAACCGACCTCCGAGACTTTCTTCAACTAAAATATAGAATAACATAACCCGAAACGCGATAAGCCAAAATAGTTTCCATGATGGGTTTATCACCAACATCGTGCTCGCGACCCAGTCAAACACAGTTACCATATTCTAAAGCTACAGAGTTTGTCTGTTTGTTTGGTTAAACGCGCTAATCTCAGGAACTACTAGTTCGATGGGAAAATATATTTTAGTGTTGGATAGCCCATTTATCGAGGAATATAACTAGGCTACAGGAGGAGGAAGGCTATATAACATCACGCTACAACTAATAGGAGCAGAGCATTAATAAAAAAATGTTGCAAAAACGGGGAAAATTTATTTCTTTTAATGAATATCACAGGAGATATCACAGTTTAAAAAAAACTCCGCAGCAAAATAATGATCAAGTACCGCGCGCGCATATTTATTATGCGGAATGATTGAGGAGGCGGGTGGTCATATGGGGAGAGGAGGGCGAATGGTGCTTAAATGTTTTGTAGATAAAACAAAGAAAGTTTCAGCTCCTTTAGAATTGTATTATAGGTGCCTATGACCCACTCTTTCTAACCCCCTCTCTCTCTCTCTCTCTCTTTTGTGACGCAGATAAAGTTGCCCGGGTCAGGTTGGGTTATTTGAGGGTTATATAATATTTACTGCCTAAGCGGAAACTACGTAACATATTCTCGTCCAAGATACCGCAGAGTGTGAAGATGAAAGTCTTTGACCAGTGTGTGTTGCCAGTGATTATACAAGCTGTACCCAGCTCCCTACCATACCCTTATTTTCTGGATACACACCGGCTCAACCCAGCCAGCAACACGCCTAAGCGTACCACTATAGCGGGTGCAACACTTGGTGTATGATGGTCGCGATCCATTTGGATACCATTGTCGTGTTTTTTAAGCATCAGTTAAGTATGTAATAATTAAATTAGATGGAAACGTCTGGAATTTAACGATTATAAAACAGCGGCATAAATTTCACTGTCAATTCGCGTCCAATTATCGAATCGACGCCTAAGAAGTTTCACTTTAAAAATTCGGTTCTTAGTTGAACTCTTCACTTGGAATGCTTTTTAAGTTTAGAGTCCTTTTTAAAGTTAGTTATAAATAGTTATATACCGCAAAGACTACTTAATATCTGATGAATTTCATTCTTGTTTGCTGATTCATACCATATTGTCGACTATTAATTGACTAACGTATGTAGTTAATTTAGTTAGCCTTTCCTCCGTCGATGTCATGTCTTATTAGTATATATAATGTTTCCCGACTGTGAACAATCAGGGTTATGTTTTTCGAGTATATGAACGTTTGCATGTATTATGTATGTCTATTTTTTTGGCACGCTCTGTATTCTAAACGGCTAAAATGCGTTTGAAGTGTCGTTAGATTGGTCTTAATTGTGGGGCTAACTATAGGCTATATAATATTTAAGTACGACGTCTGAGAATGAAAAGCAAAATATAAAAATATTTTTTTTTATTAGTCAAATGTTTTTGTTGCAGTTGAGTTTTTTGTTTCCTATTTAATAATTTCGCTTTTTAAGATATTTTTCATTGTTTTATTAATATTTCACAGAATTCGTTTGTACATTTTGTTGTAAATATCGTAAAAAAATATTTAGGTAAACATTTTTTCGCTTTAAAAATGTAACTTTATAGAAATATTGGACAGCCTTTGCCGTTCACTATAACTCGGTATTGCCTTTCAATGCTTTGACACAATACTCGTAAAGTAGAACGGACATGCAGAGTGTAATAAAAGGGTGTGTCCATCCAAAATTGTGGAATATTCAGAATTGAGAACATTCAATGGACTGAGGTCAGTTCAAAATGTTTTGTTACGATCCGCAGCGTAATGTCAACGATTTATAGTTCTGTTGGCAAATTTTAGAAATAACGTATCAGGAATAATATTTTATTGAAATCACGCAACTTGATTTCCGTATTCAAGTAAAATTTCTTTTGGCATGGTAGGGAAGAATGTTTACTGTTATGATTATGCGGTTACGTTTTCTATGCGTGTGTGAATATATGTTATGTTTATGAATATACCTAAATAGGTAAATATATATTTTAGTATTAATACTACAGGAAGGTAAAGTATGCACAAAAAAGTGTATTTTCACTAGAATTATTACATTGTGTAAATAATATCCGAAATTGATTAACATATAATTGCAAATAATAACTCTCAAGTTGTCTACTTCAACGTTTTTTATTCATGGATTTACAATAATAGTGTGATTTTATGTAATTGATGAATAATCCTTAACTAAGAAATATACACTACAACTACAACAACACTACGGAAAGGTGAATAAAATACATACAAAGTGTGATATCGTGAATATCTTACACTAGAATAATCAAATTAAATAAATAAACAATATTCAAAATGAGTAAAAAAAAACATTCTTGATTATAAATTTGTGTGATACCTTAACTAATAAATTTACACTATAACTATACCATGGAAAGGTGAATAATACCTAAAAAATGTGTGTTTTCATGAATATCCTAACACTATAACAATAAAATCACATAAATTATTTACGAAGAGTTAAAATTTACAACTATTATTAATATTGAAATGCTTACTTTATCAATTATGCTGGATTTTATAATTCGTTATTATGCAATCATAACATGTAGATAAGTACTAGTGTATGCGAGAACTAAAAAGATCAGAACATACGATAAACGTACGAGAAGGCTCAATTACATCTAACAATTCCACTTTTAAAGGATTTTCTAACTTGTCTAAGTGCACATTTGAATTTACTGCATAAAGTAATAAGTAGCTTACTTTACACAATACAACAACCATTAGAAATTCACTTGGGAATACTTACAGTACTCTTGTTGAGTACTCAATTGAAATGCTTAGTGTAACCTGTTTCACTTGCTCATAACAATAATAGATATTTATAAATGACTAGCATGACTTAATTACTAATTACAATATAAAATTTTGAAATAGACACTTATATCTTATTATTTGTATACAAATTTAAGTCCTAGGTAGTGGTCTAATATTTAATAATAATGGGAGTTCTTATGACCACTATACCCTATGGAAGACAATTGAATTTGGAATGTAAAGACTGCAAAATTTAGATAAAGGTGATGCTATGTCACTTCAAAATTAATAACACACACCATTGTGCTGATTACTATACATATAAATTCAAATAATGAGACTTGCGATTTAGACATATGACATTGTATCAGGAAGTTAACAAAAAAAGGGAGACAACGCCCAGTGTGTAAATTTACACAAACCATTTCGAGCTACATTCTACCCCTCCATACGTTTTACAATTACAATTAAGTTAATTTTTGTATGTTTAATAAACCTCCCTTGAACACCAAGAATCCCGTATTTCACAAATAAACCTATTATAGTTATTGATTGATTAGGGTCTGAAAAGTAGCATTTTTATCACTCGCTAACTTACTTAGTCATTAAAAACCTAGATCACTTATAGATGACTCTGAAACTTGAAATTTGGCATCAAGGTAGATATTAAATTATATTTAAGACTTGCGAGGTTAGAAATCCCAAATTAAAGAAAATAACGAATTGTTTTGTGAATGAATTAAAGAACGTTAATTTCTATAGTTTCAAGTAAATGAACTGCTATGGTACTTGGCACTATTAGACATCCGCTCTTTTATTGGTAACAACGACACTACCCCGTACGTTGTTTCCACTGAAATTGACCAGTTTTTAACAGACTTAAAAAAGGGACTTTGAATTCGAAGACCACAGAGCTCCTCAAAATCATTGACGTTGGTTTACTTCTTTTTTTTTTTAATAATTCAAGACAAATGAGTCATATTAACGCATCTGTCCTCTATTCTGACTTCAAAAAAAGGAGGAGGTTCACAAATCAAAGGTATATTTGTTTTTTTTTTTATTGATGTTCAGCCATTACTTCATTGTTTATAAACCGATTTGAATGATTCTTATTTTGTTTGGAAGGGGATTCATTGGCGTTAGACCTTTAACTTCGAAGATACACACAAAGAACTCCTTAAAATTATTGTAGTCGGTTTTCTTTTTTTTTTAAATAGCCTACAAGGTGAAGGTGACCTTAAATATTTCATTTTTTATATCATAATTATAATAAATTTTTATGTTTCACTATTGTTTATATCTATTTGGCTTGCCGCTATGAAGTAGTAATATAGCGGCATTTAGATTAAATCCTAAGTTTGTATGTGTAAAAAATACATATTGTACAATTATGTTGGTGACCGTTCTGAAGAAAAGTCAGGTATAGAGTACTCTAAATCGACGAGCTTGCATGGAAAGACTGATGAATATTGAAAAAGCGAAAGATATATGTCCGAATCGTAATAAGCGGAAGAACGTGGTCTCTGCTTACCCCGTTGAAAAAGTGGTCTGATTTATGTATTTTGGTTATCAGAACATAAATAAAACATCAAATAACTTAAACCCAGCGGCCCACGATCCGTTTAATATTACATACTTACAAAGTTTTGCACATATCAATTTTAAGGCCAAACAAGATATTTTTAGTAGACTTGTGTTTACGTGGAAGAAAACCAGTTATGGCTTGTATTGCCTGGTATTTTGCAATATTCTTAAAGTTTGAATGCTTAGTTTAATTAAATGTGATGTAAATTTAAACGCTTCATGTAACATTAATTACGCAATAGATTTTGTTATCTCATAATCCATATACCTTACTTTCAATCTATGCGCAATCTCGCTTTTACTATTAGTTATAGTTTTCTCTTACATTCAATTTACCTCTATCTCCGGTCCAAGCTTAGTCTAAGTTATAATAGTTAATTTATAACTCCGTTTGAGTATAAAATAAGGTAATTATGAAAACATAAGCATTATATTATTATCTATATTAATAAATCCGTAGTTCTGTCTGTGCATGTAATGTTTTCCAAATTTCCCGATAGTCATTTACTGATCACTGATATGCTATTATAAAAAATTTATTCGCCTGGAAAAGATCGCATTAAGCGATAATATCGCTTTGACTGTACAATGTACATTGTATTTTACTTAATTACTGTATTATTAAAAAAAAAAAATCTTACTGGTTCTTCTCGATGTCTGGGATATTTTCCGAACCGGCTGTAGTATTTTTACGTTCATAAGTGCCTTCTTAGGGCCTAAATTGAATAAAGATTATTTTGATTTTTGATTTTGATATTGTACATTATTATTATAACTTTAGCAACGGATAAAAAAGAACATAGATTTAAAGAATAATTGTAATGCCGAAACAAAGTCCAAAAACAATAGAATTAATTATGAAGTACTCATATTATTATTGTAAAATGAAATCCCAACAAAAAGTAAAATGTGAAAAAGGGGTTGAGGAAACGATTTTCGGGGTAGTCGTTGTCACCGATAAAATATTTGTGGTTTTATAGTGTCAAGTTCCAAAGCAGTTACTTTAATATAACTCTAGAAAAATATGTTCTTGAATTCAATTAAAAAACAATTTGTTACTTTCTTTGATATGGTATATTTCTAACTTAGCAAGTCTTAATTCTGATTATGAACTTGGCTGGACACGCTACGTGTTTCTAGATATAATGATCCATTTATTTTAACAGTATTTAAATTGTGTATATACTCGCACTTTGTAATTTTTTTTAACTTTCGACTTCGAAGACATACCAGGTATCTCTTCAAAATCATTGAAATAGGTTTTCTTTTCTGGTAAAAATCATTTTACTGAAATCATAAAATCTAGCATTATTCACAACAGTACTGGATTGTGTTTAAACATATTATCATAGTGTATTTTATTTTTTAAATCACATTCCTGCATATAATGAATAAATTTGTGCATCGCATCCTGCCAACACCGTTACTGTCTGATTGTATCCCAATTTTTGACTGTGAATGACCTCAGTCATTGACCTTCCTTAGTAACTGGTTACAGGAATACATATTATACCCTACATATTATTGATCATGAAGCCGCTTGGAACTGTTATGTTATTATAACGAACACGGTATTAAAGGTACTAAAGACTTAAAATACTGCATTTAAAAATTACGACTCGTCTGTATGTAATCTCAAAGGTTTGTAATCATTAAAACCATAAAAATTCAGAATAAATTACTTCGGGAGCTGGTTATTTCTTCTTTTTTTTTTTCAATTTATGGTAAATCAGATTATCTATGGACGATTGAGTCAGCTTCATAAAATTTCTTTAAGATAAATGCTAATAAAATAAAAATAAAAATACGTGTCTATACTTAATATTATAAAGCTCAAGAGATTGTTTGTTTGTTTAAAAGCGTAGTATTTGAAACTAGAGTCAGATTTGAAAAATTCTTATTGCATTTTACAGATTATGTATTGGGGAAGGTTATAGATTATATAAATTTACGCTAAACCCTTAGAAGCGAAGCAATAACCATTAACAACAAGCACTCTGACCTGCTTTAGGCGAGTACGGGAAGTGAGAAGAAAGGCTATATGGGTGCGAGGCTACACAAGTGCATGGGAGCGCGACGCGCGGCGCCTCGAAGAGTTGGTCGAATAATTAATTTACCATCCAATTCGTGAAACCACAGAGCGCAGCTAGTATATAATAAATTTACGCACACTAAATTTAACTGAAAATTTCACTATCATAAACTGAGAAATACGTTTAATGAGGCAGAAACCTTGTTACGTTAGTGTGTGGTAGTCGTTAATTTAGTGAATACATTTAGAGACAAAAAGGTGAAAAAGAAATTAGGTTTAGGGTGACACGTGGAAAATAAATTGATCCTATGAAGAATGGAGCAGATGAGAAATTGTCAACGGACGGCGAGAGGAATGTGGCATACCCAGCTCGTTGACCTATGCGTGTGTGAGAGTTAACCTTGTTTGGTCTCATTTTCTAAATATTTTACGAGAAATACAAGCGAATATTTTACATTTATTATGTTTGTTTTTTTAAGTATACTATAGAATTTTTTAATAAATACTAATCGAAGCATTTCGTAACCTACTATCTCCCAATTAATGTAATAAATGTGAACGTTTGTATGTTTAGTTGTTTATTACTCAAACACGCAAAAATGGCACAACGGATTTGAATAAAATTTATATCTGTATACTATATAATTTGGATTCATACACGATATAAATAAAATAAATATAAATTAAATAAATATAAATATCGAAAATCTGCCAACGGTTCACTCTATTCCATAGAAACAAAGATTAACAATAATTGAAATCATTCCGTATTGTATCGCCTTGAGTGATGGTTTTTCAAAAATGTGGAACACTCTTTATTTCTTACCAAATCCATAAACATGCATTTTATTAACCCTAATTTAGAAATGATGGGTTATCCATACAAACTTTCATTCCCTTTCACAACTTTTCAAGTTTTATTTTAGCGACTATAGGTAGTTCTTCTCCAAGATCAACTCTCTATCTCTATACCAAAATTCATCGAAATTGGTTCTGCGGTTTAGGCGTGAAAACGTAACAGATTTACTTTCCCATTTATAATATTAAGTATGGATTATTTACATAGCGGTTTGTCACGATTGTGTTAAATTTAAATTATAAACTTGCAATTCTGACATCCACAATGAATCCTTTTTATGTTGTCCAAACGATTTATTTACCAATTTATGGCGGCTAGAGAATCTGAGTCGAAGCGGATTTATTAAGGTAAGCTTCGCAAAAATTTATTGCGTCGTTATGTTCTAAACATCCAATGAAAGAACACCGCGTTTGGACAACTAATTTAATCGTTAACACGGCTCGATTGCTCTTATATACTCTTTAAAATGTTTAAGTTTTACCTAAAACGAATACCTAATACCACGATATAAAATTATTGATCAATTTTAGAAAATAAACATTTGAATAAAAATTTATTGTCGCTATTGCCTACAGCTTACTAGATTGCTTGACTTTCGTGATTACTACTCCGTTCCTTAATGTCCTAGCGTGAAGCTGTATATAGTACAACCTTCCTCAAAAAATAAAAATAAATTTTTAAAGTGAAACTTTTTTTTGGACGGTTTGAATTGGAATTTATGAAACGAAAATTTGTAACGAAAAAGAAATAGCTATCTATACTAATATAATAAGATGGAAAAGTTTTTTTTTGTTTGTTTGTTTGTTTAAATACGATAATCTGTGGAACTACCATTCGGATTCGAAAAATTCTATATGTATATGATAACCAAATTCTCGACAAATAATATAAGCTATTTAAGATTAGTCTGCAACTCTCAGGTAGTCTTAAATATTGATTTTTGTTACGTAAGTCGGAAGTCGAGGCCCTCCCGAACTGCTTTAACCGCGTGCGCTGACGTAATCTTTACTGATACAGAAATATAATGTTGCACAATAATATTGGTCTTTAGTATATCTAAAAAAAGTCAGCCATAATATATACTTATCTCTTATACATAAACCACAATAAGGAATTTTGTGATAAAGATTTGTTTAAAATTAAAAAGTGATTTATATACATTATTTTTTAGACATTCCAAATTAATCCTTACAAACAAAAGTTACTTCATCATAAAGACAATTTTATGAAGTTAAATTTTGCTGTTTAGAGTATGCTATTTGGGCACATAGCTTAGGAGATAATGAAAAATTAAAATAATTTGTACTTGCGGGAAGATGGCTACGTTGTTTGTCGGATAAAATTAACACGGGTGAAACCGTGAGGCACAGCTAGTAAATGTATATACAGGTTTTAGGCTGTGAGAGAATGAGATAGAATGCGATTCTATATAGTTTTCTTTTTCCTTCGTCTATTCTTTATGTACTCGTAATATATACAAAAAGAGGGAGAAGAGAGAGAGAAGTAGCACTTCTACCGCGTGTGAACTCACACTCAATTTTCTTTCAAATATGGCTGGGTAGATCTATACCTAAGCTAATCCTACCTACCTGGGCTAAATCTCCATAGATTAGCGTTTTGAAATAGATAATTTTTGATCTTTATATATTAGTACAAATAAATTGTATGTTACTCAGTGGACTTAAAATGTTTTCAGTTATAATGTTGATTAGTTTTACAAAATATAAAAATTACAGTTTCCGCATATCACATTGTTTTAACACCAGTTTGTATCAGTTTTGATCATGTTAAGTAATAATATTCACAGAGATGTATATCGAGACGATAAATTCATATCCGCTTCCGATTTTTGCAAGGTTTCTTGCCAAAAACCAAGCAATATAGCTGTTATGTAATGACATAATCCTACGAATTAGTTTCCTTAACTTAACTTTGAATTTTTTTGCGTCTAACCACAATTTTGATAGAGATAGGGCTCAGATAATTTATTTTTGGAGATTTCTCTCTACTTGGGTAGCTTGACCGGTGGAATACCTTCACCCTACGGAAGATCACAGACAAATAACCTTGTGTTGTGTTCCTGCGGTGAGTAAGGTTTGCAGAGCTCCTTGGGTAGGGATGTTCAAGGTCGGTAACGCGTTTTTGATACCTATGATATTACTACCGTCCATAATAGGCTACGGTAGCCGCTTACTAACAGGCGGGCCGTATGCTTGTTTGCCACCTTTGTAGTATAAAAAACTCACTTGTTGTTATGTGATAATATGGACGAAGGTACACTACACTTATTTACTGTTTATTGTATTAGCAATTGTTATTATAATAGCCTTTAGTTAGCTGATAAAACGTACTTAGCATACAACGCGAGATAAGCTGATAGTTTTAATAATTTTAATTTTTAGAGAAAGATTTTTTTTATTCTAGTTTCTAGTGCTAATGTTTAAGTAAATTCAAATCTTTAATTATAACAATTTATTTCTCTGTCTCACTTTGCTCTCCTACGATGAAAAAATAGTACCTATATTTGTAAAAACGATTTATTTCAGTCCATATAATGATGAGTATCAAAATGATTGACTTCGTGGTCAAGTAAACGCTAAAAGTGATAAACGATAACCGTATTTTGTGGATTAGGGATAGATAATTTACATTGATCCCGGAGTCGGTGGTGAGCCATCAATATAGATAGGTCTACAATTAGTTGCCGTGGATGTGTGCCCCCACATGGGATATTTATTTCTTCGTCTATGTTCACAGATTACTGTACAAATCGAAGGAGCTACGTTTCTGCATCGATTTGTTAGAAGTCGGAACTAATCGTTTGGAAGTATCAGTTCTTGGAATGAATTGTTTACTATACAAGCAGAAAAAACAAAACAAAACAATGATTTTGAAGTTACTTTAAATATAATTAGATAATCCAATGATTACACGTGGAAAAAGGTTTTTTAATATTATTTTTGCAAAATTTGTAGGTAAGTACTGAGTTTTTTTTAACAAATCTTTAGAATTTTGTAAAAATGTTGCATATCCTACAAGATCTATAATGATTAAATTTATTATTATATTTTTAATGCAATTAATTATAAAATAAAAATAGTCATAATCCTATCGCAACTATAGATTATACTATACGAATTATATTATACGATTTGAATTCTGTTGTTGCAAATGAAAAAAAAAAAAAATCTATTTAAAATTTTAAATAACTTCAAATCTAATAAGCGTAAAATTATTCGATGCTTCAATATTAATAAATTAACTATCACAGTTCATAATTTCAGGAGTCACTTTAAAATATTTACAAGTAAATTAAACTTCAAGGAGCCTGAGGCTACAAAAAATTAACTTAAATCTCTTGACAATTTTGTTTATTAGAGTTTGCGAAGCGCGAACTGAATAGGGTATCATAACGCAAAAAGGCAAAAAATTAGTGAAGTAATGAAAATAAAGTACAAGCTCTACAGTGCATAACATTAACTTAGTATAACCCGCTTATATGCTAATATATAAGCTGTTTTTATTAAGGCTGGAAAATAACTAAGCGACATCTAAAGATATTAATAATTTATCTAAAATGAGATTCCATGAAGTGTCCACGTCAACAACCAGCGCCATAGTGAACTGCAAACGCCATGGCAAAAATCTCAAACTATCTCCTTAAACCAACATAGAATGATCGTATTAGTGCGGGGCGCCAAAGTGTATCAATCAATACGACTCGAATTTGATCATACAAATGATTGTCTTGATAAGATTTTTCGAGTGTACCACACCACACCGCTGATAATATCACACGTGATTTCTTAATTAATATATTTTTAAAGTGTTATCTTTCCCTGCAAATTATTTGACTTGCAAATGTAAAATACTCAATAGATTTTAAAAATTAAATAGCAATTAAAAACATATATATAAAATACGATAACATCAAGAAAATGTCATATGAAACATAAAAAAAAAAACATTAACATAACAAGCCAATTAACGAAAATTAGATGACTGTTGTTTCAAATAAAATGTAACGCTATTTTTATAGCATTCCCCATAAATGATGACATATACATGCATCGAGTTTTTAAAGTACCTATACCTAGTAGTCAGTTATCTCAGGTTAGGCATTAAGTATATTCCAGTGTCTAGTTTGTTGATTTAATCACGATGCGACGCGACGTGACGCCTTGTTTTTTCTTTATATTTACGGGCCGTTTAGATTGGCGCCATGTCCAACAACAGGTTACGGTGGTAAATGCTTAGTAATTTCTTTATATTTTCATCAGTACCAATTTATTTTGTACATTATAAAAATAATAGAGTATGTAGCATTAAATTAGAGGCGTTCCTAAATCATAATGAATTTGTTTAGCTAGTATTCGTTATTAAATAAAACACATAAATATATATTACATTAAAATTAATTAAGCCAATCTTATAAATGAAATTGTTAATTTTATATTACCTAATATTTTATTTTAGCAGAAGGAAAAATTGTTGCTACATATTTCAAGCTTGAATCGTCTCTGAATACAATGCGTCCAATGTGAAACGCGGCCCAAACTATCAACAATCGCAGTGTTTCGGTAGTTGGTTCACACTTCACATTATATATAGTTCACGCGTAAAACAAAGATTGAAGGTTACTGTTGCGTCAAACCTATTGTTGTAAACCGTTTCGTAATATAATTACGCCTATATTAAAATTAATAAACATCTAAAAAAGGCTCTAAAAATTTGTTTATCTACAATGTAATCTTGAAATATCAATTCTAATTCGTGAGACTAAAACACACTCATCGAGTAGAGTGTGAGTATGGAGTCAGTTCAGGTTCGCGCAAGATCGCGCGATTGCGACTACTTTGCCGTGAGCAAAAAAAGGAAAACACGGCGAATATTCATGAAGCATATGCGAACCAACTCCACAATCCATATTAATGTTCCATGCGTTAACCAAAAATAATTTAGTGGTTTTTTTTATAATAATCTCGTGTATATAAAAGCCTTTACATTAACTCACAAAAAAACCAAGGCGTACTTGAACAGTCTACTTTTTCTGATGGTTGAATATTTTTAACAATGGTAGGCAATAATGGTTGAACATTATTTATATTTAGTAATCAAGTAGGTAACTAAAGTTTTTATAGTTTTATCTTGTTTAGCTTCAGGCGTATAATTTAATCCCCCCGTCAATATTAATAAATGAGTGAGCAGTGGTATTAAGTCCTATTGAGTCGAAAGGTCGCTGGTTCGATCTCTGCCCGTGACTGATATTTATGTGATGAGCATAATTATCAGTTGAGTATCTCTGGATATTAAATATATATATAAGTATTTATATGTACTTATATTAGCCATTTAGTTAACATAATACAAGTTTTGGTTAATTTAAAATTATGTGGCCGTGAGTGAATTGGTGTTCCATTATTCCCAATTCCAATTGTGTTCCCATATTTCTTAATTTATTTCAATATTATAAAAATCCAGTTATAGAACAGGATAATTTAGTTCAGTACTGTATTTAATTTTAGTTCCACAATTTGTTACTATTCTGAGATTTCGACTTTAAACTTAATTAATCATACTTTTTTACCTTTTAGAAGATATCAAAATAAAGTAGTTTTGTAATTGAATCGTCTGTTTATCCAGGAATATTAAGTTATAAATAAGACATGGTAAAACCCAGGAAGGTTTTAATAAATAGCACATGGTAAAACCCAGAGAGGTTTTAGAATAAAACAATTTGGATCTAGTTAATTAAAACAAGATAAACAAAAACGCATTTAATTTTAGTGTGAATAATAAAAGTGTAATTAAATACAAACATTTTGTACGCCATAATTCAGTAAGTTTATTACCCGTTTATCTCAGTAATAGAATAATATCTCAGAATCAAGAGTCTTGTTAGGACCTAATTTAAATAAAGTATATTTTAGAACTCCAGAACAAACATTGATAATATGATATAAATAAAAACTTTTCGGTGAATAATTTATTAATCATATTACCATATACTAGCCGTGCTCGCGGCTTCACTTGCATGGACTACAGAATGCCGTCGATCGGGCACATGCGCGCATATTTCTACCCCGCTCTTAATTATTTTTAAGGTAAAAATGTTTATTGCGGGTGGTCCTTATAAGGTAGACATATACTCTCGCTGACTTTTTTGTAGGTCTATTAATGTCTTTAATTATGTATTACATTAATTTTGTAAATCACTTATGGTTTACTCAATGTAAGCCATTTAAGCCAATCGATCGAACCGATTCGGAGATTATCCGGTACAGACCGACAGACATAGCCATATTTTTTAAATTGGTGTTTTTTTATAAGTATCGTATACACTTTCATACACATTTAGTAGGAAGCTGTTATTTTGTCATTAGAAACAGACACTTCAATTTTATTGATTGTATATAGATATATAGTGTAAATAGTCTCCGCTTAGTGTAGCCAATAAACCGGTCAGCGCCTCAAGCGTGACGTAGTAAGGTTGCATATGAGGCCAAAGTATAATAAACGAAGTAATAATAATAGTTAAACGAGCTTAAAAAAATCAATGACAAATTTTTAGGAAGCCTGTAGGGGGGAGATATTAACTTAATACTTAATTAATCTTTCAAAGACATAAAAAAATTGATTTGATTTTGAATATGAGTTTAACTTATGGCTTGCTATTTTAGTTTTAGTCAATATTAAAATATTATTGACATTAGTACATACAAGATAGTAGTCCTTATTTTTGCAAATGACGTATTTACATAATATAGATAACAATTTATACTAATAATTGATTATTATTATTATTACTAACATTTCAAAGAAAGTGCGAATTTTATGAGTGTATGAGTCTCGTTCCAGTCACATTTGAAAAATTATTTTTTAATTTTATAGCTTACTAGCTGTGTTAGTCGTGGCTTCACTCACGTGGACTACAGAATTCCCGCGCGAATCTTGCTCCTCTACTCCCGGCTATTTTAAAGACAAAATTGCTTATTGTGGGTGTTCCTTAGGAGATAAACGTCTTTTTAATGCCTACAATTATGTAATACATTGATTTGTTATATCTCTTATGGTTTACTCAGTGTAAGCCATTTAAACGCCTGAATTGATTCACCATGACCAGTTTTATTTTTTTGCAAAGAACCCTAATTCTTTTTCTTAAACAAAAGTAGCCTAAGTTACGTCCTATAATATCAGCTACTTAACAATCCCATCGAAATTGGTCCAACCGTTTTGGAAATTACACGAAACAAACAGACAGACAGACAAAAAAATTTAAAATTAGTTTTTTATATGTTTCGTATAAGTATACTTTCATATGCGTTAAGTAAAAAGCTGTTATTTTGACATTACAAACAGACACTTCAATTTTATTAATTGTATAGATTTATTGAGGAAGGTTATAGTCTACATAGCATCATGCTACTGCACTTAAGAGTGGAACAGATATAGTACACGGGTGCTCTATTGTCGCATTACACTTTTTTAATATTATCATTTTTTAGAACACTATAAAAAGTTATTTTATACTATTAATGTAGGCAAACAAGCATACGGTCCACTTGATGGTAAGTGACCACCGCAGCCTTTGGACGCTTGTAATACTATTGTATTAATATCACTATCGCGTTTTTAAACTGGAACACCTAATCTAATCCCAAGGTCATTTGCGAGTAACCTTAAAAAAATCTACACCAAGGAGCTCTGGAAACGCTACTCGACGCAAGCACACAACACATGGTTATTTGGCTGGGCTCTTCTCCAAAGACATTTATTAGTTCTCTACCTCATTTGTGTTATGGAGAATAATCAGGCATCAGAATACGGTACGTACGCAGTGAATACTCCACAATCCGAACCGCGGTCAAAGACTCGTGGCAATACCATCGTGTGATGCACAAAAAAAGTCAAGCTCTTCTTAGCATTTCCAGTTAAGGTACAACGTCTATACTTAGTGAACGGCTTGCATTATGTCTAAAAATAGAATAAATTGCCATTTTACCAGTTCTTATACCTTATGCAATAAATACGTACCTACGATCTGCTACTAAACGACATTCCATGAGACAAGAATAAGTAAAAGTTTTATAGAATTAATTTTTATTACAACGCATCTTATTTTTACGACTTTTATAGTGATTTTCTTCTTTTTTGTATTTACATTTTAACTGCCAGTTTTCATTCTCTGATGATTTATCTTTTCTGTTTATTTAAACAAACAAATTTTACATTAATAAATGCTGAAGAAAACGAAATCAATTAGAAAATATTAAACGGGCACTCAAGATTTTAAAAACTCCTAAATGGCTAAAACTTGAAGGTGTTTTTGTCTTCATGTAATTTTTGTTTATGGTTAAATTTATAAGTAATCTAAAAATATTATTTTGATTTTGCATTTTATAGAAACCGATCACGATTTTTCACTTTCACATAAGTAGACAGACGAAAAAAACAACTTTACAGGAGTGTGAAAAAGCTGTGCTACAAATTACTTTCAAGTCCTAAAACGGCAAACTCAACTTATAATAAGAGGCAAACTACGTATTTTGTTTTTACTTATGACAAAAGCACTAAAAAAAAAAATAGTTTAGTTGTATCAAAATGTATGCAACTGTCAATCTGAAATCTGATATAAATGATTTAAGGATTTGGTTCAACCCACTCTTTTAATCCAGTATACTTTTAAAATTTTAAAAAAGTTCGTTACTTCCTTACTTATAGAAACAGTAAAAATACATTAGGAATTAAACTCAAGATTACTACGCTTTGCAAACCACAATATTTTTAATTTTTTCTTACGCATTTATACACGCTCCGATCTAATGATATTTTATAAGTAGATACGGCATTGCCGTTCTTTACATGCCATCGTGAATAGTGGGTAATTGCCCTAAGTTCACTTTCGACTTGATATCGGCGTGAGCGGGAAGAAACTTTTATCCTTTTTTAGCAACAGTTTCCGGCTCGCTGTGATTTCCTATGTCTTTATATTCAACATGTTGAAAAAAAAAATGTCTACATTTTCAAATCATTTTAGTGGGAGTATAACGCGTCTACTTATTTAATTTACAAATGTAATGTAAACGTTATTTATTTGTAGTGTAATAATAGTGATACGAGCAGTTCCATAAAGGTTGCACAGAATAAATGTTTGTGAACTCGCCCATCGGTCCTTGTGTAATAATTTCCTAGAACAGATATTCACATTCATTGAAGAATAAGCCTTTTTATACATTTTCTACGTTGATGAAAATACAGTGTAAACTCTTTATAACGAAACTCAAGGGACTGAGCATTTTTTGTAGTTATAGAGAGTTATCGTTATATGGAGTGAACAAAAAAACAACCAAATTAACAAGAATTTTTAATATGTATGTCTTAGATAATAAATGCTTATAAATTATTGTTTACACATATAGTCTGATAACTTTGTCTGACGTTTTTTGCTATGCCAGTACTTGTTTTGTATTATTTTATGTATTCTATTCATATCTAGATATTTGATTAAACAACAAAAAAAATTCTACCAACTTAGCGGCATCTAGGGCTTGTTGAATTGTTGGTGGTGATTCGGCTTTTTCCACTTGATCATCTTCTTCATCTTGATTATCGGGTGTTTCCTGACTTTTTGACACTAAATCAACAATTTGTTCATCTGTAAGTGTACCAGTTGTGGCTACATCCTCGTCTATATATTCGTACGATTGTAGATCTTCGTTAAAATTGTTTGGTATGTTGAACTAGCTTATCCATTCACTCAGTGGAAGATTGTCTTCACTGTCAAATTGGTTCGTTTCCTGGCTACTACATAATCCAGCATGTCGAAAAGAATGTTGGATAGTGGCTGCTGTTACCTCTTGCCAGGCTTTTGATAAGAAGTTCACTGCTTGTAGCAAGTTGATCGAGACCTTGCCGTCAGTTTCGATCATATCCATCAACATTTTCCGTCTATAGTGGCCCTTTAGGCTTTTAATTACACTCTGATCCATTGGTTGTAAAAGCTAGGAAAAATGCTAACTCTATGTTTCGAAGATTAGATATGATTGGGTGAGCAGGACAATTGTCTACTAGAAGCAAGATTTTCCATGATTTTAATTCAGCATCCCATTCGCTGATTGTTAATCCACGACAACATTGCCTTATCTAAGTCTTCGAATATTGGCTTTCTTAATTTTTTAGAAGAGTTTCCTTCCAGCGCCGCCTGTTGAATTGTTTTTTGGTTTTTCCAAATGGTAGCAACAGGGGATTGACTTAGTTCAAAACGCCTTCCAACATCACTTTTATTTTCTCCCTTTTCAATCGCACGTATCACACATACTTTTTCGTCAACACAAATCGCTTTCCGTTTACTGGCCATGTTAACAGTTTCAAAGTAGGTGTACGACTGATAATACGATAGGTACCCAGTATGCTTGGTCGAAGACCATCACTTCCGAGAAAACAATGCGTCATAATGCACGTGTTCAAGGCAATTAAGGATAACAAAAGCTAGACCGACCTCGGATGTTTCGGCGCTTCAAAGTCTTTTGTTACCTGATAATAAACAAAAATACCGATAATAAATATTTACTGTCCAAAAATATGAACACATTTCTTCGTAATAGTGAATGGCGTATCGCTATAAAGAGTGTTTCAATATGTGGGTTTTAACGCAAACCAACCAAGTTGGGCTCACTTCAATGTTATAGGAAGTTTATCGTTATAAAGGATAACGTTATAAAGAGTTTACACTGTATGTCTTTAATTACACTTAATTATATAAAAGGAAATATTAGTACTTAATACTTTTTTACACTAAATTCATTTGTAATATTTTTATTTTATTTTTGTTACTACTTATTCCTTTTATATGTTTCTTTTTTAATGTAGTTTTACAAGGGTTATATTTTAACGCTTAATACATATAACTAGAAAAAAAAAATGAAGTATTACCACTTGTTTATTTCAGACATGGTGCAATACACTATGTATGCAAAGTGAAATATTATTTTTGGAGTTTACTCGTTAAGAATCGATTTTCATATAAGACTCCCGGTATGAAAACTTTATGAGGCGTGAAATTAATACAAGCGTTAACTCAAAAGCGTTATGTTTTTCTGCGCACCGTACCTTGCGCACCTTTCACTTCAAAATCATGTATGTGTGTATACTTGTATATAGAATGGTACTTAAGGACTAAACTACAGTAGTGCGTCGGAGCTAATGGTTTTTTTTTTAAATTCTTTATGGGCTTTAGCGTTATGACCACAATCTTATCTGATGTTAAGCCTAAGACTCGGTGCCACTTAAAGGTGATGGGCAACAGACTTTCAACTAAGAGTGGTAGCCAGCTAGGAGGATATTAGAAAATTTCCTACCACCATGCTATGGTTTTTTCACTATAGTTCACCGAAAGCTCAGGCTCATTGTAGTGTTTCGAACTCACGTCGATCGACGCAATATTTGTTAAACGCTACCATTGAACCATCATGGCTTTATAATATAGATAATTTAAAAGGTATACAAATTATTATCATGAAACATTATTCTGTTAATCCTTCCCTCGGGATACGGCTTTTACTCCGTAGCGGGACTCTTATTTCTGATATTATTATTGTTATTAATTATATATATACTAACTGTGCCCGTGGCTTCGCTCACGTGGACTACAGAATACTCCGACGAATCTTGCTCCCCCGCTCCCGGCTATATTAAAGACAAAAATGCTTATTGTGGGTGTTCCTTAGAAGATAGATGTATACTCTACCGGACTTTTTGTAGGTCTTTTTAATAATTATAATTATGTAGTACATTAATTTGCTATATTTCTTATGGTTTACTCAGCATAAGCCCTTTAAGCGCCCGAATTGATTCACCATGACGGGTTTTTTATTTGTGCTGAACCATAATTCTTTTTCTAAAATAAAAGTAGCCTAAGTTACTTTTCATCAGCTATCTCTTAGTCAAAGTCCCGTCAAAATCAACAAACAGACAGACAGACAAAAATTTAAAAAATGGTCGTTTTGTTATTGGTGTCGTATATACTTTCGTATACATTCAGTAAAAACGTTAATTTTGACATTAAAAACAGACACTTCAATTTTATTAATTTTATAGATACTGGCCTATCAATTAACAAACATGACAGACCTGAGTTTTGACGTTACCTTCATAATAGGCCACTACGTCTACATTCTAGAATATTAATTTTCATAACACATTTCACAAATAAGAACAATATTCAGTGCACTGCAATAATTTTAAATACCTAAATTATTTAATTAATTAGTTTTTTGTTTTTTACAGTACATATAAACAATTTTAAATTAATAAATCAATAGAACTGTAAATCCAATACAACTGACAAAATACTAAGTTCCCCATATTCAATGAATATAAAAATAACAAATTAAATAAACGTGTAATCACATTTCACGCTTCCCAACAGAATTATTTACAGACATTCGCGAAAATGATAAGCCATATGAAATGAAAATGGGCATATCTATTATAAGGTCACGGAAAGCTCCTGAATCCTTGGTATCAAATTGGATATGTTTGTTTAGTTATTTATATAAACAATATCATGTTTAATCGAAACATATAGATATAGAAATAAAATATAAAATTTGAACTGTTTATTTTTAAAAACAACACGTTTAAATAAGAGGTATATTTAAAAAAAAATCCACAAACATTTTGCACGAATGACGTAAAATTGTTCTCAGTTTTTTATTGTGATAATCAATAATAAAACAGGTAAATTTTTTATATTAATAAACACATTAAGACCGAAGCCATTTTGACTGTTTCGTTAAAAAATAAAATCGTTGCATTACCTACTTCTGTATGCGTCATATTCAATGTATGTCATAATATTATCTTAATAATTTACCTATAATATGAATTAGTTTTAATAAAACAAAATATAAAAAGACATTAGACTAACGCAATATTTGCACTTGGGCACCATCAGACCATTACTTATTCTTGGAATACAATATTGTTGAGATTTGTAAACAATTACATTTGTTTTAAAATAAAATAAATTAGCTATTAAACAAGACTAAATATTTGTTCAACCCAAGTTAATACTCATTTTTCATTATAAGAACTATCGTGATGTGATGCAAATGTTGACATGCCGACATGTTCTCTCCTTCCTATGATTTTGAGTCTTTCAAACGAGGCGTGAAGACAGCAGGCAGGAATTATATTGGTAACTGCCTACTAAATTTGTGTCACCGACGGTCGCTGTTGTTTGTGAACTATTTCGTACTTACTTACTATCAGAGGCTGCGCAGTCACTTTGCCTAGTTAGTATTACAAAAGTAAGAGTGTCAAGTTTTTTTTTTCGAACGACTACACTGTTAGCCCTAAGAGTTCTAGATCCCTGAACCGCAAAAGACGCTTGGCCGCATAAAAAAGGGCAACTAGTGCAAAAGAGCCAAAGTGGCCGAATCTGAGCTTGGGCTGTTACTATGTCAAGGCAAATGGATATAGGAGTAGAGAAAGATCTAAGAAGATATGGAAGAATTGTGTTGGAAATTATGTGTATAAAAGATGAAAAGATTGTGATGACAACTGTAAATAAGCGTGGAAGAGAAGTATTGTGGTGCCAACCCTACTTAGGTGGGATAACAATAAGAAGAAGACGACTGTTTCAGTTAACATAGGTAAATTATTATCACACAAGTGTACATGTTGTAAATTATGTGAAAAAGTATATTCAGTTTTAACTAGCAGCCGATATATTTTTTGAACTTCTCTGAAATGCTTGTGTATAAAATTTTACAACATATTGAAATCCACAGAGGTAGTGCTTTCAATTCCCGATATAGCCGACTAGATTGATCATGTCTCCTGCATTCCGGATTAAAAGTAGATAATTGACCACCTACTAGCCATATAGGTAATAATCGAATATGTTAAGTTTAAAAAAGGAAAGGTGGATTATGGTCTCTACTTTTTTATTCAATATTATGAAGCAGAGTATAAAGGCTCTTACACACTATACTGGCGGCACGACCAGCGGGTACGCGGGTAATCCGCGGAACATCATTTCAGTCGAATTTGGAGCGGCGGCTCATTTTTTATGACAAGCACGTCAAGTATGTCGCCGGCACAGTATATCTTCAGAGTAGTGGAATGCAAATATGTATAAAAACCCGGACTTCTCAGCGCCATTAAAATAATATGATATAATATATATAGTGACCGACATGCCTGATTGCTACATACTAACATTTAAAAAACTTCGATAAAAATTGTAAACGAAATGATAATAATTCTTTCATCAGCCTCTCGTTAAATAAAGACCTCCTTAAAGAAACTCCATTGCAATCTATTAAAACCAAAATTATCAAGAGAATTGACAAAGACTACTTTCAGTTAAAAGTACAAATAAATTTTCAACCCATCCGTTTCAATAAAACTCAAATTATTATCAACGTCGAGATCAAGCCTCATTTCCTTTGAGGAAACCTTTTTGTTGATCCGTTTCTTGTTATTTTGAGGGAAAAGATATTATTGCGCTCGATGAATTCGAAGATTTGCGTAAAAATTATAATGAACCAGCTTTTAATCATTTCTAGGGTCGAGGTGTTTATGTTTCTTTATAAATACTTATATATTGTGAAGTACACGATCAAAGAATGTTCGTCTCTAAAATGGGATTTTGTGTCTTTGTTACAGACATTTCATGAAAAGACACATGTTTTCAACGTCGACGAAAGCGGCCTGGTGGCTGGCTACATTCTTTAGTGTATTTGTTACAGGTAAGATATCATCTTATAAAATTATCTATTTAGTATAATTTAATACGTGTTAAAATTCTTTACACCTGTAGCGTATCCTTTACGTTCCCCCTCTACTCACTGGCTCGACATAAAAATATAAACAAACTATAAATTTAATGAGTACTTTCCAATAACAAAATATTTATTTTTGTAACAAAAACTTATTAAAAAAAAATGTGTGTGTGTACCAGAGTACACAGGTAAGAAGTGAAACTTCTTTACGACATATCATTTTTCTACTATTTGCAACTTCACGAAAATGGGGTAGATAAGGCTTAAGCCTTAAGAAAAACAATTTTTCCTTATTAAATTAAAGCTATTTTATTATTATAGACATGCATACAATTAATGAGTAATTTATTTTATCATTGTTCTTATTATAATATTATTGCTATTTATTTATTGTATTATATTTACAAGTTATGAATAAATAATTGGAATTATCTTTTCAAAGTAATACAATTATATGATGACAGTTAATCTTGTAGAAATGCAACGATTTTATAAAATTAAAAATGAATAAATAAATCATTAAAAACGAATAATTAAAAAAGATGTATTTTTATTTTCTAATCGTGTTTTGTTTTATTTTTAAATTATTATTTAATTTATATTTTTTATTGTTTTTATAATTAATAATGTTCACTAGATTACAGTCATATTTATTAATACTTGCTAATTTTAACAGATTTATATACATTCACTGATACTTACAATCAAAAAGTGAGGTTAACCTCAAATAAATATTAAAATCATGCTCATACGTGTTGAATTTATAAAACGAAATATATTATCACTCTCACTTTTCTTGTAAATTCACTTAAATTTGAATAAGTCTTTTTATTTTATCACTTTCAAATTAATATATTGTTATTCTTATTTCAAACCAAACTTCAAAACAAATATATTGTTGTTATTATTATAATATATTACATTATATTCTTTACGTCACTATACTAAACTTTGATAAAAAAAGCAACATGGCGCGTAACCGAAAAACGTGACGATTGCTACAATATTTCTCCCATACGTCGCTAGAGAAGTTTCACTTCAAAAATAAATTAAAAATCCTAAATCAGCGGGACTCGAACTATCCACTACTCGTAGTATATATAACAGTGCGTATAAGTGTGATCATCACACAGCTAGATCAATTCGACGACGATCATATTCCTGCAAATCCTTAGATGTATGTATTCGTTTCTTTTTAGCGTCGGTCTGGTCAGGCACTTTTTCCCGTGTAGGTCCTATCCCGCGATAAGGAAATTCGTCCTAATAAATTGTAAAATTTTCAAATAATACTGCATTTTATTCATACTATTGACTTGAATAATTTTTTTCATCTGTGCCTAAAATTACACCTATAAAATATTTATACAGACGCAGAATAGTAATTTGCCTACGTCTATAGAGTAAAATTGACTTGCCTAGTGAAACTATTAATCCCCTTATATTCGCGTCTGTTATATAATATATATATAAGACGGTCATGTTATTTGCACCTGCCTCGCAAAACACTAAGATATTAACCCCTATTAGAACAGTTTACATATTTCAAGGTAAATCCGAGGATCATTGTTACCGCGTTAGATTTTATCCGCCAAAATGTTACTCCAACGTAACACTATGCATAAGCCTGACCTAATTTAATGTTTGGAACTACCGATTCTATGTACACAAATATGTAAGTTATTTTTGTTTTATAAATTACAGTATCTTGAAATTACAACACTGAAATAACACAGCTCTTCATTTGTGTCAAACAGAAATAATAGGTCTTTACCTATGAAATTGCCGTTCTGCAGTACTGGTCAATTCAAATCAAAATAATTTTTGTTTGGCTAAGAATTCTAATTTCAAATTAATTTTATTTTAAAAACATGGAATTCTTTTTCCAAAAGTAGTCATTTGTTTATTGATTAGTGTTACATTTTCACCGCATTTCAATCTTTTTTGTCATCATGGATACGTTAAAAATTCGAGTAATTATGTAATATGAGTACCGTCGTGGCAGCAACGCGGCACAAGCGGCACACAACATCAACGACGTTTACGGAGCTAACACTACAAACCAACGCACCACCTGTTATTTATTGGTTTGCTCGCTTCCGTTCTGGGAATTTCGACCTGAAAAATGAACCTCGTGGTCGTCCGAAGACTTTGGTCGACAATGACGAATTAAAGGCGATTGTGGAAGCTGATGATATACAATCTACGGATGAATTAGCAGCAGTTTTCGACGTTGGCGTCAAAACAATATTGGTCCATTTGCGTCAAATTAGCAAGGTAAAAAAGCTTGACAAATGGGTGCCCCACGAACTCAATGATCGCCAGCGCGAAGTACGCGTCGAGACGTGCCTTGCACTGCTCAACAGACACACAAATGAAGGAATTTTGAACTGCATTGTTACTTGCGATGAAAAATGGATTCTGTTTGATAACCGCAATTGCTCAGCAAGTTGGTTGGATCCTGGTTCAGCACTTACCTCTAGAAAAGTGATGGTCACTGTTTGGTGGTCTAGTGCCGGTGTGATTCATCACAGCTTCTTACCAAACGGGGTGAGCATTACTGCAGAGTTGTACTGTGAAGAACTGAACACAATGATGGAGAAGCTGGCACATCTCCAACCAGAATTGGTCAATCGCTCGTCTCCGCTGCTCCTGCACGACAACGTGCGACCTCATACTGCACAGCAGACGGTCTCCAAGTTGCAAGAACTGGGGTTGGAAGTTCTCCGTCATCCGCACTACTCACCAGACCTTGCGCCTACAGACTACTATTTTTTCCAGAATTTGGATAACTCCTTGGTGGGAAAAAAATTCAATACCCGAGAGGCAGTACAAAATGCCTTTGAAGAATTTGTTGCCTCCCGTCCAGCTGATTTCTTTAAGAAGGGCATCAATAAACTGCCACTGCGCTGGCAAAGATGCGTTGATTGCATGGGTGATTACTTCGATTAATACAAAACATAGGTAAAGACCTAATATTAAAAACACAGGAAATTATTGTTTTTAAAACTTCAACACAAATAACCTATTCTTTGAAACCATTCCAATGAGCCCCTTCTGTAATTTGGTGAGAACTTGGGTAACCTGCAGATTTCAGATGAAGGTATAGCATCAGGTTAAGGTTACCATATGTTTGCAATATCATTGAAGTAACATGATACCAAATTTCAAATTGATCAGACTTATGGAAGTTGTTTATATCTCGTCATTAACTGAGAAAGAGCTGATGATTTACAAATTGTTGAACGAGTCGTAGCTAAGAATACTCGAACAAAAAACCTATGAAACAAAAAAAACCAAATCAAAATTTTTATTCATCCGTTTCAGAACTACGATGCCACATAATAAATTTATAAAACCCCTCTGCTACCGTCGAGGGTTAAATAAGAGCGAGTATTACTGATTTGAGATGAATTAGTGAAGATATTGTCATATTTATTAAAACAGAAGTATTGCACGTAGGAGATGGATATTTATAGAAGACGCCTTTTATTGTATTACAGCTCTTTATTGTGCTTTACATGTATTAATAATATAATTTATAGTTTATGATGGCTTTACATTATATAAAAGAGAAATAAGTAGTTTTTATAATTACGTAATATCTGGGCGACCGAGCTATGCTCGGTGTCTTATAAAAAAAACACCTATCTAGATATACTTGAACTGTAAAACATCATCTGAATAATAAATTTCATCCAAATCGTTAGAGCCGTTTCTGAGAAACCAATTAAATATAGAAATAAATCGATAGATGTATTGTTACTAATCCAATCATCGACATAGCTACGATACAACAATATAGAAGAGATAATGGATTTCAATTTATTGTAAACCAATTTTATTTCATTTATAAATGTATCCTGCTTTACTCTCTCGGGTAAATTCATTATGAGAATAATTGGAATTAATAAAAATAATAGAATTATACTTATGATTTAATTTTAATTAAGATCATCATCTAAAGTGTATGAATGAAAATTTGAATAGTAGATATAGATAAGTCGAGGTATTTACAACTCATTTATCGTATAGGCATTTGTGTCCCTTAATGTAAACCAATATTTTTCCACGCTTCAAAGATAGAAAATATTCGCAAAAGACAATTCCTAGCTGGATCAAAAAAAAAATTAACAATTATTATTTTTTATACGCAATAATATATATTCAGCTTCATGCAGTAAGATCAGTTATGCCACTGAGTGATATATCACATAAACGGTACAAAGTGTATCAAACAAAAATAAGATCCCGCCTACGTAGAAAAAGTTTGACAATATATTTTTGTAATCATTCTTCCGTTTGCGTCTTGTTCAAGTTAAAAACCTCTTAGGAAAAATTTAATTTGTTACAAAATTCATTGAAGTGGATTAAGTGTTTCTTAAATAGCTTCCGCAAGAAATTAATAAAAATTAATTTTACGTTTTTAATGGTTATATCGTCTTCTAATAAATAGTAAAGTTCAATGTAATATTATGTTATATAATTTTTATACACTTGTGAAGCTTTTGTATATTCAGAAGACGTGGGTCTGCTCAAGCAAATGTATGCATTCAGAGCGGATTATGTTCTTTATGTATACAAGTATTATATTCACAGCTATGACAACAATAGACTGTACAAAGCTTTTCTATTATTAAAACTGTATCCAAAGCATTGTATTTTAAATTTCCAAAGTAGGTAAGCGCCTACTAAGTATAAACATATAAAACCCTGTTTTATGTAGGTTTAATGTTGTCTAAACATCAAGAACGTTATTGAAAATCGGGATTTTTAAATATTAATAATTACATTACAATATTTATATTGTTCTGTTTTACTAATGTAACTAAATTGATTTCTTGTGTGTGGGCTTAAAACGCTAGTTAAGAGTTATAAATTATTATCCTACCTTCTTTCTTTGTCTTTATCTTCTTTGTTATAAACTGATTTTTGGAAAGATGGTATTGTAATATGAGCAAAATCGCCCGATTTTTTTGCAATTAATAAATATTAACAGCAACTTGCTAGGGTGTGTTAGGTTGGCCTTGGGATAAAAAACAGCGTGACTGCGGCCGGCAAACATCAAATCATATGCGTCCCGTATTATATTATATTTTTATAGTAGCATGGCAAATTGATAAGCGCAGTAGAATCCAAAGACGATGGCGACCACCGAGAGATTGGGAATCCATCGGCGGTCGCCGCTGCTATGCCGGCTTTTATAAACATCTCTTCACGTTACGCTTGAAATATTACACTTTTCAATTCGGGCCGAGATTGAGATTACTTTAAAACTGTGATTCCGAAAACCTTTTTATTAGCACAATACTAGATCAATACAAAACTGGCATTCTAAGAATGTTCCCGTTACCAAATTTTTTACTAAATATTATAAAAACAAAATCACGTGGTTTTGCTCCTTCATGAATTTTCCTATAATTTTCATAAATCGTTCAATTCTCCTTCAAGATAAACACTACTCATAATACTGCTATTATTGGGAATTATAATGGAGCTAGAGCCAGACGAACGGAAGTCCTCGATCACGGAATACGTCATACGCGTTTATCATTATTTTGCTCACTAACGGAAACAATTTTAGATGAATTCCTTTCATCAACATAATGATGTCAGAGGTGACTCTCGAAAGACTACCAACCACGGTTCACTATACAAAGAGGTTGTGATAATTATTGACTATCATGATAATTATTATTATAATTATCATGGATAATATCATTATCATGAAAGACAGATAGGGCTCAGTTAAATTTCTTTCGGTATTTCTCTCTACTTGGGATAGCCCAACTGATGGACCCTACTGAAGATCACAGCCAAATAACTTTGTGTTGTGTTACTGCGGTGGGTAGGGTTTCCAGAGCACCTTGGGGTAAGGGGGTTCAAGCCCGGCAACGCGCTAGTGATACCTATGGTATTACAAGCGTCCATAGGCTACGGAAGCCTCTTACCACCAGGCGAGCCGTATAAATGTATGCCACCTTTGTAGTATAAAAAAAATTCTCAACAATGGCTTAAGTGTAATAGTTTATCTCAAATGAAGTGAATTTGTGTAAATAAATATTTTAGATAAATTATAGAATACGGAAGCCTATACTTATTCTTACTTATTACAATATAATAATACATAAATAAATATTTCTCTGTTCGGACATTAACCATCCAAATATTTACCAAAAAATTAAGATCCCATTTTGATAGATGTCAGTCTTTTTGACGTAAGTGTTGCATATATATTAATTTCAGGTCTTTAGAAATAAGGGACTAAAGTGTATACCGAATTAAAAAAGAACACATTAACACCGCTCGATAAACAGAAGTTATTGTCATTCTAACCCGCAAATGCCATAGCAAAAGTGCTGTTTTTTTATACAACAAAGGTGGCAAATAAGCGTATATGGACGCTTGTAATAACATAGGTATAACTAGCGCCTTGTCGACCTTGAACTCCCTTACCCCAAGGATTTCTGGAAACCCTACCCACCGCAGAAACACAACACTAGTTTATTTGGCTGCGATCTTTTGTAGGGTGGAGGTATTCTACCAGTGGTACTGCCCCAAGTAGAGAGAAATGTCCAATGAAATTTCTCTTTACCGTACCTCTTTTTAACTTTCTTTAACCGGTAACTATGACCATTTTTTTTCTTCATGTGTATCAGGTTCATTCAAGCGTGAGTTCACTACCTCTCGTCTAAACTCGCCTTTATTAATCCTTAACAAAATATATATCGGAATAAACTGTAAATTAGACGGTAAGTATTTGGTTTTCATATTCAATATTGCCAAATATGCGAGTTAAAATAGTTTACGAATAGCTTTAATACTGTTTCCTGACATAGAATAACGATGCTAATGAAATTATCAACTACCGAGTTACGCTCCTCTTATTCTGACCAGCAATTTATTAAACTTTGTTTAATTTTATAAGTTAGTGAGCTGTTTTAGTTACCTAACAAATTAAATAATACCAGCAACTACGCGCGACTTCGTTCACAATTCTCCACAGTAAGAAAACACATCACTGAGAGCTAGCGTAGCCTAGTGTTTACAAAATCGTAGTTTCTTAAAACTGTAATAACTTTTTATTGGATTTTTTAGATAAGGACCAAGTATCTAAGAAGTAAAACAAGAGATTTTTTTTTTTTTAATCTATCAAGTAATTTTTGCGTGACGCTCACAACGGTAAACCTCTACCATTTAATTTTTATAGTTTTCTGATACATAATCCATTCAAATTTTTTAAGCACCTATACTATACTTTGATTAACTTATTTCGTCATATATATCAACTATATTTTATACACTCAAAATATTAAACACAGTAAAATGATTTTGTAAATATTTAATATATAAAGAAATACAATAAAAACATGTTGTCTTCCATAAATACATAAACGGCAAAATTACTACACAGTGTCTAATGGAAAGTACGGTACAGCCCAGAAATCTCAGAAGTCGTCGTTATAGTGCCGGCCTGCAGAAATATCTCTTTAAGCATCATTTTAAGGTTCTCATATCGCAGGAAGCAGGAAACATGCGATATTAAAAAAGGTGGCCAAATAAATAAATATTATTTAAATTTTTTAACATGATAAATTAACCGATTTGATATGATTTTAGGAGAAATGCCAATTCAAGCGGAGGTGGAACCGGAATTCCTTCAAGAACTGGAGAACCACACAGTAACGCAAGGACGCGACGTGCATTTCACATGTGTGGTCAACCATCTCTCTAACTACAGGGTGAGAAGCTCAAAGATTTCATTTTATCGCGTAAATATATACACGCAAATATTTCAATAGATCGAAAAAAAGAATATGTACACGTAACAAATGTGTAGTGTATTTTATTATAACTTTTATATATTTACTCATAAAACCTCATAGCTATATGTAAAACCATAAAATTAAGCACATGGTAAAACTATAAAAACGTACACAATAGACAAAAAGAAAAATGTTGATCGCCAACTTATAAAGATATTATAGATAAAGTACTATTATGTTCGATACCGGTTTTCCGTATTTTATATAATTCATTATTTTATATAATGAACATACTAATATGGATGACACTTGCAAGACAACCTTGATAAATTCCTAATGAACTACCTTGAATTTCGTGATACTGCAAATGTCAACGGTCTAATGTGACTTGTCTACATGTACATTATTTGAATACACCAAATCGTATCTGTGATCAAGGTGTTTCATCAGCATTCAACAGTTGTTTAAATTGCGATCTGGTATTCAACCATGTGTCGGTTTTTATTGTTTCAATTGCTACTTTAAATTAGCAATTGGTCTTAACCTATTTAGAGTCTTAAAAATTGGTATAACACCCACCATTGCTTCTCTTCTTGGATCCTGAAGCTTCAGAAACATGGTCCTTACTCTTTTCTGTATGAGAAGTGGTATTATTCTTAGCATTAAGATATATATAAAAAATTTAATGAAAATTTCTATACTTATAAGTTATCTATGGTAAATCTAACATAGCAAGCAGCACCACAATTAATTATCTTCTAAGTAGTTTAAACCGTTGAATAATTCCTACCAAATGTTATTAAAAATATTATCATTTAAATAATAAAAGAACAAAATCACTCACAAGCGTAATAGCAATTATGACACGATATAGCAAATATATATAGTTAAATCAATATAGATCGCTAAATATTTTCATCAATAACATAGCGTCTTTAAAAAAATAATCATAATCGTTATAAGTATATTTAGTAACTTATATACCGCGGGATCCAAAACTCGTTCTTGTAGAACCCGTAATCATTCACAAAAATGACAGTTTAATAAATGAATTGTAACAGAATGAAAGTGTAGCGCAAGAAACGTGACATTAACAATGTAAAGTAGGAAACAAAAATGAAACAACGTGTTAGTTGTCAAATAATTTAATTAGCAAATTTATTATCGTATTTATTATTATTTCCCACTATTTTAATATTTGCGTTCATGTACCAACATATATGCAAAGATACAGAAGATACCGAAATAATTTAATATTGTTTGACAATAATATTATTATATGTATAACTGCCAAATGGCATTGCAACAAAACTGTTGAATTAATCATAAACATAATCATATTAATTTAAGGTAAATAACACTTAAAAATAAACTTACTAATCTTTTCATATAATCTCTAAGTTAGTATAGTCTATATTTACCTCTAGTTACAACTCACTTAAATAACGAAAACGTAGTTAGTAATTCAAAAACTAAAATAGTTATATAATTTGGATACCTCAGCTATAAAATGTGGACTAGTGTACATTATACTTATTTAATAGACACATAAAAATGCCTTTGAATTATATAATTTCTATAGTTTTTAGAAATGTGTTCGCTTATGGTAATGTTTTATTTTGTGTATCATTTTTAAGATTCATCAGTTCTTTACCTTCATCGTTTTGTTTATCTATAAAATAACTTTCAACTTCTTGTAAAGTTTTATCTTTAGTTTCTGGTAAATATTTATAAAGTATTACTACACAAATGATTGATGAAGTTCCATAGAACAAACAAGCACCGTGTATACCAAATACTCTAAAAATAAATGGAGATACTTTAAGGACTGTTGCCATCAGTGCATCGCTGAATAATCCCATAATAAACATAGCAGAACTTTTAAATTGCAAAGATATCATTTCACCATAAATAGATGTACTCATAATAATAGGACCACAGCTTATAGTTACCGAAAATGAGATTAACAAACATATCGATAAAACGTCATTTTCACCTATTAACGATAATTTAATCAGATACAAATATAGTGATGTTACAAAAAGAAAACCTATACCAATTGAAGATGCTACTAATAATTGAGTTCTCCTCTTTAAGAAATTTGCGAGCACGCAGCCTACGTACATACCAAATACGGTTACACCGTCTAATATTAACATCCCTCTATATGCCATAGAGTCATTTTCTGTAATCTTCTTTATTATGTGTATCGCGTATAGACTAAATGCTAATTTTCCCGACAAATGGCAAAGGGACATCATCAAAATACAAAGTAATATAGGTTTATAAAATTCTTGACAAACAGTAATTTTACAAAAATTTATGAGTCGAAGATACCAAGTCTTCTTATCTCCATCGTGGCACTTACGATACTCTTTCTGGGATTTTATGAGGTATTCTAATTCTTCCTCCGACTCTTTATCAACTCCTTTTAACCAACGATATGACTTAATACATTCCTCGTATCTCCCTTTAGTAGCTAGCCAATATGGTGACTCAGGCCAAATGAGTACAGTCATAGTAAAAGCAGAACATATAAATGCTAAAATTCCAATATTTTTCCAGTGATAAAAAGTGCCTATCGCATTAGAAGCCCATATTCCCCAGAAGAATGAAGCAGATTTAATAGTTAAAAATATTCCTCTATATTTTACGGATGTATATTCAGTGATTATAACCGGCAATATCGTATGGGCACCAGTTTGAGCCATACCTTGCATTATTTCACTGATCAAAATATGTGTTGTGTTCGTGCTGCAGTAAAAAACGATAAAAGCAACGAGAGAATTTACGCACAGAATTATGAATGGTACTTTTCTACCGATGAACTCCGTGAATACAGGTAAAACGAATACCCATGGTATACCTCCGTATCCTATAACGGATGCTGAAAAAATAAAATAAAAAAAATAAATTACTTATAACAAATCATAACAACAAATTAGAACGTAATTGAGGGGGATTTAATCAATTTTAATAGAGATTCAAAATTCATCAAATAAATAAGTAATAATGGCTTCACTTTTCCTCCTAATTTTGGCTTCATTTTTCTTCCTAATTTTTACTGTATTCTCTATTCATCATCCCAAAATTAACATTTAGAAATCGTTAAATTCGTTTATTTTTTAAATTTGACTTTAATAATAATTGAATTTACATTACATAGCCATGACTCCATATCTTCACTGACGGCATCTGTAGAGTTAGCCTCATTTCTTATCTGAGGGATGAGCACAGTGGGTGCTCCCGATGACATCCCAAGCAAGAAGTAAATCGTCCACACTCCGCTACAAACGAGCAGCTAAAAATATATTATAAACTTTTAGACTTTTTGAAAACAATGTAATATTTATTAAATTTTTTTCTAACTGGTCTAAACTTACACGTACTGTGTTTCCTTATATGAAAAAAATTCTAATTTATATAAGTATAATAAAATGTTACACTAAAATCCTTATCGTTAAAGTTTATATAATATTATGTTTACCTGTCTGATGAAAGGCAGCCAGGAACACTTTTCTATTTCACCATCACGTTCACGTGTACTAACTTCTTTGTAATTTGAGTTCATGATTCACTGAGACGCTTTAAATAATATTTTTATACTATAACACCCCTTTTTGGTACGTCGGGGGTTAAAAACATAACACCACAAACTATTCCAATAATTTATCGCATCACTGAATAAATTACAACAACAATGTCTGCATAGTTTTCAAGTTGATATGGCATAAGAAAATACACAGATTTTTATTTATACCATGAGCCTATATGCAATACTTGTTCTAAACCAGGTTCAGTGTTATCAGTTGCCAAATATGCGTATTTTACATTATGATAATTCGATTAGCATGATATATTATTGAATGATGGTTGTACTTTAGTTTTTAGCGACAACTTGTTAGTTTATTTTTATTGTGTCCTTAGTATAGATTATAATTACACAACCAGCACTAAGCAAAGTGTAGATTCGAGTGGGGTCCACATATTTTTACTCAGCTCGACAGCGCTTACTTGCACGATAAAACTTGTTTTTCCGCTTACACCTTTGCAATTTAAAAATATAAATTAAGATGACGACAATATATTGATACTATTATATATTTTTTAATATACACATGCACATACATGCACATGCACTTTATTATAATTAATTGTTACATTGTGTTACGTGCACTTTATTATAATTAATTGTACGTTTGAATTTTGAAGTAAACACATAATATTCGCAAATTAATGTGATTGTAAAATAATCGTATCATAACAACGATAATAAAAACTTATAATTTAAATCACCGAATGATTTGAATGATTATAATAAAATTTTATGATATTTATTTTCTTTGCCTCTTATTAGGAAAATTCATAATTTTTATTTTTAATATGAAGCTCTCAAAATCCATATTTACTAATAAAGTGCTTAGACACTTATTTTATTTATCTACAGTTTAGAAAACGATAATATCTTGTAATTAATTTGATTGAAAATTCGCCTTCAGAAATTTGGCATTTAAAATAACTAGAAACAAACACGCGTTTGGATAATAGTTTTCAAATAATAAATAAAATATCGACCACTAATCCACATATTGAAATGGAAATACTTTTAATACTAAACTAAGAAATTTATTCAAAGTAGAGCTCAGATATTAGGTTCGTGGAAAGATTTCTCATGACATTTTGCTAATTAATAATTCATAGGAATTTCATGACCTTAAAGAAATATTATGTGCATCGAAAGAAGTTTTTTATTTGTAACTTTTAGTAAAACATTTTATCGAAATCGAAATAAATACTTACTGCAAAGGTCATCTGTAGCTACAATGCCACTACCTAGCAAATTTCATCAAAAGGCAAGAACCTTGTAGTTTTAATATTTTCTTCTTTATTGTCTATATAGTCTCTGTATATGATCGGGTTTTCAAAAGTCATTTCGATTTTGCCAGTCACATTAGAGCTCACGCTCGAAAGCAATGAAACGTTTCTAGAGTCGCCGTCGTCGAAATCGACGAGAAGGACTCTAAGTATATATATTTATTCTTACAGTGTATTGTGAAAATTTGTATTTTAAATTATTATTTAAATAAAACTATATACTTCACCTTTAAAACAAATTACTATCACCTTTTTTTTTTTTTTTTTTTTTTTTAACTTGGAGAAACCCTTCATGGGTACACACCCGCCCGGGGGGACGAGTGGTTATGTGAGACTCCTACTCACTAAAACTCCACGGTGTACCATCGGCCGCCATAGTGGGACGCGCGGGCACTGCGGTTGCAATCGGCCGCGACGCCCCGGCGGCCGGCCCCAGTCGGGCCCCGGCGCTAAAGAGAGACAGTCTGGTACAACCCCAACTGTCTCCCAGACGGCTGAACCAGTGCAATGGGAAGACGGGCCCCCCGACCCGTCTATCCTTGGTTCAGCAAAGGCAGAGGAAGGAGGCGAAAGCGACCCCCCCCTTCTACCCAACGTCTACGCTGAAGTCCTCAGGAGGTATCGGCGTTGGTGCTACAGCTACCCTCCCTTTTACGGGAGGTGGCCGGCAACTGGCACCCCCCATGTAGTGGCCGGATGGCCTTCCTGCATCTTTGCAGTAGGCACAGTTCAGCGCCTGAGCCTCACACTGCAGAGCCCTGTGACCGGGCTTCCCGCAACGGAAGCACAACGCCTCTCTGTCGGCTGTCGACGGGCATGTATGCCGAGTGTGGCCCAAGCCCATGCACTTATAGCAGCGCATAGGCTTACGGTCCAAAAGGTGAACTCGGGCCGCACTCCAGCCGACAAGGAGACGTCCAGCCTCCGTCAATGTCCTGGCCGCGGCGATAGGCACCGATAGGTGAATTGCACCTAAACCACCGCTTCGATTGCGAATTTCGCCGGCCCTAATTTGGTCCGGCGGACAACCCCCCTTTAGCGCCGCTGCAGCGACAACCTCCTCACTGGACACAGAATCGTCCAGGCCAACGATGCGGACGTTTACTCTTTTAACTGGCCTGTTGATCAGGGCGACGTCCGCTAACGCCGCCTTGAGACCCTGCGCCAGTTTGTCTGCCCGCTCCGAACCTTGGTCGCCAGGAATCTCAATGATCCTGGCGCCCGCTTTGGTTTCACGGAACGTGAATCGGTCTATACCCAGTGACGTCAGGTTGACCGCCGTCCTAGCCCTCAGAAGGGCTGCCTTATAGCTGAACCCTTGAGCCACTGCCTCAGGCTGCAGTGTGATGATCACTGCAGCAGAGGGCGGACTCTTGGGGAGCTTCGCCTTTGCCTTCCGAGGCATACCCTTTGAAGGAGCAGGAGCCACCGTAGCCGCCAATACCTTCACCGTCTTCTTCGTCCTCTTCCTCTTGCGACGGGTCACAGTAGACCACGACACTTCTTCATTCGGCGCCATGTGTGCAGACGATACCGGGACCGAAACACAATCCTGTTCGGATGAAGCACAGGGTGCAGGCGTGGGTTTAGAAGGTGAATTCTTCTTGGCCCCAACAGGCTTCGACTTAACCGCTGGGCCAGGTATCTCCAACCTTCTATCAGCGGCCAAGGAGGGGCGAGTCACCTCAGCAGGAAGGAGGCGGTCCTCAATAGCTTCTAAGCGGGCGGATATCACCTCGCCTATGGTCTGCCGGAAAGAACGCTCTCTCCTCTCCATATGGCTGTCAATAGCCTCTATGAGAGCTTGCGCCAGGTGCTGCTCTCCCATGCTGGTTTCCGCTTGCGGCGCAGGTGGCAGAGATGAAGTGAGCTCTCTCTGCGTCTGCAGCAAGGGTGGTGGCAATTGGGCTTCTGCTCTGCCACGTAAGGAGGCCATCTCCGCCCTGAGGCTCTCCACTTCCTCGCGTAGCTTCCTGGTCTCCCTCCGGAGGAGTAGGGTTTCCTCGACCACAGTACGCGCGAGGGCGGTGGTGGTCACCTCCTGGAGTGTCCAGGCGGCTTCCTTCAACGCCTTCACGAATGTCCCTTTCAAGTTGCCGGACCTCTTGGCAACATTCAGGATCGAGTCAACTTTTTCTTTAGCAAGAGTCCTCAAGCTCTCTGGGTCGAGTAACTCTATATCTTCGAGGACGCTCACATCCGCCCTGTCACATGTCTTCCCTATGCCGGCCTGTTCAGCAGAAGACCGTTCCCGTGACCGGTCCAACTCTTTAGCGGCTGCCGCTGCGGATGCCACTCTAGTCACCCTTGCAACGCAAGCCGGGTCACGACCCCTGCCCCTACTTGCCGTTGCCATTTTCGGCGCGACCTCCACACCCTCCGGGTCTGTATCCGAGTCGGACCTTTGTGTGAAAGTCCGCTTGGACTCGATTGAGCCTACCACCGACGAAGAGCAACCGAAACTATCGCTCCAGTGCCGTACCGAGAATCGGTCAAGCGAAGCGTTCCTCTGCAAAATCACCACAGGCAAATCAGTTTTCCCTTGGGAAGCCGAAGTCGTCGTAGGTTTCGAATCGGTAGTCCTATCACTAGCCATGGTCGTCGGTTTAACTGAATCTCGCAAAATTTTGCCCCCCCCAGAGAACGTGGGGCAGCCCGAGCTATGCTCGGGGAGGGATTCTCCCTTGCGGGTACCCTCCTGGGGTATTTTACTTTTTGATTTTGCGTTCTTCATCATCATATCTCTAACTCCCTCCAGTTCGCAGTACGCCTGCCGGGATCGGTATGAAACAACCAATCCCGCCAGCCGCTACCCGGAACTGGGCCCTTGGGGCTCAAACTGAGCCCTCATCGGCCCCAGCCCGGTACTGGGTGCGCTGCTCACACGCCACACCCAGGAGCTTTTAACGGCCCTCCAGCCGGCGCTCCTCCATAGACCCCTCTGATAAGCAGAGGGATACCAGGAGGAGCGCGTCAGAAATTAGCCGCCAACCAAACTGGTCGACGTTGCCCGGGGTGCACCACGAGGAGGTTTCTGACATCGCACCCCAAATTACTATCACCTATTTTAAGTTTGATCAACCGTACTCTGGTCTGACCAGTCTAGTAACTCTGGCAAGGACGTTACACGTATGACTACTCTTCGAAAAAATAATATCATGGGAATTAATCATTTGTTTCAAACCGGTGTTGAAATATTAACGATTTATTTTATAGTAGCTTGGCAAAATAATGGCGCTATCCCCGATGGTAAGCACAGTACAATTCAAATACAACAGCTACCAACGAGGAGAGATTGACAATCCATCGGCGATCCCCGCTTTCATGCTGGCCTGCATATCTTTCACGTTACGCTTGAAGGACCTGATGTCGTAAGAAGGAGGGAACAGACAAGACATAGAGATTTTTTACTTAGTGCCAAGATCGAAGTTACCTTAAACCAAACCGTGGTAAAACTGTGAGTCCAAAGCTCAGTGCATAGCTTAGCAGTACATAACAAAATTTCTAACGCAAGTATTATATTTCTTATCACTACATCGAAGACATGAGTGGATGAACGTGCTATGACGCACTTTTACGTTTTCTTATTTTCTGTATCATTAATGATGTTAAGACATTACAAAACAAGAAATTATAGGTACACACGTGAATATGATATAATAATTAACAACACAAGGAACACAACTAAAAAGTCGAGGTCCACCGAGCGGGATTTACTTAATATCAAAACTTAACTAATGCCTCTAATCTATGATGGATGATGAAAATAAGTATATATTATATGACCTAAAAATCATTAAGAAACCTTAAAACTTTATATGGAAGAACCAAAATAAAATTTAAACAGTACAAATATCTAAACTGTTACTTACAACATCATTAAACAAACTTGTGAAGGTTTTATACCTATAAAAGATGTTAACAACATTCTTTACAATTAATTTGTTACTTTTGTATAAATTAACACAATGTTTTCATTAATTCCTAAGTATAAATATCCTTTATTATCTTCTTTTATTTAGAGATTGTAAATATAAGGGAAATCTTATTATTTTGTTTCCCTTTCAAGAGTTTTTTTTTCTTCAGAATTTATGTATATAAGTATGTTTTATATCAATGTACAATTTTAAAATATTTGCGGTAATGTATATCAAGTAATGTAATGTATATCCAGTAATCAAGCGTGGTTGAAGGGTATCTGTACCCAACTGGAGCGGGACTACCATGGGTATGGCAATAACCCAGTCACTGTGACTCTCTTTTGGTTTTTGGCTTTTCGGGATTTGTATATCTAGCTAGCTGCAGAGAGATTTATACCTAAGGTAATAGCTAAGGCAGTAGTCAGGGGCGCCGCCGCCCCCGCGTCCTCCCAGCTCCCCGCGCCCGCCGGCGGGAAAAAAGAGCGTGCCCCACCTCCAATCATAATCCGGGACAAGGCAGCCTGGATGGGAGTCTGCAATGAGATGCGCAGACTCAAACTCGACTACCACAAGGCTAGAAACATAGTCAACGGGATTTCTATTTCGGTGAGTTCTTCGGAAACTCACCGTAAACTAACCACCCTCCTCCGGCAGAAAGGTCTGCAATTTTATACGTATTCGCTCGCGGAGGAGCGCGTCCTCCGAGTGGTCATCCGCCGCATTCCGGTGGAGCTCGACCCGTCGGAGGTGTGCTCCTCGCTCAAGGAGCAAAGTTATCCCATCCGGGAAGTACACCGGATGTACAGTAAAGATAAGCGGCCACTACAAATGGTAGTGGCCATATTGGACCTTTCCCCCGAGGGAAAGGCCATCTTCCAGCTAGAGACGGTGTGCGGGCTCTCCGGGATTAACGTGGAGCCCCCACACAAAAACCACCAGCCTGCGCAGTGCCACAACTGCCAGCTGTACGGGCACGCTGCCCGTAACTGTCATTCTCGTCCGCGGTGCGTTAAGTGCCGAGAGGACCACCCCACACGGGAGTGCACGCGCGAGCGTGACTCCGTCGTCCCCCCGAGCTGCGTGTTATGCGGGGAGGAGGGGCATCCCGCGAATTATCGCGGTTGCCCCAAGGCCCCGCGTACCACGCGGCCACGCACGCAGAGGCAGGCGGCCCCCCGGGCGGCGCCCCCCACCTCAGCCATCAAAACGCAACCCCCGCTGGCGTCAGGGGAATTTCCCGCGCTGCCGGTCCCGCGCCAGTCCCCGGCCACCGCCGGCCTCTCCGCACCCCGCGCGGTGCAACCGCATCCCGTGCGTTCATCGCAGAACGCATGGGGCCCCCGTCGCCCCAATCCACAGCCCCTTATGGCTATGGATATTCCCGCGCCCCGCGCTCCTGCGCCCCACGCGCCCGCTAATGTTGTCGTTAATAGTAACGACTTAATGATACTGCTCCTTCGCGAGCACGATATCCGCGAGCTCATTGACTACAATGACCATCTGGAGCGCTTCGGTCTCATCAAGACCGCTTGCGCGTTCCCCCGCCTCTCAGAGACACTACAACGTCTCGACCGTGAGGCGTGTAATAATAACTTAGGGCCTTCCAATGGCAAAGTTTAAACCGAAAGCGTTAAATCTTTCGTTTTTTAACGCACGGAACCTATATCCGCAGCGTGATCTCGTCGCGACCTTTCTTAAAGATCACCAAGTAGATGCTCTTTTAGTGCAGGAGACGCTCTTAAAGCGTGCTAAACGTGATCCAAAAATCGCGAACTACAATATTGTAAGAAATGACCGGGCCGGCCGCGGGGGCGGCACTCTCATTTATTACAAACGATCGTTATATTGTACGCCGGTAGATCCTCCGATACTTACCAATATGGAAGTATCCGTGTGTAGACTAGGAATGACCGACCACCCGTCCATAACGTTAGTCTCAGTTTATCTCTCGCCGAGGAAAGAGCCTCTCAGGTCTGACCTAGAAAAGCTACTTTCGCTCGGTGAATCGGTCATTATAGCGGGTGACCTCAATTGTGGACACACTTCGTTTGGCAATTGGAGAGACTCCAGTAATGGGGTTAAACTCGAAGAGCTAACGAACGTGCTAAACTTTGATGTCATAGCGCCACCCACTCCCACCCACTTTCAAGACAACTGTATGCCGACAGTGCTTGATGTAGCTCTCATTAAAGGTATCGCGCTTCGGTTACGACTCATTCGGGTCGTACACGAGCTCGACTCCGACCACCGTCCGGTCATCATGCAGCTAGGTCAACCAGACGACTCTAGCCCTCCTTCGGTCCAAGTGGTTGACTATGCCAAGCTAAAACATTATCTTGCGGACAGGCCGTCCTCGTTCAGCTTAGATAGGATCCCGGACGTATTGGGGTCCGTTGCGGACGTAGATCTCGCGATCGATTCCCTGGTCGACCACCTGCAGGCCGGCATCGGAGAGGCCTCGAGAGAGGTCGAAGAGGCGAGCGATCGCCGCTTCGTACTCCCTGCCGACGTGCGGGCGTTGTTGACGGAAAAGAACGCGGCGACTCGTGCGCACGACCACTATCCGACCGAGGAAAACCGCGCACGTTTACGCGCACTTCAAAGATCGGTTAGAGCCCGTATATTAGAACTCAGAAGTCACAGATGGGACGCCCTCGTCGAAGGGCTAAGGCCGTCGCATCTGGCTTACTGGAAATTAGCTCACAGTCTCAAAATAGAGGCTTCTTATCTTATGCCCCCCCTCGAGAGGGGTCCCGGTATACCGCTCGCCTTCGATAGCAGCGACAAGGCGGAGTGCCTCGCCACTTGTTTGGAGAGCCAGTGCTCTCCGAACAGTGTCGATGCAAATACCGACCGGGTCGAGGGTATCGATGGATGCGTGCGGGAGCTGGATAAGCTCCCCGCGACAGACTCCCTGTCCCCAGTCACGTCTGAGGAGGTTCTTTCCATTATAAAAAGCCTTAAGCTTAGAAAAGCACCAGGTCCCGACGGGATCAGGAATGAAGTACTTAGACTTCTTCCCGATCGCCTCATAGCTCTTTTGGTCTGCATCTTCAATGTAGCCATAGCCCACTGCCATTTTCCAGCCGCCTGGAAAAAGGCCATAGTCATAGGTATCCGTAAGCCCGGCAAGAGCGCGTCGCTTCCCGACAGCTATCGCCCGATCAGTCTCCTAAATACTTTAGGGAAAATGTACGAGCGGATCCTTCTGAACCGTCTCAAGTCAGTAATAGAGGAGAAAGACCTCTATCCGCCTGAGCAATTCGGTTTCCGTGCTAGATATTCTTGCACTCATCAAGTGCACCGCCTCACGGAGCACGTTGCATTTAATTTTGCTGAATTATATAAACCCCGCCGTACACTTGCGGTCTTTTTCGACGTTGCCAAGGCCTTCGATAAGGTCTGGCACGAGGGATTGATCTACAAGTTGTATCACTTTGAAGTCCCCGATGGGCTAATTAAAATAATTCGCGACTATCTAACAGATCGCACCTTTCGCTATAGAGTGGAAGGTGAATTATCCACGCCCCGTCCAATACGCTCAGGCGTTCCCCAAGGTTCGATCCTGGCTCCTAGCCTATTTAACCTGTACGTCAGTGACCTACCTCGACTCCCGGAGGTCGAGGTAGGGCTATACGCTGACGATACAGTCTTATATGCCTCAGATAGGAATAGATCCCACCTCAGACACAAAGTCCAACGCTCCGTGACCACTCTCGGGAAGTGGTTTAACGAGTGGCGTATAGCCGTTAATCCCTCGAAGAGCGCCGCGATGCTCTTCGATGCGGATTCGTCACAGATACCGTGGAAGCTTAAACCTGTTAAGCTCTACGATAATCCGATTCCGTATGTAAGAGAGACCAAATATCTAGGGGTAACCCTAGATAGTAGGCTCTCTTTTAGACCCCACATCCGTAAGGTTAGGAACAGGGCCGCGTGGGTCCTGGGCCGGTTGCATCCTCTGTTGTGTTCGGTGAGTAAAATGTCCACGCGACATAAGCTCACGCTCTACAAGACGTGTATTCGACCAATTTTGACATACAGTTGCGCCGTGTTCGCACATATGTCCGAGTCGAGTTTCAAACGGTTACAATCGATACAGAATAGGTTCCTCTATCGTCTCACCGGGGCCCCGTGGTATGTTCGAAGCGTAGATCTCCATAGAGATATGGAGCTTCCTTCGATACATGCCTACGTTAAACAGCTCTCCCGTTCGTATTTCGACACCGCGTCGAACCACGCGAATCCGTTAATAAAAACAGCCGCCACTTATGTTCCGGCACCCACGGACATCCGGTGCAAACGCCGGCCGCGCAATATTTTTATTGATCCCGACGATCACATCGAAAATTCGAATAAATATTACACATCCGTCTCTCCAAACAGAGCGTGCCAGCGCCCACGCCCGCGTAACCACCGCTCTCTCCGCAGAGGGCGGGCGGTCAACTTCGCTCCCGCACACCCGTCACGTCCACCCTCTCTAGCGGTAACCCAAGCCTAGGTCCGTTCCTCGGTGTGAAACCCTTGGGTCAGGCAACCGCCCGCGCGATACAAGTGACACTGTACGTGCATTGTTGGCAACCCAACAATACAATTTTTTGTAATCTTGCAACATTGTACAAATAAATTCTCTCTTCCGCTTGGACCGCCATCGTGGTGATTGAGAGTGAATTATCGTGGAACTTTTATTTATCTTTTTTGAAGTATCAGCTACCTAAATCTAATACAGTCCACACATGTAGTAATAAACATGGTCCTTCGACATTTTACAATACATTTCAACTTCAAAAAGAGTAAGTTCTACAGTACATAATTCGCCAAATTATATGTTCTACATTGCGTGGCGAAACGGAGAAACACCAAAAATCCGTTTTCTATACAAACAAGTGGATTGAGCATCGCATCGTGGAGTGTCAGCATTGGTCGACGACGTCGAGCAGCGCTTGTGATTGGTCAATTTCCAAGCACAGCGGACCCCGTCGTGCGACAGCGGCGCCGGCGGCGAGAATCACGCAATCACCTTACCGTTCACCGCCATTTTGTGTGCAGGATTTTTATGAGTGGTGTTGTGTTTTGTTTTTAATAATTTATTACAAATTCAAGTGAGTGATTACAAATAAGTTTCACAATGGAGATTCAACCATTAATTCGTAAAAAGGCCACGCTAAAGGGCTTAATGACAAAAATTGCCAATGCAATTTCAAATGCACACGAACATTTTACAAAGCAATATTTATTACTGAAGGAAGAACGTCTTCGCGAAGTATTCGCTAAATACGAGCAAATATCGCTAGAACTCTCAGCCCTGGATGCCGGAGAAGATGATTTTTCAGAAGTTGAAGAAAAATATTTAAATACTTTGTATTCTATAAAAGACTTAATTACGAAATTAGATAAGAATGTTAGTAATAATTCTGTTAAATTGTATCCTATCAAGTTGCCACAAATAAGTGTTCCGAATTTCACAGGTAAATATTCTGAATTTACGACTTTTATCAACCTATTTGATTCGTTAATTCATAGAAATGATGGCCTTGAAGATGTTCAAAAGCTATTTTATTTACAAAATTTTTTACAAGGCGAGCCTCATGATCTAATAAAAAATCTATGTATTTGTAGCGAGAGTTACTCAGAGGCCAGAAATATTTTATTTGAACGATATAATAATAAATATAAAATTACAAACGAGCATATACATATTCTAATGGATATAACACCAATTGTAAGATCAACAGCTAGTAATATTCGTAGTTTTTTATCAGTGGTAAAGCAACAATTAGCTGCATTACGAAACTTAGGTCATTTAGTTGATCAGTGGGATCCTCTTGTACTTTGCATTCTGACGAGAAAGCTTGATATATTATGTGGTAGGGAATTTCAGCTATCTGTTAAGCAGGAACCTAAGGTATCACACTTAATTGAATTTTTAGAACAGCGTGCGCTTGCGCTTGAAAATGCTGAACGACCATTACTAGATAAAGGTACACCGAAGAGTGTCCATGTAGCCACAGTAAAGCCAGCAGTAGAGGACCCGGCAAAGCGCATGAAGACACCAGCTGCAGAGCTCAAGACCTGCTTGCTTTGTAAGTGTACTCATAAACTTTTTACATGCCCTCAGTTCAAATTAATGTCCACAAATGATAGAATTAAATTTGTTACAGACAATAATTTATGTCAAATCTGTTTGAATAACCATAATCAAAAGTGTAGATATGTTTTTAAGTGCCAAGTTTGTAAGCAGAAGCACAACACACTTCTCCATGAAGACAAATTGCTTCTCCATGAGGACAAATTGTCATCACCAGTCACATTGATGTCCGAGACTGCTACTGAACAAGTACTGTTGCCTACAGCACTGTTGAAACTTATAGCGAGTAACCGTACTGAAGTTCATGTTAAAGCTCTCCTTGACACTGGTTCACAAGCCTCATTTGTGACCAAAGAACTGGTAGATTTACTAAAATTAAATGTTAAATACACTAACACACCTTTCTCTGGCATAGGTAACAATTTCAATAAATTAAAAGAAAAGGTTAATTTACAGCTTCATTCCCTAACTCAAAACTTTTCAATATCAGTTACATGTTACATATTAGATAAAATAACTTCCAAGTTACCACAGAAAAAGTTAAATCTAAATAATTTTATATTCCCTCCTGATATTGTACTGGCTGACAAAAGGTTCAATGAACCAAGTAACATTCACATTCTATTAGGTGCCGATGTTGTGTTTCAGGTGTTGCTGCCATCTGAACCTCTAGCTGATCTGCAGTCCAGCTATGAAGTACAGAGTACCAGCATTGCCACGTCCAGAGCACCGCTATTAAATACAAAATTTGGTTATGTTATTGCAGGTCAATTTAACACACTGCATACTCAGCCACTCATTACTTTATTTTGCAATACATGTGATTCTGATCTTAATCAAACTCTTACACAGTTCTGGAAGTCTGAAAGTATACCAGAAACCTTTACAGAAGCAAACAGTGAACATGACTTGTGTGAACAAGTTTTTAGTGAAAATGTACAGCTAGACACCCATAACAATAAAATTCAGGTTGTCTTGCCCTTAAAGTTATCATTACATTCTATTCATCAGAACTTAGGTGATTCATTACACTTAGCTCTGAAACGATTGTATAACCTAGAAGCTAGATTTTCAAAGGATACTAACCTATACATACTATACAAAGATTTTATTCATGAATATTTAAGACAGGGTCATGGTACAGTTATTGATATAGGTCAATACAATTTAGCAACTGATCCAGTTTACTTCTTACCTCATCACCCAGTACTTAGATTAGATAAAAAGACAACTAAGTGTCGGGTTGTGTTTGATGGGTCAATGAAGACTAATACAAAAACGTCTTTAAATAATTTATTGCTAAATGGACCTGTAGTACAAAAAGAACTGGTAGACGTTTTGTTACTATTCAGAGTAGATTTGTATTTCTTTATAACAGACATCAAAAATATGTTTAGAAATATATTATTACAGCCTGAGTATAGGTCGTTACAAAATATTCTATGGCGAGATACTCCCAATGAAAGTGTTAAATGTATTCAACTAAACACTGTTACATATGGTTTAAAGAGTTCCTCTTACTTGGCAACAAGATGTTTAAAGTTCTTAGCTGATATGTACAATGAAGAGTTTCCCATTGCCGCTTATATTATTAACAATTCAACCTATGTTGATGATATACTTTATTCTGATAGTTCACCTGATAATTTAATAGAAGCCAAACATCAGTTATGTAGCTTATTAAGTCGAGGCAGTTTTCAATTACATAAATGGGTTTCGAATTCATCAGATCTGTTAGGAGAGGTCCCAGAAAATCAACAACATTTTGATGAGATTGATTTAGAGAAAAATAACTTTTCAATTAAAACTCTAGGTATGAATTACAATGTAAAATCAGATGCTTTTATAATTTCTAGTCCTAAGGCTGTGGAAAGGGTGCCCCTTTCCAAGCGTGAAATTCTAAGTTTTATAAGTAAGTTTTATGACCCACTGGGTCTTGCTGGTCCTATTTTGGTTGGTGCAAAGGTAATCATGCAGCGGTTGTGGTTGGCTAAACTGGACTGGGATTCACTGCCTGATGGGGAGTTGCTTCAATTATGGCATGAGTTTTACAACAGCTTGTTTTTAATGAAACCTATACCTGTACAGCGGTACATAGGTTTACAAAATACATGTCTTGCACAAATTATAGGGTTTGCAGATGCTTCTAGCAGCACTGCCTATGGTTGTTGCATCTATTTAAGGACAGTTGATTCAGGAGGCTATATTAAGATTTTTTTGCTTTGTTCTAAGTCACGGATAAATCCAATTGCTCAAAGTTTGTCTGTTCCCAGACTAGAACTAAATGCTGCTCTCTTGCTTGCCAAGCTTGCAAGCAGAGTTCATGAGACTTTGATTACAAAAATGCACATACATCAGGTTATTCTCTATTCAGACTCACAGATTGTTCTTGCATGGCTTAAAACTAACATAAACACACTCAAGGCATATGTTGCTAACCGTGTTAAGGTCATATCACAACTTACACAGTCTTACACCTGGTCATATGTAAACTCTGCGGAGAACCCTGCTGACTGTATTAGCAGAGGAGTCATGCCAGATCATCTTGCTGATCATCAGCTGTGGTGGAGAGGACCACTATTTTTAAATTCATGTAAGTACAAACCTGAGTTAAGCTTTGTTTTTCCACAAAACTTACCTGATGTCAAGGACAGCTCGGTATGTTTAAGCGCAATGCTATGCACGTCCATTGAGATACAGATCTTATGTCTTGACTTTCTTGATAAATTTTCTGATATTGATAGAATGCAGAGAGTTTTAGCATACATCTTACGCTTTTGTCAGAATGTAAAGAATAAGGTAAAAAATAGGCTTAACTATGTAACAAGTCAAGAACTTGATTATTCAATGTCATTAATTGTAAAGTATGAGCAGCAAAAATATTTGTTAGATGATATTCATGTGTTAAAATGTGGTAAAACTATTTGTAAAGGTAATTTAAAACCTCTGTGTCCGTTTATTGACGACAAAGGTTTAGTTCGTGTCGGAGGTCGTTTACATAATGCTTCTATTCCATATTCTCAAAAACATCCAATCATTTTGCCACGTGATTCACGGGTGACTGATCTAATTATTTTAAGTGAACATCTAAAAAACTTCCATGCAGGACCTAAGCTTGTTTTGTCGACTATTAAACAAAGATTTTGGATTGTACATGCGCTGAGACAAGTTAAAAAAGTTTTACATAAATGTACAGTTTGTTTTAGATTAAAAGCAGAAGCATCCAAACAGTTAATGGGTTCTTTACCACATGATAGGGTAAATGCGTGTCGTCCCTTTCAAAAGGTTGGTCTTGACTATGCTGGACCTATACCACTTAAATTAGCTAGAATTAGAAAGCCTATAATTACAAAAGGTTATGTATGTATATTTGTTTGTTTTGTAACCAAAGCTATACATGTCGAACTAGCTTCTGATTTAAAAACTGAAACGTTCATTGCGTGCTTGAATAGGTTTATATCCCGAAGGGGAATGCCTACAGATATATATAGTGATAACGCTACAACTTTTAAATGTGCCAGAAGTAAATTAGATGAGATGTATGAGCTGCATAATTCAGCGATTCATCAAAGACAGGTTTGCCAGTTTACATCTCAAAAGAGAATTAATTTTCATTTCTTACCTTGCTACTCCCCTGTCTTTGCTGGGCTCGCTGAAGCTAGTGTAAAAAGTATAAAATATCACCTAAAAAGAGTATTGTTAAAGTCTATTCTTAATTATGAAGAATTATGTACAGTGTTATGCCAAATTGAGGCTATTTTGAATAGTAGACCTCTCATGTCTTTGTCAAATGATATTACTGACTACTCTTGTATTACTCCAGGTCATTTTTTAATTGGTACGGCTTTAAATTCATACCCTGAGTCTAATGTAAATGTAATTACTAGATCACAATTTTGGAAAATTTGTAATGACATGAAAGAATCATTTTGGAAAATTTGGAGTAAACAGTATTTAAATATGTTACAATCACGCCCCAAGTGGCATGACCCGCAACCTAATGTTAAGATAGGATCTCTTGTATTATTGAGAGATGACAACATGGCACCGTTATATTGGCCCCTGGCTAGAGTAATTAATACTTACCCAGGTAAAGATAACAAGGTTAGGGTAGTTGAAGTCAAAACTTCAAATGGTCATACACATAAAAGGGCTGTGATGAAAATAAGTGTGTTACCTCTGGACAGCAGCAATGCTAGTAGTGATTAGGTGTTATAATAGTTATACTGTTAATGCTGCAAATCTTTCATTTACCTTTTTTGTTTCATGCTGGAGTAAGCATAATTTTGTAACTTTATAATTTTATTTTTGTCACCTTATTAGATTTTAAGTATCATACTTTAATTACATAAATAGCCTTTGCTAGTATTAGTAATAAGTATAAAATATTTAATTTTTTTAAATACAATACATTTGTTTCGTTTCTTGGTTAAAATTTTAAGATTAATCTAAGATATTTTTTTGTATAAAAATTAAATATATTTAATACAACTTATGTATATGTATGTAAGTGATAAGTTTATTCATGTTTTCAATTGTTATTTGCCCCGGCAACATGTTGGCAACCCAACAATACAATTTTTTGTAATCTTGCAACATTGTACAAATAAATTCTCTCTTCCGCTTGGACCGCCATCGTGGTGATTGAGAGTGAATTATCGTGGAACTTTTATTTATCTTTTTTGAAGTATCAGCTACCTAAATCTAATACAGTCCACACATGTAGTAATAAACATGCATCACTTAGCTACCTACATACAACACTACACACGTATGAACATACACACGTGCACACCACACAGGTACATAGGTTCTGTGAGGGACCTTTTTTTTTCTTTTTTTACGCTAGTTAGTTAGCGCTAGTTAGTGTAGAAACATTCCGATTACTGAATACACATACGCACGGTTCCTTCCTTCCTCCCAGGAGGAAGGGAACGTGCCTATGTGTATATTTAGTTAGCTCGAATCGTAGGTGTAGGGATTCGAATAGATCGCGACCTATTTGCGAACGCGACGACCGCCCGAGCCGAGGTCCGGCCACTTTGGCACCCTCGTGCGAGTCGTCCACAAAACTTTCGCGGCTGAGTGCCCTCTGCGCTCGCCCCCAAGTCCGGTGAAGCTGTAAAAGCCGCAGCGGCTTTAGGGCCCCTAAGGCTAACAGTGTAGTCAGTTCTAAAAAAAAAAAAAAAAAAGAGATTTATACGCCGGCATTACTACGACGACGGTCTAGCTGGACTATCTATCTAGACGGTCGGTCTCTTGGCGGTCTGACGGCCGGCCCCAGTCGGGCCTCCGGCGCTAAAGAGAGGCAATCTACAACCCCGACTGTCTCCCAAATGACTGAACCAGTGCGACAGGAGCAAGTGCTGCAGGCTTAAGCATTGCTGTCTTGCATCTGGTGTTTTTAGGTCGCACAGCAGAAGCCGTAGAAGAAGAAGCCAATTCTTTTTCGGTGGCAAGAGGAGGGCGAAACCCGGAGCGACTGCTCCATTCTGTCCATCGCGTCGACCAATATCTGCACCAGAGAAGCCGGATTGGTTTCCATCTGCACCCGTGACGGGCGGCACAGAAGGAACCTCTCTCCGACTGCGCAACGAGGAGAGCTCCACCTTGAGATCCTCGATCTTCTGACGGAGCTTCCTCATCTCGCGCCGGAGAACGAGGGTCTCCTCCGGCACCTCCGGCAGGGTCGTGGTGGTAACCTCATGAAGGGTTCAGGCCACCTCCTTCATCCATTTAACGAAGGTACCTTTGAGGTTGCCACATTTCTTGGCAACCTCAAGAATATCATCGATCTTCTCTTTAGCGAGGGTTCTGAGTTTCGCTGGGTCGAGAAACTCGATCCCCTCAAGGACCCCCACATCTGCGACAAACTTTAACTCCTCAACGAAGCCGGTCCAGCAGCAGCACAGTCCTGCAACACGCTTGACTCTCCAGTCACACCCGAACACGTCACTCTTCTATCAGGGCCCCGCTCACGGGATCTGCCTCTTCCGGCCATCGTGACCTTACTGGGAGGAGCCTCCACTCCGTCCACACCAGCTTCATTACCATGCGACCGCTTACTGTCCAGCACAGCCTCCAACGCTGAACTACTGGGGCCGACTGTCCAGTGCTTGATAGAATAACTGTCCAGTTCCGGATTCCTGTCCAGAACCACAATAGGTTAAGTTGTCCCTTTTGACAAGGCCAGGGTCGTCTTTTGTGTATCATCAGTTGTCCTTGTAGTCGCTATAGTCGTTATGTTTTTTTTTCGATTTGCGCAAAATTTTGCCCCAATCACCCCCTCTCTACTCCCACAGACACGGTGGGGCAGCTCGAGCTAAGCTCAGGGAGGTAGTTTAGGTCCTGAGGTAGTTTAGATTTTAATTTTGCGGCTTTCATGCATGAAGCAACCGATACCACCAGCCGCTGTCCGGAACTGGGCCTTTGGGGCTTAAACTGAGCCCTCATCGGCCCCAGCCCAATACTGGGTGCGCAGCACACATGCCACACCCAGGAGCTTTTAACGGCCCTCCAGCCGGCGTTCCTCCATGGTCCCCTCTAAGAAGCAGAGGGATACCTGGAGGAGTACGTCAGATATTAGCAGCTGACCAAAGTGGTCGAAGTTGCCCAGGGTGCACCACGAGGAGGTTCCTGACACGCACCCCCCCATCTACTAACCTAGGGCAACCTGTATTATGATAGTTGGTTCCTTTCAAAAATTAAAATTAAACTAGTATTTTTGAATACTTGCATGATTTTGTGTATGTGTGCTGTATGAACGGTGTATGGGACGTATGTATGCCTTTAGGTATAATGCATTTTGGAGAACGATTTTTAATGGAATAAAATGAGTAGGTATTTAAATTATCTTTTTTTTTTCTTTGATGCGTTTTTTCACATGTTTATTTGTTCTACAAGATATTGTGTTTAGAATAATACGAAGTAACGGCAAGTGGTCAATGGTGGGGCACAGTCGGGAAGATGTTTGCGATTTGATACAATTATCATCTGCGACTGTGGCCCGTGGAATGATTGATAATGTTGATGAATGAGAATGAATAGGTAGCTGTTAATTGGTTGATGACGTCAGATGATAAACATGGTAGAAAAGTATCCACAATGAGAAATAGATTAATACTACGGGTAACAGAAATAGAACTTGAAAAACGGCTTAAATTCTATTAAATGTTTTTAAGTATATACGAATTTAAAATAGAAACTTTACTCATGAGGCTCTTTAGGTTATAGGGCAATACCCTCAGGTTTTCACAAACGATCTCATGATCAAATCGAATTCTATCAAAACGTGGGCAATCCTCAAAAAGATTTTTAAGGGATTGAATAGTAGCATTATCACAGCGACATGTGTCGTTATCGATTATTTTGAACCTATGCAAATATTGTTTGGTGTATGTGTATTCTGTTAGTGCCTGTGTGAGTGTGAAAGTTATTGGTGTATGTTTGAATAACGTTTTGATGTCAGTGAGAGTTGGTAGAAGTTGTTTTGTGTGCTGCCCTTGTGGCTTGCTTTGGTATCTGAATTGCCAAATGTTTTTGTTCTCTTCTCTTATGGTGCGATTGATATAACTAAATTGTCTTAAGACTGCTAATAAATAAAACATCAATATTTTTCGCTTTAGGCATAAAGTATCAGATCATACACTCGATGACAGCTTAGCTAATCTACTAACAACCTTGAATTTAGGCGTCATGTTATTATTTCCATATTAATAACAAATTGACGAAGGTCGTAGAGGTCGCTTACATATTAATTAGAAATAGAAGACATCTATAAACTAGTTTAATAATGCCACCTTCGTTCTCATATCTATTTTTGTTTACATCTTTTATCTCGCTTACACTCATGTAATCTACACACTATTACATTAAGAGCAAACGTTTACATTATTAAAATAATTTGAAATGTTACAAAATATATGGTAGCATTTTAGTTTGTTATCCCTGTCACATCATTTTGGTAATTTGTTGCGTCTCGTATTGTTCATTAACATTACACTATAAAATTCAGTATAATATAGTAAATAAAGTATAGTGTAGGAATTCAGCATAAGTTTTGAGTAGTTAAAAACTTGGCAATCGATAAAGCCAGGTAAGGAAAGGTACAACAACATCCATCCAAATATTAAATTGGAGGGGTTTGAACTCTCGAGCAACCTATTGTGCATGCCAAAAAAACTGCGTAAGCGCTACGGACACGGTGCGCTAAATTTAAATATCTTTGTGGACGTCGATTTAAATGTACTACGTCAATATTATACATCAGTGGTTGTGGGTGGATCAATTCTCCACGCTGTGACTGTGGTGAAGAAACGCAAACAATCCAACTACGATACCACCACCATATGATACAACGGCTCCTCTGATGATTTGATCACTCTTGACGACGAAGCCCTAAAGTGGCCGAAAAAGTTTAAAATTCAACTATAAGTGATACTCTATTTAATCACACTAAAATAAATAAATAAATATATTATAAAAGTATACTAATATTATAATGAACACAGATTTCATTATTTATATTTTGCCTTAATAGGAAAGTCACAATATTTTTACGTAAATGATATTATATTTTTATATTTGCACAAGTCATAATAACATTACATTTCACTTCCTGGTCCCACAAAAGTTATTCTGTTCTTTCCAATAGTCAATAATTCGACATTCGACCACAGTATTCAGATCCGGAATAGCATAAATGTCTTCTGCATGAAAAAACTTGAACTTCCATGCTGATCAGTCTAACCAAGTTGCCGGTCTTGCAGTTTATCAATCTCATAATATAACTATACCAACATACATTTTATATATATTGTATACATAAGCAAAAGTCGAAAAAAAGGAAGAGAAGTAAGTTGTCAAAGTGCTATTGGGGTTTTATTTAAATTCGCTTTTATTCTTGTGTAATTATAACTCATACTAAATGAAGTAAAATATATTTAAACATAATATTTAGAATAATCTTTGGAAATTAAAAGGTCTTCTAAGTAAACGTTTAGTTACTACGTTTATTGTAATATTTTGTAAAATAAATTTATACATATTATATAGTTACTTGTCTTGACTCTGTCTCACTGATTCATCAACGCAGAACGTAAACTACTGGGAATCCTTTTACACGGGTTTCTTTTACTCAGTAGGTGAGCACTAAGGAAGATTTTTGGAAACTTAACCCTTAAGATGGTGAAAAAAGGGATAACATTTTATATGAAAATCAGTCATTCTTGAAAATAGATCAATGAAAATATATATTCAGCAACTCAGAAAGTAAAAAAGATAGGACATAACTCAACTATGACGTGAGCGAATCCGCGATAAAACACAAGTTTATAATAGTAATACTTTAAAGATCCTTCTAATAAAACATAATATGACGTTATAAAAATTAATATACTATTAAGCCGTAAAAGCATGAAATTGTACCAAAAATAAATATCCATCAATTCGACTCGATTGCTTCTAAAGTCCACTCATTCATTCCACTGAACTATTACGATGATGAGATAACATTCTATTCAAATAGTACTACAGTGAATAGACATTGTTAGTGATGTTAGATTATTCCGTTAAAGGAATATTATGGAATTACATATATTATGTAAGTCAATGGTTTGTTTGGTTTAAACTATTAAGATAAATTAGCAATTTTTGTTTTCTATCTACCTATTATTTACTGTAACAACAATAAATATTGTCATAATATTACTATAACTTAAAATTATAAATCTATTCCATTATAAATATTGCACACAAGAGAATTTTCAAATGTATACTTTTTCTTCTTTCTATTTAATGAGAACTGTGTTCATACACAATTTCCCCCATGTCACGTGAATAGAACATTTTATAGAGTTTCTAGACAGTTTATTTGTCTAGAGAGTTTTTGTGGCAACTTAAAGTGCATGTTCGTAGTTATTATCTATATAATACACTTCCCTTGTGCACAATAAACAAAGTGCATTACGAATAATCAAATCTTCAAAATTACATAATATAGAACCAAATAACATAAATCTATAAATTAAAATCATAACATGACACAGATCAACATCCAAGAACTCTATGTAGGTACATAACCATTTTGTTTACCTATAAAGTATGATTAATACTAATTTATAATAAACCACATTAATTAAATTATTAAGTAATTGATTAATAACAATAATAGACAGTTTCATAAAGCCGTTTATAAAAAAAATACGTAAAACGAATTAAATATTAGTATTAAAATTATAATAAGTCTAAAAATATTTTATGATGATTTATTATGCTATGTCTAATTATTAATGCTGAATTACTTCTTTTTATAGATAGATGGCGCTTAACGAGTGGCTCTAACATAGGCATATAGTGAAAAACTCGCCATAGTGATTCGTTTAAGCAAATCGCGTTTCGGGATCAACCAGTGCATACCCAATTTCTATTTAGGCAGCCTGGAATAACAGCGGAGACTGGCGATGGGTTGTAGATCTTTCAATGGTAGCCACTGTTTTAGGATTGAACTGTTTGTGATCCTGCTACAAATAAAAAAAAAATCAAATAACAATTGAATTAATTATATTTTTGTGTAACACTATTAGATATTTAAAGTCTTACCTATATACAATTTTAAACTAATTAAAAACCATGTTAAGCAATTAATAGATTTACATACATGAGTTATAAACAAGGAAGCTTGCATTCAGTGAACTATAACAGAAACACTAGAGAGCTCTCGCTACGACCCGTCGGAAATAATTGTAGTAAACAATGAAATTGTTACTAATTTATTTTCCGACCGCAACAAAGCGAGATGTCACGTGAAAAATGCTCGAAAGCTACAACGTTAAGGCTTCGTGCATTCCTCTTTTGAACTCCCTACAATTTTACGTGTCGTACCCTCAATTGTACATTCATTACAACGTTTAAGTTACATTAAGTTTTGTCTCCGCGATGAATAATATACACACGATTTAAAACTTGGTGGAACGTCGGGAAATGCGAGCGATTTATGACATTAATCCTAGATATAAAATGAAATTTCACCCTCGTATGCAACCTCAGAGGAGAATAGTTTTGTTTTGCAGACACTCGCTCTAATTGCATTGTTAAATTCAGTTTCAAAGCTTTTGAGATATTCTCGGTATTTGTTGAGGTTGTCTTGTTTCTTTATATATTTTTATGCAATGTTCTTACCCCCTTTTTAATTGTTGAATTTATATTAAAATACATGTATGCAGTACTTCATAACAATTCATGTCATAATTATTATCAAAACTAAATTTCGATGCTAATATTAGGTATATTATGTTTTTTAGAGGGCACGCCATCAGTGCGCCCGCAAAGTCGAGCACGGCTATTCCATCTTATTCTCGAAGCGACACTTTTATCCCCCTGTAACTTCGCTGTGTATAAAACAAAAAGTTTGAATTTTTTTTATATCAAGAGTACATACTATAACTGGCTATATTGCTAATATACCTAATAATTATAAGTTGCGAATTATCGCTAGTCAAAGTTCTTTAATTTTGTCACTGGTGCACTCACCGATCGTCAAAACTCTAAGGTACTTGTAGCAGTATTAGAAACTTCAAATTTTAAATATATAAAGGAATGAAAAATGAAAAATCCGATTTTCGAAGATCTGTCCCTGACGTGAAACCCAAGTGCCCAGCCAAACTATAAGAGATATCGAAATACCGCTTTAGCAAAATTATTTAATAATTTAATAAACATTTTCTCATGGCGTATAAAAATCGAAGGTCTGGAGTACCTGATGTGGAACACTAAGAGCCACACCAAACTATAAGAGCTATCGAAATGCCGCAATAGTAAAAATTATTTAATAATATGATGAGAGTTTTCTGATGATAAATAAAGATCCAAAGTCTAGAGTATCTGATGTGGAACCATAAAAGCCTTGCCAAACTATAAAAGCTATCGAAATGCTGCCTTATTAAAAATGATTCATGAAGATCATGGGAGTATTTGAAACCATATAAAAATAGTAGAAATAACATGTTCTTGTTATATGTCGTGGAATTATATATGACTTGTGCCGTTGAAAATATTGTAAGAGTCATTGTTACTATTACGTACTTCTGTTTTCTGAGGTTGAGTTTATGGCAACAAAGGCCAAGTCATATAAATTTCCACAACATGTAAAAGAATATGCTAACCTTATTATTTTGTCATTAATAACAATGTTTTAGACTTATATAATTAGGCAGAGTACATTCTAAAGAACGGAATTTAACGTGTAAAAGCCATATTTTAGCTAGCCAATATTACTCGATTTTTATATCCACCTCCTTCAGTTGGCAGTTTATGAATTTTCACTTCTTTTTATAGACAAACCATCTCAATCGAGACTTAAGTTTTTTTACAGCATATTTTTCTTGGGATTACCATTTTTTTTTTTATCGTGGAGAAAGCGCTCATGGGTACACACCCGCCCGGGGGGACGAGTGGTTATGTGAGACTCCTACTCACTAAAACTCCACGGTGCACCGTCCGCCGCCATAATGGGGCGACGCGGGACCAGCGGTAGCATACTACCGCGCCGCCCCGGCGGCAAGGCCAGGAAGGGCCACCCGCTGACGGAGACAGCCTGGTGAACGAAACTGTCTCCCCGTCCGCCAAACCAGTGCAATGGGAAGACAGGCCCCCCGACCCATCTCTCCTTGGTTCGGCCTGGCAGGAGAAGGAGGCGGATGAACCGCCCCTGTCCCCCACCCACCCGGCGTTGGGTTTTTTATAGAGGTTTTCTCCTTTGCCTCTGCCATAATGTTTGGCATATGGCGGGGGTAAGGGGCGAATGAACGCACCCCCTCCCCCACCAGTCCGTCTTTGGTTTTTTATAGAGGTTTCCTCCTCTGCCGTAATTAAACTCCCGTTCATCCTCGACAATCCGGCTTTGATTTTTTAACGAGGTGCTCATCCTCAACCTTCCGGTTATTTTTTAAAGTGCTTTCCTTCCACTGTCCGTCCTTGATTTTTTATACTGGTGGTTTTTTCCACCTCCGGCTAGTAATTTTTTAACGAGGTTGTCTTCCTCGGTAATTTTTTAAGGTGGTTGTCTTCCACCGTCCGGCCATGATTTTTTTAAAGGGTGGTTTACTCCACCACAGTCCGTCCGTGATTTTTTAAGGTGGTTTACGCCACCGCCGTCAGCGATTTTTTAAAGAGGTTGTATCCTTTCAATTTTTTAAGGAGGTTTTCTTCCTCCTCCGCCGTCAACGACGAGTCCGTCCACAGTGGACGAGCCGAAGCAGGTCCACTCTTGCCCCATCCCCTGTCTCCTCTGATGAGCAGAGGGGTACAGGGGAGGAACGCCGTCGGTCTGGTATTGCCCGCCAGTCATAAAGACTGACGTTGCCCAGGGCATACCACGAGGAGGTTCCAGACATAGTCATTACCAAACCTAACCCATCTGAAAGAAATCAACTAGTAACCGTTCTTTGTCACAGAAATTTTATTTGATTTCTTTGCAGTTTCATTATATGTATAGTACGAATTGACCTCAGCTGGAGATGTATTAGCAAAAAAGGTTTATTTACATAATAACGAAAAAAAAATTCATGCAATCGCAAATATGTCCATTTTTTAATTTAATTTTTTGTAATATTTGGTGACTTGATCATGATATCTCAAGACAGGGAAAAATTGTAAAATTATAAACCTAGAATAAAAACAGGTACTCAAGTGTAGAGTTATTAGAATAGACCACTAGGTGCTTAGCAACAAGTTTTTCAAATTGTTGTCGGTAACTAGCTAGGAGCTTGATTAGGTAAATTTAGACAACACATGTCATAGTTTCATCAATACATGTATGTACTTTTATCGAAATGTCAGGCTATGATATGACTTCACTCGTGTTTACTTACGGATGGACCACCATTCTGCTATTTTTTTTATATAAAATCTATACTATTATTTATATTAATAAATCTCTAGTTCTGTCTGTACATTTAATACTTTTCCAAAATTTCCCCATAGACATACTATAAGAACAATACTAATCAAGAATATGACATGAATTTTTTTTTATCTGTCTGTCTATTTATATGTCTGGATTTAACTCAAAAACGGCTTGACCGATTCTCATGAAATTTCGTAAAAGTCTTAATCATTGGTCAATTGATAGATTATTAGAAATTTCAATATTACTTTTAGAAATCATTAAAAAAAATTCTTAATTCTGGACCTATTTTGATGAAATTGTGTACACGGGAAGTATAAATAATTCCATAATTGATGGGCTATAACAATTTCCAATAATAGTTTTATAAATAGTAAAAGAAAATATTTCAATAAATTAAATTTTCATCGATTCTCAGCCGACTCTGATCAAATTTGTAGACGGTTAGGATGCGTCATACCATAATAGAGATGCTATAAGAATCGTTAATAATATAATAGAAATCGTAGTATAGAATAATAATTTTAAACAGACTGATGAAAATTGTGCACGAGTATTGATATGGCATATGAATTGTCAAGAATATGCGTAAAATAAAAAGTACGGGATGTAAATAAGTACAGGGAATGACACAATAATCTCCAGATCTACAAGTAATATGTGAAAAACTCTTTTTGCATTTTATAGTCTACTAATGATAGATTTAATTATAGGTGGCGTGGATCAAGTCTGATTCGAAAGCGATCCTGGCGATACACACTAACATGGTCGCGTTGAATCCACGTCTTTCCGTCACATACAACAACCACAACACATGGAAATTACACGTCAGTAATGTGCAAGCGAACGATTCTGGCACCTACATGTGTCAAGTCAACACTGACCCTATGAAAAGTCAGGTCAGTGTATTCATTTGTTTTTTGTCTTCTTTAATACTTTCTTACACTATGATAAAAAATTAATGATACATGTGCGTAAATTTATTTCATTGACTGACATCACAGACATCTGAAATATATAATAAAAATTTTGGTTTTACTGTCAAAAGGTTAATGTAGGGTGGATCATCACGTGAATGACAGATAGGGTATCACTTCCAGACATCACCATCATTCACATAATACCCTATAGATAAGAAAACTTTCATAACATATTTCTTCAACTTATTATCTGTCAAATCGGTAAAGTGTTTAAGAAAATGTTGTTGTAAAGAGAAAATTATTACAGATGGGACACTTATCAGTGGTGATACCTCCGGATATAGTGGACTCATTGACAGAAGGGAGTTCAGCGCAAGAGGGTGGCAGTATAAGGCTAACCTGCAGTGCAACTGGAGTACCACCTCCCACTGTGTTATGGCGGCGGGAGAACAACCGACCTATTGTCTTCAGGCACGACGGAGGCAGGGAGAGAAAAGGTTAGTATACTTTTTTATGGAAATACAATAATGCCAGCCTGTAAGTGTCCCATAATTGGTTAATGAGGCTTCTTCCGAAGTGAAGGTACAGGCCACGGCATATTGGTGATTTCAAATGTCAAGAATTCAATAGTTCTATATTTCCCCATATGCAGTGGTACTTACATGAACATTTCTTGAACGTTCAGGTTCTTTCTCTGTCAGCCTATAGTTTTACCAATTTAAATTAGTAGGTAAATGTATACGAAATTGGTAAAAATCGTTGGTTATGAACATCAAATGATATTGCACCATTCTAAACCACTCGGCAATTATAACTAATCGATAAACAATAACAAACAAAAAAGGAAACCATAAAAAATTAGCAGAAAAAATCTTAATAGAAAATATAAATTAATATTTAGAACTTTTTTTTTAAATCTATTTTATAATATAAAAATATCGTTTAAATATCATTGTTCGTTAACTAATTGTTAACATTTGAAGTGAAATGTGTTCATGATGAAGACATAGTATAATCGCATTGCATTGTCTCGTGGTTCACAATAATTCACAGACGCATTGTCATGCATAATGAACTTTGCCGTTTCATGACTAGATTCAATTTAACTACGGTTTATCACTGTACTGAATGGCAATAAATGTTAAATACCTATTTCGGGATTGTATTTATACAACTTCAGAAAGTAATTACCTCGTTAAATTGACAAACTAGGATTCCGTTTAACATTCTTATATTATATCTATTAGATCAAAGTCGAATATTCTAAGTAAGTCATGGAGACCATATTTTGACAATAAGCCGTTTCGATTGCTACCTTAGATAAAAACGAAAAGTAATATATTATAACTAAGTAGACAAAACTTATTCAAAGATTATTAATTTGTTGAATATTATACATTATTATTTGTCGCTGATTTGTTTATTTAAAAGATTTGTAATAATACGTATAACAAATCCCCTCCCTCCTGTAAGTATAAATTTAAATGTTAATAGCCTTTTATAATTAAACATGATTTACGTTGGAAATCAGCGCATATAAAAAGAATACAAATTACCTAATCAATATCTGGATTATATCGTTCAAATTTACATTTTTTGAGAATAACACAAACAGTAAAAATAATGGTATTCATTAATCCACGACATGTCTATTAAAATAAAGATCGAGCTTATAATAAATTACAACGATTTTTTTTAGTAAATGTTAATACAAATCATTCCACAGTTAAATCGTTAAATATAAATTCCTTGAATTTTCTCGTACAAGTTGTTTCAGTTGGATAATATACGTTTAAACGAAAGAATTTCTCGTTTCATTCAATAGCGCTTTTTCTTTTATGAAATATTTTAAAGTGTAAATGAGAGCGTTTTATCTCACAACGAGGATGAAATACGAGATGTGAATTAATATTTATGAATTATTTGGTACTCTTGCGAATTTAGAAATATATATCATAATATAATAGTATAGTTTAATTCACTACAATCCTCTTGTATTTAATATTTCAATTTAAAAACACTTGTTACTTTGTTCGTGTTAAAGAAAAATGGAATATCATTTGTCCATGCAATCTCTTCTAATACTTTTCAATAATATTAGTCTCATTTGATTACCTTTTCACTCCCCTTAAAATACTGTACATCTAAATCTGAATAGTTTTTGAATAAACTTATTTATTTCGTGAAGATCTATTTTCAAAATTTTTAAACCAGTGTATTAATGTATAATATTAGCTGGCTCACAAAAATTGTTCTGCTCTTCCTAGTAGTTAATTACTCGGTCACAGCGCCACCTATCGCGTTCAGGGATACTATAAAAATCTTCTCCATGAAGAAACACTTGGATTCAACAACTTTTATGGCGATCTATGAAACGGTGTTGGAGTTTATCAATCTCATATATGTATACCAACACCCATTTTTATAATAATACTAGTTGACCCTGCAGACGTTGCTCTGTTCTTTCCAATAATCAATAAGTGGACCACAGCGCTGTCTACTTATCCGGCATTTTTTCCTGAAACCTCTTCCAGGACCATAACGGAAAAAAAAGAATTACATACATCCATCGTTCGAATAGTGTCTTACGATCTTTGAATCTGGAGTTGATAAACTATCTAATAGAAAAAAATCAGTTTTCCAAAATTTTCCGATTTTTCGGATAACTTTTTAAATTTTTCTTTACCTATAAACATTGTACGAGCTTTTACTAACATTTAAAAAAAAATTAGCCATATCGGTCCAGCCGTTTGCAAGTGATGCGCTTACCAACGAACAGCGGTTAATTTTTATTTATATAAATAAATACAGACATAAACAGGGATATTTTCTTCAAAAGCCTATAAAAAGTGATACCGTCAGGATATGAATCATAAATCTAATCGTTAGCTAATTAATAATTTTATTTAAATTACGGTCAATAAATAATTAAAACTCTTAATTAATTTTAAATGTTAATTTGCTTCAATCTTATTTATCGTTAAAATTTTTATGACTTATGATCAAGTTCATAAAATTAGTTAGATTATTATTGTAGTAAGATGGATAAAAAAAATATATCAATATTATTAAAAAAAAAATCTAAAATTTGAAATTTCCTTTAATTCTTAACCGATTTTGATGAAATGTTGTGGCTTAACATAAGATTTATTGCAAATAAACGATCTTCTTGTTCTTGGCATCAAAAATTAATTAAGTAACAAACATTTAAAAGAAAGTTCCATATTACAATGCAACTCGACAAAGTGGAACCAATCTATTAACACTGTTCTCATTGTTAACCCTTCTTAGAACGTGTTTTTCTTTTCCCTAGGGTGCCGAAAGCTATTTCGCTCAAGCCTTTTTTCCAATTCAATCTATTTTGCATGGCCCTCGGCACTCGCATGAAGCATTACACCTAGACCTCCGTCTCCTTGCACTCACTCCAAGCACTTTTCTTTCCAATGGATTTTATTTACGCAAGAGAAAGCAAGCTTTAATACATATACCGCCGAAGACAATAAGGCGTCTCCGAACGAGATATAAAAGCTTTGAGTTAGTCTCGCATTCCTTTTTGTAGGATTCTTTTGAAATGAATTGAATAATTCGCAGAGTTTATACTTACAAACTTTTTACTCATAAAATTTTTTTGGTTACAATAATTGTTACCAAATTACGCAAGTATTTCTTAGTAAGCATAGATGAATGATTAGTTGAAGATGTTGACAACGCGGAAACCAGTCATTAATCTATGTTAGTAAGTATTGTTTTAATTTGTAATTCTAAATATTCAAATTAGAACAAAATTATGGACAAATAACCAAACATAAAGAAATAGTGCATATTGTAAGCTTCGACGCCCGACTAGTTTACTCTTTAAGAATATGATTGTCTTAAAATATACACAACAGGCAAAGACAAATTACATATATCATGACTTCCATTTACAAGTTACTTGAATATGTATATGAATACAAACGCGTTCAGTATAAGATGCACGAATATGTTGTTCAGTTTTTGTTATATAATATTCGATTTTGCTCCCCATCTAATTTCTTAAGTAGTAAACTTCAAAAACAAATACTACCAATTACTTAATAAATATTTCTCTTTCAATCCAAACTTTACTGTCAATAAACACTTCTGTAACGTTATGATTATAGTTATCCCAACTTGCATGAGCAAAGTAACATTATAGACTTTGTTTTAGATATAACTTTTATAACTTGACTTAATTCAATTTAAAAATTTAATGTACACAAAAACTGCCTCGAACGTTATTTTACTAAGTTACTAGCTTTCGTAATTTAAATCGAGTCACCCTAACAAGTTCTTCGTCCTTTATCATTGATCCATAGCTTGAGGTGACTAGAAAAGACAAACTCATTATTGAATTTTCACTAGGTTACCTTAAGTGTGAAATACTTAAAAGAAAAAAAAACTTAATACTGGGATTTAGAAAACCTTCATGTATTTATATAAATTTTTTATCAAGTATCAAAAAATATACCCTACAATTTTATTATAAGTAAGAATCTGTTTTCTGTCATCATGATGGTCAAGTGGCTTAGACCGGCAGAATATCAATTGAAGTTCGCGGGTTCAACCCCGACAGGTACCAACGATTTTTTCAAAATTCTCATTATCGTACTAATTGAAACTGGTAACATTCGACACTCGATTGGTATTGACTGACGAAAACGGATAAAGAAAATATCGCGAAGAAAACTATAGAACTGCTGACTTCTTGGCGTTTGAACTTGCCAATATGTGGGCTGGTATAGTGATTAAGCCCATGCCTCTCCTTGAGAGGCCTTATTACCCACCAGTGGGGTACTTAAGGGCTGGTATTTTTATTGATTATCAGTTTATTATGTCATAATGTCTATCATAATAATTTCATTATCAAACATGTTTATGTAGAGAAACGAAACTTATCATAATATAAACGGTTTAAGGCTTTAAAGTATTTCAAAATGTTATATTTACTTAAATTCTTTTAGGAGCTTCAGTAACTTTTTACATTGCATTCTATAAAGGCAAACAAAAAACTTCATAAAATTTCAGTCGCTAGCAGTAGCTTGTACTTCCGGGCGTCTTTAGTAGCCGGCCGATGTAAAAGAGCCCAGAACTTATTTAACCAAGTCAATTTAAGTTACGAAATATGAGTACTTAAGTACTGACTTTTACTAAACTGGAAGGTTTTAGGAATGGTAACTAGATGAGTATCTTATGTTAATTGCACACAAATATTATATAGCTCAAGAGTTTGATTATTTGAAAGCGCTAATCTCTGAAATTACCAGTTACATTAAAAAAAAAAATTCATTTTATAGCGTTTTATTTCATTTTAAAGTTGTAAGTTATACAATTTCACATTAAGATACTAAGGAGTGGACCAGTAACCATTAACTTCAAGCAATCTAGCAAGCTCTAGGCAATTAAGGTAAGATGCTCTAAGAGTGTGCGGTTTTAAAACACCTGCATAATATATATATCAAAATATAAGAACATTAATCCAAATTAAACGCGTTTATTATAAAGATACATTATTAATATTCATAAAAAAAATTGAAATAATCAACCGAAATAAGAATGTTTAATCATTTGAATCAGTTTCATTAATATTAAAAATTGCGCACTCTTGAGATAGTAGTCCGCCAAGAGGGGCTCAAGGTACTATAAGAGAGCGCAGGATACTTGTCGGTAGTCTCCAATACCTATATAGGACATTTGTCATGCCACCATCCTGTGCAACTGTCGCACTCAAACCAATTCGCTGTAATTGGTTTTAAGTACATAGTTTTCTTTACAACCAAGATATTGCCAATTTTTTTCTTATTATTATGCGAATTAACTGACTATTTGGTACCTTTGTGTTTTTTGATTTTTGTTTTTCTTCAATTTCCTATCGTCTTTTACAACACGAACTAGTTAAAAGTTCAGACCTTTTGCTTCTACAAGAGTATAAGTGCGCACTCCGGTTGCATTACCTATATTTTTGAATAAAAGCACATACAACACCACGTAGTATATATCAGTGCTAATTAAGCCCATAATTTAGTTGTTATGGAATATTTTTACTGAATGAAATATATGTCGAAAATTCCCATCGAAATTAAGCTTTCATATATATTGTTAATTACACAAACATTTTAAGAAAAGTGGTTAAAACAAAAATAATCTTCATTTTTTATAATGAAGCACAATAAATTTTCACAAAATTATGTTCACGAAATGTCGGTCAATAGGCCGTCTTTTTTTTTTTTTTTGAACTGACTACACTGTTAGCCTTAGGGGCCCTAAAGCCGCTGCAGCTTTTACAGCTTCACCGGACTTGGGGGCGAGCGCAGAGGGCACTCAGCCGCGAAAGTTTTGTGGACGACTCGCACGAGGGTGCCAAAGTGGCCGGACCTCGGCTCGGACGGTCGTCGCGTTCGCAAATAGGTCGCGATCTAATCGAATCCCTACACCTACGATTCGAGCTAACTAAATATACACATAGGCATGTTCCCTTCCTCCTGGGAGGAAGGAAGGAACCATGCGTATGTGTATTCAGTAATCGGAATGTTTCTACACTAACTAGCGCTAACTAGCGTAAAAAAAGAAAAAAAAGGTCTCTCACAGAACTTATGTACCTGTGTGGTGTGCACGTGTGTATGTTCATACGTGTGTAGTGTTGTATGTAGGTAGCTAAGTGATGCACGTACAGTGTCACTTGTATCGCGCGGGCGGTTGCCTGACCCAAGGGTTTCACACCGAGGAACGGACCTAGGCTTGGGTTACCGCTAGAGAGGGTGGACGTGACGGGTGTGCTGGAGCGAAATTGACCGCCCGCCCTCTGCGGAGAGAACGGTGGTTACGCGGGCGTGGGCGCTGGCACGCTCTGTTTGGAGAGACGGATGTGTAATATTTATTCGAATTTTCGATGTGATCGTCGGGATCAATAAAAATATTGCGCGGCCGGCGTTTGCACCGGATGTCCGTGGTGCCGGAACATAAGTGGCGGCTGTTTTTATTAACGGATTCGCGTGGTTCGACGCGGTGTCGAAATACGAACGGGAGAGCTGTTTAACGTAGGCATGTATCGAAGGAAGCTCCATATCTCTATGGAGATCTACGCTTCGAACATACCACGGGGCCCCGGTGAGACGATAGAGGAACCTATTCTGTATCGATTGTAACCGTTTGAAACTCGACTCGGACATATGTGCGAACACAGCGCAACTGTATGTCAAAATTGGTCGAATACACGTCTTGTAGAGCGTGAGCTTATATCGCGTGGACATTTTACTCACCGAACACAACAGAGGATGCAACCGGCCCAGGACCCACGCGGCCCTGTTCCTAACCTTACGGATGTGGGGTCTAAAAGAGAGCCTACTATCTAGGGTTACCCCTAGATATTTGGTCTCTCTTACATAAGGAATCGGATTATCGTAGAGCTTAACAGGTTTAAGCTTCCACGGTATCTGTGACGAATCCGCATCGAAGAGCATCGCGGCGCTCTTCGAGCTATTCGCCACTCGTTAAACCACTTCCCGAGAGTGGTCACGGCGCGTTGGACTTTGTGTCTGAGGTCGGATCTATTCCTATCTGAGGCATATATGACTGTATCGTCAGCGTATAGCCCTACCTCGACCTCCGGGAGTCGAGGTAGGTCACTGACGTACAGGTTAAATAGGCTAGGAGCCAGGATCGAACCTTGGGGAACGCCTGAGCATATTGGACGGGGCGTGGACAATTCACCTTCCACTCTATAGCGGAAGGTGCGATCTGTTAGATAATCGCGAATTATTTTGATTAACCTATCGGGGACTTCAAAGCAATACAACTTGTAAATCAATCCCTCGTGCCAGACCTTATCAAAGGCCTTGGCCACGTCGAAAAAGACCGCAAGTGTACGACGGGGTTTATATAGTTCAGCAAAATTAAATGCAACGTGCTCCGTGAGGCGGTGCACTTGATGAGTGCAAGAATATCTAGCACGGAAACCGAATTGCTCAGGCGGATAGAGGTCTTTCTCCTCTATTACTGGCTTGAGACGGTTCAGAAGGATCCGCTCGTAAATTTTTCTTAACGTATTTAGGAGACTGATCGGGCGATAGCTGTCGGGAAGCGACGCGCTCTTGCCGGGCTAGCAATAGGCCGTCAAAACACGACTGTAATTTATCCGCATTGTGAGAATTTGCGGCAAGTATGAACACTGCGTACTCTTAGAGACCGTGTACTCTTGTGGCGCCTTACCCTACGAAAAGTGAAAACAACGGTGTAGATCTGTAGTAAATCGAATAAATTTAATATGGACGAAATGGCCACACAATTAGTTTTAAATAAAATTCATAATACATTTTGCACTTTTCACCTAAACAGAGTGAGTTTCAGCTGTCATGTAATCAGTTAATCAGTCGTGAAATATTATTTTTAAAATTTTCAGTTAAGGTCCAAGGACTATAGTGCGTTTCACAAATTATAACAAAGGCACAGTATTTTACTTGTACAAAATTAACTTCAATGTTTGTTGTTGCTTTTATCGATTAATAATACAAAAAAACATGTTAATATTATTTGATACTTATTTGTTTGCGTTTGTTGATTCATTAGTTTAGTCATTAAAATATATTTGACACTCTAAAAATCTAATAAAAAGACTTATGCAATGTCAATAATGGTTTATATGTTTTTCGATTTGTAAATTCTATATGATATATATTCATGTGTAAGTTTATTCTTTGAAGTTTCTAGATAATACCATAACTTAAAAAAATAGCAACTTGAAACCTATGTTATCATTACGACGCAACACAGCGCTCACCGTATGAAACCCTGGTTTCAACATTCAGTTAAAACTGATAATAATAAAGATAAATTTCCGAAAGGAATTTTATTTCAAATCTCCTCCTTCTTAAATATACTTTTTTTATTTCTTTGACATAAATAGATACTGAGTAATTTGCAACAAAAACTAAACCCCTTTTTTGATATCTTTAACGATTTAAACAATTTTAAAAACCCTTTCTTTTTTGAAGTCTGTATAAATCCTAGCAGTATGTATTAAATCCCTATCAAAGTATCATTTTTGTCTTTAGTCACCCATCATCGTTAGCTTGCATTGGTGATTGACAAAAGTGTGAATCGCACATCGGCACCACGAATTAAGAATAATAAAATATACCTTACAACAAGAACTAAAAATAAACAAAATAGCCTGTCCTTAATATTAAAGGCAATTAATTAGCTAGACACAGCCGTTAGCTCATAATGTTTATCTTCAAACAATATCGCAGTATCCAAACACTAGGTTAATCATTTCTCTCTTGCTTCGCAGCACCCTGTTACACAATTCACATAGGAAATTATTTTTAGCATAGCGTTTACTTGAAAAATAATTCTATAATAGAATAATTATAACTAAATGCCTTAATTAGTTCTTGATTACTACACATGAGTACTAATTTTAAATAAAGAAAATTATTAGATGTTTCCATGTCTTTATTGTCTTGATGAATTGTAGATATCGTCACGTAGAGAAAAATTGTTATGCCCCCTCTATACAACTTTCTCTCTCTCTCTTTCTGTCTTTTTCTATTTATTATATACGAGAGTGTATTTGCGTGTGAGTAGGTACCGAGATTCGAGCATAAGAGTATCGTGCGCGGCTGGTTGTATAACCTTTCCTCAAACGGTCTCCAAATTACAAAGTATTGCACTTATAGCGAAATAGGCACGCGCTCAGTAATTCAATGGTTTATCATTATTTTCTATGGTTCTGTATGAATTGGACTAAATAATATTTTACTTATTTTATCATTATTATTAATATCGTTCCTAACGGGTGTCCCTCGAACGCACAATTTCACTTTCACATTTTCACTCCTTAGTTTTTTTCAGTTTTACTTAGCTACGTTGACTATTACAGAAACGAGTATTGTGTACAGAAAAGACGCATATATGCATAATGTATAAATGTCAAATTTATGTCGGGTCTCCTTTATTTCTGGCATTGCGGAATTTAGTATTTTATGCCCAATCTTATTTTTTTTTAATAATATCAAAATAAAAACTCATCTACTTTGAACTCACGAAACGAAAGAATTTTATAATATTTTATTAAGTATTTAAAAAAAAACACCAATTAATATCACTTTGGTCCAAATTGTATTTATAACATTTTGTGTACTGAAGCAATTGCTTATAAATAACAAATAATATACCTATATAATTTAGACTCTATACCATAGAGGGTATGTACTTATAAATACTATAATTAAAAAGGATTTTTATCATTGTCTATTTCTATTTTAATTAGAATGACCTTAATAACATCAAGAAAATATTTAGGAATCTAATTACTAAAAGCTGCATGATCCATAAACTATCTGGTTGCGCCGCTTTTATATAGTTTTAAATATTGTGCGATATTGTGATCGGTTTGCAACTTTTTCTATCTCCGCTTACCCTCCCTTCCTTGGCACATGCAAACAGTTCGTCGCCGCGCCTCGTCGAATAAAGTTGATTTTCGCTCGGTTGTTGATACATTGACTTTAGTGCTCGTCAGTGGTATGACGGAGAACAATTTGGGCAGTACATCGAAGACGACCACCTAGCCGGCTAGCCAGGTGAACCCGCAACCCACCACGAGGTATGTGCCAAATTCCTAACCTATATCCATATAGCTGATCACAATCCCCGCAAATACAGTCCACTCAATTAGTAGTATTAAATGCGCTGCGCTTCCAACGGCGCAAGCATAAATTTTGGACCTCACGAGCAGGATATTGAATCCATCGTTAATTTAATTATTCGCTGTATAGTACTTTATTCCATAGGGAATAATTGCTTTGCACCTAAATATCTATATTTTAGTAGAAAACCCGCAATAGATATTCAGGACTAGAACTTAGGTAACCTATCTAGAGCATAGGCATAGGGTAGGACTAACGCTCTAAGTATTTAGAATCGTAGTTTGTTACTTATTAGTTTGTTCGCACCGCAACCCTTTTGTTTAATTTAGTTACATTTGATTTATTTTGGAATGTAGGTAGGTAGAAAATTCGAAAGAACGTACGAAATTAATTATCAAGCGAGTGTTTAATCTTTCTTTTCGTACTTATTTTAGGTACCTACGTATATTTGAAGTTTTACCTGGGGCTATTTAATTATTTGTAAAATAAACTCTCAGGACGAGGCAGCGACGTGACCTAGGGGGTATTATCCGATCTGTATATTTATCGTTCGATAGCTCCGCACTGTTATCTGATCATATATATACCTAACTACCTATTCACAGTCGCACACTACTGTTCTCCACCGCTTGCGTTACGATTTGGTTTGTTTGTAAGTAAGTAAGTAGTTGCTATTTAGTTGTCGCTATGCCACCCAAGGCTATTAATCGCGATAATGATCTAAGGATGTTGTATGCTAAACGAGATATGTTATTTTCTCGCATAAAACTCATTTCTGATTCTTCGAAAAATATTTACGATGAAGAGACGAAAGAATCATTTCTATGTTCAATGGAAACTGTAGACGATATTCGTATAGATTTTGAAAAAACGCTTGATAAAATTAATACATTTGAATTAGAAGTGAATCCTGATTTCGTAGTTAATTATCAAAATTTGTCGTCGTTTGAAGATTTGTTTTGTCGCGTAAAGCGAGCCGCGAAATTGTTGCAAATACCTGCAAATTCAGAACAAAAACCGATTTTTGAACAACCGCTCAAACGCGATAGACCAAAATTACCGCCCATTCAAATTCCCGAATTTAATGGTGATATTAAAAATTGGCCTTTGTTTTATGATAGTTTTGAGAATACAATTCATAAAAATGAAAATTTAACGGATCATGAAAAATTACATTATTTCGTAAATAAACTTACTGGTAAGGCAAAATCTGTTTGCGCCGGAATCACGCTTTGTGCACAAAATTATGAATTAATTTTAAATACTTTAAAAGTAAAATACGAAGACAAAAGATTAGTGACAAGTGCTTATTTAGATCAAATATTCGATTTGAAAAATGTTTCCTCTTGCAATGAACACAATTTGGAAAGGTTTTTAGATATTTTTGCATCATCTGTTCGCGCCATAAAGAATCTTAAAGTTAATGACCTTAGTGATTTTTTGTTTTTGTACATCGGCTTAAAGAAATTAGACACAGAAACTGTTCGTTTATTTGAAATGGACAGACGTGGAGACAATCAACTACCCACATTCGACGAGCTAGAAACGTTTGTACGCGATCATATTAAAGTCTTGCAACGCACTTCGGCACCAAAACATGAAGCTACAAAGAAAATTAATTCTGATCGTCGAACGGACGCGGTATCCAAATCATTTAAGCCCACTCAAACATACGTAAATATCGCATCACAGTCTGTTTGTTCGTTGTGTCACGCTCATCATGACCATATTTATAAATGCTCGGGTTTCCTAAAACTTACACCTAGTGAGCGTTATAAATTTGTTCGTGCCAATAATTTGTGTATCAATTGCCTTAGTGATGGACATCGTGTTTCATTTTGCAATTCAAATTCTAGTTGCCGTAGATGTCAAAACAAGCATCATACATTGCTTCATTTTAATGATAAGAATGCCGCATCCAATGTGAGCAGAGTTGGTTTATCGCACGGTGGTAATGGTTCGTCAGTAATAAACTCTGCGCCCGCGCCCGGCCGCTTCTACGCAGTCGCGCAGCCACCCCCCGCCACTACCCGGTTACCATCCATTGGCAACGCGCAGTCCGACACTGCGAGCGCGTGCGCCGCCGCGGCCTCCGCTCACACCGACCATTCAAATGACGTCGCCTTATGCTCGTTATCGTTATTGCGAACTCCGACTACTGTGCTTCTCGCGACCGCTCGTGTAATAGTTGTAGATGCGTATGGAAAAGAACATAGTGTTCGCGCTCTTTTAGATAGCGCTTCGCAGAGTAATTTTGTTACTCTCGAGTGTTGTCAACGCCTTGGTTTAGATATAAATAAACGGCCTGTATGTTCTATAGTAAAAGGAATTGGAGGTTCTGTAAAAACCATTCAGGGCTCCCTAAAAATTAAATTTCACTCACGTTTTGACTCGAGAATTAGTTTTGATATGGATTCGTTAGTTGTAGATAAGGTGACTGAACGTTTGCCGACGGTCTCAGTCAATACTTCAATGCTGTCGAATTTTGATGACTTACCTATGGCCGATGATACTTATGCTATTCCAGGAAATATTGAGATGTTGGTTGGAGCCTCGATTTTCCCGCACCTCCTGTTATCACGTAAAGTTCACGGTCATCCGTCACAAACCGCACCGCACGCACTGGAAACAGTTCTTGGATTTGTTATTGTTGGTACAGCTCCCGCACGAGTAGATTCTTACTCGACCATATCCTACTGCTGTGTCGTCGAGCCTCTAGAATCCGCCGTTCGTAAATTTTGGGAAATTGAAGAAGTCAATTACCCTCCTATTCTAAGCCCAGACGACAAAGTCTGTGATGAGTTTTATAGCCGCACAACTACTCGTGATGGAGATGGTCGTTATGTTGTCGCGCTCCCCTTTAAGGGTGATATTTTTGCTCTCGGTGATTCTCGTAGGTTAGCCGAAAAACGTTTTTATTGTTTAGAGAAAAAAATGCTAGCGTCTCCTAAGTTGAAACAAACTTACGACGACGTTATAAGGGAATACCTAGATAAAGGCTACATCTCGCCCGCACCTATTGATACTGTAGAGTCTATGAACGTTCCGTCGTATATTATACCACACCATGGAGTTATTAGGGAAGATAAATTTACCACAAAATTGCGCATAGTTTTAGATGGTAGCGCTAAGACTAGTACGTCAGTTTCCCTAAATGACATATTATATAGAGGACAAAATCTGCAAGGTAACTTGTTCGATATCATAGTTAACTTTCGCTTGTTTTCGATTGCCCTTTCAGCCGACATTCGTCAAATGTTTCTCTGTATCGGTGTAAACGAACGCGACCGCAGATTTCAGCGCATTTTGTATCGATTTTCCCCGCAGGAACATTTGAAGGTTTACGAGTTTAATCGTGTTTGTTTCGGGCTGAAGTCAAGTCCCTTTCATGCTCTGCGTACAATAGAGCAGCTTGCCTCAGATGAGGGATCTGCATATCCAAAGGCTAAGAAAACTATAGAGACTAGCCTCTACATGGATGATTTTGTTTATTCTGTAGAGAGCGACATAGAGGTCATTGAAACTGCCGCTGAAGTAATTAGTCTCATGAAAGCGGGTCAGTTTGATCTAGTGAAATGGACTAGTAACTCGCGAAGGGTTTTGGATTCAATTCCGCCATCATATCGCTTGTCAACTGTTAAAGAGTTTGACGAGGGTAATTTGCATAAGATTCTTGGCTTGCGCTGGTCACCTACATCAGATTCATTCAGTTTTAAAGTTTGTTTGACTCCACCAACTTGCACCAAACGCATTATATTGTCTTGTGTAGCTAGAATCTGGGATATAATGGGGTTTGTAGCTCCTGTAGTTTTGTATGCAAAGCTTCTTATAAAAGAGCTTTGGTTGTCAGGTTGTGACTGGGATGACAAGCCGCCAGATAGAATCGCTCATTTTTGGAATCGTTTTAGGGAAGAGCTTCCTTTGCTCGACCAAATTAAAATCCCACGGCATGTTGGTACCAATAAACATAGTATCATTACAGTTATTGGGTTCGCAGACGCTAGCGAGAAGGCGTATGGAGGCGTTGTTTACTTCCACATTCAGAATAATGACAACCTCTCAGTGAGCCTTATTGCTGCCAAGTCTAAGGTTTCACCTCGTAAAGTCGTGTCTCTTGCGCGCCTTGAGCTTTGTGGTATACTTTTACTATCAAAACTCATTGGTGCAATAGTCACGGCTTGTCATAACCGCATTCGTATAAATATAATTTTTGCATTCTCGGATTCAACTGTAGCCTTGTGTTGGGCTCATTCTTCTCCCCATCGTTGGGACACCTTTGTTGGCAATAGGGTCGCAAAAATTCAATCTGAATTATCACCGCAAAATCTCTTCCACGTTGCTGGTACGGATAACCCTGCCAATTGCTTATCTCGTGGGCTAACTTCTGCGCAGATTTTAGATCACCCGCTTTGGTTTCACGGCCCTTCATGGACCCAAGCATCGCCCGAAGAGTGGCCTGTTTGTCCTTTCAACCCATTAACTGTGTCAAATCCACCAGAACAAAAGAAAAGTACTTTGGTTACAACTACACCACGCGAGGAGTCACCAATATTATTGTTGTCTAGTAGACTGTCGTCTTGGTCTAAACTCTTGCGCTGCGTAGTGTATATGTGTCGTTTTGTTAAAATATTACAACCGCGTGAGTACATAGTTGCTGCAGATCTCGATAAAGCTGAGATAATTATTCTCCGTGAGCTTCAGCATAACTATTTCTCCATTGAATTTAATAAACTTAAATCCAACAAATCTTGTAGTCGCGCTTTTCAGTGTTTAAAACCCTTCTTACAAGATGGGCTCATACGAGTCGGTGGCCGTTTAAGTCAATCAAACTTGGTGTTTGAACACAGACAGCCGGTAGTTTTGCCACGAAAAGACCATGTTCTTAATCTTTTAGTGGATTATTATCACAAGATAAATTGTCACGCAGGACCTGATTTGTTGATGTCGATTATGCGGCAAAAATACTGGATATTTTCCGCTCGTAATTTGATTCGCTCTAGAGTACACCAATGCGTGCCGTGTTATAGGCTTCGTCCGAGAGCTGCAGCTCCGGAAATGTCTGACCATCGTGCTTGTCGTGTAGTAGAGTCAGTTAAGCCATTCATACATACCGGAACGGATTACGCCGGTCCGTTAAGAGTAACGATTTCACGCGGTCGTGGTATACGCTCGACGAAGGCTTATGTGTGTATTTTCGTTTGCCTGACAACTCGTGCAATTCATATAGAGTTAGCTAGTGACTTAAGCACGTCAAGTTTCATGGCTGCGTTTAAAAGATTTTTGTCTCGTCGTGGCGCTGTAGGACAAATGTATTCGGATAATGGCACAAATTATGTTGGAGCTAAACGTAATATCACAGAATTGCATGCATTTTTACGATCAAAGTATTTTAACACTGAATTTGCTCAAGTACTAGCTGAAAATCGCATTAAATGGACGCTGAATACCCCCACCGCGAGTCATTTTGGAGGAAACTGGGAGGCCAACATAAAGGCCTTAAAATCACATCTATATCGCGTTATAGGCGAGCAGATACTTTCATTCGAAGAGTTAAGCACGGTGCTCGCTCAAGTGGAAGCGGTTATGAACACCCGCCCACTGTGTCGGACGTTGTCTAGTGATCCTTCAGAGCCACTAGCACTAACGCCTGCACATTTTTTAAACATGACTCCTCTCAAGTATCTGCCTTGTAGAAATATTGATGAAGATCGACTACATGTTCTTTCGCGTTACGACTTATTGGATAAACTCGTCCAGTCGTTCTGGAAGCGTTGGAGGACAGACTATTTGCACACATTGCAGTCGCGTCAAAAATGGAATATACCATCGACTCCAATTACTGTTGGAACGGTCGTGATTATTAGAACTGAAAATACACCGCCTCTACATTGGCCTCTAGGCATTGTTGAAGAAGTTTTTCCTGGATCCGATGGCATTACTCGCATTGTTCGCGTTAAAACCGCAACCGGATCGTATTTACGCCCGGTTGTTCGCCTCTGTCCTCTGCCTAATCTACAGTAGCAGTGGTTAGTTTACTTTAGGTTTAGTTTATCATAGATCCGCTTTAGTTTAGTTATTTTGAAGGGAACCCTTCAAGCCGGGGGAAATGGTTGCGCCGCTTTTATATAGTTTTAAATATTGTGCGATATTGTGATCGGTTTGCAACTTTTTCTATCTCCGCTTACCCTCCCTTCCTTGGCACATGCAAACAGTTCGTCGCCGCGCCTCGTCGAATAAAGTTGATTTTCGCTCGGTTGTTGATACATTGACTTTAGTGCTCGTCAGTGGTATGACGGAGAACAATTTGGGCAGTACATCGAAGACGACCACCTAGCCGGCTAGCCCGGTGAACCCGCAACCCACCACGAGGTATGTGCCAAATTCCTATCCTATATCCATATAGCTGATCACAATCCCCGCAAATACAGTCCACTCAATTAGTAGTATTAAATGCGCTGCGCTTCCAACGGCGCAAGCACTATCTAAGTAATTTATAAGTTCAATGCATATTACGTATTTTCTGTAAGTTGTTAAAAGTTGTTACTATAATAAAATAGCAATAACGTTTCTAATATAAAACTCGTTATCTAGACGCACACACACGTAATGTTTACATCCCAGCAATAACGTCAAATCTAAACAATTGGCTCATCATTTCACTCTACATGTACATAAGACTGATATTTTATCTAGCAAGTCTTAGCATTAAATAAAAAGTATTGTATTGCAACCCATTATATTATACCAAAGTATTTTGTGATTTCACAAGTACATATTATTATTTTAGATATTAAACACGAATAGAAGGAGTTTTAAAGTATACACTAGCCAACATCAATAAACAACTTCTTAACATTTTATGAAACATAATGTACGTGTTTTGAAACGATGTTTGTTGTGTTAATAACAAAAGTTTGTCACTGAAATTATAGCTACTAAAATTACCCTCGTTCCTTTGAAAATACCAAGTCACGTTTCAATTACCAAATATCATAACACCCCCATCCGAGTAGTTGAGACCCTTGTCCAATACCTAAAAATATAATAATAGAAAAACCTTAAAACGTAGGGGCATGACGTTAAACAATATCTGTAAGGGTCCGATATAATCCTTAATTCGTTGTAGGTTGTAAGTAATACTTTATCGGGTCCCCAAGAAGGGTGGCTATTGCGTCGGGGATTACCAATTTTATAAGTTAGGTATTCGTGCGAATGTCACCGCAGTAACCATAACATTTAAGTGCCAGTTTGCCCCTCGTTGGTACACTTCGTATTTTTAATAAAAAGAGCAGTATAGTTTTTCACCGGACGAGTGCTAGGATGGAGAAAGCCTTGGAATTTCCAATTTAAAAATAAAATTGCTTTAAACAGTACGAGTTACGCTGTTGATGGATCTTTCTAGGGAATAATGCATTTATTGCGTTACGGGTTGAATGTTTTTATTGAGAAATAGAATATATCGTCAATGTTCTGTTTCAGTAAAAAAAGTATTTGACGAAGAAATAAACGAGTATGCTATATAGTATATACCATCAGGTAGGTATAAGTTTATTAATAAATAAAAGAAATAATGAAGTAAGTAAGGTCCTACATATTGTCACCGACTGGCGGAGGGTAAAGTTTTTTGACGTGACAACGTCTTATAAATTGGTTTGCCGGGTGACACTTCAAGAAACTGCGTTACGCTCCGCTCACGTTATGCGCTCACAATGAGAGCGAGTGAGAGGCACGCGTCCCTTCCACTCGGGCATGGTTAGCCCGCCTAAGAGCGAGAGAGACAGACATAAAGTCGTTGTCACGTAAAACTTTCGCCCGTATACCGACTTTACAGGCAACCAATTTTTTTGGATGATTGTATGTGTCTCAGTTATGCACAAAACTGGCGATATTTTTTTTCATGATAAGTAAATGTTTGATATTTAACTTCAAAATTAAAAATAAGCAGGTGAAATAACACAACGCTTAGCAAAGACGGCAAAGTCGTCGCTAGTACCACGTGAGGCTCTCTCATCTACGACCATATTGCTATATTATAAAATTGCTTTGCATGCTTTTCAAATTGTAATATATCGGTTGATAAATAATCGGCAATACTAATATTTCGGCTAATTATATTAGTATCGGTGTCGTTACATCCCTAGTGAAGACTATAGCCGTCTTGTTAATTGATTGTAATGTTGCAATCACATCCCTATCAATAGGTATAGTAACACGAACTGAACTGAAGACAAACTTGTGACAAATTTACCTTGGCAGACGGAATATGCGTAGGTTTTATGAATTCTTTGCCTTTTCCGGAGTCTTTGTCCAATAGTAGGAATCTATCGTTGTTATCACTGTCCAGAGAATACAAACAATGCATACTAAAATATACGTTATACATAAAGGATTTAATTGATTCATTAGTGTAACATAGTAACGCTTGTTACTCATGATAGTCAGTACTTCAATGGATATAAAATGGGACATAAACTTGCTCATATAACAATAAAAATAAATTAGATAAAAGCCCGCAATGAAACTTTACCCATTACTTCGCTTGCGTAAAACATACAATTTCATGGGTTTGTTGGATTTAATTATAGCAAATACTTGCACGAAACGCCTAAGCTAAAACCTTTTACGGCAATATCTAATCCTATGAATGTATCGAATTTATTAAGTAGATAAATACTGTACCTGTGTGTTTTACAGCAATTCGTGTACCGTGTAGGTCGTTTTGTAAATACCCAGTTTAATATTATTGCTATAAAAATACTCGTGCCGCTTTGATTTATTCTAATGTTATCGAAAATTATAAGTCACTTTAGATAAATCCTTAATAGTTATTAATAGATCATAGATTTCTAAATCAAGTGTATTTATATTTTATAACAAAATAATAATATTCATAATAATATAAATATTTATATGTCCAGTATTGTTCATATTCTATTATAATATTTTCATGCTTTTATAAAATTTAAGCTTGACAAGAAATACTTTCTCATTTATTCAAATGTATTAATAACCACGGTATCCTTTTTTAGTAACCTCTTCTTCGTCTTCCTAACTTGACTACTAGTCTTGTTTACTGAAGACCACTACTGAAATTATCGAGTAAACATAGAGCGTCATGTCCTGTGATGATTTCAGTATTCTAACAAGATGGTGGCTCCCATTTTGAGATCCCGCCGAAAAACCAGTAAGCTCTATAAATAACTCAATAGAAACATTATAACCACATAACTTAATATAACTAAATAACATTATGAGTTATGTCGACCAATAGAATTTAAGCGTATGTTTATCTATAATATCTGCATGAACCACAGTCGTTAAAAAGCTATTTGGAGCATTATAACTAAAATTTAAGTCACACGTTACTTACACGTTAGAGTTGAGTCACACTATATTTATAAAAATTGTGTAATTTTGTAAAACCTTTAATAAAATAACAAATTTTAGTGCGCCTAAATTAAATTTGCATGTAAGAAATAAAACAGTTTCTAAGATGTTAACATTCGCGAGGTAGGGCGGGCAGTAAGCCAGAAGCGATGTGGTAGAGCGAGACGCGCTAAAGCGCAACGCCGCGCCGCAGCGGGCACACGGCGTAGCGGACTGCGGAGCGGAGTCTCCAAATTACCGCAATAACCGTAATTGCAATTTGCTGCTGAAACTACCGACCGTCTTCATTCTCTTCCGTTCTAATGTTGATATATTAACATTGCTTTATGTAGCAATGTGCTGTACGCTTTATTCATTAGAATTTGTACTTTATGTGAGTTTTATAAAACAGAACATTTCGTTTTGTAACCAGTTAAATTACATATAACTTGGGTGTAAGATTATATAAGTAATGTAGTAATTATGCTTTTAAAATAAATTGGCAATATAATATAATCAACTCCATAGTAACTTAAGACAATATTATATTTAAATATAACAGACTAATATTAAAATCTTGATACTTAACCGATAATAGAGATCATTATTATTTGTATTCCACACTAGCTGTATTACCATGTAGTGCATTGTACAGCCTCATTCGCGTGGATATTGGAAGACAACATAAATTAATAACAGTCGTTAACTCATGTGATTTACCGGGACAAAAAGTATACAATGTTTTAATCCAAGTTATGACCTATCTTAGTGCCAAATTTCATCCAAATCAGTTCAGGTTCAGCTATTTTTGCGTGATTGAGTAACAAACATTCAAAGATAGATGTATGCATGGAGAAGGATTATGTTTACGTCTATCTACAATGACAAAAATTTAATATAAATACCAGCTATTTTCATATTGACGAATGTTTTATATTAATTTCATTTAAAAGAACAAATACGAGAGCTAGTCAAGTGGACGTTGTATTTATGTAGAACATAACAAGTCTCAAAGCATTTCCTCGAGATACACTTATACTTAGTATAATACGTAGGACTGTTAGTCCTACGTTACGTTTAAGTAAAGGTCTCGTCTTTAGTTTGGATCATTAACATTTCTCGGTTGGTGTGAGCGGCTATGTGAATATATAGCTTCAATTAGTAAACATTTCCCAACCATCAACACTATATTGTTAATATAATTACAGTATTAGTACTAACCGTACTTAAAAAGTACGTAACAGAACGGCATACTTTAATAGAAATAAGAGATGTAGGACAAAGAAGTATTTTTTGGGGATTTCTCTCTACTTGGGGCAGTTCGACTAATGGAATACCTTCACCCTACAAAAATCGTAGCCAAATAACCTAGTGTTGTGTTTCTGCTGTGAGTAAGTTTTCCAGAACTCTTTAGGGTAGGCGAGTTCAAGATCAGCAACGCGCTAGTGATACCTACGGTATTACAAGCATCCATAGATTACGGTAGCCGCTTACCATCAGGCGGGCCGTATGCTTTCTTGCCTCCTTTGTTGTATAAAAAAATAACTATACTTTCTTAATATAAGAAAGCTCAAGAGATTATTTGCTCGTTTGTTGATAGTTCCAGTGTATAAAATGACATAAAAATCGTTTTATAAATATCTTTGCTTTACTATTCTTAAATGTATGATTGACGATTTTTATAGCATTATTATTCATATAGTAATTATTGAATGACGTATGCTTCCCGTCTACAAAATTTAATCAGAATTGGTTGAGAATTGCTGCATATTTAATTTTTTTTTTTTTTTATTGTATGAAATTCCATCAAAATGTTTAAGTATCCATCTCCTTTCATCTCTTAATTTCATTTAGGTGATGAATTCTAAAAAGCTGGGTTTTTCAATTAAACAGTGTGTGTGGTTCACTTGTCGTTACCGGGAAACAAGTTATTAAGTGATGAATTATAAAAATAAAACGGAAATACGTGGTTCATTATTTTTATTGAAGGGTAAATATGTATGTAAAAGTATAGGTTAATAGACATAATATTATGTATGCATAATTATAAGATAATAGTTAAACAAAAACTCTTTTTAGCAAACAACCTTGTAACTCTCCCATTTATAAACTCTTTGCTGACGAATTTTGATAAATGCTAATAGCCACGTTTCATTATTTTTATTAGAGTCTAAGTACAAAATTCAAGTCAGAAGACAGTGTTTCCCCCATCCCAAAAAATCTCTGAAACCCTATTTTAGACCCTTAGAGTTTGAACTTCCCAAAATCCGTTTTAGTGAGCGTCTAAATAGCAAAACGAATAAGTATGCTAATTTTAAAGTCAATCGGACTTATAGTTTCAGATATAGTTAAACAAAAATTATTTTTAGCAATAAAACTTTTCAAACCCTATTTATACTTCATTTACTAATGAATTTTGACAAATACTGATACATATGTGTCATTATTTTTGTATAAGTGTCTAAGTACAAAAAATCAATACAAAACACTAATTTTTTCACCCTCCTCATACAAACTTTCAATCCCTATTTTACACCCGTTTAGTGAGCGTTTACATCATGAAAAAGGTCACTATACTAAATTTCAAGACAATCGAATCTATAGTTTCGGAGATCTCATGATGAGTGTGTTGATTTTCGCTTATATAGATAGATCAATGGCGCTCTTTACACGTAATCGTGAATAGTGGGCAATTGCTTTTAGTTCACCTTCAACTTGATACCGGCGTGAGCGTGAAGAATCTTTTGTCCTTTTTTGACAACAGAGTTTCCGCCTTACGCTATGATTTCCTATTTCTTTTGTTCCAACATGCTGATAACAAAATTTGTACCTTGTTCAAATTGCTTTTAGTGAGAGTATAACGCGTCTATTTATAAAACGTCATTAACATAGATAGATATATTGAGGAAGGCTGTAGGTTATATAACTTTATGCAACGACACTAAGGAGCCGAACAGTATCCATGGACGTGAAGAAATCTGGTAAGATGTAGGTGACTGCAGTAAGTGAGAACAACAACAGGCTACAAAGGTGAGTTAGCGATGCAGAGAGTAGAATATATTTAACACGGGTGAAATCGTGGGGTACAACTAGTAATATATATAAAGCCAAACATGATGATAGAAATTAAATTTTAATGCTTATAAACGAACACCCGAACTGAGTCAATTCATTAATAAATTTGTTACGAGAACAAAAAAATTTCGTAAAATAGGTACACGTTAACATTTTGTTCTCCGCCAACATAAATTACCGATGATCTATATCAGTTGATAATAAAGCTCCACTTTGATACTGTTCAATGCACATATTAACTTATAAATATTTATATAATTATTAAAGGATATAAACTCAAAAAGAAACATCTGTCTGAAAAGAGACATCTGTGTCATGGTCAATGTTCCCCCACAGCAGCACGGTAACGCCCATCACGGTACGAACAAAAAAGTTCGCAAATTTATACCCTTGCGGATGTGGAATCATCTCCAAGCTAGCGTGTCCTTCTTATCATATTGGGTCTTTCAAACAAAGCTGAAGAGGTATTTCAACAGGCCGGCATGTCATCAACAACTACTGATAAAACCTATGTCAATGACGGTCTCCATCGTTTGTTGTGATAGCAATTTTGCCCAGCCAGTATATAAAATAAATAAACAAAGTAATAATTTAGTTATCAATGTAACATACTAAAGACGGTGAAATTATACGAACAAAAAAATATAAGAAAAGAAGTAAGTACAACATTTCAACATTAATCTTATACCAACATAAACATGAATTAATACAGATATTGTAATAATGAAAACAGTGAATAATTCTTTCACAATTCAGAAAATCACTTACTTCAAAGAAAACAATCATAAAGGGTACAGAAAGTTATAACAATAATAATTGTGGAAATAATATGGAAGTCAGCTGACACTGGCTTCAGTTATGGCGGAGAGAAAAATATAGCGATTTATTAAAGACAGCTGAAGCGTTATTAAAGTGATGTGTTTATTTATATCGATAAGAAAAAAACATTTATACAATATTATTTTATTCGTATAAAAGGCAAATTGTTTTCTCGGATTTCAGAAGTATCGATTCAATTATATAGGTAATTACTAGCTTGCGAATATGCGTATATTTCGTACATTATCGATATACAATATAAACAATCTAGCAGTTATCATGTTTGTTCAACAGATTGCAATAGATTATGTGTCCTATATGTTGAATATATTTTTCATGTAGGTTAATTTTAAACTATTTGTTTAGTTTTCATCAATAACTGAACCATTAAATTAGATAAGTCACTTTTTCCGCAAACAACACCTTAACCAAAACATTAATATACATATAGAGACCACATTGTGTTCCTTTTCTCGTATACGCGTTTCCCTATTTTTGACCCCCGACACATAAAAAGGGCTGTTATAAGTTTAACTTATGTATTTGTGTATCTAAGTGTCTGTGTATCTCTATATATCTGTGTATTTGTCTGAGGAATCGTAGCTTACAAACGGCTGAACCCATTTTAAACTTTTGTTTTGTTTGAAAGGTGGCTTGATGGAGAATGCTTTTAGCTGTGATTTAAGAAAATCTGTTCAGCCGTTTGAAGATTACCAGCTCTTTTATAGTAGAGATAAATAGATTTGAGCATCTTCCACAGGTATTATTGAGTCGAGATTTGGTATTTTGTTACTTCAATGATATTAGAAAATCTTGACCTGATACTGAAGCGTTATCTGGAATCCGTAGATTACTTGTGTCGAGGGTTCATTAAATTTTCATTTTACCTTGTAGGTACTTCCATTAAAAACATATCAAGATCTAGATAAAACATAATAAATAGTTCGTCACATTGACTCTCTGTTGGTTTTTGCGCTTCGGGATCTGTCAGTGTATATCCAGCTGCCGAGAGGCTTGCAGAGCGGCATGACAGCGGTAACCGACGAGGAACTGCTGATCTCTCATTAGTACTTACAATCAGCCACAGTACCTTAATTTTGAGATGATTTTTTAAAATTTATTATTATATATTTCTCTTAATAATCATATCATCAACACATCGGCACCATTCAGTGTACTGACTAACTGACTGATAGTCTGTCTTTGGTCAATAACTTAATAATCCTGTCATTTTCAATTTGTTTCTATCTAATATTGTGTTACAGTTAGCAATCTTTTATAAATTATATACACTAGAGAAATAGAGTCTCAACTTTTGACCACCATAATTAATAACATGTTTTAAATTGACAATAAACTTCATAATTCATCATTGTAAATGATTTAAATATATAAATCATCGATGATCTATCGTTATCTTCACATCCCTACGACCTGACCGCACTGTAAGCTTAACCAAGTACAAATAGAGAATGGTAGTTCTAGTTAATAATGACTACACGTATTATTCTGCAACAAACAGAGCAAGAAATTTATATTAAATAATATGTCATTACATTGTACCGATTAAGAACATACAAATTATATTTTCATATAGGAGTTTAAAGTTTGATTTTGTTTAGTCTTATTAAAATATCTTGCGTTTTATTAATGATTAATAGAAAATGTTCCTTTCACTATTAATGAGTTACAGCATGTAGCTGTAGAAAGTCTAGAGAGAATTATGGTTCTGAAAAGATTTCTTATTTGATTTCTTATGGTTCTGAAACAATTTTATGTATGTGTTTTCAGTATTTAGATTTTTATTTATAGGCATGAAAAATTGATTATCACGAACTAGCTGTGCCCCACCGTTCACACGTGTTACACATTCAACCAACTCTCCAATGCACCCGTATACACTATTGTTGTTCTCCCTTCCGTACTTGCCTACAGCTTGTCAGATTGCTTGACGTTCATGATTACTGCTCCGCTCCTTAGAGTCGCAGTGTGAAGTTATAGGACCTATAACAGACCTCAATAACTAGGTTATACAAAGCAAAAAGAAAATTTCAAATCTAACTGATAGTTCCAGACATTAGTGCTTTCAAACCAAAAAACAATCTCTTGAGCCTTACAATATTGTATACTATATTGTGTATTAGTTTAGAAGTTTACTGTATTCATTTATATTAATTAGAATCTACATTTTACTGACATAGAGAAAGGAATATACTAATAATAGGTTTTGTAGAGCATAAAATACCTTTCTTCTAACTTCTGTCTGTAGCGAGCTTGTAAGGATACAAAACCGACAAGGAAAATAAATGAAGGTGATTACATTAATTAGACGCCAACTTTACCAACTTTATACGTGGTTGTAATTCACACCGTGATCCTAAACATAAGTCGGCTAATTTCTCCACGCACACCTAACTTTTGTGAAGGCCTCAATGAAGGTACCGGTAAAGAGAATAAACATTTGAATAGTACATTAAAAATTAACAGCCTGGCCGTTTTCCTTACGTCCATCGTGTACTATTAGAAAAGATAAAATAAATTTGATTAGAGTAATCAAAAAGTAGATATGTATATGTTATTTGAAAGCAGATTTCCATAAAATCTACTCCTATCTGGTTAATTTACTAGTAATTTAATTATTAAATTTTCATTATATAACGTATATGAAGGAATAGGTAAATTGACATTTAAGTTATAATTTTTATTTATGAGAAACCGCTAACAGTTTATTAAACAGCATTGGATAAGTGAACCATTAACTTTTATGTACAGTTGCTGTTTAGGTATACACATTCGTATAAATCCATAGTGGTTTTACAGGTGGAATATCGATTCGATGTCCGCGGGTCCGAGCCCCGGAGTGTACCTATCAACGAATTGTTTATGAATTTGCGTACATTTACTCATTTGACATGCATTATCGGCTAATGGTGAAGGAAAGCATCGTGAGGAAATACTTGAACTTTATATAATTTTTCGTAATTAAGTCGTCAGTAAATCGCTTACTCTCTCTAAACAATAAGGGATACATCAAAATTTATATACATAGCATAAAGTCGCTTCCCGCTATATGCTTAGATCTTTTAAACTTCGCAACGGATTTTAATGCGGTTTCCACTACTATTTAGAATTTTTTTTACGGGAGGTTTATATATACAATACATTCCTATTAAGTTTTTTTATAGTAGAGAAAATTTAATTATTTTTAATCAAGTCATAAAAAAATTTTTTTGGGTGCTTACATAATTTACGCTAGCTTAACTTTATGAGATACATCAAAATAATGTTGTAAAAAATTGTAGTTCTTTTAAAAGCCTAGAGAAAAATCTACCATAACATATCTCTATCTCCTAAGGGTGACTCACAGTAATCATTTTTATTTTCAACATAATAATTAAAAATATTACATTAGATGCGAAACTATTTTCTTCAATTCAATATTAATCTATAGACAGGTAAATTTGTTAGTTAACTTGGGCATTTAAACTTGAAACCACGAATTCAAAATTACACGCGATCTAACGAATCCATCTCAGTAAAATGGTCGCGGTCGGTTGGCCAGCATTCCGCACCTATTATGAATTCGCACGAATTCGCGAGCTAAGCGCATTTTTCATAATTAAGAAGCTATGAACTATCAATTTTAAAGTAATAAATTTCAAATCAATCGAATATGCTTTCTTAAACATAAATAACACCACTTTGTAAATTTCACCCTTGCGAAGCTGGAGTGGGTCGCTAGTTTATTATAAAGGTATTTATACGAGTATCTATCCAAATAAGTAAGTATTACCGTTATACAGTAATCACAAAAATACTGCTTGTCAGCTCCGATGCACGACTTGAGAACGATTAACTCGGAATATATAAAACAGCCATAGTGAAATTATTAAAATATTTTACATAGACTAGCTGGACCCACGGTTCCGATCGCGTGAACTAAAAAAATTTCTTTATATGGATAAAAATATTAATTCTTTATAATCCAGGTTGTAAACCATCTGTGTGTCAAATTTCATTTAAATCCGTTCAGCCGTTTTTGCGTAATTGCGAATCTTTCAAATTTTTAATATTAGTAGGATTATTAAAAAAGTTGAGTATGTACGCAAGTTCAGTGTTCAGCATAATACGATTGTTAACACTCGAATTTGCTTTCCATCAAATTTATGTGCCCATACAAAATTCAATTCATTAGGAGTTAGCACCAATAATAAAAATTATAATAAAATATCCAGTCATCACCATTATTTACTTACGTATTGATCCATCCTATAATAACCTAACACTCGTTTTAGCTCCACATCGAATTTGCCTACCGAGGGCTGTAATACTAGTATATAAAAATAATTATTATTGAGGAGTAGAACTCCAAAAAAGAAGAAAAATACTTAACGATTATCTAGGAGCTTAAAATAAACAAAAGAAATAACTTACAAAATTGAAAACAAATGAAACAGTTAAAATATCAGAATTCAATTCGAACCATCTGGTTTTAATAAAGGCGTTGCAATTATATATTTATTGTGATAGGGTTGTTTTGATCTTTGATGGAGCCATTTACTTGATTGCTGTACTTTGGAAATTCAGTACTAAAAGTTGGGTAAAGTGTTTTAATTAACGTCTTAACTCGGTGCCTGCGAGTAGAGTAGTATGAAGTTTACGAATTAACTGAAATATCCACTTCGACAATACTGTGTTGACTTTAAAATATTTCATAAGCTTTTTAATGCAGCCTTAAATATATTTTATTTCCGAATTCAACAAAACTATTAATTAACTGAAATTTGTCTCACCGTTCGCGTTCCTTCTATTTACCTATCTTGGGACTCAAAGTTTTTTCCGTTTTATGAAGCTTTTTTATTTTTTATTTGTTTTGTTTAGATGTAGGTGAATAAAAAGACGAGAAAGTTTAAAACGACGCCTAATGTGCTTTGTGAGAAATACACGGCTACAGTATTTTGAGTGGACCTCGAGGCTATATTAAGACTTTTTTAGTCTGTTTATATTTTCCTTTGTAAAAATTCATTTTTATCTAACGTTTTAATGAGTTATGTTTTTTGTTTTCCTTAGGGGGAACGTATTCTACATAATTTGGGCAACTACTGTTGATTCTTTGATATAGTTTTTTTCTTTGACTGGTGAATTTTTAAAGCTATTATTTCTGCTGGATAGGGATAAAAGGAGTAAAAGATATTTTGATTTATTTTTAAATACCAAATTTAAAAAATTGTCGGTATAATATAATATTTAATATTATATATATCATCGTTTTTAATAAGAGTATAAGTAATTAGCGATGACCCGCGGATCTACACGCGTTTAAAGTAGTATTCTTTTTCTCGTGATTTCATTTTACTCATACTGTTGAAAACTCATATAGCCTATTGTCATTTGTAGAAGGGCATATGATACCTAATAACGAAATTAATTAAAATCGGTTGAAAGTTAAAAGACCTATCTATCTATCAATTAATAGACGTTTTTTTATTTAAATCCAAACAGACAGTTTTTTAATGTCATATTAGTAATCAGTGTCCTTTATAATGCCCATCTATAAGATAGAACTACAGATTTATTGGTACAGATTTCGTAAATATAAATTATGTTAAAAATAAACAATAAGGCCAATCATTTATGTGACAGTAATTTTTTTATTCCAAGAAAAGTAGCTAACTCATGCCAAATCCTTGTCAAACGTAAATTGGATCAACCGCGTGACATTACCAATGTATCTTTCGCATTTATTTGATAAAATCGTATGCGCGACGTGACAGGAATGTAATAAAACGGTGAATTAATGTGTCTAATCAAAGCAAACAGAGCAGAAGTATACTATAATACAAGTTTGATACATGTACTAGGACGTATTTTAATATATAGCAAAGTTGAAAATCTGTCACCATACACCCAATAGGTGTGTTCCGGCAGTCGCACTTGAGAACCAGTCACTAGGTTTAGCGTGCTACCATCTTGCTTTCATGCTTAATGGTTGTCGAGTTATAATTTTGATATTTTGACAGTTTTTCCATGCCTAGATTATCTGGCAAAAAGTAAAAGTTATTCCTCACATAAAGTTATTTGAAGATTAATAAATCGGCCTTAAATTAGGTATTAGTAACACATAATATATTTAAAAAAATAGCTTTCTCCACTCCTTTACCATATAAATGTTAACCTTGCCAAATCTCACAGTCTTCTCCGTGCGCACAATATGCTTTATTTCATTTTAACTTATAATAAATAACCATATAATTGCTGCTCGCTGCATAAATGATGTTGCAATTTCTTTAAATTATCAAACAACCAAGTATGTCGCCGATTAAGGCGGAAATAAATTTAACGAAAAATTTGTTATTTGCGCTTAATTGACAAACAAATAGTGTTGTTGTTATGATGTCATTGAGAAATCACATTAAGATCTAAACACTTTATCTATTGATAGATAATAGGAGGTATCGATAAATTAAAGTGTGTAAGTAAGTTCAAGATATACGGAGTTTAATTTTCTGAAATATGTTTATACATAGTGTAAAGTATTTTTTTTACTGCGAGAAGTACTGAACCGTAGAACGGGAACATAAGCCTAATGGATTTAGCGTGTAAGTTGCTTAGAGGGCTTACGCTATGCAGAATAAACAATGCCTGCATAACGCACACATTATTGTGCATTTTCCGTGTTAAGAGAAAATACACGCTTTATTATGTAAAAAATAGGATTATTTTTCAGTACATCTATTGACTATGACTTTATTACAAAGCTAAGAAAAATGCGGTAATAAACTAACACCAGCACATGAAATGAGCTTTAGAAGAGCAATATGAAAATGCTTATGGTTTACGATCATGTTTTAATATTAAACAAGTTAAAGCTCACATATGGCTATAAACATATAATATCAATTTAATTTACAAATCTAATATTGGTTACAGTACTTTCAACTATAATTTAATGCGAAACGTAGCTAGTAATTTATTTAAGCAATAGCTTTCACCTTTCTGTTGCATGCACCAATCGACTGGTTATTATGTAAATTATAGAAAAACCCAACCAAATCGGGTGAATCAATGGATGCGCTTCCAAACTGTTCATTAACATAATTTATTCGCGCCTGTCAGTGCCGGTCTTAAATTTGTAGAGGGCTATTTTTCAACGTGAGGAAAATTGTGTAAAACGGTCACGTATTTTTTAGCGTCAGTGGATCCGTACTGTCTAGTTTAATAATGTCATAACCAGCGCTCGGCGGAGCTGTGATAGCATCGCAGATACATCGGCCGCATGCTCGGATTTTCAACAATAATTTATTTTATGCGTAAAGGTCTTGGTTACGGGCGGATGTTTTATGCAGAACCAACGAATGAATACGAAAAGGCTATTAACATTTCTATCGGAAAATTCTTATTTTAACCATTAGTAATTACGTAATTTTTTTTATAATATGTTCCGTGCAATTAATTTGCTAAAGAATAATAAAAAGTGCAGTAGGTAGGGATAGTAGTCACCAAATCACATATGTCATTCAACTTCAGCTGTTTTTCTTTAATGGTTTTTGTGTCGAATAAATTTATTTGACACCATCAACCTACTCCAGCTTCGCACGGGTGCAATTTATTAGGGTGACGACAGCGGCGCGTCGCGTATTGCCGGACAACCGTTTCGTTGCGAGTAATTTTTTGGTTGCGCGTAATTTTGAATCTGTGATATCCTTCTACGGTATTCATTTAAATGATATTATATACACGGAAAAAATAAAGAAACGGTAAACAAAAAAAACTTTAAAAGCTTTCAGTTTTGTGTCAAACGAACTAACACTTATTATACTTATACATATTGTAACATCTAAAAAGATCACAAAAATAGACCTTATAAAAAAACACCGATCAGTGAATCTAAGATATCTGTTATGTAAATTAGTAATGGCTAAAAGAAAACAAAATATTTATTAAAAAAGAAACTCAGTAATATGTCAGTATCTTTACAAAAAAACTTAATATATTAACTTTTTATTATAAATGAACTAAACAGGTTCTAACTATTTTCATTTAATAAGTTTATATAGTAGTAACTACTTTAAAACCAATTATTATAAAGCTTATTGGTTGCGCCGCTTTTATATAGTTTTAAATATTGTGCGATATTGTGATCGGTTCGCAACTTTTCTATCTCCGCTTACCCTCCCTTCCTTGGCACATGCAAACAGTTCGTCGCCGCGCCTCGTCGAATAAAGTTGATTTTCGCTCGGTTGTTGATACATTGACTTTAGTGCTCGTCAGTGGTATGACGGAGAACAATTTGGGCAGTACATCGAAGACGACCACCTAGCCGGCTAGCCAGGTGAACCCGCAACCCACCAAGAGGTATGTGCCAAATTCCTATCCTATATATCCTATATCCTATATATATATATATATAGCTGATCACAATCCCTGCAAATACAGTCCACTCAATTAGTAGTATTAAATGCGCTGCGCTTCCAACGGCGCAAGCACTTATAATAATGAATAATAACAGAGATCATAATCCACCATGTTTTTGTGTATTCGTTTGTCTGGTAAATCCCTTGTGGTAATATTGATAAGATTATGTTTGAACTGTGATCATAAACAACGAGCCGAGCAAGCGAAGCGAGCGGGCTGTAGCAGCGGCCGGTGAGTACTAGAAACAAATAATTATATATTCGTTGTAAATTCATATACAATTATTAGACAGAAACAACAATAAAATTGAAATAATAATTTTAGGAACGATTTGTTTCCGCACTTTTTCCTACACATGGAGATTACCCCTCACCCACCCCCATGCTTTCACATCATCAAATTCAGCGGCATGTTATCAATAGCCTAATCTCTTTTAGTTTTTGAACGAGTATTGTTTACGTCAACTAAACCTAAACCTAATCGTAAACCTAAACCCAAACCTAAATCTATACCTAAACCCAAACCTAAACCCAAACCTAAATCCAAACCCAAACCTAAACCCAAACGTAAACCCAAACCTAAACCCAAACCCAAACATAAACCGAAACCTACAACCAAACTCATACCCAAACCAAAACCCAAAGCTAAATCTAAACTTACATTAGGCACGCCAACTGATTTGTTAATTTATTGATATTGATATACTCACCTATTGTAAATTATCTGGAATAAACAGTTTTGCTCGTTGTGAACTATTTCATTGTGTTATCCCACATGTGGTGACTCCGACTTGATACGAACACGCAACCTTCTGACTTTTTGACAAATTTCAAACCAATTGTAATGAATGTAGGAAAAGAGATACATTGGACCATGGAGAAAAACATAGGCTACCTTATGTAAACTTGATGAAAGGAATTATGGCATGAAATAAGGGATGAAAGTTCTTATGAAGAACCCATATTGTCTCTAATTAAGGGGGTGAAAATTCATATTTATGCTTTTGGTAAGAAATACAAGGGGTTTTACGTTTTTCAAAAAACCTTCTCGTAAGCCGGTACAATAAGGGTGATTTTAATTTTTTTGATGTTTTATTGGGACGGTTAATGTGTTAGATTCATATTGGCATATAATTACAATACCATACACACAATGATAAACCCATCTACGATTTTCTTTTGGTTTATCGTGTTTTGAGATCAATCTGTGTATATCTAATAATAGGCAGACGATGTCGTGGGTACCAGCTAGTGTCTACTAATTTACTTTTAATGAATGATACAAGACACACACGATAAATTTAGTCGCTCTAGCAAGAATCGAATCCGTTTCATGTGTGGATTTTCTTATTTACTTATTTTAGAGTCTTTTGTGCAATTCGCATATGTCAGTCACATTATAGCAAAAATAATGTTTATTATATATATAACAACAAGAAATTTACCTGCGTTAGCTAAAACAGTAAGGATTATAATTAGAAATACGAACCATGCAGAATTTTCTCATCAAACAATGCGCTTTCTATCAGTCGTTTCGATTTATTTAAGTCAGAACGAGAAGTCCTTAATTACTTTTTCGTTTAAGCTCCAAGTCGAATCATTATTGAAGAAAGCTCACTCGAAGATAGTAAAATGAGCTAGTGTCTCGGTTTTAAAACTAGTAAATCTTCTTCTGCAAATTAGCTTTCAAGTGAAGCGTTTAAAGTAATAACTTCAAAATCAGGGTTCATTGTTTTGTAACTTATATATGTATTGATTTCATTTGTTGTACTATTTTACAAAATTTCTTAAGGATATAGTATAGAACTAGTGGTGTGCCCGTATCCAATAATAATTTATTTTATTTTATTTTTACTCACATTATTGCCAATTCCTATAGACTATCAATTGAGGAATGATATAGGTACCTATATTATACTTTCCGTGTACAGAATTTCATCAATATCTTTTACTACTATTTTATTACCATGCCTAAATGTATTGTTAACGAGCCTACGAATTATGGAATGATGTATGCTTCCCGTCTACAAAATTAGATCAGAATCGGTTAAGTATTGATGAATTTTTATTTTTTATTTTGTTTGCCTATTTAACTTTTATAAATCTTTTGTAAATCTTTATAACGCATCAATAATGGAATAGCTTATACAACTTCCTATGTATAAATTTTATCAAAATTGGTTATGAAAGTTTTTCTTGTATTATTGATGATTTCTAAAAGTATAATTGAAAATTCTTATAAGCTTCTCGTGTACAAAATTTCATAAGAATCGGAAAGCTATTTATGAGTTAAATCCGGACTTATTACTTGTATTACTTATACATACATGACTACAGATTTATTAAAATAGATTATTGTTACGTGGGTACATCTTTTTAAAGAAATCTAATCTCTGATCTAACCTATTTTCGCTCAACAAATAAATATAGAATATAATTTTAGCAAAATTTTTATTTATTAAACAGTTGACACAATTGTAGACAATAATACTTTAGTATGCTATACAAAGTCATTCACGTTATTACGCTTATTTCATATGTAGAAAAAGATAATTCAACGTTCTTTACTTAGTATAGAAAGTTCTATATTTCGATCACGTAAAAAAATATTGTCACCCGAATAAGCTAATTTCTGAATTGAAACGTCACTAACAGACGAATTGTCGACGAAAAACGGGAACGTAATTAATATTTTGATCGCATCTTTCAAATTAAAGACCTATATTAATTGTTATGTTTCATAATATTATTATAATTATAATTTTTAGTAATGACAATGCTTAGATCCTAAAAGAAGTTACTAGATGACGCCACTGTTGACATTTATACTGTGATACTTTTATTTGGAACAAAAACAATTGTTAAGCACGAATTATCTATGTAGGTAACTTGATTATTTACTGATAAAAATATTTTCTTTATCATCTCTAACTGGGTGCGCAGTTATCGGACTTTGTCAGTGATTTCTATTGTTAAGTTTTATGTTCAATAGATCATCTGATTTGAATATTGATTATTATTACTCAATTTATTGAAAATGTAGGTAGATAAGTAAGTCTGAATAAAATTATACCCCTAAATTTGAATCTCGAATCAGCGCTTTATTTGCAATCTTGTATAGAATATTCTAATTTAGACCGAGCTCATCGGTTTCAATTCAGACCTGATGTGCAGTCAGTACACGTCAGATTTTACGTTTCGAATCTCTTTATTGTACGCCCAATAGTAGACTGTGATTAATATGCCATTTATCAAGTTCAGCAAAATATATTGACGCTTTGATTGTATACATTATACAGTATACTATTTAGAATTTGGTTAATAAGGTGTGGAGAGTAAATAAATCTAATTTATATATTAAATAAAAACAATTCCATGCATCGCAAATTGAGCTTTTATAACACGATAACTAATTTCTTATGAAAAATATTAACTGGTGATAATTTTTACCCATTGAAGATTTAATTATGATTAATAACTTTATAAGTATTATAAACAATAAAGTGTTTTAAATTACAGATAACTTGGAATTTTTATTACAAGTAATTGAAATCTCAGAATAAACGCAATTAAAACCCCAGTTTTTTTTTTTAATTTCTTCTGTAAAGCATAACTTTTATGTTCAAAATTTCATTGATTTCAAATGCACTCACTGCACAGTATAATTATCTCTTCAATGATATTGATATTTTCCACCTAATTTATAATAAGCTGCTCGAGTTGGTCCATACAAAGTTACTTTCAGGAGACTACACAGGAAACTTAACTAAGACTCAAATAACAAACATAACCATATACAACACACACAATTATTTATTAAATTACTGCGTACTTGGCATTTTGAAATTATAATGTTTGAAATTACCATATATTTACATCGATTTAATATATACACATCTATGAAAATATACTACATAATATGTGCTATGAAGTTCTTAATATAAATAAATACTTCAATTTTTGCCAACAATATGTATATTAGAAGTAATTATAACATAATAATCACTACAAAAGTCCAATAAATTATTGGTAAGCAACGTTAAAAGGAACTTGTGCTAAATACGGGAGAAACTTGTAATTTCCTTCTCCTTTCCATCCTCCGTATTTTACAGCTCTTTTACCCGTTCATTTTTAAAATACGATGTTCGACAAATTCACTTTAAGCCGCGCTTAATGAACCGTGTTCGCATAATAAAAGATTTTATACTTAAAAGCGATTTGGAAATGGACTATATTTCCGTAAAACGTGAAAATGTCGCACTCGACATCGCTTCGACGCTTCATCTTTTTTTTTCGCGCTTCGATTACTACGAAATTGGAGTAAAGAAAACACCACACAAAAATAACTCTTGTTTTGGTAATAATATACCGCACATATTCGTTATTGTGTTGGAATTGAATAATAATCATCAATGATTTTTATAATGCCCTTAAATAGCTTGACCATTTATTTCTAATTTATATAACTCGTAATATTGTAGTCCAAAAACATAATTTAATAAGAAATCAAATCTGTTTTAGTTGTTATCCACATGTAAATTTTGTGTTTATTAGTATTATCTGTTTCTTATATTATGATTATTTAAGTTTATATTAAATGTATGTAGTAATGTTTAGTTTTTAATAATATTTAACCGACTTTAACAAAAGACGGAAGGTTAGTCAAAATGTTTTATTTTATTTTTTAATAAATGTTCAGCCATAATTCTTTATTTAGGAGCTGATTTGGATGATTCTTTTTATTGGATAGGGAATATCTCAAGAATGATTCCATTTTAATTTCATTGGAATTGGACCTTCAGCTTCGAAGATACACCAGGGAACTCTTTAAAATCATTGAAGTAGGTTTTCTTTTTCGTTAAAAATTGTCTTATTGATACATTTGTTTAATTTAATATAATACCAATAAATAACTAAATAATAAATAGCTACAGAGAAAGTTTTTTTACGCAACATATTTTCTGAATTGCTAGTTACCGTTGTACACCGTTTTTGTGAGGAAATCGGCATGATCCAATAAAAAACAGGAACAGCGTTCACAATAGCGATGAAATATGAAACTTGTCACGTTTAGTTATCTCCTGTCATGAGACCGAAGCAAATGCAAATAAAATTGAATTTAACCTTATAATCATTTACATAAAAATGTATATAACACAGTATTATTTATACTTATATATCTTTAATTTATCAGCGTTCTTAAATAAGTGTATTTGTTCTCTAAAATTTAATATTGTTTTGCCTCTCCAAAACTGGCAAAATACCTAAATCGCCAAATTATTTTCGACTCAGAATTATGTAAGTTGTATACATAATTCGATTTTTAACTTTTCAGATCACTAGACCTTAAATAGCAATATAAAACTTCAAAATAGTGGTGGTGGTAGTAAATACGCGCGCTAGAAATGATACTTCTTTATAGTGATGAAAATGATTTATAATTTACATGAAATAAATTCAAACGTGAACGATAGTGATGTCTGGAAGTGATTCTCTCTCGCTGTAAATATAAATCCCAAGCAAAACATGCGGTAAAAAAACGGCGCAAGTCTCAAATGTGATGGTATATCTATCTAAAATCTGGCCTATTTTACGTTAAATTCCATTCTTTACAATCTACTGTGCCTATGTAACTATGTGAGCCTAAAACATTCTAATTAATGACAAGACAATAAGGTTATCATATTCTTGTTACATGTGGAATTTTATATTATGACTTGTGCCGTTGAAAATATTGTAATAAATAAAGTATAATTATTAGGTATATTGGCTATATACTGCTGTTAGGTATATACTGCCTCATTAGCCCAGTGTTCGTAAGCGCGACTGCTATGATCGAGATCCTAGGTTCGATTCCCAGGTCGAGCAAAGTTTTATTGGGGTTTTCTATGAAATTCTCAGTTGCAGCTCGGAGTTTCGGTTTGTGCCCGATTAATGGCATTAGGCTCGCCCCCTATTACATGGGAACTAAAAACATACACGGCGAACTGTGGATGTACATTTAGTACACCTCTGCCTAACCCTTAGCCATTTATATGTACTCTTGATCTCTAAAAATTCAAATTTCTTGCTTTATACATAACGAAGTTAAAGGGGGCTCAAAAGTGACGTGAGTTGCTTCGAGAAAAGGATGATACGGCCGTGTTCGACTTGGTGGACGCACTGCCGTGCCCCCTAATACTAAAGTAATATAATCAATTATTAACTGTAAACATTATTTACCATCTGTAAAAAAAACCGAACGAGTTATTATGTCAGCTCTTCTCGACGACTAAATGTTTTCTGACCCGTTAATAGTGTTTGTAACAGTTAATAAGTGTTTTCTTAGTGGATAATAAAGAATAATTTTATTTTTATACATGACAATAATTGTATAATGCCATGAACATACAAGTACAAACAAAAAAACTTTAGCACGATTGACAATTTTAATAAAGTCCCTTAACTATTACATGCATGATAACAATATTTGAAATATATTAATACGTTTAATTTTATGCATGGTTTTTTATTACCCAATCAAATATTAATTTACCAAATTTAAAATTAATACAATGTAAGTGGATTCACCTCTATGTAGACGATCTTCACGAATGATCCCAAAGGCCTTTTAACGCATAAAATATTCTCGTTTGTTTTATTTTCGTATGTTGGTTTTTCAGGCTGTTTTATGGGGGAAATCAGGAAATTTATTATTTACAGAGAGAATTCCTAAAGAACTACCGGACTATGTTGATTGCCTATGTTGCATATTGCATGTATGTTGTTATATGCTACAAGCATATGTTATATACATAAATATATATATATACTAGCTTTTTCCCCGCGGTTTCACCCGTGTCTTTGACCGACAAACACCGCGCCGCCAACGCACCCTTGTAGCCTATCATAATTGTTCTCACTTCCCGGAAGTACAAATTATTTAAATTTTTTATTATCTCCTAAACTATGTGGCCAAATAGCATTCTATAAACTGCAAAATTTAACTACATATAATTATCTTTATGATGGAGTAACTTTTGTTCGTAAGAGTTAATATGCCATGCCTAAAATTAAAGCTCATAAATCAATTAATAATCTTCAACAAAAAAAAATCGTAAAATACCTTACTGTGGTTTATAAATAAGAGATAGTTACATGCTATCTCTGACATTTTTTTAAGATATACTGAGGACCAATATTTTTCTAAAATATTGTATTTACGTATCATTCACCATTACGCCAGCGCACGTGGATAAAGCTGTTCGGGAGGGCTTCTACTTCCGACTTACTTAACCAAAACCAATATTTAAGACTAGCTGATAGCTGTAGCCTAATGTTAGATACCCTATAATATTCTTCGTGAATCTGACTATCATATACAAAAAAAAAATCGATTTTGATTGGTAATTCCAGAAAGCGTGTTTGAACAATCAAATACACAAGCAAATAAACTTTTCCGCCTTATTATATTATAATATAGTACGGATTAATACAAGACAATTTTTAAGTAAAAAGAAAACCAATTTCAATTATTTTGAAGAGTTCCCTTGTGTATCTTCGAAGTTGACTATACAATGCTAATGAAATTAAAATAAAACCATTTTTGAGGTATCTCCTATCCAATAAAAAAAGAATCGTTCAAATCGGTTGATAAACAAAGAAGTAATGGCTGATTTTATTTTAAATGTTGTGTGTCTGTCAGTTTGTTCCGGGTAACCTTCGAAACGATTGGACCTATTTTGACGGGAATTTCAGTGGCAGATAGCTAACATTTTAAGGAGTAACTTTGGCAAATTTTATTTTATAAAAATAATCTGAGTTCCACACAAATAAAAAAATACTGGTCAAGGTGAATCAATTCGTTTGATAAATGGCTTACGCTGGGTAAACCATAAGAAATATATCAAATGAATGTACTACATAATTGTAGACATTAAAAGGACCTACAAAAAAATCAGCAAGAGAATATGCTCTTCCTTCCTTCCTTCATATATCTATCTTCTAAGGATCACCCATAATAAGCCTTTTTTGTTTTTTAAAATAACCGGGAGCGGGGGTAGTACTATTCGCATTCTGTAGTACACGCGAGTGCAGCTGCGGGCACGGGTTGTATACATATAAGAATAAATATACATTATTGTGTCATTCCTTGATTGATAAGCTATAAAAATTACCAAAATTACTTTTAAAAATCGTAAATAAAATAATTTCATAAAATTACATATTTGTTTATTATCAGATCATTTTATATACAGGGAGTATTATGTCATTCCGAAATAAAAAACGTGCGCAGCTGCGGGCACAGCTAGTATTTAATAAGATTGTCATATTAATCACACATTTTTAACTTCTTGACTCAGTTAACTAAAATACTTATAATTTCAATACTAAAATATTAAATTTATTTCAGTGGTGGATACTCACAGAGGTGAAAGCTTGGAGCTTTCTCATGTTCAACGAACGGATATGGGATCATACTACTGCATCGCAAGCAACGGAATCCCGCCGACTGTAAGCCGCCGATACCATGTCGAAGTTCACTGTTAGTAAAACATATTCGTTATAATATTGTAAAAAAATAAAGAATTTTTCATTTATACTGCAGACACAAAATAACATGTTTCAATTCAGCGGTTATGACAGATTCCATCTTCTTGTTCTTCTTGTTTTAACGCCGTACAAGTATGTACTTGCCTGTGTAAAATTTTCCTACTATATTGTAATCTTCAAAGTGAGGTCAATAAAATATTGGTTCCCTTAATGGAACTATCTAGGGAGATTTGTGGCAACTCAAAATGCATGTTTACAATTTATATTTATAATACACTTTACTTACGCACACAAAATGCCACCAATATTGTATAATATAGGGTCTAATAACCTAAGTTAAATAATTAAAATAAAAACCACAACATGACAGCTCAAGAACCCACCAAAAAGCAAATCAAATTACTTATTTTCTAAGTCATGAGAAGATATTTTCGCTTGTCAATTTTCCAAAAAAAAAAAATCCCTAGTCTATCGCCAAGCACCTATGGGTTTGTTCTGAAGTTTCACTTGAGAACCAGTTCCTCCACCATCTTGGCCACATCGTCAATTAAAAACAGCCGAGATTGTAGGCTAATGTTACATTTTTAAAAGAATAAAATTAAGAAAAATAAACCTTGTTTTCAACAGTTATACCACAAGTGAAGGTCACAAATCAGTTAGTCGGTGCACCGTTGGGCAGTGACGTTCAACTCCAATGCTTCATCGAGGCCTCTCCAAAAGCGATGAACTCCTGGTATCGGGAAGACGGTAAATGTAATTATTCAATTTTTATCACATTTTACTTATTTATAACTAGCTGGTTAAAACTAACTAACTATAGTAGAACTTAATTCTTCTGTAGGTACGTGTGCATGTTACTGCGCTTCTCCTCGTGGTAGAAGTACAAAATTATTTCATATCCCTTTTTATAAAAACAATACCTCTATCAATAGTCCAGTATCTCTAGCATAATTATGTCGCTCATACAACAATATCAAACATTATAACACTCGTAATGCGGATGTATTGACATAATTCACTCGAATCCAATACACAATTAAAAAATATTTTTCCTTGTTTTAATAATATATACTTAATTATAAGCTAGTTAAAGCATTGTAACGTTTTAAATATATTCTTGTGTTTTTTATAATCTGTAATGTGTGGCTGTATAAATAAATAAATAAACGGCTGGACCGATTTCAATGATTTTTTTCTGTGTTTGAGCGGCCCCTGAATGCTTTAGATTCACAATTGGATCCGCTACGTAACACTGCGATTGAGTTCCATGATTTTTTAACGAAATTATTCATGGAATTTATCGCATATCATAACACAAATTAGCAAGTAAAATAATGAAATTTGACTTACTATCCGCTATTCGATTTCGTCTATTATTATTATCATTCGCTATTGTTTTTAAATCCGTGTACTTAATGTTTGCTATTTCATAGGTATTACACGAGTAGTTAAGATTAATTATAAAAATAGTTTTGTTAAAAACGTGTAATGCTTTGTAATTTTATCCCTTAGTTCGAGACTAATCATTAATCTATGTTTTACTCGTAAATAAAAATAAATACTTTTAACACTAAGCTTATAAATCAATTGTTGATGTAGATTTCTAAAGGATTATAATATTCTTTATGATACAATGAAAGCTCGATAACTCCAACTTCATTAAGAGGTAAACCACAGTAAGATTAAAAAATTCCATTCCCTTTCGCTGAACCCCCATAATACACGATATTTTAATATTATTTCTCTGTGAGGTATTAATAGTACATATTTATGCTCCGTAACTGGAATTTCAAAAAGCAGACTCCGTAAATCGAAGTTAATAAAATAAAATGACATTTTACTTTGAATTGCCCGAACTCATATTAATAAAATCTTATATTTCGTTAACAGGAATTTATGTTCTATTTTTAGTTTTATTGTATTTATTTATTTGCTTTAATATATTTTTTGTATAGGTACATTATTGTATATTCATTGTATTCAGTTAAACTTCAGACGGATTTTTATTTAACCATGACTCAACAAACTCAAAAAATAAAATTGTGCTTTATAAATTTTATCCATTAAATCGATTGTATCTCAAAAAGCTTGTTAAGTTGAAATTTCAATAAGTCTAAATTTTTAGCACTTCCATTGAATTTCAATTTATCGAGATTTCAATGTGTTTGTACAATTGACTTAAAGGATTTGAAAATTTTGATGATGCGCAAGAAGCAAAGCGTGCTATCGTCAAATAATCCTAAATTAACGACCTTTAATAGAATAATTAACAGTTTTGTAACATATTAATAGTTTTTGTAACAGTTGTATAAAAAGCTCTTCAACTTAAACATATGTATTGCACACTTTACTAATAATAAATGATTCCCAGTCCCCTAATTAGTGAGTGTGGACATTGTTGAAATAATTCGTGAACAGTATATCTAATATTTAAAAAAAAATGTATAAAATAAAAGAACGCATACTTATAACCCACTAGTATGTACTGCGCTTACACTTATAATGATATTTTTAAAATTATAGAGGTTTTGGCAGGATGTTCATCTGTCATTTGTTCATTTTTATTTTAAGTTGCCATAAAAAATGACTGGACAATTTTAACATGGGAGCCGCTATCTGATTAGAAATAAGATTAAAGAGTATGAAAATAATTAGAAAAATATTCTTTTCTCGTGACGTTGGCAGAATAGTGAATACACAGACGTTGCCATTAATTAAAAAGAAAAAAACACTACATAAAGATAAGATTAGAGAACTATATAAAGTAGGTCTGTTCCTCCGGCATGGAGCCCTCGAGCCTGCTGCTCGCGTGATACAGTGACACTGCACTTGCATTCACTAGTTACCAACAGACATCATTACACTGCACTACTACATACGTGCACACTACACAGGTACATAGGTTCTGTAAGGACCATTTTTTCCTTTTTTTTGCTAGTTATGTCTATTATATGTATAGTTACATTGAATTCTGATAGGGAATAAGCTAGGTTGCGGTGGTTGCATATTCGGCAATAGCCCAAACCGAAGTTTGGCAATTTTGGCACCCTTGAGCTTGTTGCCTTTTCTCATGGCTGAGTACCCTGTTCTCTCGCCCACAAGCCCGGTGAAGCTATAAAGGCGCCCTCTGGCCAACAGTGTAGTCAGTTTGAAAAAAAAAACTATATAAAGCACTTAATTTATTTTCACAGCCTTATTTAGCGACAAACAGTCGGAGAACCCAAAGCTTCGGGTGACAGAGGCCGCTGTGAATGAATATTCTTTGTGGATGAACTTAACAATAAAGTCACTTGCACCCGTCGACTATGGAACTTACGTATGCGCGTCTGTAAACGCTCTCGGTAAAATGGAGAACCAAGTCAGCTTGCATAGTAAGTTACCTTACATTTTTAATATTACACTTTAGTTATTACGGCAGCGACTATTTTGTGTAAATTCTCTATTAGAACTAAAGGGTCTGAAAGGGGCACCTAAAGCTTATGGAATAAACGATATGTTTTATACTGAACTTGTTTAACATTTTTTTAAAGAGTATTTATGTATTTAACGGTCTTGTTTCTTGATCTCAAAAAACCAACAGTTATTTTTTGTATAGTTTCCTTTGATATTTTATTGTCCTGGCCTAAAAATATGATAATTAAGAAATTGCAATTTAGTCACTGTTATTCACTTTAAATGCAGATCGCGACACACGCTTGTCCAAAATAATCTAATACCAACAAAAACATGGTGTAAAAAAACGTGCCAAAAAACGAGTAATGAGTAATTACCTAACTTAAAATGTTTTATTAGGGTTAGATTCATATCATATGTTGTGGTATTTTTTTAGACGTTTTTATCGGAAACTGACACACGGTTTCGTAAAATTACAACACTTTTTTGTAGGTTTCTACACGTATCTTTTAAAATTAATCGTTTAGTATTATAATTTTGGATTAGCATACATTGTTTTGTAATTTTGTATTCATATTTAGATTTGTAAAACGATTGTAATGTAGTATCAGGATGACCTCTCTCTATCCATATGAATTAGCTTCTGTTTGGTTAACTTTTCTTTTGTATTTTACGGTACATAGACATTGTGCCGCCTTAACATTAAAAAATATTGACATAATGTGTTTCTCTCAGGGTTAGAGTTGAGCATGAACGGCTTCGGAGCTGAAGAGCCAATGGTCTCGGGTGCAGCATGGCAGCGCGCTCGAAGTCTGCCGACCACTCGATCGCGTCCTGCGTCTTCACATGCTCATCAATATTTCCTAACACATCTGCCACCACAGATCTATACGCTTTTCCTTACCCTGCTTAGATATGTAAATACCTTTTAAACAAATCCGTGTTGTTTATATACCATTTTAATGGGAATACTTCATGTACCTAGTTGATTTATTAAATTATATTACAGCAAATCAAATTTCCTTTGTATTTTGTTTCTATTTTTATTTTCCTACATTATATAATTTCTTAAAATTACTGAGTAAATTACAGATAACTGTGTTATATATATACCTATAAACCTTAGTGATGAATTTTGTTTAAAAAAAGTTTTATATTTTGATAAATTTAATAGCATATATGAAGGTTTTTTGCAATTAAACAATGAAACGATTAAAAGGATCAAAGTACGCCTGTTTATTTTAAAATTTTACCCACACACATATAAAGTTGAGGTCTAATGGGATTATTTCACGTCACGATCTACCGTACCCGGTTTCCGGGGGAAGGGCGGGGGCCCGATTCCGCGGCCCAGCCCCCCGCTCCTCCCCGGAAATCGGGTACGGTAGATTGGACGGTCAAATAAGTTATTCCACTGCAATGGATATTGTCAAAAATCGCTGTAGATCGAAAATGATTTGAATAAGGCTTCAATGGATTTTTTAAATAGTAGAAAGTTAAATAATCAACTTATTCTTGGATTCCCATCAAAAAAGATAAGTTACATTGTGTTGATTTAATGGAATCAAATAATAATTCAGTACCCTGGAACAGTGTCAACGTTTAAAAAAAAGGAAAAACTCCAAACCAGTTAAAAATCTACACTTTGTCAGCACTAGAAGCTCGAAATAATATTTTTTTTTTAAATTTTGAAGGGCATGCCAATGGTGGCATTTATACAGGAATACATAACCACCGAAAATAAAACATTCTACGAACATTTGTTTAATCAAACCGAAGCTTAGCCCATTTTCAATGTTACTTTGCAAGACTTTGTATTTCTTCCTACGATTCCTATTTCTCTTTATTTTTTTACGATTTGGTGTAGTTGTAAGACATGCGTATAGTTGATTTAAGTGAAAATAAATAATTATTTTAGTGAATTGTTTATATTCTTATGTTTTTGTTATATCTCTAAATAATAAAATTAGCACTTAGACCCTTTAGACTTACAACCTTTCATTTATAGTTCCAAAATTAAATTTAAAGAAATGATATATAATAACTTTATACAGAGCTGGTTAATTACTTGGCACTTTTAGAATGTTTATAATTTTAAGTTGAAAAATACAGTGTTTCCTTAAATAGAATATATAATAGTATATTTCTTAGAAAATTTACCCTCTTGTCTGTGAAGTATGACTTTGTTATTTTGTTGTAATTTCACTCTTATAATAAAGCTATTGTCTCATAGATATATAATTACAACGTCTTTGAATGTTTCAATTAAATTAGAAAAACAATTTATGAAAATATGTTCATAGCCTAAATTCTTAAATGTAACAATGTAATAAAATATTTAACTGATTAGAATAAGATAACAATTAATATCTAGATATTATTATTAGTGAAATATTTCAGATAGATTCTTGATTGTTTCAAACTTGACTCGGAATTTCGGGCTAATATTACGTTGACCTTGACAATAAATGTGTAATTTATTAATACTGATATTATGACGTAATATGAAAATAAATGTCAATATTAAACCTCCTCTGTTTTTTTTTTCTACACGTTTACTGTGTAGAGACTTCAACTAATCTTTGCGCGCGGCCTTATGTGTACGTGAGCTAGTAAACATATTTGTATTATTTGTATAAATTGTATCATGTATGACGTATGATATGACAGTGACGTGCCAGTCGTATTGTTTGTCACGGAGAAAATGTTTAAACAGTAGCTGTGCTTTAATAGTGCGTCTTATCACAATGATCAAAATATTGAAACGATAAATTATAATTTTAAAAAGATAAACATTCAGCAATAGGTAACAGAAAAAATACACAGCAATATGGTATAAAAATTCTTCGTCTACCACCATGATCCTACACCATATAGAAAATACTTGGAGAATTAAAAAATATATATTACTTTACATAACTTTGAACCGAACGTGTCTGAAATAATAATATCAATAGAAAGTTTATTATTTAGTACGAAATAATATGTTAAATAAATATTGATTTACGTAATTGAGTTGTTGATTTGTTTTAATTTTATAATAAATAAGTTAATACCTAATTAGTAGAATTATCTTGTGTACTTGATTATACCTCTTAACACGCATACGTAGTCACTGTATACACACGCTCTATGCACAAACAGGGCCGCACGCACAAATGAATTGAACTACGATATATACTCATTTATGCATTATTGGTAACAGAGGTAAGAGTAATAGCCCTAAGTATTGCTAGGCTTATGTGGTATTTGGCGGAGCATGTAGATCTAAGAATCGATGGTCGATGGGACCGAAGAGTTCTCGAGTGGTGACCTCGTATCAGAAGTCGCAGTAAGGTGGACCGACAAACTGGTGAAGGTTATAATTACATACCTCAAGTTTATTCCAGCGTATTCATCTAAGTGGCAGGTATATTTCTTGTATAAAAAACAGCATCTAAATAGAAACCTCAATCTCACCTTACGGTATTTGACCCTTAAAAGCTTTGAGAATACCTAACTAAAAAATTAAAAATGTTAAGCTTCATTTACGAAAAGCTTATTTTATTTATTAACTTTATTTTTATAAACCCTTAATATCCAGTGAATAATAATCTGTTTAGTGTAATCTAATAAAAATCATGATAGCGTAAACAAAAAATGATATTATCGTAGAAAATTTAGATATTTTAAACATTTAAAAATAATAATAAAAGCACAGCCTTAAATAATTCAACATAAGTACTTACAAAAAATATTATTATATTAAGTGAGCGATTCTTTTATATATATATTGTTGAACTGGCCACTTTGATTTGAAATATCTGGCATTTGGTTAGGAATACCGAATTCAAATTTATTTCAATTTTAGGTTTGTGTATTTTTGTTGGAATTTAGTGATTCATTTGTTTTTACACCATTAATTTTTCTATGACATCGTTCTTTTCTTAAAATGGAAATCTTAAAATATCGCGTTATTTATGAATATGAGTTCCACCGTGACATCAGTGATGCAGAAACAGCTCGAAGGATTATTGATGTGTATGGGAAAGCTACTGTAAAAGGAAGAAAGCACAAATTAGCGTTTTATATGGAAAAAGTAAAACGAAAAAAATATTATGAAATTATACATTTAATCAATCATAGTATGTACCATTATTATCTATGCACCTTCGCCATTTTATAGATAATTAATTGATTCTATTGCTGAAAAAATTCTAGTAGCGAGAATCAATAAAATCTTTGAAGGCGGTTTGGAAAGCCTCATTACTGGAGGAAAATAGTTACTGCTTAACAAATGCGTGCGTAGCCGCGGGTACGCCGCTAGTATACAATATATATTCAAAACCCAAAACTGTTGATCGCGACGTAATGAACATAAAATGAATAGCCCGACAGCCAATGATTATAACGAAATTAATACGAAAATGGCATATTTTCATTGGGATAACTCTTGAGAATATTGATTTGTTTTTTATTTACATAATTCTTCTTCGTAAATTATATATTTCTGTTTAAAGTATTATAGTTTTTAAATACATAAATGTATATACTTGTATAGCTCGGCGACAGTACTAAATGCTAAAAAAACGAAATTTTAAAGCTTCACAGGGTCTTTCCATGGTTCTGGATCGCTTATCGTCACACCCGGGAATGAAGCTAGAGACGCATTAATTCAAGTGCAACACGAAAAATGCATTAGAGCTATAGATCAAGCTTCCTCGTTCTGTCATTTATATTTTTTTGGTCAAATACTTTTTCATTCTAAAACTTTCCTAGTTTTGATAGGGTTCATTCTACCCAATTCATGTATTCGTAGAATTCACTAAGGATATTTAATCAACTATAGTATTTTTCAAATAGATAAATAGTTTTGTCTTTCGATAATGCAACAGTCATAGATTAATTATTGGTTTCCGCGTTGCTTCACGCCAGCTTCAACCAATAATTAATCTAATGCAGCAATATTTTAAAAGCTAATAAAGATATAGTTCTAATGTTTTTCCGCATACAGTGGAAATGTATCTAAACATACTATAAAAACGTTTCTCAAGCATTCAGGTTTCCTCAAATAGATTTATTTTAGCGTTAGCCGATAGCGTTACCAATTCAAATAAGTAATGTACGCGAATTCCGAAAAAATATTTTGTCGATACATGCCGGGACTCGAACCTGCGGATATCGAATCTATATTCCACCGATGTCTACTCGATCGGTACAACTTTTTTAAATGTTCTATAAGATCAATCTATTAATAAAAATCTCAGTTTTACAGTTTTTACTTACAGTTAAAACAATTATATATATTTTTTTTAAAAACAAGAAATACATAGTTATACACAACTTCAGGTATTCATAATACTGTTATTATTGAATCACTAATTAATTATAGTCAACTACAGTATGCTTTAAATTTAGTAAGTTATTGGTAACAATTAAAATATATTATTATGTATAACAAGACCATTTAAAAAAACCTACTTCAATGTTGTTCAGGAGTTTCATGGTGTATCTTCGAATGCAAAGTCCAATGCACATGAAATAAAAATGGAAATAAATCGAACAACCATAAAAAAAATATACATTCGAATTGAATAACCTTCTACTTTTTTTAAAGTCGGTTAAAAAATATTAAAAACATAAGTTCAAATAATAATAGGTATTTACCTATGAAATTGCCGTTCTGCAGTACTGGCCATTTCAAATCAAAATAATTTTTGTTTGGCTAAGAATTGTAATTTCAAATTAATTTTATTTTAAAAACATGGAATTCTTTTTCCAAAAGTAGTCATTTGTTTATTGATTAGTGTTACATTTTCATCGCATTTCAATCTTTTTTGTCATCATGGATACGTTAAAAGTTCGAGTAATTATGGAATATGAGTACCGTCGTGGTAGCAACGCGGCACAAGCGGCACGCAACATCAACGACGTTTACGGAGCTAACACTACAAACCAACGCACCACCTGTTATTGGTTTGCTCGCTTCCGTTCTGAGAATTTCGACCTGAAAAATTAACCTCGCGGTCGTCCGAAGACTTTGGTCGACAATGACGAATTAAAGGCGATCGTGGAAGCTGATGATACACAATCTACGGCTGAATGAGCAGCAGCTTTCGACGTTAGCGTCAAAACAATATTGGTCCATTTGCGTCAAATTGGCAAGGTAAAAAAGCTTGACAAATGGGTGCCCCACGAACTCAATGATCGCCAGCGCGAAGTACGCGTCGAGACGTGCCTTGCACTGCTCAACAGACCACACAAATGAAGGAATTTTGAACCGCATTGTTACCTGCGATGAAAAATGGATTCTGTTTGATAACCGCAAGCGCTCAGCAAGTTGGTTGGATCCTGATTCAACACCTAAACAATGCCCTAAACGAAAACTTACCCCTAGAAAAATGATGGTCACTGTTTGGTGGTCTAGCGCCGGTGTGATTCATCACAGCTGTTGGGTTTTCATAAATCGCAACACGGGCTCACCCGGGTATGTGACGCGCCTAGCGCCATCTGCGAGTCGTTGAGAAGCCGTTGCGACCACTGAATCGCTCGCGTACGCTATTATTCTATAACACTAAAAATTATTATAAAATTGTGTCGTGTGTGGAAAAAACCCATCTCTGGAGCGAAGCCACGTCTCGGGACACAATACCCGACTTGCGACAGCCCAAGGTGAGTGGAACCGTGCACATGCCATATTAATTTCAAATTTAAAACAGCTATCGAATCACACAACAGCTTCTTACCAAACGGGGTGAGCATTACTGCAGATGTGTACTGTGAAGAAATGAACACAATGATGGAGAAGCTGGCACATCTTCAACCAGCATTGGTCAATCGCTCGTCTCCGCTGCTCCTGCACGACAGACAACGCGCGACCTCATACTGCACAGCAGACAGTCTCCAAGTTGTAAGAACTGGGGTTGGAAGTTCTACGTCATCCGCCCTACTCACCAGACCTTGCGCTTACAGACTACTACTTTTTCCGGAATTTGGATAACTCCTTGGCGGGAAAAAAATTCAATACCCGAGAGGCAGTACAAAATGCCTTTGAAGAATTTGTTGCCTCCCGTCCAGCTGATTTCTGTAAGAAGGGCATCAATAAACTGCCACTGCGCTGGCAAAGATGCATTGATTGCATGGGTGATTACTTCGATTAATACAAATAAAAAATACATAAAAAAATTCGTTTAAATTTTTTCATACAAAACGGCAATTTCATAGGTAAAGACCTAATATTTATTTGTTAAGTTCATACTGCAAATGTAAAAAATATAATAGTCTATAATTTAAAAGTTGCTGGTCGAATTACGACCATTGAGCAACCGCTATTAGTTATAATTTAGATTTCATTTATAACTGACTGTATTAAAGAAATATTTAAATTTACAATGTTAAATTAGAAATTAATGGAATAAAAAATTACAACAAAACAAAGTGAGCCGAGCATGCTGTGTTATAATCATTAAAATTAAAAAAACCATAAATTAATAATAATGCTTTAAAGAAATTTTCCTTATACGAGGAATCAAGAAAGTTTTGAATGTATATCAAATCAGAATGAAACGAGTGGCCAGCTCACACCCTATAACACTCAAACTAAAAGTTTCATCAACATAATTTATTCGGGACACTCCACGGAGTAGCCGACGCGGACTTTACCATTATTTTTTTATTCGTTCAGGATACGCTCTGAATTTTGGGATGGGTGATTTTTCAAAGGGAGAGCTTTCAATTCTGCAACTCGGTCACGTAGTTTTTTAGCGTCACTCGGCCAGCGTTGCGCCTGAGCTTAATAATATCCTAGGTAACCATCACCAGCATGCTTATAAGGTGATCGGATACGGATACTTTCGTTCAAATTTTACTTTTAGGTATAAAATATTGTCGCATAATACAACATTAAAAAATATGCAGATAGGACTACCAACAGAAGTAAAACTTAGAACTATGAAATGACAGTATTTTTTTATGTTCAAATAAATTTTAGTGTTCAACATAAAATGACGAAATTTGTAAATTAAAATCTTTAATATCAGACTGTTTTTAACGACTCGGAGCAACAATTATATACGTTTTAATCGACTTCGAAAAAAGATGGAGGTTATTCAATTCGAATGTTTTTTTTAATGGATGTTCAGCGATAACTTCTTTGTTCATGAACCGATTTGGATGATTATATTTTTCTGTTGGATTGAGAATACCTCAAGGGTGGTCCCATTATAATTTTCTTCGCATTGAATCTTCAACTTCGAATATAAACCAGGGAACTTTTCAAAATCATTGATGTTCGTTTTCTTTTTAGTTAAAAATTGTCTTATTATGTGGTCTAATTAGTGATCAAAATATTTTATTACGATAGGCTGCGAAAATCCAGTCCAAAACATAAATATAATTTAATTGACATAATTAATAATATACGTTTATATTATTTAAACATAGCCAGTACTTATATTTATTACGTATAAGCTATACTATACTTGCAGTGCTGGTCCCGCTTAACTTATAGCTACTTTTTCTTCTCCTTGATTTGATGCCGCAAAAGGCACTCGCCAGTGTCATGACAGTGTCTTGATAAGAGAGTTCAAAATCCCGCAAACTCTAATAATAGATACAGATATATTGTTAAGCCAGTAAGCGATTAGATTCTATCACCCACCGTGCCTATAGAAGTTTTTTTTATAGTAGTTCGGCAAATTGACGGTACTAACTCTGATAGTAAGCACAGTACAATCCTAACACAACGGCAACCGCCGAGAGATCGTAATCAATCGACAGTTGCCGCTGTCATGCCAACCTGCAATAATTTAACTGGATATGCACAGGCTGCTCCTGAAACGCGACACGCAAATGCAAGTCACTATGAAGGACTTTTTACCACATTCATGTCCCAGTCGGACTGTACGGCCACCCTTTTGTCGCCATTTCCTCAGGTGAGGTTGACTTGGGCGTCTCAGCGGTAAACATATAATTCGACATCCCTTACACTGTTTACACAAAACAATAACCGATGATAAAATGATTGTTATCAATATGTAACCTCCTCAGTCCATGCAGTCAGTCAACATCAATCAGCTGCTTAGTAAGGCACTAGTAAAACTCAAATTACTTGCGGTGTCATGCAACATAGTCAAAGCTGTGATGCAATAACAGCTCTTTGACATCTCCTCTGACAATTTAGCAGGGAGTGACGTCTCCTACAGCTAAAAAGGATTTACAATGTCATACGTAGGTAATGTCAACGACGGTGATTTTATTTTTAACTAAAAACCTTTAATACCTAATCTGAATGTAAAAAACTGGGTGTTGACATTATCACAATTTTCTATAGGTAAAGAATGAAAAATAATCACAAAACCTGAATAAATAAATAGCAAAGGCAGCATCACAGTAGAACAAAAAGAATAATAAACCTAAGGTAAGTCGTCACCTTATCTTGATTTTAAATAAAAACCCGTTGTCGTTTATTTTTCTGACATCAAGGTACGTTTGGTAAAAGTTATCCTGCTTTGGATTCATTAGGATAATTGTGTAAGTCAGGTAAAAATGTTTGGGGTAATACTGAAAAAGTTATGAGCGTATTTGTCGCGTGTGAAGATAATATTATAAATGAAATGCCATTTTTAAAGCAAATATGTATGGTACTATAAAATAACATTTTTAGACCTTCATATATGTACTAGCTCGGCCGCGGTTTCGATCACGTGAATTACAAAAAAATACTGTAATTTGTATTGTAATTTAAGTTATGGTGTATTTCAGTGTCGATTTATGTAAAATAAACAATCCAATCCAATATAATCCAAAAAGTAAAACGTATTAAATTATTTTCTTAAAACGTTACATATTAAAGTGTAAACAACAAAAAATCATAATTCACTAACGGAAAAAAAACTAATAATACCTAAATTGATAACATTCGTTAAACCATTTTATTTACCGGGATAAAAAGTATCCTACTTGTTTGATTTGATTGATTTGATTTATTGATTCAGCCATTTTTGCGTGATTGAGTAACAAACATCAAAACACACAAATTAAACAAATTATTTATAGTATTATTTGTATATAGTAGGCTGTAATATATAGGTATTTGCCTATACAAAAAAGTAACGGCCGGCGAGTACTGAGGACGAAATGAGAACGTCATTCAGTTAGGTGATCAATCTATCGGTCAGACCGAAGTGACGCATCGATGGACAGTGAAAAATACAGCGTGGCCGATGGACTACGTGACCTTGCCAAAAAAATATAATCTTATAGAAAACGTCCATGTATGAATTATTGAAGGAATATTCATAGGATATTCTGTTTATCTTTTAACAAATATTTTTTTATGATTATTTTAGAAAGATGCATCTTATTTTTTTTTAATTACTTGATGTCAAATTCGTAAAATATTCTACTAAATTTGTTAAAAGTTTTTAACAATTGTATTATTATACTAGCGACACCCCTCGGCTCCATACGTCTTTATTATCCAGTAATTATATTAGTCTCGGTCATTTTAGCGTATCAACAGAGTAAAGACATATATATATATATACGTACTTCCAATTTACAAAATTTCATCAAAATCGATTGATAAAAAATATTGATGTTTTTTTATGATTTCTAAAATTGTTCTTGACAATTCATATGGTCTATCATTTGAGCAATGACATAAGCTTTCTATGTACTTAATTTCATATAAAGTATAAATCCAGACAAAAAAAACAGACAGACGGACAAAAAAAATCATGTCATATTATGCGTGGTCAATGTCCTTTAGAGATGCCTACTAGGAAAATGAAAACAATATTTAATATAAATAATGTATACTTTATATTGGAACGTTCTTTTTTATTAGAAAATTCCATATACTGCAACTTTAATAGCTATAACTAAAGAAAACGGATATTTATTACTAAAATGAACTTAGGTATAAATTACAAAGATTCTGTTAGGTTCGTGTTAGAATGAAAGCGACTTTGCAAAAACGAAATAAAATATTTCAACAGAAAAAACACTTTGGAAATAGAAAAAAAAAAAAACAAAAATAATACGAAACCAGTGACCAATTGTTCAGAGGCTAAACGCAAACAGCTCAATAAAAGCGAGCTCGTGTCCCGCCGTACACAAAACTGCCAGTCATTAGACTGAGCGGATGAAAACATTCGGTCCAATTATGTAGGGCGAACGTCGGGTGATGGCAGACGGGAAAAACGGAAAACGCCAGATCAGTACTAGTACCCAATGACGATGTCAGATGGACACATCAATCTATCAGGGAGAATTCTTACCTGTGCATTTACAAAAAACAACCCTAAAAGGTTTTCTAATCTTCTAGCAGCAATCTTTATAAGCAACAAAAAATATATTATTCTAATATAAATTTTATAAATACATGCATTATTAAAAGAATGCTAGTATACATAAAAGACTTTATAACTAATATTATTATTACAAAATCGCAAACATAGAACATATTTGTCTGGTTGAATTGCTTACCACGGAACGCTACAAACTCTTGTAATAAATGTTTTGTAACATATACAATAAAAGTAAATAAATTTAAATAAGTTCATGTTTCATTTACGTAACTAAGATTTAAATTAGAGAGTAGTTTACTTAACTACATAAGTACTTTGAGTGAGTCTCTGACGTACCAAATGTTTTTCAAGTCAAACTGCTTTAGTTACTTAGATAATATTTGTAGAAATGTACTTCAATAAAATCTATAGTCTAAAATGTTTGTATTTATTTTTTTATAATTCAATACTAATAATCATTTTATTAGTAAATAACTTTTTTATGTTTCTTGTATCTCAGTACACTCAATTTTATATAAAGATCTCGATATGAATAAATCGCGTATTATAAAGTAGGTAAGCTTTTTAATATTGACAAACTGATAGGGATTCGTATGTAATATTGGGAACAAATTTAAATTCATACACACGTCATAATATCAACGCAGATTCTGTTAACGGTCCAATAATACACTGATAATTTAAGTCTGAGAAGAAATCTCACCTCCTTTGTGCGTGTTCAACCGCTTGTATAATGGGTTGTCTCGAGGAATTGTTCGAAATTATTTCCATCATTGCACAGCTTACCAAGGGCAGAAAGTTCATCTTAACATCTTGGAACTTAAATGATTGTGGACCGTCCGATTTCAGAGAAGTTTCCTATTGCGAACACTCCTTCTTAGATTTTCCCAGAGTGAACAGAAGTGAATAGGTTTTTAAAGGGTCGGTGACGTGCATGTGAAACTTCTGGTTTTGCAAGCGTCTATAAGCTGCGGTAACCACTTACCATCAGGCGAACCACATGCTTGCTTACCACTATCATCGTATAAAAAAACATTAGTATTACAATTTCACGCAGTACATAAAAAAATCATATAAGAAGAGTATACAACAATATTTAATTATCAATATTACAGCTAGAATTTCTTCCAGCTCTAAGCTCACTTTACTCTTTAACTTATGAGTTCAGAAAGGAAAATTATTTTTCATTAACGGTTCATTGCATTTAAACGCGCTGCAAGTTGTATTTTAAATCAATTACAAAGGCTAGAGTAAAACTTTTAACAACGTCCAGCTATGTTAACTTATAATTTAAAAATTTATACAAGCGAACTAACAAATATTAAATCGTTGAAGTTAAATACACTTTATTTGGTGTTGCCCATATTAGTTCCTGATTTTATGAATATGTAATATATTATATCATTTTTAAACAAAACTTTATTATACTACTCTGTCCCAAAAGTATCCGGACTTGTACCTATAACTTCGCACTGGCATTATTTTTCGTCAACCGGCTTATGGCCTCCTTCGAAATAGTCCCCCTTCGACTGAACAAGATGCTTCCATCGGTGCTTCCAAATCCAGATGCAGGTCTGATAACTGATCATCTGAAACTAACTAACTGAAAAAAAAATCCACGACATAATACAATAACAAATTGCAACTAATATTATTACTATATAGAACTTGTTCACTGAGTGACAACTCGTGAGGCATATATTTTACGGTTAAAGTTGACATGAACTACCCTTAAATAAAAATATTTCCATTTATGTGCACAATATTCCTGTGTAATAAATAGCAACAAAGATTTTATTATAGTCGAACGCGGTAAAAACAAGAATGACAAAAGAATCCAGTAAGTGAACCCTTTTCTCGAAGATATTCAATAAGCTAGTTATCTTAGATTTTTCCCCTACGCTCGCGGTCTCGGCAGCTGGTTATGATATTTTTAAAGAGTGAGCCCTCGCGATACCACCTACACTATAAATACGTGACTGTTTTACACGATCCCTACATACTCCAGCGAAAAATTGATTCGATAGTCTCGCAAAATAAAGAGATTCGAATTGGCGTTCGTTGGATCAGGGCGCTTACAAGATAATGCAAGTCTTTTGTCTACGTCGTACAATCAGGAGCACAGTTTCATTCATTCGGAGATCAATGAATATAAAGAACAAGAGAGCATTCTGAACGGCCAAGTCACGTTCAATTTTAGCGAATTGCGCAGTTCTGCCTCTTAAGCAAACGGAACGAAAATTGCAATATGCAGAAGATTAAGATATTATGCGGCATTTTCTTATTGATTCCTTTAACCGCTGATTAGTTTAACTTTTAGAATCGTTTATTTATTATTATTGATATTTTATGCCATATTTATTTATATTATTTAGCTTTTTCTTTGTTTGTTTAAACGCGCTAATCTCAGCAAGTACCGGCTATATTTATAAAAACATTTTTTTTTTTCATTTTATAGCCCTTTTTACCGTTATAGGTTTAGCGCTGTGGCCACAATCATACCTGATCTAAGCTTAGTGGAAGTGCAGTTACTGGAACAGACATATTGCCTATTTATTAAGAAAAAATATAGGTTATATAACTTTATGCTACTTACAATGTTAGGGAGCGGAACAGCAAGCATGAACGTGAAACAATCTGGTAACTCACCGTACGATAGTCTACACGGGTGCGCTGGTGGCGACATGGTGGAGAGTTGATCGAATACATATACCACGGGTAAAACTGTGGGCCATAGCTAGTTTGTTTATATTACTTGTCTAGTAACATTTCTTTCTCTCTAAAGGCCGTCAAAAACTTATTTATTACACTTTGTTTTATTTTCTGCATTCAATAAGCCCAGTGGTCGTAAGCGCGACTGCTACGATCGAGGTTCTGGGTTCGATTCCCAGGTCGAGCAAAGTGTTATTGAGTTTTTCTGTGAAATTTTCAGTAACAGCTGGGAGTTTGGCTTTGTGCCCGATTAATAGCAGTAGGCTCTCCCCCTATTACATGGGGCTTAAAACACTTACACGTGAGTGTACATTATTACACCTCTGCCTAACCCTTCGGGGATACAGGCTTAATGGTATGTTTATATTATTAATATAATTATGGTTATTATATCCAGGTAACTTGTCACGTTCCTTTGTACTAAGATGAATAGACGGATATCATTTATTAGTGGTCACAAAACCGTGAACAATTTTTATAATAAATGCTTAGTATCTTTTTATTTTTGTCAGTTCGACCTCAACAGTGGCAGGTGTCGAGCAACTATTATCGAATATACACGCGACGATCATGATATCACACTCACACTGTCACTATAACAAATTTATTGGTCGTTTCGTTAGACCCAACGCGCTGGCTGTTAGTTACATAAAAGCGCTTAGGAGGCACAGAAATTGGCGATTAATAAAGTGCTCGGGATGGTATATAATTTATTATATAAGTACTTGTATTTAAAAAAATAGTAAAAGCATGTATACTTTAGTATATATGCACTTGCAATAAGCTAAGTTTGCAAAAATCTGAAAGTAACAAATGACAAGACAATTCTTAACAATAAAGTAAACCAACTTTAACGATTTTGAGGAGTTTCGTGGTTCATAGTTGAATTCGAAGGTTCAATGCTAATGAAATTAAAATGGAACCACCCTTTAGGTATCATCTCCTATAAAACAAAAAAGAATCTTCCAAGTCGGTTCATAAACAAAGAGGTTATGGCTCAATATACATTAAAAAAAAAAAATTGTGTGTGTACCAGAGTACACAGGTAAGAAGTGAAACTTCTTTACGACATATCATGTTTTCTACTATTTGCAACTTCACGAAAATGGGGTAGATAAGGCTTAAGCCTTAAGAAAAACAATTTTTTCCGTATTAAATTAAAGCTATTTTATTATTATACACATGCATAAAATTAATGAGTAATTTATTTTATCATTGTTCTTATTATAATATCATTGCTATTTATTTATTGTATTATATTTACAAGTTATGAATAAATAATTGGAATTATCTTTTCAAAGTAATACAATTATATGATGACAGTTAATCTTGTAGAAATGCAACGATTTTATAAAATTAAAAATGAATAAATAAATCATTAAAAACGAATAATTAAAAAAGATGTACGTATACATATTTTTATTTTCTAATCGTGTTTTGTTTTATTTTTAAATTATTATTTAATTTATATTTTTTATTGTTTTGAGAATTAATAATGTTCACTAGATTTACAGTCATATTTATTAATACTTTCTAATTTTAACAGATTTATATACATTCACTAATACTTACAATCAAAAAGTGAGGTTAACCTCAAATAAATATTAAAATCGTGCTCATACGTGTTGAATTTATAAAACGAAATATATAATCACTCTCACTTTTCTTGTAAATTCACTTAAATTTGAATGTCTTTTTATTTTATCACTTCCAAATTAATATATTGTTGTGCGTAACGGAAAAATGTGACGCGTAACGAAAAAATGTTACACTACATTTTTTTCCAACCCCGATAAAGAAGTTTCACTTCAAAAACATTCGATTATAAGAAACATGAGTGGTTTTAGAGATCGATGTCGTCGTATTTTATCGATTTTTGATTTTCTTAAATGAAATAAAGTATTGCGATGTCATTATTAAATATATCTTAAAAGTATCAGTTGAAAAACATTAAGATTTATATACGTATGATGAGATGAAAGAAGAAAATAAAATATTATAATTTCATTAGGATACGTACAGTTCGTCGATTTGTCGCAATTACTTGAACTCCAACTTGATAGCAAAACAATGAATTCGTGAATTCTATAATGCGTTTATCCACTTTTTATTCTATGCGAAAATAAAAATGAACGTATAGTTTTATTTTGTCAACACTATAAACCCCTTTTTCGGTTCTTACAATGAATTTGCCCTCTGTCAACAAACGGAGCAGTAAGCGTTAAAATTATGGGAATTTTATTTAAATAAAAAACTATCGGAAAGGCTGCGAAAGCGTCGGTAGCGAGAAGCGATGTGTTGTTTAGACTACTCGCAATATATTTGGCACTACGGTTATGTCGAGTGTTATTAAATTCTTTTCCTCGAGACTGGTGATAGCAATCGTCTTATTCAATTACACGCCAAACAAGGCAAGAGAATAGCTGACAATAACTGTAAGGGAGGAAATGTCGCTATTGAAAATGCGGAGCTTATTTCATTTAATTTTGTTGGGATTCGTCAGTTGTGACAAACGGCTGGCAGGGGTGTTTTGATGCGTGATTAAAAGGTTAGACAATAGAACGCTTGTTTGACGGGTAAATGTTTTTATAACCGTTCATATTCGTTGGTACAATGTTATGATAGGTGGCGACAGTATCCTTAAAATAACTTTTCGTGTGTTTAGATATAGAAGAACATTATAAGAATTCAAATTTCAATAGTCTGAATTTCATGAAAGGAGATACTTTTCTAAGATTACTAAGTTCTCATTGAATAAAGATTTTTTTAAAGAAGAAAATTTACTCTATACATTCTGTACTAATATTATGAAGTTCAATAGATTGTATTTTTTCTGTTTGATTTTTTCGACGCGCTAGTCTCTTGAACTACCAGTCAGAGATTATAGGTTAAAATAGCATTACGCATTAAGGAGCGAAGCAGTAATCATAGCATCAAGCAATCTAGCAAATTTTACAAATTACGTGAAGTGATAACAAAGTTAGGCTACACGAGTGCGTTGGCGGTGCGATGGTGCGGTGGACAGTTGATCGAATTAATTTAAAAACGGCCGAAACCGTGGGGCACAGCTAATGGTAATATATTTGGAAAGAGCAGAACATTAAGAAAATAGATATATCTTTGTACATATATTTTACAGTACCTACAGGTACGGGCATTATGAGCGATACAAAGTTTTTAAGTTCTCTAAATCCCTCCGGTATGTGATCGAATTTGGCTTGTAGTAACGGATATTGCGAGCGTGTCCAACTCCTTTCGAAAGCAATCTGCGTTTGACAGATCTCGTAGTTTTGATCACTCATGCGTACGTATACGCCGGCCTTTCACATACCACTACACAGAATTATATACATTATAAAATTTGGCCAAAATATTTACTCATAAACATATTTTTATAAAATAAAAATATCATTTGAGTTTTTGATATTTTATTAAAGGTTTCAATAAGCTCCGACCAAACACGGTGATATAGTAATAAATATTAGAATATCAGGATATGCCGTCAAGAAGAAATAGAACTCTTTCGGTTCCCATACACCTTAATGCTGAGTTGGCATTACAACTGTCATTGGTGTCATTTTAAGAATACGAACCACTTGCGTGCAGTGGTTGTATTTCAAAACCTTTTGTTAAAGTATATTATTATTCAGTAATAAACTCACTCTACTCAGCTAATATCTAATTGATGTTTTTTTAACTCCTCGCGATCGTTATTATTATATATATTATTATTGTTGTTATTATGGTTATTATTGTTTGTTTTTTTTTTTTTAAATAAGGAGACACCCTTTCACACACGGTCATTTAATTCCAAACTAAACTACGTTTGTAATATGGTAACTAAACAGCAGATTTACATACATATATTATAGATATTTAACACCCAGACATACAACTGACAATTATGCTCATCATACAAATGTCAATCATATCGAACCCGCGACCTCTCGGCTCAATGCTAGGGCTTACTACCCAGTGGCCTATCAATATAATATAAAATATTAACTATAAAACTGCTTCTTTTTTTTGTATACTCGTATATATGTATAATATTGCGTCTAAATTCAACGTATCAGTTTAACTATATGATAATTCGGTTGGTCATTATATATTATTGCGTTTGGTCTGTACCCAATGGGAATATAAATTTTCAAAGATAAATACTAAAAAGGCAGTACCGTGAATCTTTTTACGATGCTATTGTATGGAAAAATGATACGGTCTCGTTATTGAAGCGAATCGTAAGCGTAAATTCTCACCTGCTCTCCTCAATTTATATTCTTCTTCCCATTATCGGATAAAGTTTACCTTGCAGTAAATTTACTTTACGTGTCGATCCTCACAAATCATGTAAATAACTTTAAATAGGTTTTTCACATAGGTATAGTATATTCGTTATTGGATTTCGTTCACAAATAACTCCTATAAAATGTGATTTACATAACTAATTATTTTTCCAGGTTTTTTTAATGAAACAAAGGTGGCAAATAAGCTTGCCGTACGTAGTCTATAGACTCTTAAAATACCAGGTATCACTAGCGTGTTGCCGACCTAGGAACCCCCTACCCAAGGACCTCTGGAAACCCTAGTCACTGCAGGAACACAACGCTAGGTTATTTAGCTACAATCTTCCGTAGGGTAAAGGTATTACACCAATCGGACTCCCATAAGTAGAGAGAAATCTCAAAAAAAAAAACTCTTTACCTTACCTCTCTTAATATAATGCAAAACGCACTATATTATACACAATGCACTAAAATAATCGATACTAATATTGTCAATAGATTGTTTGTTTAAACACACTAATCTCTAGAACCACATGTTCGATTGGAAAAATCCTTTTTATGTTTTATAGTTTATTGACAATAGACTAGATAACTTCACGCTACAAACCTAAAGAGTGGAGCAGTAACCATGAACTTCAAATAATGTGGCAAGCTGTGGACAAGTATGGAAAACTGAGAACAACACAAAACTATACGGGTGTATTGGAGAGTTGGAACGAATAATTTTAACATGGTTGAAACCGTGGGGCATATCTACATATAAATATAATCTTACAATGAAATGGTAACACATGATATTAAATTTCATTGATATAATCGTGTCCGCTAAAGACGCAAGTTGACTTGTACAATATTTTTTGCTGTCAAAAACTCTATATAAAATTAAATACTTGTGATGAATAACGTATTTATTTCGATAAGAATTAATACCATATATATAAAAACCCCTTCGCAAATAATTCATTATTTTAAAACAATTTCAAAACTTTACAAGATAGCCATATGCTGTCGCGGACTTTTTTTAGAACTTTTTAAGAGAAACATTTTCATCACACACATTTATTGCGTAGCTTTAACCATTCACGCAGCGCAGTAGAAACTCTCAAAAGGTATAAATTTTCCTCGTTTTTGTAACATTTTTCATTGATACTCCGCTCCTATTGGTCGTAGCGTGATTTGTATAGCCTATAGCCTTCCTCGATAAATGGGCTATTTAACACTAAAACATTTTATCCATTCGAACCAGTAGTTTCTGAAATTGGCGCATTCAGCCAAACAAACAAACTCTTAAGCTTTTTATTTAATTAGGCCTTACACATTTAAAGGCATCAACAAAATGATAACCTTATTTGAGGAATAAATTTTAAATTTTGACAGTTTTCCTATACATTATCCGTCAAAACGCCAAAATTATGCCTCAAAAAGAAAGTTATCTGTCGATTGAAAAATCGGTTCTTAATCTATTAATATACAAGCAGTTTTGTTTCAAGGTATCGAATAATTTTTTAAAGTTAATGTTACTTTAATAATCAACGCTAGCAACTTTTTAAGTTTTATTAAGTAGTAAGTAATCCGGAGACCCTTTGGCTTAACTGACAACACAGTCGCGTAATGAAGATCCATCCCTCGTGAGCCGGCCATCACTTTTTGGAGCAAAGCGTTTTTGCTAAAGAGGGATTAGTGTACCCTACTCGGGCTCGATTTTCCTGAGATGCTTTATCATTGGGGTTTCCGACTAACATGAGGTTAACTTGTAATCTTAGCTTTATTTGGTCATTGTAGATTTAATACCTTGGAGATCAGTGATGAAGGGGTTTTACATTATAACCAATATCTATATTCTTTTGGGTAGAGTGTGAGCAAATATTTGAAGTCTTATGTTATCGTCTTTAGTAACAAGTTCTTTTGTTATCGAAAATATTACTTATAACAAAAATATATGCGCTAAGTTTATGGTTGCTGGTCCACTGGAGCGGATCTGTGCAAATTTTAACGAATATAACTACATAAAAATCTAATGATGTAATTCCAATTTGCACAGCTTCGCTCCGCTCTGCTTCAGTGGACTGGCTACCTTAGTCTTGTTAGTGTACGCTTTCTTTGTATTCATGATGGTTCATCCCGGGATCACTCACCAGTTTTATCATAGATAGATGCTCGGCAAGGTTGGAGAACACTAGGGGTAGCCCTAAGAAAACCAGAATACCTTTAACCAGTATGAGGTTATCATGGGGTCCTGATGTATTTTTATAGGCTTATCGTTTGACCACAAAATCGCCTGAAATTAAGTGAGGATGTGGCCCGAGATGGTATCACACTAAGCCTAGTAGAAGAGTCCTAGTCAGCTCTCAAGTGCAACAGACAAAACATAACTGTAGGTGCTTGGCAACAGACTTTCAACTTGGGTGGTTGTTGTTTTCCCTAAAAGCTCAAGCGCATTGCGATTCGAACTCACAGAGATCTACCTGAAGTTCCTACCACTGAGTTATCATTGTTTTAATATATTTGACTAATAATACAGGAGCTACGCATAAAAGTCAATCAACAATCAATCTTCCCAAACTTAGCTTAACACCATCCTCATTCGCATTGTCACATGTTGAAATTGTGATCAAAGTTTAATATAAAATATAATTTTAAAAAATTTTGCTGCATTCATTCGTCTTTGGATTTAATATCAGCAAGAGTTTATTAAGTCTTGTCTTGCTTATAAAATTATGTAAAAAATTACTGCGATGCTTAATATTCAACTTTCCAGCAAGTAGTTGCCGACTCCTTATGCAAAATTTATGGTGAATTGTGAAAAACGTCGAGTCAATTTGCGAGCATTTGTTTGGTCGCCTTTATTTGCCGGTCGAGCGGACATAAGAGGCCTCTGGCCGGCCACGGTAAATCAGCTTACATTTTTTCAAAGGTTCTCTGTATTTGGCGGCGCTCGCATCACTGGCGTAAAAAACCTTTTCATTCATAAGCTAACTTGTTCGCTAATGCCTTACGGACGCAATTACATTTTGCTTGTTTTAATCGAATTCCGCCGGATGAGTGAAAATTGCTTTAAACTTTCATAGCACGAAATACGCTTCTGAAATTTTGTATTCGACATCTACTGAATTGCATGCATTCCCTCTTTCTATATAATTGGATGGGTTTACCGTTTAATTTAATTGACTTTAACGATAGTTTGCAGTCATAATTTTTATTTATAAAATATATTCAAGAAAAATTTGTTTGTTTATTTTCGATATCATTTTGAAGTTGGTATTTTTTAATGATCTAATGCCTAAAAACGGACATAGAATTAATATTTTCTTTCGTCGCTTTCAATGAAAATTTTTTATAAACAAATTAAAGTAAAATAAACAATATTCACAAATATCAAATTAATAGTAATAGTGTTTATAGTACTAAAATTAGAAATAATAAAAAAATGTAGATTTCTTTTTCCCCCTAAATCGAATCGCTTATCTTTTTCTCTGTAGTATGATATTCCTTATCATTAAAAGCGGTATTTCAAAACAAGGTAACGGATTTTACTGTAATAATAATAAGTTCTCAAACGACCTTGGATGGATAGAAATTAAATCTGTGTTTCATATAAAAGCGAGAAACATATATTAATAACGAAATCAAACTAACAAGTGGTTGGGCCTTGGGCCTTCGTAGAGACGCCGCCGCCGGGTCACTATTCGTGTTTCACTGCATATATAAGGAAAAATGCTCCAAGAGCCTATCTGATATGATCCTCATATGGTCCTTATCTCTTTTTCAAATTACATCGATGACTGTTATACATTCTCATATTGAAAGACCTATTCAAACGCATAACTGCGTTACAGTTCACCAGGACGCTATTGATGTATTCAATATGATAGTGGTCCGGATTACCCACCACATCTATGGCACAGTATTTCAATGTTTTGTTGCCTTTTGGCACAAGAAACTAAAATAGACTCATATTAATAATTATTGTAAGAGTAATATTTTTTTTTATTAACTATGATATTTGAAATCTATACAAATACTAACCACTCTGTACTTTTTATAAAATTTTACCAAAACTAGTACCTACAATTGAATAAGTTGCCTTCACAGTAGAATATTTACCATCAAAATTATTTTGATGTCCACGTTTTTCGTAATTCTTGTATTACTTCGTTCCTATTCGAATATAACTTTTAGTTTGTTCGGAAAACATAATTTTTGTGAAAAAGAAAATTTACACAGAAATATTTGAAACTCAATAAATTATTTAATTATTTGATCTTTATCAAATTCAAATATGAAATCGCCTGCCAAATTACTATCTGCTTAACTAAGCGGCTTATCTTCTTCTTGAAGCTTATAAGGCATCTTGAGAAAACTTTTAAAACTATGTCAATTTTCAGTTAGCCTAATCCACGGTATTATCAAATTAAATTAAAGCCCGTAAAATTATTATCTTAACATAAAAGAGAAATAAGAATAATTTAAACATTGAACAACAATTTATTACTTACAACTACTGCAGATAATAACTGATCACACTGACAGAGTATCGTTTCTGTGCTAATAAGGGACTCACTCAGCTCCCTGCGCTTTATAGGAGCACGTCTGCTGCCGTATGGTGAGTGATCGTATGATATCACGAGCCATGCCAAGTGACATACGATATTGGCGTCATCATCGAGGAAAATCAGTTGACCCTCTTTTACTACTACTAGTCAACTAATATCTATATGGAGAAGTCATTAATAACTTACAACCTTATCATCGTAGTGCGTGATGGTAACATTTTTTAATACCTACGGGGCTAGCCACCAGCTCCTAAACTACCACTCTCAAGCTGTAAGTCTGTTACCAAGCATTCATCAACAATTCTAACCAAAGAGGGGGTACCATAGCTTTTGCCCGTATTTTGTTTAGGGTTAAATATCAATATGGTCTAACGGTAAACTCCCTTAGGCTCTCAGGAATACTTACGAGCGTATCAAATTATAATGTTCCTATAAAACTACGACACCATATTATGACGGACAGGTTCAAGACACTTGTATGAGATAATTACACAGGTATGAGAAAAAAATAACAACAAACTCCCAAAAGTGATTGTAGTGCAACAAGAAGAACGGGACGAGGTACGCACTACGTGACCGCAATATAATAAATGTTGGTAAAAAACATTTTAAATATAATAATACGTATAAAGTCTGTGCACCTACTTCTAAATGGGTAACTAATAACAAATTCGACGCACGTCTGGCTGTACCAAGTCTATCGCTATTTTCAATCCGAACTCGAAACTAGAAGATTTGTCACGTGCATTGCAACTTTCACAAAAGAGAACCGTATCATTTTCTCAGCTTTTGTCCAAAGTTGTTACACTGAAATACTTTTAAATAGAAAATTGAGCATTCAGGGCAAAATAATAAACCACTTTAGTAACGCAAGTTAAAAAACATAAATTCAATAATTTAATCAATAATCAAACATCAGCAGCCATTTGAATCGAAACGAAGCATAGGCTATACGAACTATCAATCTTGTTGGGTATACAAAGATCGTTCCCGAGCACGGAACGAACCTGCGATTTCATGTCTCAAACTTAGACGCTATTACTAATGCATAAAAAGGCCTGTTTACACATAGAATTCATATTTTATCATGTCATCTGTCTAGTTGTTGCCTATTTTTGTGCTTCTTTAAAATAATTAATAAAACGGTGAAAGGCTATCATTTTGAATGTGTGATTACCGGCAAAAATTAGTACTCAGACATTAAACCCGATTAAAAAAGTACGTGGATATGTACAGTTTGCAGTAGCAAGCAACCTAAAACTGGAAATGTGTTGACTCCTAACTGATGTTACTCACAAAACACTCAAGACAATACATCTATTAATCTTGATGAGTATATTTCACCTATTAACTCATTACTTCTGTTTTAACACCACAAATTACCTAAGATGATATAAGAAAAATTATTAAATCTGAATTACAACATAATTAGACACGGTTATCAACAAAACCAAGGACTTATTTAGTGAAATTAACAACATAAATGAATCTATGGTATTTATCAACAAAGTATATGAAGACCTCAAACGATTAGTCTGATGGAGAATATTCAGGACGAAAATATAAAATTAAAGGAAACAGTTAATGACTTACAAAAACGACTAACTGCTATGGAACAATACAATCGTGCCAATAACATTGAAATTCACTGTATACCGGAGTTTAAAACAGAAAATCTTGTCAATACAGTTATTCAAATTAGTAGAGCAACGTCTAACAATATTAAAGAAGAAAACATAAATCGTTGTACTCGTATTGCAAAGATTATTGCGTCTAATACTAGGCGCCGCTCTGTCGTTGTTAATTTTTCTAGCCCTCGTATACGAGATGCTTTCATGGCTAGTGTTATTAAATTCAATAAATCGAATCCAAAAGAAAAACGTAACTCTGGACATATAGGCATTGGAGGTGAAAAAAAAACTATATACATAGTTGATCATTTAACACCTAGTATTCATATATAGCTCTCCATGCTGAGACTAGAATAAAAGCTAAAGTTAAAGGTTACAAATTTGTCTAGATAAAAAATGGGCGCATATGTTTTTCGAAAAACCGACACATCTGAACACATCCTAATCCGTGATAAAGAGACACTTGACAGATTGCAATAATCTAATTCTGAATTTTCACGTAATATTTCCTTGTTTCAATTTGTTTCTTATTTGGTTTATAATTATTCACATTCGATGATTTAAAAATATATTACCAGAATGTTAGAGGTATCCGTAGTAAAACTCATGAAGTTAAACTTAATATCCTAAATAATGACTATGATACTTATGTTTTTACAGAGACTTGATTGAATAGTAGCGTTTTTGATGGTGAGATCTTTGATAATAGAAATACGATTTATTGACGTGATAGATTGTCCAGCGGATTTCATAATATAAAAGAAGGCGGTGGAGTTTTAATAACAGTTTCAAACTTTTTATGTCCAAGTCGGTTTCCTGAATGGGAAAGTCATTGCGAAGATTTATGGGTCAAACTACAAGTTACAATAAATGCACGACATGAACAACAAGTCATATGCGCAGTCTATATTCCACCTCCCGTTAGCCACATAATTCTTGAGTCTTTTCTAACCAATGCAAATAAAGTTTTGGAAAATAATTCTAAAATTATAGTTCTTGGTGATTTTAACTTAAGTGAAATTAACTGGTCACATTTAGACAGTAGCCTATGTGTTCATAGCAATAATAGTTTGACTGTATCCTTAATTGATTTCATTGCAGAGAATGAATGACCTTATTCAATTTAATGCCATTTTAATCACAACAATAAAATTTTAGACTTAATACTTTCCAATATAACATCTGTTACTGTCAATCGTTGTAGTTACTCCATAACAAATATTGACACACATCATCCTCCACTGGTTATTATTACCTTTTATAAATAGAAAACTTTTAATCTTCTGCCCAAAAGCACAGCTCGTCTCAACTTCTTTAAAGCTGACTGCAACAAAATTAATTCTGAATTAAATAATATTGCATGGTCGGAAGTTTTTTCTCATTCTCTCGATGTAAACGACATGGTTGATAACTTCTATAAAATATTGTATGAAATAATTGAAAAACACACCTCAAAATTTGGCTATCCTTGTAAACAATATCCTATTTGGTTTTCTCGTCGTATTATATCATTATTAAAAAAAAATTAAATTAAGATTTAAAATCAAAAAGTTTAATAATCCACTCGACAATTTAAAGTTTGATTTTATAAGAGCCGAGAGTGACAAACTTATCAGATCCCACTTTAAATCTTATATTGAACAAGCGGATATGAACTTATCAAAAAATCCAAAATTCTTCGGGACTTATATAAAAAATATGCGAAAAAGAACAGGTTAACTAATTATAATAATTAATTAATCAACTACCCAAGCTCTATGAGTCTCGGAGCTGAAAGTGCTTTCCTTGGCTCAGATATATTTAATCTATTTTCCAAGCATTTCTCGTCTTTAGCAAATGCTGATGTTTCCTTATCTTCGTACAATAACTCTCCATCAAACGAAATTCAAACTGTTTCTTCTATCCAATGAACTTCTATTTGCAATATTTCTTTTACACATGATGAAGTTTACACAGCTTTAAATAAAGTTAACATACATAAGGGGGCAGGACCTGACACTCTATCTTCTGTATTTATAAAGAACTGTGCTAAATCACTTAGTTTTCCTTTGACAAAGATTTATAATAAGTCAATTAATACTGAATAATTTAGAAATAGTAAGCTTTTGAACAACCCATATGTTAAAAAACTTTTGTACTGTGCATATGTTAGAAGCCAGCTTGAGTGTTGAGCATATATAAACCGCATTGAAGTATTCAAAGGCGATTCACTATGGTTTCCTTACCAGACACTTAGAAATTCGCACCATATTATGACAGATTAAAAGAAATTAAACTTATAGCTTTAAATAACAGACGGATTTAGCTTAACATGATCTATTTATATAAACTCTTTAATAACCTCATTGACGATTCAGAACTTTTGGAGAAATTTAACATTAATGTGCCTCTTAGGTTACCTAGAAATCCAGTCTCTTTATTTGGTCATAAATGCTAGAGAACCAATCTTGGACACTACTTTTTTTATTGTATTTTTTTTTAATCCAAAAATTTCAATTGTATTTTAACTATGTATATAGTTTAATTTACTGTAACTTATTTTAATCTTTAATCTTATTTTCATTCTTTAATAATAATTTTAATAATTTTCTTGGTAGATAAATAGAATTCTAATTATAACCATTAATTTATTGATTTCATGCATGCTGTGATTGGCTGTAATTAGTTTTTAATTAATCTTATTACTTATTGACTATTATTTATGTATTTTTAATGAATGACTGTTGTCAATCCAAATAAATAAATAAATATAATAAATAGTATATTACGCACCGATGGAGAAAAGTAGGACACTCATGCCCGCGCGTATAAACGAGGGTGACAATCGCGAGTGGGGATGTCCTACTTTTCTCCCTAGGTGCATTTACAATTTTTTTCTCCTCTGGGATGAAAAGTTTATATAAAACTTTATATATTTTATATATAAACACGCAGTTGCTAGGTTACCGGGAGATAAAGTAAAGTACGCGCATGCGCACATTTGCCATATCACCGGGAGAGAATCGGGTACTTTTCTCCCGCGTGACAGGGACTAAAAGTGAACTTTTTATCCCGGAGGAGAAAAAATAATATTATGTCAATTTGAATTAACCTTATCTGAAAGCTAAGGCGTCACTCCACGAGCGAGTTTATCGCGGTGATATTATCGTCCTACCAATTCATTTTACAATAGCTCTATGAACGTGTCTCTATGTGGCGATACCATGGCGGCAATGTAATGAGGGACAATGACAAGGAAACGCCACCTACTCGCAGCGCGCTCGCTGTAAAATAGAACGAATGATACTTCTGATTTCGTTCTTCCCTATCACCGATCTGAGCTCTTTTCAACAAAGCAATTGTGCAATGGGTTGCTGCGGACACGCAGCAATCTGTTGCGACTGGCGTTGAGTCGTTGCGGCAACGCAGCGATCCATCACGAGACGCAGGCGGAAGAATAATCGTCTCGTAGAAATCACCCGACGATTGCAAGGCGGACTCGTGGCTATACACTCGCTCGTGGAAGTGGAACCTATGTAACTTTAAAATATGTATGATATATTTTACTACAATTTTTATTTTTTTTATAATGATGAAAAATATGATTTTTAACAAAGAGATACTACGTTGCTGATATGTTATAATATTGACTGTAATATTTTTCAATCATTTGACCGAGTTGATAATATCGCTACGTTAAATAACCGCAGTATGTGAACCATGATCAACGAGCTTTTCGATCATAATCCATCAAGTTGTGTTGCTGTCGGGAATACCGCAATACTCTAGGTTCTCGGCAATCCGACGAAAAGCTCGACTTTTAAGTAGCTGGATTTTACATTACACCGTGACAATAGAGAAAAACCTAAGGGAAAAAATAAGAAGGTCAGAGTACCCAATCCCAGACAAAGGTTCTTTCTCTGTAAGCCACTCAAGGTGACACTTTACCCGGATTAAAGTTATCGTAGTGTGCCAAACTGAATACAAATGCAAACAGAATTTCGCTTATGTTCAACGTTTATATGATATGTTAAAGTGGTGAGTGGGATGGGATCTATTGAAAATATAAACATTTAACAAAATACAAACATTTATTCTTTATTATCTGGAAAGAGCACTTCGACCTTAGGTCGAAGGAAAAAGAAATTTGGTAGAGAGCGCTACAAAGTGAGCCTCTCATATTCCGTGGTCCACTAATGTGAAAGTGTCTAGAAGTCAAATTGTTTTTGCCCATAGATTGCGTTCCGGGTTAAATATTGTTATTTGATGAAAAAACGTACCTCGCCTAACTGTGAACAATGCGTTATAGTCCAAGATATGCATCACATTTTGATGGAATGTGTCCGGAACAAAATAGAGAGAAAAAGTTTTATAGGGCTCCTTGGTCTGAATATGTGAGATCAGGGTGTGCCTTTCATGCTATATTGTCCAAACCTGGCAGTATTAACGCCCTTTCAGTATACAACTTCATTGATTGTTACTGAAATAAAATCTAAAAAAGGATTACAACTAGAGTCGAGTAAGCCACAGACTACGTAAGTACAAGCACAGAGTTGATCGTGTTTAACATATTTTATCACAAAAATGAATTGCGGAAATTTATGGGAAACAGAAAAATTCAAACAATTTAAAAATTATGGAAAAAACTCCGTGTGGTTATTAGTTACAATCCTCCATTTGATTTATTTTGTGTAATTTAATGTATTTAGTTATTTTAAGTACCCAAGATAATGTTTTCTTTTTAATATATATGTGTTTCTAATACAATAACAGTTTTTGAGAGGTTAATAACATTTCACCAAAAAATTACAACTCCTAAACTGCTGAAAATAAATTTATTGAAATTGAACTTGGAGCTTTTAAATGACCCAGTCTACCTATTAAATACCTACATAAAAAGGCATGGCCGCAATTCTGCCAAAAGTTAAGACTGTGCGACCTAACCCAAAGGGTTAAAGGACGTAAAACTAAGATTTTTTTTACTGATATAATATACATAATTTGTAGAAAAAGATTAAACTTAAACAAAACTTTAAGCAGAAAGGCCGAAACATACTTTTAATACCCATTGCGTCGTGACGCGTGTATAGTGAAATGAAATCATACTAATTTGTATGGCTAGATGTTATTAAATATCACCCGTACGCGACGCGCGCTCATCTGTTTATCTTGGTTTAGTACATAATTCTGTCCTTTTTCTCCACGTTGCGTATTAAAATTATGTTTTTGCCTAATTTAATTAATTACGTTGTATACTAAAATGCTCAAAAATAAATGTAATATTGATTTTATACTGTAAGAAATAACATCAAAGACCTAGTTATGCAGTCTGTACCCTCTCTTATTACGTCTTGTTAATTGGTACATACGTTAGAAATGCTGATGTTACGTTTTTAACCCATATTATGTCTGCAAACTACTGATAGACACCTGGTGTTTTGACTGAATGTATTGCGACATATTTCTCATTATTTCATAGTAAACAGCCCCACTTTGTGTTTATAGAATAAGAGTTTATAAAAGAGACATTTGTAACAAATAAAAGCATTCTTAATAAAGCTTCTTGAGAATCAGTCTTGTCTTAGACTTTTTAAAAACCCTCGGCAGTGCTCCCGAAATTTAACTGGCGCAGTCGGTAGGATACTCAATCAACAATAAAAGTCTGTGTTCGAGTCTTACAAATCGGTCTCATGTGCAGATTTTGAGTATCTACGAACCAATAAATAAGTTAACGTCGGGTTCCGCATCTATTTCCGAGAGATCCTGTCCTAAAAGCGAAAGCAGCTATACGGCAAGACATGGGAACGAGCAGACTGTAAGTGACCATTTTTACAATCCTTGTCTCGTCCTTGTTATTTTCTGTGGTTGTATTTTTCGTTGGACATTGTTATAATTTTCAAACAAAAATCGTTGAAAATTATTTAACAAATTTTTATAATTTTCAAACAAACATCGTTGAAAATTATTTTTCATAATTTTCGAATAAAAATCGTCGAAAGTTATTTGACTTCATAGATTATAAGATATTGAGAAATATTAATAATAAATATTAATTTTGAGAATTTTAATTTGATAATTTTAATTTCGATAATTTTAATTTTGAGAATTTTGATTTTGATAATTTTGTTATAAGATTTATTTTGTGAATTTTATTTTGAAAATATTATTTTGTGAATTTTAATTTTGTGAATTTTACTTTGTGTGTGTTTAATTAAATAAATACAATTCAAAATGCAACGCAACAATGAATCAACAATTCAATTAGTATCAAAAGAACTTTTAAGTTTAATTCCCAAGTACGATGGTGATCAAAATACTTTAAATTTATTTATTAAAAAAAGTGAATATATAATCAGAAATTTTAGCGGATCAAACAATGTTGTTCAAACTACATATGTGTTTCATGCTATAACTAGTAGATTATGTGGTAAAGCCGCTGCTCTACTAAGTGAAAGAGAAGACATAACAACTTGGGAACAATTAAGAGCTGTTTTGATTCAACATTTTGGTGATCCTAGATCGGAAGAGTGTGTGGCAATTGAGTTGGAAAATTTAAAAATTAAAGTTGGTGAAACATATACGCAATTTTGTAACAGGATACAACAAACACGCTGCACCCTCTTCTCCAAGGTCAATTTATTAACTGATGAAGGCCTCAAAGCCGCTAAAATGATTATCTATAATAATATGTGCTTGAATGTATTTTTATATAATTTACCAGAGGATTTAATTCGAATTGTGCGACTTAAAGGTTGTACCGTTTTAGAAAACGCACTAAGTGTTGTCATGGAGGAGGTCAATTTTCAATATCAGTACAATTCTAAAAATAAAAATAAATCTAATATTAAACCAGTTCAACAATTTTTCACGCCTACTTTAACAAATAATTTTAATAATAATTTCAAACCTCAACCTGCATTTGTGCCAAATACATTTAATTCCGGACAACAAAATTTTAAATTCGGAATTCCATACCAAACACAAAATAATTTCAAACCGTATAATAATAATTTTAAATTCGGTATTCCAAATCAAAATGTACAATTCAGACCTAACCTAAACCAACAAGGATATAAACCAAATTTTGGAAATAATAATTTTAAATTCGGTATTCCTAATCAACAAGGGTTCAAACCACAATTTAACAATACACAAAACCGACCTAATTTCAACATGCCAAATCAACAATTTAAATTTGGTATACCACCACAAAATCAACCTCAACGTAATCCACCTCAATTTCAGGCAAGCGATGTGTCAATGCGCACAGCTCGTCCTATTAGACAAAATATGATAGAGTCTTTAGAAATGAACGACCCTGAAATTGAATACCAAGACTATCAACCTGATTATACAGAATATGAAAATCATTATTTCATTGACGATAATCAACAAACTGCTTATGACGATTATCATGAAAACATAGAACCTGTTGAAACTGAAGAAGCTGAAAATGAATGCGTAAATTTTCCTATAAAAGCCTCCAAGAGCGACCCCCAGAAATAGTACACTTAAATTATGACGGCATAAATAAACTACCGCATATTTATATTCCTGAAATTGATGCTCGTTTAATGATTGATACCGGAAGTACCAGAAGTTTTATTAGTCCCGCTAAAGCTGATGAATATTTTTCAGATTATAAATATATTGATCCTTTTGAAGTTATTAGTACACATGGACGTAGCCTACATGACGAAGTTATAGATATACCTTTATTGGAAAGTTTTAAAAGTCCGATGAATCATAAATTTTATATATATAATGTAGATGGAAGATATGACGGATTAATAGGTTCTAACTTATTAAAAATATTGAACGCGACTATAGACATGAAAAATTTAATTTTACGGACACAAAATACAGAAATTCCAATAATTTATAGTCCCCCGTGGGAAATAACGCTAGAACCACGCACTGAAACCCGTGTTAAGGTGCCTACAAATTTAATTAATGGTGAAGCAATAATTAATTTTAAAAATTTTGGAAATGAAGTACGTATGCCTAGCGCTATAGTTACTTGCAAAGATTCATTTGCAACAACAGTCATGCAGAATGCTTCGCAAGATAGTGTGACTTTAACTTTTAACGAACCATTGAATATAACCAGCCTTAATAATAATACTTGCAAAATAAATTTATCAACCGGGCAACAATTAAATGATTTTGAGATTGATGAATTACTTACACAAAATTTATCGAAACTCCGATTAGATCATGCTAATCAAGAAGAACGAGAAGCAATAGAAAAACTTTGTTTTGAATACAGGGATATATTCTATTGTGATAAACTGCCTCTTACATTTTCTAATCAAGTAAAACATCGAATCCGGACTAAAAATGAAGATCCAATTTTCATACGGCAATACCGACTTCCACCATCGCAAAACGATGAAATACAGAAACAAGTTGAAAAATTACTAAAAGATAATGTTATACAAGAATCGTTTTCACCATGGAGTGCACCCGTACACCTAGTTCCAAAAAAGATGGACGCCTCCGGTGAACAGAAATTTAGAATGGTTGTAGACTATCGACGTATAAATGATATTACTACTGATGATAAGTATCCTTTACCAAATATTAATGATTTATTCGACAAGTTAGGGAAATCTACTTACTTCAGTACATTGGATTTAGCAAGTGGGTACCACCAAATTGAAGTTGATGAACAAGATAGACCCAAAACTGCATTCACTACACCAATGGGACATTTTGAATTTACACGGATGCCATTTGGACTTAAAACAGCACCTGCAACATTTCAACGCGCAATGGATAACGTGTTACGTGGGTTGCAAGGTATACATTGCTTAGTATATTTAGATGACATCATCATTTATTCTAGTAGTATACAAGAACATGTAGAGAAGCTAAGAAAAGTGTTCGATCGTCTCAAACAAACCAATCTTAAAGTAACTCTCGATAAATGTGAGTTTTTTAAAAAAGATGTACTCTACTTAGGACACAAAATTACGAAGCATGGTTTACAACCAAATGATGATAAAATCAGGGCAGTACTTGCCTTCCCACTCCCCAGAACATCCACTGAAATTAAAAGTTTTCTTGGCCTGATAGGCTACTACCGAAAATTCATAAAGGATTTTTCAAAAATTACACAACCCCTTACATCGTGTTTGAAAAAGAAAAATAAAATTGAAATTAATGAATCATATGTTCAAGCTTTTCAAAAATGTAAAGAGCTACTTGTGAATGCTCCTATATTACAGTTTCCTGATTTTTCTAAACCCTTCATTTTAACAACAGACGCGTCAAACTACGCTTTAGGCGCTGTCCTTTCACAAGGATCAGTTGGAAATGAAAAACCTATCGCATATGCAAGTCGTACTCTTAATGATGCAGAAACACGTTACAGTACAATAGAAAAGGAACTGTTAGCCATCGTTTGGGCAGTAAAACACTTCCGTCCTTACCTGTATGGACGCAAATTCACAATATTTACTGACCACAGACCTTTAGCATGGTTAAATTCACTGAAAGAACCTAATAGTAAACTTACTAGATGGAAATTGAGACTAGCTGAGTTCGATTTTGACATAATATACAAGAACGGTAAACAAAATAGTAATGCTGATGCTCTATCACGAATTAAATTAAATATATTAAAGGACGATATGTCCTTACGAGTAAACGTGAGTGACACTGAACGATCTGAGAGTCCAATACTAATTTCAGACTCATCAGAAACGTTAACTATTCCTTCAGATTCCGATAAGACTTTAACTCACCCAATTCGTTCTCCTTCATCCAGTACTATTACTGCCTGTTCATTACCGGAAACCATACATTCTGCTGAAGATATTGATACGAATGGTATTCCCATTATTGAAGAAGCCATCGACACAAAACCTAATCAAATCCTTATTTTTACTTGGAACAGAAACCAATTATCAATAAAAGACTTATCACATGAAAAACAAAAAATTTTGGAAGTACATTTACCTGTAAACAACACTAACCTTGTTAAGAAATTTCTTTTAGAATATATAAAACCTAAAATTAAATATTTCTTTTACTTTGAGAGCGAAATTCACCGTAAACAATTTACAAATGCCGTGATAAAACTATTTAAAAAAGATACCGTCAAAATATATGAATGTACTAAAAGAGTTATATACTTAGGTGATGAAAAAGAGCAACGTGCCACTATACTTGCTTATCATCAAGGTAAAACAAGTCACCGTGGAATCAAAGAAACTCTTATGAAATTAAAGCGTAATTATTTTTGGACAAATATGGATATAACAGTCGCTTCTGTAATCAATTCTTGTGAAACTTGTAAAACTCTAAAATATGATCGCAAACCTTTAAAACCAGAATTAATGTTAACGCAAACCCAAACAAAACCTTTTGCTGAAATATTTATAGATATATTCTCTATAGAAGGAAGCTACTTCCTTACCATAATAGATGCTTTCAGTAAACTAGGTCAGGCTTTTGAAATATCCAATCGCTCTACACCTGAAGTAGTTCGTGCCTTAATTAAATTTTTCTCATTTTATGGCGTACCAAATAAGATCAGTGCTGATTCTGGTACTGAATTCAACAATACACTTTTAAAAGAAACATTACAATTTTATAAAATAGAATTACACATAAGCACTCCACATAATCCTAATTCTATGGGTTTAATTGAAAGATTCCATTCAACTATTTTAGAAATATATCGTATCGCTAAATATGAACATAAAATAACTGACGCGGCTAACGTTATGACTTATGCAATTATGTCATACAATCAAACCATTCACTCAACGACTGGTCTTACACCATTTGAAGTAGTTTTTGGACACACTGATTCTAATAGTACTTTTGAAGTAAACTTTAACAAACAATATACGCAACAATTAGTAAACGATCATATGAAACGAACGAAATATCTTTATAAATATTTAACAGACAAAGTAATTGAAAATAAAGAAAAGATTAAAACAAAACGTGGTGGTGAAACATCATTTGATATTCAAGAAGAGGACACTATATTTGTAAAAGGTGTTAATACAAGGCGAAGTAAAGATAAACCGCGTTATCAAAAAGCACAAGTATATGGTAAAATTGACAGAAATATCTGTCCTGTAAAAATGAAAACTCGAAAAACAAACGTGCCTATTAAGGATATAAAACGACCTTCGCAGGTACCTCCTCGGGCTCCTGGCTCTGATCATCAGGATTCACGCCCTTCAACTTCACAGAATCGATAAAAATCCCGGTATAGTCCTTGTGAAACAAGGTCAAGCTAGTGTAAGTTATGATAAGTGGACAATAATTAAGATTTTAGATTTAAGTCTGATACGTGAGGATTTAGAATTCAATATAAAAAGATATACTAAATTTAATCAATATTTAAAAACACATTTTGATAATGAAACATCTAATGTTCAACTTTTTAATGTAAAGCTTCAAACGAATTATGTAATGAATATTAGTATTCAAAAATTAGAACAGTTATCTCCATCAACTAGAATTAAACGTGGACTTCTCAATCCTCTTGGATCTATTATTAAGCTTATAACTGGTAACTTAGATCATAATGATGCTTTAAGATATGAAAATATGATTGATTCTCTAACGACACGCCAAAATACACTCATTAAAAAGGTAACCTTAATATCAGATATTTCTGAATCAATGATAAAGATAACAAATTTCACGAAGGACAATTTCATTCGAATAGATAAAGAGTTACGAGAAATAAAAAAATTAATAAATCAAACTAATATTGATATAACTACCCATAATTTTATTAATGTTTATAATTTATTTTTCCATAATTTTCAACTACTCTACATTCGGTTGAATGAAATTGAAACTTCTCTGGCATTCAGTAAATTAAAAATATTACACCAATCTCTTATAAACTCAAATGAATTATTAGAATTGTTAAAAAAGATAGAGAAATTCTACAAACTTGTGTATCCAGTAAGTTATGACAATTTAGTTAAAATAGAGCAATGTATAGAGCTTAAAGCTTATACAAAAGGAAGTCAAATAACATTCATTTTAGATATACCAATAATTAGAGATGAAATTTATACATACTACAGAGCAATTCCAATACCTATGACCAATCCTTCTAATCATACCACCATCATTATTCCTAAATTTCCTTACCTATTAGTAAAAGGGTCTAAATTTGTCTCGCTCACTTTACCTTGTAATGAACTTCACGACGAAATGTTCCTGTGTCACGAGGATGGAACAACTTCAGAAGACACTTGCATAACAGCATTAATTCAATTTTCTTCGAATACGAGTTCTTGTCATCCAGTACCAGTTGAAATCAAGACCATTAAGATACAACCAATTGGAAAAGAGAGATGGATTCTTCATAGTAACGCTGAGAATATATTATCAAAAATTTGTAACGACGAAATAACGAAAGAAAATATAGAAGGGACATACTTCCTCGTCCTAGATGACCATTGCGATGTTAAAATTGGTGAAATTACGCTAAAAGCTCACCATATTACTACGAGTAATTTGAAGATGTCAAAATTACCGATTATTAATCTTCCCGAAATAACAATTACTGAGCAACAATTGCAACGTGAACCCATCAATTTGGATAACAGTGAATTAATAAATCTTCAACATTTAAATAATCTTTTAAAAATCAGTGAAAGTGAACTAAAAACATCAAGTGAAAGAATTATTAATGTAAAAAGTGTTAGTGCCGGAACTTTATTGTTATATGTGATTATATTTCTATTAATTCTTGTATTCTTAGTATATAAGCTCAGTTTTTGTAAAAATTATTGCTATCGAAATAATCATAGTGATAATCATCCCTCTGATAATTTCGAACTTGAGGGGGGAGGAGTTATGCAGTCTGTACCCTCTCTTATTACGTCTTGTTAATTGGTACATACGTTAGAAATGCTGATGTTACGTTTTTAACCCATATTATGTCTGCAAACTACTGATAGACACCTGGTGTTTTGACTGAATGTATTGCGACATATTTCTCATTATTTCATAGTAAACAGCCCCACTTTGTGTTTATAGAATAAGAGTTTATAAAAGAGACATTTGTAACAAATAAAAGCATTCTTAATAAAGCTTCTTGAGAATCAGTCTTGTCTTAGACTTTTTAAAAACCCTCGGCAGTGCTCCCGAAATTTAACTACCTATAAAATCAAATATTCAAATATTTATAATTAAAAATAGAATGTTGTAAAAGTAATTCTTTGTATAAAATGAGACTCACAAAAAATGAATACGGATGCCTGTAGGGTAAGCCTTAGGGAGTCGCTTGTCCTTTCAAAACGTTTTGCAAATTCACGTTGGGGTTTAAGGTGACCGGATCATTTTCTTATCCCTTACGTTTTAAACGAAACCTCTCGATCCCTGAAAACGTCATTCTCCTTTGTCGAACAAATGCTCGTTAAACAACAGCGGAGAAAGCCTGCAGGCCGAATATAACGAACTCACTCATTCGATATTTCTTCATCGTCTGTCAAATAAACGAGCACAATAAATGTTTATTGTCCTCGAATTACTCAAGTGAGAAACGGTATAAAGAGAAAAGAATGGGGCGCGCGGAAGGGACCACGACAAAAGCGATCCTTCTTCGGACCACCAGCCGTGTCGGCGCTTACATTAAGGTTATCGTCATCCGCCAAACTGAATACAAAGAGTCCCCGGGAAGAGCCCTGTGATTCATGTAACCGACTCGCAATATTATCATAAAATAACACTATATTCAAAATATACGACATGAATATTTGGGACTTTACGAAATACCCATGTGAAATAATTACATATGAAATTAACGATGTTACTCTGTACATAACCTTTATATACTGTTATTTATTAATTTCTGAAATAAATATACTTTTCACTGTGAATATAAAAGCACATTTATATCTTACAATTTAAATACGGAGTTCCTATTTTATTACAAAACAATACCAAGTAAACACTGAGCTGGATTCAAAACTCAGGCATTTTCGTAAACAAGAATTTACCTACTAAATTTATTAAAATATACAAGTTTAATATACATTAAAGTTATTAATATTAATATATTTTATTGAATACTAGAGGTAGACAAAGGTCAAGATAAACTGGCCGTAATAACATTACACACGGCGCGGCAGTGCGAGAGACAAATCAGAGGTCACAAGTTGAGCCTTATCAGCGACCGTGGCCCGTGGGGTTTCTCCCGGGAGGAAACATTATCTTTAGTACGGACACCCAATCTGATTGTCTCTAGAATCCTATGAATGTATACCCAACACAATAACCTTTTATTGCAATCTATATTTTGCCCCCAACTTTCTTCCCGTTGTCTTCAAAATGAAACGACTCACGCGCCACCTATTGTAAACTGTTTTTACTAATACAGAACTTTTTGGGTTTTCGCACTATCCAAAGTTTCATTCACAGTATCGAAAAAAGTATAGATAAAACTAAGTTACTTTATTCTATAATATTCACATTATTATTATATCATCATCATTATTATTATCATAGAAAGAAAAATTGGATCTTTTCCGGAAAATGTTCAGATTTGAGAAAAACCGAATGTCTTCTTTTGTATGAACCCGACACTATATCTAAAGATTCAATCGATGGATCCATATGCATAATAGTTTTTTTTTTTTTTTTTGTGTATGGTCATAGAAAAGTTATCAAGAAAAAATTAGATAGATGGCGCTGTGGTCGAGTTATTTGGAAGGGCAGAACATCTGTTGTTGTGGTTTGTGTTATAAATAATTAGAAACATATGTATGCATTTCTCAACATAATATTTTTCATTTCATAATTTTTTATTTAGTCAAATTTTGGGGCATAATTCATTAATAATAAAATATGAAAGATCAAAGTTTTTCTATAGAAATGTGGTTTAATATATGTGATATTAAATGAACTTCTGTATGCCTAATAACGAACTTGAAAAATGGAAATTTATTACTTTATGAACTTCGCCGAGTACGGTAGCCCAATATCGGTATATGACTTGATTATTTAAATTTCTTAAACTCTCTCAGGCATGTAAAATCTTGGCTTGACTGTTCGAAGAACGTGTTAATAGACAAACTAACAAGATGTGAGAATAATAATAATTCGAATTCAATAATCATAGAATGTTTGTGTGTGAAATGTAGTGTATTGACGCACATGATTCTTAGGCTGAAATCTATAGAGCGTACTCAGTCTTAGCTCAACCTTAGCTCAGCTCAAACTTCGCTAAGTATTTACTCAGGGCAATCTTAGGTTTCGAATATATAGTCGAGTTACGCTAAGTTTATGCTGTGAATTAACGTTTCGATACCGCGTCTGGACAGTTAAATTTCTTCAACTCAAACAAATAAATTAATCACGAATTATGTATAGAAAATTAAAAAGCTATTTAAAATAGAATCTAAAATGTGTAATTGTATATTCTTCAACTTACTTTAAAGTAAAAATGACAGATTTTTCATACATAAAATAAAAAGATTAAAGTTTCAAACCAATAACGAGAAACAACTACAAACAATAGCAATAACAAAACGTGTACGTAATAAAAACAGTCATGTCTATATAGTAGCCAATAAGAATCAAGCAATAGAAAATATTTAAAAAGTGTATAAAATCAATGTTAGGTCACTATTATGCTATACTATATTTTAGTCATATATTACCCATGTTTTCCGTAAGTCGTCGAATTCGATGACTTGAAGTTTACTGAGGCAGAGCTGAGCTAATGCTAAGCTTGCGACTATAAATTTGAATTTCGGAACTTAAGGCTGAGTTAAGTCTGAGCTAAGACTGAGTACGCTCTATAGATTTCAGTCTTAGTTGTGTGTAAGTGTGGTCTAACATGATGGTAGCCCCCTGGTTAGGACTATCTAGGGTGTTTTTGTAGCAACTTAAAATGCATGTTTCCAGTATGTACACATATGGTTTTTATTCATAATTCATAGACTTCCGTTTTTGCTCCTACTTATATAATATTTGTACATTTTGTAATTGTACATTGTAACATTTTGAGTTATACAGTTTGGTTATTGTGCAAACGCGAAGTGGATTGTTAATATAAACTGAAAATATACGTTATCAGTTGTCACAAGAACTCGCAACATAGTCACCATCTTATTGGACCCACTTTGAATATTTAGAAAATACTACAAAGGTTTACATTGACAATGGCAATAGTTTTTTGCGGCGCCAAATCAAGAAGAAGATAGTAAAATATGTGAATGTTATGATTATTATGTTTTGTAATTTAAACCAAGTACGAAAATAATTATTGGAATACAGTTGTAGATGGTGCGGTGCATTCGTTGAAATTAATATGTCGCAACGTCAATAATTAAGTAACGTAAATTATTCAAACATATCTTATCGTCTTATCATATCTTACAATGAACTATTGTTATAACAGTTATTATCATGATTAAAAAGAAAGAGTTATTCCATCTACTAGATATAACAGGTACAGAAACAAAGATGTCACAAACTGCAGTAGTTTGTTAGGAGCTAAGAAATTGCTTCGCGTTTAGTCAGGCAAACAAGTTGTTGTGTTAGACAATTAAAATAAAATAGATTAATAAATAATAAAATAGATTAATTTGGAAAAGATAATACAAGAAATGAAAAATGAATGAGAAATCAGATAGTTAGAAAAAGTGTAATTCCAGGACATCTCACAATTTGATTTACAAAAATATAAAATTGTAAAAATATATAAATGTAAAAAAATACAAAATTCGAAAATAATTAAGCAAATACAAGGTAAATAAGATATTAAAATAAATTGAAGAGGAATAAATAGACCTAATATAACAAAATATGAGTAAATAGGAAACAAATTACTAATACTAATAATGCTAATACTATTCAATAGTGTGTCTACACTTTTATTGATAATATTATTTGAGTATAGCAAATTATCTTGTTAGAATGTTATATTACTTTTATTTTTAGAAGTTTCCGAACTTTCATAAGTATACGGCTTATTAAATGGTAGAGTTTAATACGTTAGTTTAGTACGTTTCACTAGAAACGTACGCAAGTACCTACTTCAGAAGTCTATCGTATTTCTGTGGCATCATATTTCAATAACAACACAAATTAATAAAGTTATTATTATCCGAATATATTGTTCTATTACTAAAAACACTGTTTTTCAGAATACTAAGAGTAATAAATAATACAATTTGAAAAACGGTTGCATTAAATAACTATGATAGCAAAGCAAATTGAGATTAATTAAAAACGAATAGTATGACAGACCTAACATGAAAAGATGTCATACGAAGATAATTATAATAAATTCTACAATCATAGATAAATTATTGGTTTCCGCATTGCTTCAACCGCCAACTTCAACTAATAATTAATCTATGGCTACAATATAAAATGAATATAATTTACTTAATTTTAATTATACCGACTATTAAATATTAAAGTTGTTGCAAGGGAAAAAAAGCTTATATAATCCTCTACTGCGTCGCGTCGGCCGTATGTCTCGTTTGTAACATTGCTATAAATTTTCATATTGCCAGGGAACGCAATATTACGAGGTATGGTAAAGTGCGCTGTATTTCATGTTTACAGACACGCGGTGTCGCCTGCATTATATACATAGTTGTTACTCTTAGGTGCTTTTATAATATCTGATTTTTATAACTTCATAACGAATATAAGGTAAAGATCGTGGAATTATTATCGATAAAATATATAGATTTTTTTTCTATACTGTTAGGCTTTATAGGAGTATTGATTTTTTTTAAATGTTAAGTGTCAATGTAGCCCAAGATACGCTACACCACCCACCCCACCGCTCACGCTAAAGCTAGTGGAGGACTGGATCTCAAGTGCAGTTGCCGGAACACTTTTATATGTGCTTGGCAACAGGTTTTCAACTTGAGAGTGCTAGCTAGTGAGGTGGGCCTGAGGTGGGCACTATAAATTAAACTATAACTTCTTCTTTATTCTTCTCTATTTGACTGAGATTATTGTCTTTTTCCATATACTTTATCTTTTCTTTTATATATATGCAGAAACATGTAAATGGTCTTCATTTCTGTCTTCACAAATAAATTTATTATGTACTTAGCTGTAAATTTCCACAAAGGATTAAAATTAAAATAAAATAATATTTTCGTATTATTAACATTTTAAATTATTCCATGTTAAGTTTATCAGAGCAGAAACCATTGAATATTCAAAATGTTTCATTAAGAATTATTTAAAATCAGAATTTCCACAATACATCGCTAGGAATGTATTTCCGATATATTTACTGAAAAATATGACAATCTCAATTCTGTGTCAACTCAAAGAGAGTTGATTTACACTGAAAATCAAATAGTCAAAGTTTTTTTGGCATTTTAACAATTTGATGGTGGGACACAACAATCGTATCCAACTGGATCGCGAACACCATGCACCAGCTGTAACAAGCACTTGACATAGGGGCATGTTTAGGCGTATCGCGTTTAAAGATCAGCTGGTGTATACCCCACTAATCAAGCGAGCTGAATGACGACCACCATACATACGGCGATAAATCCCTTACGGTGGCTCTCTATTTCAAATTATTCAGAGTATATCCACTTGCCGAGCTTCCAGACCGGCATGACAGCGGCGACTGTTGTAGGATTGCCAAACTTTCGGTGGCCGCCGTTATTTTATTATTATACTATAGTGCATCACTATTTTAAAAACACTCGTGAGGCATCGTGGGACACCAGTTAGTAACAAAGTTCCTTCCGCTATATACAACAGTGCGTAGAAATTTAGTTATAACACACCTGGGGCAATACCACAACTGTCATAGTTTTGAAAATCCTATACATATATGTGTTTTTTTAGAGTCGATCGGGTGGGACACTTTTTCAATTTAGTTACAAAGAAAATATTGATACGTTAATCGAACTAGGTATATTTTTGATGACTGCAAATCGAGATCAAAAATATTATAAATATATTAGCGCATATTTAATTCTGATTTTGTATTTTGAGCGCTCGTAAATCTTTAACGGAAAATTAAATCGATAGTTATTTACAACCTAAGTCCTTTTGTTACTTAAATTATTGTTCGAAACTTTAGCCTATACAAACTTTGCAGACGATATTAAATATATATTCTATATATTCTAAAGTGTAACATTTTTATTCTTTAAAGGTCTAGCGCTTGACCACTATCTCACCTTTTTATATAATTAAGGTGGTAAACAAACAAGCGTGTGGTCTAGCTTGAACCCCAAAGCAAACCTTACTCATCGCAGGAACACAACACAAGGTTATTAGGCTACGATCTTACGTAGGGTGAAGGTATTCCACCAGTAGGACTGCCCCAAGTAGAGAGAAATCTCCAAAGAAATTTATCTCTTCCCTACCTCACTTTACTTTAACTTAATGTTAATAATGTTAAGATGCACTTTAAGCCTAGAGGAATTGGTACTCAAGTATATAAGTTGTAACATAGGTATAGGTGCTTGGCGATAATTTTGTAACTTGAAGCTGGTAATTGAACATATCCTGCCACCTTATTACTCATTGTAATTTATCGAGTCATTCATTTGCGTGTGTTACCACCCAGCAAAGTTCTTTTATCTGCTTCACGAGATTTTCGTGAAAATGGATACTGGTATCCACGAGAAGTTTCTTTTGATTAAGAGCGCTTCGTCAGTAGTATGTCGGGCTCTTTCGTTGTAACAGTTCTATCAGAGACAATAGATCGATCAATATTATTATAATTATTCTTAATAAAATAAATCTAGTGGTCGTAAGCGCTACTGCTGTGATCCAGGTTATAGGTTAAATACCCAGGTCGAGCAAAGTGTTTGTGTGTGTGTTGGATTGTTCTATTAAATTCTCAGTAGCAGCTTGGAGTTTGGCTTTGTGCCCCAATAATGACAATAAGCTCACCCCCTATTACATGGGACCTAAAAACCATACACGGCGAATTGTTGGTGTACATTAGTTTCCCTCTGCTTAACCCTTCGGGGATACAGGCGTGATGGTATGTTATGTCAACATATTCTTAGTAAAAACAGATTATTAATAAGAAATAGTATTTTTTTTATTAAGTAATAAAATGATCAATATATTACATAACAGACACAATTCTAAATTGAAGCGGTTGGTAAACAACATCTTTTAAAAATGTTAAGCAATTTCTATAACTCATTATTACTATTATTGTATACTACTAGCTTGGACAAATGACAGTTAATTATAAAGCTATATTAATTTAGCCTGATATTAATGAAATCGTTACTCATTTAGGTATGTTGTGTAAAATAACCGTTTAAGCAATTATCAAATTCATGATGTTTTTTTAGCATCGTGATTGAAATGTAAATAAGATATACTTAATTTAGAAGCTCTCTCGACTTAATAATAGTAGAATTTAAATAAAATAATTGTATTAACGATGATATTATACACGAAATATCGTTTTTGAACTTTATAATGATATTTTTATTGAAGTAAAATTTACATATTACTTGTAGAGTAAACTCGAATATAGAGTTCTTTTTTTGCATTAACTTTGTGCATAGTGGTATTTTATTTTAATTAATTTTACAACACTATTCATATTGGATTAGGATATACTGTCTAAGCCACTTGTCATACAAACACCGTCTTATACTTAAAACCGTCCATATTTTCTCGTCAGTATATAACTTAATTACATATAATTTTCATTGTCATTCAACGCGTTAACGCGACGGCGCGGCGCGGCGGCATTCTCTCAGCACTCGCAGTAACAAGTTCACTGGATTTATTTGAAAGTAATTTTCAGTGAGCATCTGGCGCTGCGGTATGAGATATTCAGCTGATCAATATTCCGGAAGTCGCCCCCGAGAACTGCGAAATATGACAGTCTCTCAATTCCAATGCAACTTATTTTTAAGACGGACGTTAGCTATTATTTTTATAGATCGGATGGTTTTATTATTAAATGTTAAAACTAAACTCTATTTTTATGTTTTACGAAAAATGTTATATACCTATTATGTGTATTGTGAGTAATATTACAGTATAAGTGTTTGCTGGGTGGTAGGATACGACAATTGTGTTAGACTGTGACAGTGACACAGCGACAGCCTTCACAGTGACTTTTTGGTTTATCGCGTTTCGGGATCAGCCAGTATATGTACAGCTACCAAAAGACTCGCAGGCCTGACTAACAACCGACGATAGATTGCCGATCATCTTTCAGTGGTCGAGGTTTTTTTTTACTATACCTACTATGCTTACCGTCAGGCACAGTGACTCACTTTACCAAGATTTTATCTTCATGCACAGTGACTCACTTTACCAGGGTTTAAAAAGTTTTCTAGGTAATTTTTTGGTTAAATTATGCCATAACTCTTTGAACACCTAATACTAAAAACATGAATTTATTTTATTCTTTTCGTTTATTTCATAATTATTATCGCGGATCAGAAAAAAAACGCAATAATACCAATTGCGAAAACAATTAATTAAATCTCGAGGTATTACATACTATTTACCAAAATTTAACACCAATAACACACGTTGGTAATTTTCTGTCAAAAAAGATTAATAGTATAAAAAGTTTACATAATGCTCCATTTTGAAGGCGGTATCCTTATCCAAACGAATTAAAAAGCCAATCGTTTAAAAAAAGAACTATTTTGTTTTCAACAAACAGATACTTTCATCTAATGACATACCTGTCTTATATTAGTCACACCTTGTAACTCTGGAACCATCTCCCGGCTAATGTGTTCTCCCTTCTTATGACATCGGGTCCTTCAAGCGTATCGTGAAGAGATAGATATCTATGCAGGCTGGCATGACAGCGGTGACAGCCGATGTATTTAGATCTCTCGGTGGTCGCCGTTGTGTTTGGATTGTACTGTGCTCGGGGACAGTTTGATGAGCTACTATAAAAGTAACGTTTATAAAGAAAATAAAGATTGATTACGTCACAGTTACATTACAATTAACTTAACTGAATTACAATGAACTAGTGATATGTATCCAGACATGGTTTACAGACTAATAGAATTAAAATGTGGTTTTGGTAAATTATTTGAGGATAGTAAACTATTTTCAACCAATTAATAGTTTGTTTAGAATATTCGAATTGAAGTTAATTTGAATACTCTACGAAAGCAATAAAGTTTATACACGATTTTATTATTAAATTGTTAAAGTTATATATAATTCATTAAATCTTGAGAAGTTGTATAAGGACTTTATTCTTCATAAGCTGTCTTTCTAATAGTCTGTATTTGCTTTAGATAACGTCATTTTGTCATTTTCTGAATTATATTTGTTTTGGTTGAATTTATTGTAACGTTCTATTTAGATAAAGGCGGTTTAAGAAGTTTTATTATTTATCTATCATTACGTCATGTCCTTATCGGGATAGGCGGAAAGGATTTGACACTGCATTTCTCTGAAACTGTTTTCTTAGGATTCATTAATCTCTGTATGAATCCGCGCTACTTCCGAATACTTCTTGCTTTGGTAAGTACAATTAGTCCTTTTTCTTTTTCATCTACATAGTCTAGATTGGTACTGATGCCTATATTGTATGAAAAAGAATCTTTTTATTGTTTTCTTTTCTGATTGCTTGAAGTAGGCGGGCTAATTAGACTCAAACAACCGTTGAACTTCATATTTATATTAAAAGAATATCTAAATTTAACCACAAAATATTCAGGATTTTTTAATATATTTCTTTACTTTTTTTATAGGTATTTCGTTAAAACCGTCAATACCATTCCATTAAGTAAAATAATCATATTTAATAGTGTAATAGTGTAATAAGTGTAATAACAACTATTTATTACCAATGATATATTATAAGCAAAGTACTAAATTGGGCATTAACTAAAGGCAGCCAAATTTCATTTATTTTATTTAATACTATAGGTTTTGCGTTTTATCACGATCTCATCTGCTCTTAAATGACGATGACGCTGAAGTATTTATGCAGACATTACAGCAGCGAACGCTGACATATTGGCGATTTCTTGGTGGCCGCCGTTGTGATTAGATCATGCTGTGTTTACTATCAGAGAAAGCACTATCAATTTGCAGAGTTACTACACACCAAAGCTGATAACAAGCTAAGCCTAGAAGGACAGGTTCTGAAGTTTTAGCTGCCAGAAAACACCTAAAGATACTGGCGAGAGATTTTCAACTTGATGGTAGCTAGCCAGGCAGGCTTTAGAAAATATTCTACCACCAGACGTATGGTTTCATGACGATGTTTTCTTCTACTGAAAGCTCAGGCTCAAGCGTAGACCCAGCTCTGCCTCCGAGCCATTTGTTCTTTTCTATTCAGAATCATAATATTAAAGAAAACCTTTTCTGATACTTATATCTTATTTAAACATCTTTAAAGTGGCATTTTGAGGGGAAACAAATAAAGGTTACACCAGTTTTTAGTTTGGTTATATTTTTATATTTATCATAAAATGATACCAACATCTTAAAGTTTGATAAACATTGATAATACGCACTTAATCAATACTTATATTTATTCATACCATTACATGGGTATAACATGAATACGATTATTTACAAATACAATTAACATTGTGATTGTCAATACTTATTGTCATTTTGTAATTTCAAATTATTTTGATCATTTATGATAGTTTATTGTCTTAATTCAGAATTATTAGTGATGGAAGTAAAAATTAGTTAACTACTCTTTTATGAATAATCTTGCAATACTTTACTATATAGTCGATATTGTATAATAAAGTATTACCATAGATTTAATATAATATAGATCGGCTACTCGAAAGGGAAAGAACAAAGTATACACTAGTGTTAGAACAGGATAGGAATACGAAACCATTTTCGTATGTACGATTCATATTCGTATGTAACCTGTATCGGTTAATAGTAAATACAAATCAAAGCTAAAACGGTTATCAAAACAAACTCCGCTTATTTTTGCAATTTTTAGGGTTTGTAAGTGTAATTTAATGTTTAGTAGACGTGTTTAATTATGGTTATGTGTATCTGTAACGAGACGTAATTCGTGTACCAAAGAAAATGAACAAAATAATACGCACACTAGTGTATTCAGTTTTTACTGTTGATTTGTCAAACACAAAAACACTAAATCGGCGTTTTCTCACAAATCTTATTTTCTTATTTATATATTTTCAACCTAAGGTAGAGTTATTTGTCGCCCTATATATTCGATAATACGTCTTTTACAGAACAGCTGATTATGTTTATTTTTATTTTCTTTTGTTTTAATGCTAGCGTTATTTATGTAACATTAACTACATTAAATTCTTTCTCGATACTTACATTATGTATTATAACTACAAATTTATACGAAGTCCAAAAGGAACTCCATCTACTATTAACTCAGAAACATGAATGAGCCAAATACATTACTTTAATATACCTACTATCCGGAAGACATAAATTTTTATTACCAATATTCATACTCTAATAGGCTTTTTTTACAAAACAGCAATGATGAGAATTACAGCATTACTTCTCTCGCGAAATATAAATTATATAAAATCGAAAACCAACGTTACTTCTTCGTAATTATTGTCATTAATTATAAACGCTAGGTACTTCAATAATAATTAATAATTTAAATTAAAGCACTTCTATTTAATTTTACTTGTTCTTTTAATACTTTAGTACTATGCACTAAGCATATTCTTATCATATTTCTTTTACAGATCCGTCGATCATTCGTTGTGGTTTTTACATCACACGCTTTATCAAAACTAAATATCGTGTACAGAATCAATTCTACCTCTAAAGAATCCATAAATTATTATAAAAAATACACTAACATGAATATAATGGTAACAATGTTGGTCACTATTTCTTATAGTCGTATTTCATATACAATATATATTATCTTTAACTAAGGAACATATAGACGTAAGTAAGTAACAGCATTATTGACTTACGCTCGTGTCCTTAGTTAAAGAAATACAACTATTATCTACGTCGAATATATCGTTATTTTAATTATTATAAACATTCGCTATATATCCTTAACAATGCTAATTAAATAAATACATTCATAGTAACATTGAAAAATATAGGTATATAATGAATAATAAATCTATCCACATTATACGTATTAAATCTAAAATTTTATTATATACTGTATTCGTCATTTCATCAAAATACGAAATAGATAAAACACTGATATGATGTTAATGATATTTTCAAAAAAATTATATTACGATATATTTTTATGGAATTATAGAGTCAATATTTTATTAAAACAGCCCCAAGCCCTAATTATATATAAAAGAAGTCATACATTATTGTCTCGATTTATATTGTAAGGCTAATATTATTATTATCAATCGCCTTCATTATAATTATACATAACAATATTAACATCGAAGTCCGCTAAAACGTTTACAACAATCTCGAAATACGTTTCGTACTTACATAATTAATTAACAGCCATTTTTTTCTTTATTACTACTTAAACCGCTAGTATTAAAATATGTACGCACGTAAGTATACTTCCTTGGCATAACAAATCAAATATAACTCCGAAAATTTTTTCATCATGAAGTCATTAATGGCTCAATGATAATAATGTTTGTAAATGAATTTTACTGACTCTTTTAAAATTGTTTAAAAATGTTAATCAAATTAAATTGATATTTATAATATGTATCTACATTTAAATTATTTTCACACAATAAAAAAAATCATGATATGATTTCAAATTATTATCATTGATGGCTAACTTCATCATGACGCACATCCGTCATCTTTTTTTAGTCAAATTAATTCAAAAATGTAATGAATTAATTCTACACAATAATTTTGGTTAATACGGTGTAAATTAATATAAATGAAATAAAACATCTATTGTGGGTCGCTTTGCTATAGTCGATGTAGGGTCTAGAGTCGTCGGTAGGGCGAACCTTTTGCCTTTGCTTTTCATTACGTGTATTATTTGACTGCGGAAAAGCATTTATGTTGTAAAAATTGAACGCATTGTTTAGCTCAGCTTGACGCAGTTCAGATTCAAGAGCGTTGTGGTTTCCTCGATCATGCTGCTTCTTGAGATGTCTTTTTGGTGGTCGCGTGGTCGTCGCCATGGTCGTTGGTCGCGTGGTCGTTGTAGTTGTGGTCGTCGTAGTAGTTGTTGTTGTTGTAGTTTTCTGTGGCGTCTCTGTTGATAATAAATATAAATTAATTAGTTAGACAAATTTTCAAGCAAATGAGTCTCATCGACAATGTATTCGTTTAAATAGTATTTTTATGATTGTTTTAAAGCTATTTGATATTAATACAATATGATAGAAAGAAACAAGAACCAAAGGAAACACCTTGCGGTATATAATAGTAAAACGTATAATACTTTCACTGACAAATTATGTATTCATCACATTCCTCATTGTATATGACAAATTCATCCCTGTAAAAAATGGATTACAAAGAATGTCTTATACATTTTTTTGTAAATTATAACTTTATAATTACTTTTTATTTCCAATATAAAGCGTAATGATATTAGATTGTTCTTCGGCAGCAGTTCTATATTAATTTGAAAACTACATTCAAATTGGTTCAGTAGTATTCAAGTATTGTGAAAGTACAAGTACAGCGTACAAAAAACGAGGAAAAATATAAATACTACATTACATTCTAGAGACACATTAATGAATTTAGATATCGGTGTAAAATCAATAATTACGTTAAAATCTAATAGATATACACATTTTTAAATACCTAAGTGGTAAACTTTCCAAAATTGTATGTAAATCTATCATCAGTTAAAGACGTAATATCAAGATGGCAAAGTATTCAAAATTAAAATAAGCAAATGAAAAAACCGATAAACCTTAAATTTACCTTTCAAAGTGATAACACCTTCGGCTCTTCCATATCTATTGATCGCAGAACAAGTGTACTCATCGAAATCGGTCTTCTTAAGTCTAGTTATTGTTAAATTCATCCGCAGTGCGTATTCGCTTAGGACCTCTTCAGATATGATATACTTCGAACTGTTCAGAAGTTTTCCACCTAAGATAACACATATTTAAATATAGTAAGTGAATATGTTAAATATAGCGACACATAGGTTTTCGATATATCTACAGTGATATCTAAGTATTAAGATATATTAAATGAAGTAAATTTTAAAGCAATGATGGCTCAGCCAGATTTGAGATGGCTCAAACTGCCTCGCCTAGTGGTCCTAAGCGCGACTGCTGTGAGCGAGGCCCTGTGTTCGAATCCCAGGTCGAGCAAAGTGTTATTGGGTTTTTCCTATGAAATTCTCAGTAGCAGCTCGGAGTTTGGTTTCGTGCCTGATTAATGGCAATAGGCTCGCCCCCTATTACATGGGACCTAAAACATACTCGGCGAACTATGGGTGTACAAATGTACACCTCTGCCTAACCCTTCGGGGAATACTGGCGTGATGGTATGTTATGTAATGGCTCAGCAGTAGAGTGTACAGATACCGCGTACCACATAATTATGGTTTAGTATAAGATGCCTGAATTTAATGCATGGATTTGTTTTATTAACACTCGATTTTGCTGTCCCTGTACGCGGTAGGTGGAGCCATGGTCAAGTTATTATTTACTATTACAAAGGCTATAACAACGTATGTGGGGCCACTAGTGATATAAGTTGTCTTTACGAAAATTAATTGTTTTCTCAAATGTGGAATTTAATACAATTTGAAACATTATTTGATCCGAATAACAACGACTGCGGGACACAAGCCTCTCCCAAAGATCGCCACAACGACCTCTTCTGCGCTACTCACTTGCCTATAAACCTATAGCTGGTCATCCTACGCTGCATCTTCCGCTACAAGGTCATTACTCAAAAACTCTTAGGCCCCACCAGGCCATCCGTTCAACGATATACGGCCATATACCAAATATTACTATATATAGTTTGTACACTGAAGCTATATCAAACACATACTTGCATTTATATATTTGCATTGGTACATTGTTGGTTTAATCTTCTTTTTTTCTATCACATGTACGAGTTGTGGTGTGGATGTCAATTAGCGTTGCAACCATTCGATCAATGTATAATAATTACAGATTTGTATATAGATTGTAATTGCAGCTACAGTAGTAGGGTTTTATCATAGTCTTCAAAGCAGTGTAGAAAAGATATTATATTATTTTACATAGATTCATATATTTACCTAATTGTGACTTCCCTTTTTGCCAAGTATGCAAAGACTTAGGTGATGCTTCTACGTAGCACTGCAGAGTCACTTGCATTTCAACTGCTCGTAATACAACTGGACTGGCTACACGAACTAATGGCGCAACTGCATATAAAAAATCGATAGATATTGATAAAACTACTATAGGTACATAGATAAAAAAAATGTCTCTCCAGAAAAAAGGCCAATATGTGAAAAAAATCACTGATTCATTGTCATAATTAGGTGAATAATAGCTAATTGATAAATCGCAAAATATGTTTAATATAGTACTTATTGAATATTACGAGAGTTGCAATAGAAATTGTATTAGTAGGAAATAATCTGAATCTATAGAAATAATGTACAAAACTTGCTTAAAAGTAATTTACCTTTTAAACTTTATCTCACCAAATAAGAACATGACAAATTAACTTTAACTGGCTTGAAATTGGGCGTATCCAATTAAGGAAAGTCTTAAAGGCAGGCAAACAGTTTGTTGAGAATACAAACTTCGACATTATAGTCCGCTGCATACCCAAAGAGTTTGAGGTACAGAATAACTTTAATCATTTCGCATGCATCATTTAAGTTTAAAACTTAAATATCTCAAGTCATAAATTGCGAACAATGGTAAACGGTTGACGGAATATATCCAGAGCATAATACGTTGTAAAATATAAAATCTTATGAGATACGACACAACTGATGAGCCTGCACTATACAAAGTAACAGAAAATATAGTTCAACGACAAATGAAAGTTTACTTACAAAGTACTGAAATGTCGTACCGTCGACTCTTCGTCGGGGGTATACCGTTAGCGGCAATGCACAAATATGTGCCCATGTCGGAACGCTGCAATCCTTTCAATGACAATGTTGAGCCTCCATAACTGTCTACCACTGTACAATACAAAAACATTTAAGAAATAGCACAGCAATGCTATTTTTCAATCTGTAATACACAAGCCTCATTTTTTCTCCTTTTTAAATTATTATGGTGCCAAAAATATGAACAGTTTATATTAACTTCCTATTTTTGACTAATTTTTATCAAAAGAAATCACAAATTTAACCTTCATTTTATATAGAGATAAAAAATCAACTTCCATTTCATCCGTCAAGGTATTGATTTACTTAAATATACTAGCTGTATCGGCTACTCCACACGCGTTTGTTACGCAGTAATATCTTTCTCTTCTATTTTTACTCATTTAATATATCATTCCTAAAAGTATTATTGACAATTATTATAACATATCAATTAAGGAATTACATATACATCACGTTAATGAAAACCTTTTGAGTATTAACAAAAACTGGTTTTTTAAATTATTTCTTTAAGCTTTCCAAAAGTGTCTTGACTATTTTATAGTCTATAAAACGCTGTGGTTATCATTGAAGTAGCCCAACGTGGAGGACGTCTTTTGGTCTAGATGATATTTTTTTTTATATTTTATATAATTAGCACGGCAAATTGGCGGTACTGTCCCTCATGATAATGATGATGGCAACCGCGAATGTTGATCAATATTTGTCATTCAATGATCGTTGTTGCTTCCCGATGTAAAGTACTTCCGATAATATGCAATGCAATAATTTTGCCAAGCTAGTATGAAAAACTCACATTAGAGATTATGCCTCTATTATAATGATAAAAAGTAAATATACTTTACACACACAGGCCTCGTAGCGGAGTGGTAGTAAACGCTACTATTGAGCCGAAAGGTCGCGGTTTCGATCCCCGCCCGTAACTGACTTTGTGTGATGAGCATACATGTCAGTTGTGTGTGCCTGGCTGTTAAATATCTATATATGTATGTATATCAGCTATTTAGTTACCATATTACAAGCTTTGCTTAGTTTGGAATGAAATGGCCGTGTGTGAAATTGTGTAAAAAAAATCACACACGGCCATTTCTTTTCAAACTGTAAGGTATGTCATAAGAACTATATTGGTATGTAGGTAGTTCTAACTATTTTTTTCGTAATAAACTGGTTAACGAACACACTGCATTTTATTATCTCTGTCGTATTTTATTAGCAAGTTTAGAAATGACGAGATATATATCACAAACTAAGCTAAGCTTATACTGTGGCAACTAAACAGCTGATATTTAACAGTCATACATACAACTGATAATTATACTCATCACAAAAATATCAATCATTTTCGGGTACCGAACCCGCGACCTTTCGGCTCAATAGTACGGCTTACTACCACTGCACCACGAGGCCTTAATTCTACATCGGCATTCGCGAAAATTATCTCAACGCACTGTACTTAATTTTTTATTAAATGATATATTGATATGTATGTTAACAAGTCTGTCTGTACATGTAATTAATTTTCAAAATTTTCTGTTAGACGTCTATTATAAAGGAGACTGATCACGAATATGACATTTCTGTATGTTCTTATGTCCGGATTTAACTCTAATCCTTGACCAATTTCTATAAAACTTTGTATACGGGAAGGCTATGGCCATTCTTGAATAGGTAGGTTATAAGAATTTTCAAAAATACTTCTAAACATAATAGAAAAAAATGAATCAATGTTGACTCAGTGGTAGCGTGTACGGACATCATGTCGATTGACATAAGTTTGAATCCCGGCAATGAGCCTGAGCTTTCGGTGTGAGAGTAGCTACTACTCTCAAGTAGAAAACTTGTCACCAAGCACCATCAGGTGTTTTCCGGCAGCTGCACTTGAGAGCCAGTCTCCCACTAGGCTTAGCGTCTAGGGTCACATCGCCACTTAAAATCGAGTGAGATTGTGGCCACAGCGCTAAAATCTACAACAATATAGAAAACTATTTGTCAACTGATTTTAATGGAATTTTATATACGGGAAATATAATGTCATTCCATAATTGATATGCTATAAGAATCGAAAATAATTATTTTACAAATATTAAAAATAATTTTTATTTTCATCTGATTTTGATGAAATTTGTACACGAAATTTTCCTTATATGATGGGCTATAAGAAGTGTCATTAATATACGTATAAATAAAGTTACGAAATTAAAAATAATTACTTCATAATAAACACCGCTTGTAATGTATCCATTACACTTATCTAAGAGAATACGTTTAAAGAAAAACTTGTATTAAAGCCGTGAATATAAATTATTTCATGAATAATAACATTATTTAAAGCTACAAATTATTTTTATTATTTACGTCCATCAATATAATCACCGTACGCTTGAATGAAAGCTGGCACAGGCAATACACGATTTAACAGTGCCTGTCAAATTAAATTTAAACTGAAATAATTTATCGCTTTATTATGGTATACGACCTCTGCTCTTAAATCTAGGGCGCAGACATAAAATACTGCTTCTACGTTAAGCGTATAATATGAAAAGCGAGCCTTGTATGAAATTGTGTTTTATTAACGGGTTATAAAATTGGGTTGCGACTTGTCGTTGGCAACTTGTTACTCCAGACGACGGTTCTGATTCATCAATTCGGTTATTATTGTTTGCCGAGTAATTATTTTCCTATTTCAAACGTAACTGGACAATTTTCTACTACTGTACACACTAATTTGTTTAGTTACTAAGTTAAGATACAACTTTAATCATACTTTAATACAATGAATTATAGCTTTGCTTTTGTGAAGCACTGAGTTGTGAACAACTTTACAAATATTGATTTAATTATGGGTAATAACTACTAGCTGTGCCCCACGGTTTCACATGTGTTCAATTTATTTTACTTATTCATTTATTCAACGCACATATGTATTTTCTCCGCTTACTTCTTCTAAAGTACGCAATGGTTCTTTATACGGTTTTCACCATCTGAAATTTTTTTACGCAAGGCTAGTAGTAAGTAGTAGTAAGTATATACAATACATTCTAATTAAGTTTTTATATAAATAGTAGCGAGAATTCAGTGTCAATCAAGTCGTCAACGAAAATCTCCTTTTCTCTTTTCTCTCTCTTCTCTCTTATCTTATCTCTTACACTAGCTAAACCTTAACAGATACAAGTAACAAAACAATTGCTACTTTTGTTGTTGTTTGAAAATTGTTGCCAAAACACTAGCAAAATATATTTGAAAAATCGTTTCGTTTTTATAAATATAAATTTTTTAAAATGAAATATGTTTCTTATGGCTTATATTGTAGCCAATCTTGGTTGTACACTAGATTGATTAAGTTAGGTCGTAACCGCGATCATAACGCACGATCCGATGAGGTGAAGCGAGGAGGCCGCGGTAGCGGCTAAGGAATACCAAAAACAAATCAGCATATAAAAATTTACAAGTTAACATTCTTTTTTTCATTTTGGCATTTATAAAAATCTAGTGATTAAAAAAAAAATTTCGTTTCTATATTTCAGCAACAAATTATTTCATAAAAGTCGATTAGATAACTATTAATTTCGGAATTTCGGGAGTTTTCTTGCAGCCTTTAAATGAAGGTAGCATTAATCGCGATTTTCAGCGATCGGCTGAAGCGATAAAATTGCAGTTTAGGTAACTAATTAGCAACAAATTAGCTATAATTTTTCATGTTCTTTAATAATTCTACCAATTTACCCCTGCTATCTTGATGGGCGTGCTTCTTTTAGAAATGTCATAATATTTTATCCTAGAATCAGTTACGTCTAAGTAACAGAAGATTATGCATACAATATGCCATATAATTTGTTTAGAATATTGACAATATAACTTGAATTATCATTTTTTTAATAAATACGAGTATCAACGTTACGACAACATGAGATGCTTTCGTCTTCACAGTTTAGTCGGTCCATAACCACAATCGGCCAGCATACAATAAAATCAATAATTATACCTCAGTTTGGGTAACTTTGAATAGTTTTTGCAATGTTTTTAAAAGTTTCATTACAATTTTAATTACTGAAACTTATTTAATTAAATAAAAAATGTTCTTTTATCTTCTTTTATCCATTTACTTTGTTAAATACATTATATTACTGGACAGAATGTTTACTACGACAGCATCGAAACTGTCCAAGAATAACACTAAAAGTCTTTTGGATATTCATTCTCCGATATGAATGCATATAAAACTCGATACACGAGTATTTTAGTGCTTGGGTAAGATCGTGTGACATATTTTTCCAACTAGTGATGTGCCCGCAGCTCCGCACACGTTTATAGTTACACAGTAGTTATTTTCATCCCGTATTTTTTTTTACCCATATTGTGGACAATTTGTTTGCTGCCGTATCAATTGAGGAATGGCATGTATTTCCCTTGAACAATTTCCATCAAAATCGGTTGAACTTCATTATTCCATTCTACGACATCTAATGTATTATTAAAGATTCTTGTAGCCTCCCATATTATATGTATGCTTCCCGTCTACAAAATTCGATCAGAATCAGTTGAGAATTCAAGAAAATTAATATTTTTTACTTTTTTTACGATTTCTATAAGTAATATTGACAATTCTTATAGCCCATCAATTTAAGTAATTACTTATACTTCTTGAGTATAAAATTTCATCAAATTCATTCATTCATATATCAATTCACCAAAAAAAAATATAATGGCATATTCGACATCAGTTTCCTTTATATAAGTAGTCTATCTAGAAATTTGGGAAAAAAATATTACACGTATTAATTAATATAGATAACTTAACTTTAAATATCATTCTTTAGTTAAAAGTTTTTTTGCGAAAAATTTTTTCGTAAATTGGTTCAGCTGTTTAGGCGTCAAAACGTAACAGACAGACAGACAGAGTTACTTTCGCATTTATAATAATAGTTTGAATGTTTAAATAATGATCTGTCAAAATTACTACATTAAGGAAAATGCGGATAACATTGAAAAATGATATTAACTAAACAATCTTTTTTCTTCTATCTGAAAGTTAGAAAATTGGATGTTCCGATTTTATCATTTCAAATATGGAGGTTACCATCTCTATATATGAAAGAGTGTCCGTCGAAAAGCGTCAAATTAGGGTGGTGCCATTGTAGCCAGTGCGTAAATTTTAAATATACCACCAAGAGTTATTATTATTTTAATTTTCGCCCTCTTGGACAACTTTTCCCATTACTATTCAATAATTTTTTAAGTTTTACAACATTAAAAACTGTAAAATCAGGAAAAAGTATCAGTCCCTCTTGCTATGCTAGCGACATTTAGGTAGTTTTCTTAAATTGTAATTTGCTGCTTGCAGTTAGACAATTTTTCAGCTTGTCCCGCATGTAAGATAATTCTCTACTCGCATTTGACGTGTAATAAATTAATAACTCTTTTACCCATATTTATTCAAAGTGGCATGATTTAAAGTTACCCTAAATGGCCTGTATTTAACTAATAAAAAAAAATGTAAAAAAATATTAACCCAAATGTGTACTCTAATCCTCAGCACAGACTCATGTAGTTAATACAATTTTTCAGCGTGAAAATACTTAATGCGGTCTACAAATATATTTTTAAAGAAACATTCGATCTTAATCACCTTAACTTTATTGCCCATTCCCTTGAGTTATTTAAAGCAGCCATTTACTTTGTTTCATTATGAGTGAACGAATTAATTGACTTCACATAATATGTTCAAGCTAGCAGCTATTTTTAATAAAATCACTGTCTAATCTATTATCGTGTGAGATTGTATTTTCTTGCAATTCAATATGTAACCATATTTTTATCATAGGCTGCGTTAAGTATAAGTTAATTATATTATTTAATGCTTACTACATAGATATGTTTACTTTATTTTTGACTCCTAGAACAAGACTTTCTGGGACAAATAGATTCACAAGCTAAGTTAGAATCATGTATTTCTATTTTATTTTATTTAACATACATGAAAACTGGATATACTTTTAACACATCTCAAAATAATTTTAAATTACTTTAATTTTTACTGTATATTATATTATGTAAATGTAAATTGTTTGACATTATTCATATTATTATTTTTATTTCGTGAAATAAAACTGGTGATTTTAAACCAATATTTTTATACGAGTTCGCATATAAAGTATGTACCAATTCTGATTAAATATTTCATAGACATCACTTAAAAGCGTATTTAAGGTTTATTTCTAATCATAACCAATTCCTATTTAAATTTTCTATGATCAAAATCGTGAAAAAACAGGTAACACCATCATAACCTTTTAATATTTTAAATGATATGAAACTCATAACCCTATAAATTAATGAAGAAAATTAATTAATAAATAACTAATTTCCGAATACAAATTGACATTTTTATTTTTTCAAAGTTTAATTGTTTTCTGTGTTCTATTATTGAAAACTTTCCTTAAACACTGTCGAGAAACGGATGGTTATTTTCAACCCAAATTGGATTTTCCTCCAATAAAAGAAATCGGAAATAAAGGAAAAGGAAAACGCGAGGCACTCCAAACGCAATTCTTACATATTTAGTGAAGCGTGTTTAACATGTCCAATTAATATAAAGCCAAAGCGGGTTCCACCACTCTGTTAACTATTACAACCTCCCTCGGTTTACTGAGGGCACGCCAGTCTTTTGTTTACGCTTAATGGCTTAAATAAAATGGGTCAAATTCGTAAAACATCGCAGCACAAAGGTTTTAAATAGGCTAAATGGGATAAGCAATTATACACTTAAATCAATTATATTAAGGTATAAATTAGAACATGTAATTACACGACAATAAAATAGCAACGGATTTCGTATGTGTTAAAACGACTAGTCCTATAATTGCTTTTAGGCGCTTTTACCTTTTCACCTAGTGTTTAGCTGTACCATAAAGGGTGTGACTGTTATAATATAAGAGATAACAATGTTTGTAAAGGCAGCTTTCACTAAGCCGTTCGTTTAATTTCCTGACTGAAACCCGGATTGCTTCAATATTTTGTTTAAGTAGTAATTGAGTTCTTTGAACGCGATTTTTTCCACGGAAATTAATTTCAGCGATTATCTCTCCACCTTGACCCAATTGTAAAGACTAAAACCAAGAAGTTTTAATTTAAAATTATGTAGTGTTGTTGAAAATCTGATATTGTTTAAGCCGTATTTAGTTATATCCTGACTGTCAGTACTGACGTAGATCTGCCGCACCTATCACTATTGAAACGATGCGAGCATCACATAATATGCACAACTGACGTGGACCATCGGTCGAGCGCGTCAAACTTGTGTACGTCAGGAGACGGACGCGCTGGCGCTAGCAATGCTATTGGAGCGTTTAGTTTGTAGAACAATTATACATATTTAAACAATTGATAAACGGATGCGCCACGACTGTACGTGTCAGTGTATGCACGCACGCTCAGACCGTCAAGTACTGTTAGTCAGGATAAAACTAAACGAGATATCAAATATGGGTCATATCAGATAACGTATATAAAAATACTAATCAATTATTGACGGATCAAATTATTCAAAAGGTAAAAAATACATTGAAATCTTTTTAGAAAACACTTCTTAGTTGAATTTACTTATTTATGACCAAACTGCACTTTAACAAACCTTCGAAAAAAATAATAGTAGTGTTTAAATTCAAAATACAATATGTGTATTATGAATTATTGGAGGAAAAAACTAACCGAGGCGTTTTCTACTCGTAATAAATTTTAAAAACGTACCAAAAAGATACGTGACCAACAATAAACATTATCCACAACGCTAGTCATACCACTAACCTTCATAAAGGACTAAACCCTTTTTCATATCAGGGCTTTTATTTACTCGTAAAAAATCTAAATATTTGAATCCCACTGATATATTCACTTCGTTTTATCATCATTTAGCCGTCATCCGATTATTATATTGTGCGTTTATATCATATCGAATTTTTCCACCATATTAATAAATCCTATAAAACTCCAATGTTTTAACCACGGCAGCACCTGGGCCCGCTTCCGACGGGCTTTGAATGCAAAATTAGTCTGGTTTCTTTTTTACCACTTAGACAGATCTCGTGCGATACGAATAAATTTCAAAGGATTCAATGAGAAATTGATATTTTATTGTCTAATGCGTTTTAAATATCTATAATGAATTATTAACTGTATCTACGGAATAATTAAGGTACCTATAGTGTTATCGTGTACAATCACAAAATATAGTAGAAGATATAATATTGTGTATAATTGTTACATAAGGTCTCGTTTCTATAAGAAAAAAATTATGAATATGTATAAACCAACGAAGCAGCAATTTACTATTTACTTAGCACAGTCTGAGCTGGGGTCCTTTTTGATGTTGAATGCGGTATTTTTGGATGTTATAAGCATAAATAATATTCCAATCTATAAAAAATTTGTGTTTATAATTATGTCCGTGTTTACAACATCTAATAAATGTTTTTTCTTTATTTCTTTATAGGTGTAAAGAAAAATTTTATTTTCTTTAATTTTAAGATTTCCACGCATCAAGCGTCATCGTGTTAGACCGCGACATAGACTAATACTAGTCGCTCTGTAATCTGTGGTCGAATGATGACAATCTATGAAGTATCTAATTAGCTAGCTGTCAATTGAAAATTTATAAAAAATAATTAATTTTGTTTCCCAGTTGTGATTTAGGAATTGACATTGTCATTAATAACATTAAATGTCGTTTCTTTTATTACAGGTAAGATTTTGTTACTAAACTGTTTTATTTATAAGTGGATCAGAATATGTAAAATTAATACAATAAAACTTTTATTACAGAGAAACTCAATTGTGTTTTGAATAACTGTGTCGCCCAAATCACAAGAAAATACTTTATATAGGTATTAGAGTTTATCTATAATCTCTCTTTATGTTAAGTGACGCTGTAGCCCAAAATAGTAATTTGCTAAGCCTGTTGTTTGTAACTATCTTCACCACAAAAAAAAACAAAACCATTAGGAAGCAACTTCATGATGTATGTAGACTTTTTGTAATAATGTGCGCGCATCGTAAAAATTCACTATCATCATATTTCACAACGCCGTAACTTCAAAATTTGTGCCTATATACTTATTACTAGAGAATATTTTAACTTAGGCTTGAATTAATAAATTCAATACTCTTTACAGCGCAAAAGAAAGAAACTCAGAGGAAATAAGAATCAGACCAAGGGCTCCGATCTTATTTTTAGGTTATGTATTTACCAATAAAATAGTGTTCTTTCATTCAGTTCGGGATCTTTAGCGCGAGTCCGACTTACACTGGGACGGTATTCATTGTTTGTTGTTTTACTTTACAGTTCGCACTATAATCACACCATAATATAATGACCCATGATGAACGATTAACAAACCTTGACATTACAGCAAAACAACATAGAAATACAAGTTTTTTATATGGGGAAATCCCCTTAATAATTTACGTTTTGTTTTTATGATTTGTTGAGACATCTACTATAATATACGATTTTAGCGTATAATTAAAAAACTACTACTACAGCCCTTTCAAAGTAGGACGGCCATTACTGTTGGCTTAGCAACATTATTTAATAAAAGAGGTAGGCACATGGATTTTTTTTTTTTGAGTTTTCTCTCTACTTTGTGTAGCCCGACTACTGGAATAACTCCACCCTACAGAATATCGCGGATAAATGACCTTGCGTTGTGTTCCTTTGGTGAGTAGGGTTTCTAGACCTCATTGGAAAATGGGGGTTCAGAGTCGGTAATGCCTGGGGATACTCTTACCTCTGATGTTACTACCGTCCACCAAGCGAGCTGTATGCTTATTTGCCACATTAGTTGTACCTATAAAAAAATAATTTATTTTTAACAGGACCCTAAGAAATTTGCTATACTTATTTACCTTTTAGTTCTTTTCCATTATCGTCGCGGAACACAATATTTCGGCCCAATGTCCGTTTCCACAATATTTTGGGAGCAGGAACCCCGGTCGCTGTGCAGCGAACCTCGACGGAACCACCCTCAGACGCGTTTGCCTCCGAACCGTCGTCGTCAGCTATGTCAGGCGGTATCACGACTGATAAATTACCCATCTGCCAATGAAAATAATTATTAGTCGTAAGTAATAGCTAGCTAGATTCAATTCACATAAACAAAATTGTGTATTTATACGTACGCACGTAAGAATTTATAATTCTTTGGCGTAAGAATATAAAAACAGCTCTAATAATTTTATTCCATATGCCAAAATAATGATATTAGCCATCAATGATAATAATATTAATTGATTTTACTGACTTTTACTTTCTTTGGTAAAAATAATTAAACGTTTTATAAATAAACATTATTTTCATTTGATTAAATTTAATAATTAATTATTAATAAAAACAATTTGTTTATTTATACAACGTGAAATTACTTTCAAAGCTTATGCACCGGTAAATTACTTTCGTAGCTCTCAATTTTACCCTCTACCGGACTTATCAAAATAAATATAACTTCCATAACCTTGATCAGAATACTATAGACAATTGCGGAACATAAATTTGATATTATTTAAATTAAAGAAAGAGATTGTGCACGTGTATTATAAATATTTGTATGTATCATTACGCCAAGCCTATATCGATTACTACAATAAAATTATATTATTAAGCAGAACACAGCCTCCATTTATTTCCATATTTAAATTTAGAGTACTCTAAATGAAAGGTACGCGTACCCGTTAATATTTTGTCGGCGTATATTAATTAATTACAGTAATATCACACACGAGTTTCTAATTAAATCACCTCGTTATATTTCTAGTAATTACTGTGTACCGAAACACACTGTACTGTTTATGTGTCACTACAAATTATTTGTAGAAAATAAATATTCGTCAGAAAACGGCTAGAAAGATTTTCATGCATAAAATGTGAAAAAATATTTTCAAGTGTTTTTAGCCGTACCTGTTACACATGAAATAAAAAAACAGTAAGTGTATTTACTATATAGTAACTTGTACTGGAATAAAAATGTGTTTCAGTATTATGTAGGATAGACTAGCAGTGTCACGAGCTATTATATTTCCGCTGCGGCCAATCAAATTTATTATTCCTTCAAGATAACTTATTTTGTTGTCAATATGGCTTATGCCTATGTAGACACAATTTCGTCAAATGCCAAACGACAAATAAACGTTTAATACCGAATCCACACCTTTGCCACTTGCCAGAAACATCCAATCTCTGCAAACGCTGGGATAAAATAGGCAAGCCAAACATCGGTATCCAGATCCACAAGTTTGCGAGTGTGCTGTGATAGTGTGGTTTGGATACGCAAGCATGACGGAGGTTGACCTAGTGTCGGTTATAATTGACGTGGTTGAATGCAACCGCGAGCCCACGTCGCCCCTCTAAGGCGACTGAGGTACACCATGGAGTTTTAGTGAGTAAGAGTCTCACATAATCACTCGTCCTCCCCATGACGCGTTTCTCCACGTTAAAAAAAAAAAAGTGTCGGTTATAATATCTGGTTTAACCCACTTTTGTTTTATAAAGAAGCAATATTAAACGAGAAGAGATAATAAGATACGGAATATTCGGCAAGATAGTTATAAATTTCCAAAAACCGTACCAGTTTTGTATTTCAGTTGTTTAATTCGCGTAAGCGGTACTATTCTAAAGTTCGGAAAGCGTGTGGATCGGGTATTAAAAATGGCAACTGTTCAGTGTACTGTAAAATAATCTAAAAACAAAACACATAATGACACAATACATAACAGTCACAATTTAAAAAATAATATGTTATGAATTCTGAAGAGATATTATAAAATTATATGTTAAATATATACACAAAAAGGATAGATATAAAGGACATGAACACAAGATATATAACTATTTTATACAATTTTAAATAAATAAAGAGAAGGACGAAAATAAAATGATTATAACACCACTGACTATGACTGAATCAAGACTATAAAACCAAATACCATTCTTTTATTTAACGCAGTATAGAACCTCCTTCTTATCAGAGTTAAAGTCTTTATCAGTCGTATAAAAAGTCATCTGGAACTACAATTTTAGATTTTGGTAAACATTTTAGATTCACCGTCTAACGTACGTGAGGAAGTCCCACGCTACCCAACTGTTATATTAATCGGGAACATAACCACTATAGTGGCAGTCGGACGACGACGCAAACAAAGGAAACATGGTCATTACAGTGCGCTCTCACGAGAAAACGACTAAAGTATCGCTTAGTGTCGCTCCCAAGAATTGAATCGAGAATTCTTCTGCAATTTAATTTTATAATTTTTAATAAAGCGTACTATTAAATTCTAGAATTGAAAATTTAATTATACTATCTGACCCGTGCGAATATTTTGCACATTTTAGAATATAAACAATCTGCTTAAAATATAGTTTCATTAGCATCAAGGCATTCCTAATGAAAATAGTTTTTAATCATTTTTTAATGAAAATTTTAATTTTATACTATTTGTCTATGTTTCGTCAATAACGGAGAACATAAGCTTTAAAATTATGTTTGAATCATTAATTTTGATGAAAAATTATGTGAGATATGATATTGCCAGGAAAACATTTTTAAGAGATAATATTATAATATAAGTGATACATAAAGGAGCATAATGTATTTCTGATAACTCTTGTACTAAATAATAACCATTTATTTGATTTATTGGTTAGTAATATGACGTTCGGTTTAAGAAAAATATTTTAGATATTCAAATAATGTAATTAGTGATATTGTTTTTTGATCTATGTATCTTGATCCGTTATATGCTGATTTCATTAGTGTATATATAGAGAGATAGTCATTTACAGACATTATTATTATTTACGTAATGATACATCACAGTATAATTTTGACAGGGACCCTGCTTGTTGACATGGTCCTTGCACTTATTATACTATTATTCGGCAAATCAGTATGTAAAGTGCTTTAAAACATTATTATAGAAACTTTTATTAGCCTTACTTAGTCAAAAATATGGGAGGACTAATTTTTATTTATTTCATATTATAATTAAGCAGGTCGTTTACAATATTTATAATACAATATACGAATCTTTGTAATAATGATTGTTTTTTTGCTATTTTAAGTATGAAAACTGAATGAAATATTGTCATAAAATCAAATCAAGATATCAATCAGTTTGATTTGCTCAAGCAACCTATTTAAACATATTGCAGACTAGCTGTGCCCGTGGCTTCGCTCACGTGAACTACAGAATGCTCGCGAGAAACTTGCTCGCCCGCTCCCAGGCTATTTTAAAGACATATATGCTTATTGTGGATGTTCCATAGAAGATAGATATATACACTCCCAGATTTTTTTGTAGGAATGTTTAATGTCTACAATTCTGTTTTACATTAATTTGATATATCTCTTATGGTTTACTCAGCGTAAGCTATTTAAGCGCCCGAATTGATTCACCATGACCAGTTTTTTTAATTGTGCGGAACCCTAATTCTTTTTCTAAGTTACTCCCTATAAATTTAGCTATCTACCAGTGAAAGTACCGTCAAAATGGGTCTAACCGTTTCGGAGATTACCCGGAACAAACAGACACACTGACAGTCATTTTTTTTTTAAATTGGTGTTTTGTTATAGGTATCGTATGTACTTTACTTTTTTTAGCGCCTACTCTGTTCACCTTATACTTTGCAGTAGTAGTTAGAGAAGTCTTACAAACTGTTTCTGAAGGAGTGCGCATCTGCTTCCGCACAGACGGCAGCCTTTTCAACTTGGCTAGACTTAAGGCGCGTTCTAAAGTCTCATACGCACTGATCACTGAGATCATGTATGCTGATGACCTGTGCTTCCTAGCAGAATCCCCAGACTGCCTGCAACAGCTGATGTCCGCATTCCACCATGCCTGCTGTAAGTTCGGCCTGAAGATCAGTGTCAATAAGACGGAGGTGATGTCCTCGGCTCGCATGCTCGCATGACCTGAAGTTGGCCACAAAAATATCTGTTTATATGGCAATCGTGCTGCCAAACCTCCTATACTCCTCTGAGACGCGGTGTGTATACCGTTGCCACATTCGCACTCTAGGTCGCTTCCACCTTAAATGCCTCCGGACCATCATGAAGATCAGATGTTCTGATACAGTGCGAAATACCGAAGTTCTGCGACGAGCCAATGTTGGTGGCATTGAGGCCTATTTAATGCGGCAACAGCTTCGGTGGTGCGGTAACGTATCTCGTATGGCGGAGGAAAGAGTGGTAAAGCGTATCCTCTACCCTGAACTGGAAGAGGGTAAGCAGAATCATGGCGGTCCCCTCCTCCGATACAAGGATGTCCTAAAGCGACACATGAAGAGATGCAACATAGAGCCTTCTCACTGGGAACGTTTGGCAGCACAGCGGTCGGAATGGCGCAGGATGGTGAACAGACATATACGCGAGTTCAAGGTTCAGCGTAAAGCTGTCCTTGATACCAAACGAGACCAGGTAAAAGCTCGCCCACCTGCTGCCATAACATATCATCATATGAACGGCTTACTCACGTGCCCTCAGTGCGCACGGAGTTTCACCGCGAAGATAGGCTACATAAGCCATCTTCGAACGCAATAACGCCATTTCTCAGACTAGGAGTCGAAGTGGTTGCTATGGCCAAAATCGGTCGGAACAATCATCATCATCATCGTATATACTTTCTATGCATTTAGTAAAAAGCTGTCATTTTGACATTACAAACAGATACTTCAATTTTATTAATTGTATAGATATGCAATTTTGCTTTTACCATTTTTCTGTATTTCTCATAGTTTCGAATTTGGCCATACAATCCCATTTCGAAAATCCAACGTGTATATTGTAAATGCGAAATTACATTTGAATATTTGTCAATCAATCTTGCTCAAACGTTTGAACGGATTCTAATGAATTTTGGCATAGAATCGATTATGTCGTGGAATATGATATAGGAAGCCTTTATAGCTTTATAATTTACGCCCGGTAGTAGTGTAATTTACTGACGAGTAATAGATAGTTAGCTAGATTTTTTATATTTAAGATTAGAGTTAATTGTAAATTACATAAGTTTAATTAGGTCCATAAAACGTAAGGTTACCAAATTAAAATAAAACTATTTATAAAAAATATCTGGGCGGTCGAACTTGCCTAGTAATCTCGCAAAAAATAACAGGCGTATGACGTTTCATGAATTTAGTAAGATCAATGTAACGTTATAATAGATAAAGGACACTTTAAGGCAAAAAAAATTATACCAATTTCTAAGCAAAATATTAAATATTCTTACGTAACCTCGGTTTCTTTACATTCCATACATCATGATAGGAATCTCATAGTTTATAAAGGGCAACCATACCTTTCTAATAATGTAAGAGCAAGGGTCCCTGAATGTAGCATGAAGACGTATTGTCCCCATTCCAGGGGTGAGGCGACTTTGACAAAATTCTTGGGACGAACGAACTGACTCGCGGTATTTGTTAGCCGCTGCCCCAGGTAAGTATAACATAAATCTTTGCGTTAATTTTTAATGTCGGATACAATATAATCTTGAATATCATTTACGAGTAGGTATATAAACTTTTTCCTTTTCTTAATTTTCTTATATTTCTTTACCTTAAATCTTCAATTTGCCACTATATACATTTTACCGGCAGCATAGTTGTTCACAACATTTTACAAAAGAGAAGACCTTTGAACGTGATGACTTGTCATTGGGTAACAGGTTCCTTCATCCATATAAATAATTTTTATGTTTATTTTGTTTAGTATATTATTTCCAAAACTTAACTCACTATTGTAACTAACGAGGTAAAATATATGTTTGTATTTACATGCCTGTTTCATCCTCTTAAATTAAAATGTATAATGTAATTTTTTTCATTATCCCAATTTTTTAAATAAAAAAGCAATGTTCATTTTGCTGCAATGTCGTAGTTAAGGCTGAAATCATGGAGAACTTCAGTACTCGATCGCCTCAGTAGAGCCGCTGGACTAGTTGGTCTTAAAATGAACATGGACAAGATGAAGATCATGTTAATCACCTCACCAACTCTCGTAAAAATCGGCGACTCTATGCTTGAAGTTGTCAGTGTTAATCTTTTACCTGGAACAAACTGTCCAGTTAAGTAAGTCCAACTTCGAGAAAGAGGTCAATCGTCAAATTCAACTCATGAAAATCTTCTAGCCGAAATACCGCAGTGCCTCAAAACGAAAGTCTCTGACGAGTGTAAGTTGCCAGTGATGACATATGGTACTGAGACATGGTCACTAGCGATGGGTCTGACAAAAACTTCATGGTCACTCAAAAGGCAATCGAGAGGGCTACTCTCGCAATTTTTTTTTTTGTGATCCAATCAGAAACTAGGAGATCCGCAAAAAAACTAAAGTCACCAACATACCTCTATAATATATCATACATGTTATATGAAATGTGTTCTGAAGAAAATCAAGGAATGCACGCGTCGCGTCGGCGAGGACTTTGACAAAATTCCTGGCGAACATTGCACGACTGTATGAAAAACATTCCTCGCATAACCGTATGCACAGTTATAATTTCAAATTCGTGTCATTTCAAACTTTGCACGTTCATTGTGAACCGGAATTCGAAAGCGAGTTGTCACAACTATAAGGCAACATTTTGTATATTTTCAGAGTTTCCTTAAAATGTAAGACGCATTCTCGTGTCTCGTGAATTATTTAAATTCGTAGTCGCCGATACGAAACTTGTAGCTATATTTACAACACAGTTTCTCCCAAAGGAATTGCCAAGGAAAGATTGGATAATAATTATATAAACTAAAACGACACTTATGACAGTGGACATTGTGCCGCATATCAGTAAGACTTTGTAAATGGAAAAAAATAACTCATTATTAATTGACATTTCAATTTACTGAGTCGTAGGAGATGACATTGTGTTCAACTGGATCGCAACCAATGTACCCGCCATACTGGCACGCTTAGGCGTGTCGCGTTCCGATGTATATCCAGTATCAGTTAAGGTGGTAGTAATCTGTACCCGATTGGATAACGAGCACCAGGTATGAGTGATAAACTCTTCACGGCGACTCACTTTTGGTTTGTCTCGTTTGGAGACTAAAAGGCAACGACGACCGTCGACGTATTGCCGATCTCTCAGTAGTCGTCGATGTGTTTGTTTTGTACTGTGGTTACTATCAGACACATTGCCATTATTTTGCCGTATAACATAAATAGCGAAATGTTTTCTCGTTATATATTCGTAGTTCAGTTTTACTTTTGTGTAAGCAAAATAGGCAGTTATTTGTACCTGCGCTTCAAATTAATTCATAGTTAGATTGCAATATGAGGTAAGCTGAGCCTTCTAGAAAAGTGTTAAGTTTGAGAAAGTTAATTTCCTAAATTATGTGTTCCTAACGATGTTATGTCGAAATTATATCCTTAATATTATGCATTTAGCAGGAAAGAGTTATAATCATATGTCACTTCAGCTGTTAATGATGTGAGATAATAGCATGGATTTGGTAACTCTAGAGACAACTAAAGCTTTGCGCGGCACATAACTCGTTCATTAAAAATGTCACACATATGCGTTTTATGTAGACCCTGAAGTAGAAAAAAGTAATTAAATTTAAAAGATTGAACGTAATTACAATTTAAATACGTATTTTAATGCGGTTATCTAGGAACGTTATTATTATAAGTTTACTAACAAATACGTCGTAATATGTAATCGTTATACAATTATTATTTGTTTACGTTGACACGTTTTTTCCATAGATTTAAGCTATATCTATGGTTTTTCACCCATTTCTTTATTGTTCAAGATATTATGGTTATAATAATACGAAGCAATCACAAGTAGTAAAAGGTGTGGTACAGTTTGTGCGATTTGATACAGTTATCATCTGCGACTGTGTCCCGTGGAATAATAATGAATAGCAGATTAATTGGTTGATGATGTCGCCGGATATGAAATGGTAGATCAAAATATAATAAACAATAATAAACTTAAATCTATGGTAAATTCACAAACATGGTAGAAAAGTGTACACAATGAGAAATAAAAAATAGTACAAGTAACAGAAATAGAGTTTGTAAAAACGACTTCAATTCTATTATCGGACAAACAGACAGACGCAGTTACCGACTATTTTTTACACTACGTATTGATAATAGTGATAAATCACGATATTTTTACGCTTCAATTTATTACTATTTATACCAAGAATTGTGTTTCATCTTTCATTGTAAACTCTCACGTTAGTTCACCTCGAAAAGACATCAGCAAGTGAGTTATTTAATTCCTAAGCCGACATCTAAGCTATGTTGAGATATGGGTAACTGAACTTGATAACATCGAGAGCTAAGGTATGCAAGTTAGCTTAGAACAGCTAAAGTAAGTTTTGATTGTACATGACTATCTCTTCTCAGTCGTGATACCGTAGATAAATCTCATTAACCAAATAACGACTTAGTTAAGAGTTTCATGTTAATTAATTCTTCTGAATAATAAATCTTCTTGTTCTATTTCTTATTCCACTCCAATAGGATCGCCGCAACACATTTTCCTCTTCCACTGTCCTCAATCAACTGTCATCTAATAATATACATATAATTCTTTAGATAATTCACCCATACCATTTTTTGGTTTTCCTCTATTCTTATACCCGTCCATCTTCCGAGTAATAAATAAATTGGATTAATTTAGGCCACGAGAACCAGAGTGGCCTAACCGCTTTTTTCAATAAATTGACCTATTAACATGTTCATCGTCTAGAATGTGCTTTTACAAAACCACAACGGCCTAAAGATATTTATGTGACACTAATATAGATGACAATTGGGTTTAATAACTTTAAATAAGTTAATAGGTTAATTTATCAAAACAAAAAAGCAAATAGGCTAATCTGTGTATTTGAAGATCACGGTACTAAATTATAAATGTCGGTAACCACTTTTAGCGACGACCGGTCTTAATGGATTGCATAAGAAAAGCTTTGATATTGTCGAACCAGTATAAAAAATACTTTCTTACTGATCCAATCATTTATAACTACAACCATTGACATACATAATAACAATCTCTGACAATTTAGACAAATAATAATAACATGAGGCTGTAATTCCGTGGTAATTAGCTTTTTACAAGGATGCACAAACCGGTATTACTTAATACTTCACTAATCGTTCCTTAAATAATTTAAGTTGAATTCATTTTGTTACGGAATTAAATAATTAAAATTTACTAGAGGTCGCCCAATCGTCGAAATTCGACCAGCGACAATTTGGTTATAGTATCATCATTGCAATATGGACGTAGGAATAATGAATGTATGCTGACACTAAACAATCATCCAGCAGCCAAACTTCAACTCTAACTATGAGCGAACTCGACCGATTTCCAAACCGGCCCTCCACATATCGACAGCGAATTTCAAATATCGTAATCTTGGCAGACATCGAAGAGATAGCTGCTGCGGTTTCGCTGTATTCTATTAGTGCATATTATTGTTATATTCATGTATACAGGCAGCGATTACTCTGACTGATTCTACCATTATCGAACAAAATTGCCAAAAAACTTTAATATAACATAATTTAATCATGTGATTGGTAGTCGCGCACGCTCTGATATGTGGGGGTCAGTTTGTGGGTGTTGGCTAACGTGTTTCAACTCCTTTGATTCGGTATCAATTTACCGCTCGGTATCTGTACTAGAGCGATCTCAGGCCAACTCTATCAAACTTCAGCCTACGCGCCTGAACTGCCCGTATACATATCAACGTTTGGACGATCAGTTCCAGGGTTAGACGATTGTGTAGTGCCAGCATTATAGTATCATTTGCCTTCACTTTTCACTGAGTATCAATGTCAATGTTTTGTGGGATCTAAGTTCAATGACACTGGGCGGAGTAGTATTCGTAGTATTATTTAATTCAATGTATTTGTTTGTAACACATAGTGTATATAAATTTTAGCTTTCTACACTTCTTCTCCATATAAACTTTAACCATGCCACGCACGCAAATATGCTTAAAAAGAAGTCCGGAAGATTTCTCCTCACGTATTTAATATATAGATTAAAAATTTAAGAAAATTCAGTATGTTTTTTCTTTAAATTGTGCTGATTAGTTCACAAAATGCAATTTCAATAATTAAAAGAAAACAAACCAGTTGAAACGAAAATTATTAAAAAATATTCATTCAGATTTTTTTACCCATTTGAGCTTTAAGCGTTTTGTACGGATGCCGAAGGTACAACTTAAAATTATGTATTATATTCCCATGTATTTAATCGTAAAGGAGATAATATCTCCTTTTGACTTATTATATAAAAAAAATCACAACCATATAATAATATAGCGAAAACTTCGATTAATAAAGATATTTTCTGGTAGACACTATAAATATTGATGTATTTTCGAGACGGCTTTCATCTTATTCAAGCGTGGAGTGGCAAACCCTTATGAAAAAGCAAATACTTGAGTACGGCGCGCACCTGTAGCCCGACACAACAAAGGAATGCTGAGTAACGCCTGTCGATTTTTCGGCTAAAAATAATTCACTTGTTGATTCTGTTCTTTAGCTTTTCACTTATTTTCCTTTCGTGTATTATATATTGTACTCCAAATGACCTCATATAATATGTCTAGCAAACTACTTTTAGTACACAATAATAAACTTCACAGCTCTTGGCTTCGTTATTTCCCCTGAGACAGCTTGAGCGTAAGGCATTTAAAATAAAACGAAATTTTATAAAAAACTTTTCACATAAGGAAATAACTAACAGAAATTTTATTTTAATTTGTGATTGACTTACTACCATACTTTATCTTAATAGCCTTCATAACAAAAAGATAATTCCTACAGATAGACTTTGTTGTCGATTTACTTAGTCTATTAAAAATTACACAAAAGTTAACGGAAAATTATCCAATTAACCTACAAATAATAATCTTCTAAGCCTTATAAATCTAATATAGAAAGATAAACTGTACAACAATATTTAGAAGCCGGGGTTAAAAGGCTTAAACCTCCGGCTTTATAATGTTATGAAGGTGAAATAATTATGTAACAGACACAATGGGTTCACATTTTCAGCCCGAAGGTGAATTCCTGTGAACAGTCTGACAAATTCCTTAGGTGGTAGATACTAAGTATATATAACGGCAGGCCTTAGTTGCGACATCGAGGCAACTATGTGTCGAAGAATGTGTTTATAGTGCCAAATATGAAGCTCCTTAGCAGCTAAGGAGAAGTTATCTCCGCTTAAATATGTTGCCGGTATTAACGAGGTAACGTATATAAGTTGTATTGAACGAAATTGTTAAACCATAAATGCTCTCGTAGTTTCAAAGTAAGTATAAATTATTAAATTAGGATTAACGTAAATAAGTTTATGGTTTCCTTTGTGAAATTCGAATTTCAAAATGTACTTCAGGTTTCCAACAAAATATACCACATATAGTCGTGGTAGTCGAGTGGTTTAGACTAGCGGAATATCGTTTCGATGTCCGCAGGTTCAAACCCCAGCATGTATTATAATGATTTTTTTCGTAATTTACGTAATGTTACTTATTTAACATGATAAGACTATCGGCTGACGGCAGAAGGAAAACATCATAAGGAAACGTAAACATTTCTTTAAAATATTCTTATAGTACTTAATAATGTATGTAGGAAAATCGTAAAACTGTGGATTTTTCGATGTTTGAAATCGTCAATACGTCGTTGGCAGGCGTGGTGATGAATTCCGTGCCATCCTTCGGGAAGAGATTTTTGGTTGTAATATTTTTACATAGTTATGGAACACTCGCTGTCGACTATATGTCAGTCACCAGGAACACAGTAAATACCCGTGGCAATAATTAAGTAACTTGGTTCAACACGACGCGTTTCTTAATCGATATTAAGATAAAATTAAGACTAAGTAAGTAACATTAGTCATGGACTTTTAGGCCGACATGACCTCAGAAGAAACTATTATTTTTAGATTATATTGGACTCGTACTTGCCTGCATATTGTAAAAAAAAGCAATCCTAAAAAAAATTTCATATCGCGCTAACCTAAAAGATGCCTATTCGATTGAAGACTTTTAATTTCTAGTTTGGCGAGAAAACAGATGACGAAAGTGTTAAATTCCTTAGCTGTTCTCATAATATACAATACGACAATGCGAACCGACTTGTGCGAATCGAAAGAATGTCCACCACATAATGATGGAAACCCTCAAGACGTCTAGTTGATGTGATAGAAAATTTTGAGTTGAATTATATCCTTTAAATCCTGTGCACACTCTTATTAATAAGTAGTCACTTCATTCTAAGTATTCACTTTCATTTCATTATTTATACTGTCACTTTTACCCACTTATTATTAACTTAGAATTAGATCATATTGACTGTTTCCTCATAGGTCCTAGCTGAGATTTTTTATGTTATTTTAAAATTAGTGCCAGGAAAACTTGAATAACATCAAGTTAACACTGAAGGTAATTTCCAAGTTCTCACAAATAGACATTAATAATCACGCAAAATAGGTGCTTATAGATGTCAAGTTGTAAAAACTTATCCCGTGTAAGCCTGATGGTCATAAATAATAAAAGATAACTTCGAAAGTTGCAAACACAGAAGAATATCGAATTACAAAAATATTGAAGATATTAGCTTATTTTTAAGTTTGGAAGAGATAGGTTTAATCGAGACTTTTTCAAGTGAGTTAAATTACCTACATGCTCTTAAAATATAACTATTTCATCAATAATTTGGTGTTAACAGATGGCATGTAGAGGAGATGTGGACTTCTTAGGGAAGTAGTGGGAGTTTGCAAATAAGCTCTACTTTCAATTTCCGTACAGTCCATTGCATATATTTGAAAGAAATGCTGAGTCTGCTATTCGCCTACGGTCATATAATGAGAAAATATGGAAATGTCTAAAGATATAATAATAATACATAGCCCATGTTTCCAGTTGGAGTACGAGTCCAGCGCTGTAAACATTTCGAAAACGGCACTTTAATCCTGGTCATAAAAGTAATCCGCTCATAAAGTTACGCGACGATGGACAACATAAGGGTAGGGATTTACTCTCACAAAGATTTCGAAATAATTAAGATAAAATACCAGGGACTTTTTGTTTGTAGCTCGAGCCGTAGATTCTCACTCGTTTTTCAACGTTCATATACTGAGTTAATCCCGGAGTATGCAATAAAGCTGCTAAAGTATTTGTGTTCCAAGCGAAATTACCCGTATTGAAATTACCCTTCGGCGCTGAAAACCTACTGAAGTCTTATTTATACCCGAGTATTATGCAGACTTATCCATATTGTTCATATGTTTAAACGTATAACTTACCTACATTATAAACTTTATAGCTATTCGTATTTCGAAAAACTTAAACTTAATACAAACGAACGAGCTCACAGTCTGTTACCGTATTGATTTGCAATAATAAGATTGCTTTTGTTTAAGTTATGCAAAGTATTCGCTATTAAAATGGATTTAAATCGTTCAGAGTTTGATTTCAACTTCTGAGGCCGGAAAATTTCAAGTTGTTTCGTCTTAAAAATATTTTACATACCATATAGCTTTAACGTATAACAATTCTCATTTTCTACTTTATTTATTCAGAAAATATACAATTTGTTACTATTTACCATAAATACCTTAGTTTCACTAAAATAATTAAAAATGATTAGATGCTTGGTATTCAAGATAAGATTTATTGGATAGATCATAATTACATGATAATTTTGATGAAGGCAAGGTCAGGGCACTTAGAAATAACTGGATTCAGTTTTTTTTTTTTTTTTTTCAAGAAGTAGTTGGAATATGCAGGGTAGGAAGGTTGAAAGAGGGCCAAAATAGTTGGCAATCGCGATTCTCGAATCAAATCGTCCCGTTTTGAAACCCTTACATTTTTGTTACGTTATAGACATTATAGATTACAGAGTACATTTTTTCATTTGTTTATTCTTTTGCTCATAATTTTCCTCTAGCAAAATTGATGTTAATCTATTCTAGGATATCGTATTATAATAATATAAACTTATTTTATGTGATAAAATCATAGAGATATAATTAATAATTATTGTATTATGTACTAACTGTGCCCGTGGTTCCCCTCGTGTGGACGACAGAAGAAAGCTCAGTGCTTATAAAAATCGTAGAATTTTAAAACTTTAATAACTTTCTATGTAATGAAGATATCGTGATTTTTTTTATAAATCACAATAATAGATAGAGTATTTAAGGAGTACAACAGTTTTTTTAAATCAAAATCTATCCAATAGTGTTTGCATGATACGCGCACAACGGCAAACCTCAATCATTTTATTTATATACAATGTGTATTAAAAACCCCAATGACATTACCAAAAAATATATCAAAATTTTATTTATTATGAAAATAAAAATGTTATTTCGATTTAAAATTAACATATTTAGTTTTAGTTTCCCTAAAATTTAGCAAATTTTTAAAACATGATAACACCGTCGCCAGATTCAACCCGCGCGGCGCGGCGCAGTGGTACGTTTGATCGTACGGCGGTATCCTGCGACGCGCCGCCTATATTGCCATGTAAGTTTCCTCATTTAACTAATTTTTTTACATTTTATTAGGGTTAATTTATTTACTTATCACCTGAGATAGATAACATAAACAGAATATAATCTCGATAGCGAATAACACCTTAACGGATCCGACGGGGATTTTAATACACACTGTATAGATAATCGAAATATTAGCCAAATCACAGTTAATTGACCAGTATGAAATGTGACCCGAATGAGTTACTATTTTACAATTGGTATAATTTCCATGCTTCTAAAATAAGTCATACTTAAGTCTTATACAAAATAAATATATTTTGATTGTTTGATACTATCCATTCTAAACCACACTACTTTTTACCACGGATGACGAATCCGTGGAGAAAAATGGAAAATGACTGTGACAAATATGGTCCACATGACAACAAGTCATTTTAGTAGATATTTTAAAAATAATTAATTACCACTTTGATTTAGGCGATAGTATGTAGTCTGTACGTACTGTACTTTGTTGTGTTGTACTGTACTTTGAATATAATTTACTTTATTTAGTGAATGTGGGAGTTATATCTGCCAAGTTAAAGTTAGACAAACTAACATTTTGTCGACAATAGCAAAGTTGGAACTCGAGTTCAGATTAAGTTATATGGAAGTAAGGAGGGATACGTACAGTACTAAGAAATGTGATAACAATCAATGTTATTTTATTATTATTATTTATTTAATAATAACAAGGTTTAAAATAAAAACTTAAAAATAGTCCTACAAAACTACCCTGAGCAGTTTGTCTGCAGGATCCTTCGGTAGTCTCGTTGACAATATTTCTATTCTATGGTCTGAAGAAGAAAATCTATCTATGTTGCAAGCTGTTGGTGATAAATGTATAACTGTGTATTTATTAGAAACCTTTCAGATAACATTCATTGTCTACCATTGGACAGTAAATATGATGATATAATTGGCGTTTATTCAAACAAAATGATTATAAGCAATAACTTAACAATTTAATTCTGCTAAAACGGGTTTTTTACTTTAGAAGACAAATGTAAATTTACAATGTAAAATACTAGTAACCGTCTACAACTTTCTCTATAATATATTAATGTTCCTTTAATCTATAATACCTGGGCCACCGAGCATCGCTCGATGTCCTATTATAACAATAAAAACACCTATCTAGGTTTACTTGGAATGTAAAACATTATCTAAATACAAAGTTTCATCGAAATCGTTAGAGCCGTTTCCGAGAAACTAATTAGACATATATATATATATATAAAAGATTTGCTCACTAATAAGATAAATAAAATAATTGAAGTTTGTCATTCTACGAGCATCACGCAAAACTATTCATATATTTTGATCATTTTTTTCTCTATTACTTCTTATACCCTTCATCCTTATCAAAAAGAAAAATTATCACGATATCTTGATATAAACCACGATAACACTGCTAGTTATAGTATAGACCTAAAAGCAATAAAACATATATGTCAACATGTATTAATAAAGAAGAACGTAGCTATGTATCTATAATTGAAAGAATTTTCATAATCGGATTAGTAAGTCCAGAGATTACCTCTTACAAACAAAAACTTTTCCTCGTTATAATAATAAGTTGATATATTTATCAAAAATATTAAGACAATATTGGAGATCAAAAAAGACTAACAGGCGTCGGGGTTAACCTAGTAAAATATATAAGCAAGTGTAGATTTTGTCGAAATACGATCTTGGTAAGTAGAAAAGGGTTAGGGTTACAAAAAAGACGGTCGTCCATCACCGCCTCTGTCAACGGAGCCCGCCATCAATGCCGCAAAAACAATTAGTGGGTCAATATTTATTTGATTGCTCAATACCAACTCACGATGAATGATGACCGTTAAAATCGTGATTTAATCACGTTTTGTTGATAGAAATGGATTATTCATTTTACATTGAATTTTTTATTATTATTACTCTTTTCAAGCTTTTTGCTACAGAGCAATAAGAGATCTTCAAAATTCTTTGAAATAAATATCGTATATATTTTGACATGATATTATGGAAATATTAAATACATCGTATGAGCTAAAGCGAATCAGCGATAAACTGATTGATCTTTGGGCTAAGTATCTCTTTTTTCTCCTAAATCAGCAAAAAAAACTCCATGGCATTTGATAAGTAAGTACTTATAACGATCGACAGAATTAATTTTTCATATTTTATTATATCAAAGCGTAATTGTGTTATCTTACAGTTTAACGGTAAGATAAGATAACTTTTTTTTGTTTTTCGTTATAGGTTTAGTGTTGTGACCATAATCTCACCTAATCTAAAGTGATGATGTGGCCCAAGATGATAGCACACTAAGCCTTGTGGAAAACTAGCTCTCAAGTGCAGGTGCCGGAAGTATTGGTGCTTAGCGACTAATTTTTAATACTTAAGAACAAACTTTTGATATGAAATTTTATTACCAAAACTTATAGTAAAAAAAAGGGTGCTGGCAACAACAAACTGGCACAGCCTTAATACTAGGCGTAAACACGTAAGTAGTAGCCAGTCTATTATTTAATAAAGTAAATTATTAAAAATTAAACAAAAAACCGACTGCATAAACCCCTTGACAAAAAAGAATAAAACAAGCTCTATAAACTAAAGAATTTTGTGTTGTAAAAAAGAGTACAGTAAATTGGTCTTAACCAATTTATTTTAAATCCGTGTTTGCATATTAAAATTCTGTATTATTGTTTCTGTTAATATAATAGCGCAAATAAATAAAATTGTAGTATCTGTCTGTGATTCCAAAATAAAGGGTTTAATGAAACTCATGGTCTAGGAAAAGTATTTAGCAAGAAAATGTGCTGGTGGTCGATATTTAAAATTGTAACGTAATTGAAATTAGAACAATAATAATAATGAATAAACTTTGAACATGGCACACGCCGGCCGCTACTGCGGCATACTCGCTACGCTCGCTTGGCTCGTGCTTGTGCTCATCACAAAATACCTAAAATGCTCGTCGCTCTCTTCGGTAGTTCCTCGCTAATAATATATCTATTAACAAACTATTGTCTCGACAAAAGAAATATATCATGTGAATAACAGCTCAATCGGTCAAGTCGTTCAGAAGTTATAGAATCACTAACAGACGCACACAATATTTTATATATTGCTAGCTGTACCCACGAATATAAATGTATCTAATAATCTATATATCTACTATAGTAATATCTAAGGAGTAAAAAGGAGTGGATGTTGGAAGAAGGTATTGATGTTGAAATATATGTGTATAAAAGGTAAGAATAATAAGATGCCAGCTGTTAAAGGAGAGTGAAAGAGAAAACATTTTATTACAATCTTACTTGGGTGGTATAGAGGCAAGAAGAAGCTTAGAGTTGGTTAATTTATACCCATATAGTTACGATAACAAAATTTTTGTTCCTGTTTTAACTCTTTTATTTAATTCCCAGGCGTCCTACTAAAATATTATATAATAGCCTATGTCACTTCCACAATTAAGACGAATCTAAGAACATCTCATATGCCAAAATCCATCAAGGAATTTAGGCTACAGAGCATGCCAAAGAAATAGACATACATACATACACTTGAAATACATAACTCCTTTTTCGCAGTCAGGAAAAAATAGTAAAAAATAAAATTTTATTAAGATATTCTAAAGATTCTAAAATTACAAAAGCATATTACCGGTAACAGGTAATATCAATGATCATGTAAAGTGGTTTTACTGTGATGAAAAATTACGATAATATTGAATCTTTCTGCAAATGATAGCAATGTCTGGAAGTGATTTACTACCTATATTTATGCACAAAATGTTTACCGCTTCGATTAACGTCAGTTCGAATCCAACATTGAGCCCGACCTTTCCGTGACGGAAAATATCGTAATGAAAACTAATACATGGAGGTATTTTCTATTGCCTGTCTTTTTTTATACAACGGCAAGCATACGGCCTGCCCGATAGTAAGCAGCTACAGTAGCCTATGGACGTTTGTAATCAATGCCAAAGGTCTAGCACGTTACCGACCTTGAACACCAAGGACCTCTGGCTAGCTACCACCTTGTTGCAATCTGTTGCCGAGTACCTATAGGTGTATTCTAGCATCTGCACTTGAAAACCAGAACTCCTCTAGGATTTCCACATAGTCACATAACACCAAGAGAGATTGTGAAACTTATATTAACATGAGATAAAAAACAATAAAATACTAAATATTTAAATGCCTATCTATTTATATAAGTGCATAACAAACAGCCTTATTAGGATTATCATAAATCAAAGTTTATTGAAGATTAGCTATTTGGAAAATAAATCGGTATTACTCACACTTCTAATATAAAAAATGTTTCTTATGTACATGTACTTTATCCCAATTTACTTTTACACTTAGAGGTGTTACAAGGCAGCCAATGCAAATAGAAAACGGGCTTTTTACCTCCGCGCCGTAGTAATACCAGACCTAAGCAAATACGGAACCGGGAGAGTGTAGCGAGCAGTCCCTTTAAGGGGTAGGGTATGTTAACCTGAATTAGAGGAAAACTTGCTTTTAGGGATATGTAAATTTAAGGCGTGTAGGTAAGTATGGCTTACTAAGCCTTTTTTTAGTTTGGATGAATATCTTAATTAATGTATTTTAAGATTATTTTTTCAATCTACATTATTCATATTTTTATATATTACTAGCGGTGCACCGCGGCTCCGTACGCGTTTGTTACGCAATAATTAATTACACCTCGTAATTTTGTTTCTACTCATATTAATAAGAAATCTTATAGCCCATCAATTGAGGAATCACATATATTTTTCATGCATTCCAAATTTCATTAAAATCGGCTGAGACGTAATACAAATATCGTTGAAGGAAAATATCGTTATGAAACCATAGCATGGTGTTAAGGCTTTTCCTTTAGCCAACCTGGCTAACTACCACCCACAAGTTGAAAATCTGTCGCCAAGCACCAATAGGTGTTTTCTGCACTTGAAAGCCAGTTTTCCACTAGGCTTAGGGTGGCCACATTGGGCCAAATCGTCACATAAGATCAGGTGAGATTCTGCTTGGTAAATAATAAAAAAAATCAATATATTATTCAAAGAAATCATCAGCACGTTGAAAATATTACTGAATACCATACCATACCATATTTGGTAGGGATAAATGCTCTTTGATGTTACTGTTTACAATCCCACGAAATTTAGAGGATTAGATTTCTTGCAGATATCTGAGTCCAAATTAAATTTCAGAGCAGTAACTGACCTAGAAAGTTGATAATGCTGACACTATTATTTTCTCTTCTACAAAATCAGGACACAGTATTAAGTTCTTCTTAGGTAACGGCTTTATGGTGACTTAAACTAATTAAATTTAGAATACGGAATTAACGCGAAAACATTCAGAAAGTTAGTTCTGTCGCATGAAGATGTCGAGGTGGCATTATACCGCCTCTCTTTGGCTAAAGGCTACATTCCGTACATGTTTCCTATCCATAGTCGTAACTACTTTAGCAATGACAAATTTAAATAAAACTACAAACACATATGCGTGTGAACCTTACAAAAATTTACTGGACTTCAAAAACGTACTTAAAATGATGACATTACAAACGTTTTAATAAATATTAATAATGACATAAAAATTACTAGAGTAAACCGTTTGTTAAAATCAATAAATATATCAGCTTCAGAGAAAATCAAGTCGTTTCAAAGAGCTCCATATCACCTTAGACTTAAATTACCAGGTCTGCCCATATATACCGGTGAATGTAACATCAAGAAAAAATATTCCAAAAAGAAATGAAAATTTTGTGATGATATTACATGGTGACATGATCTCTACATAAGACGTAGATTTCAATCAAGGTCACATCGCAATTTCATTGTCTCCGATATATCGCCTGAATTCAAATTATAATTATTTTAATTCAAATTGTGTGACAACAATATATTTATATTATCAAATACTTGTTGAGTAACTTCTTCTTCTTACCTTTATTCCACCTAAGTAGTGTTAAGATAACATTGTTTTTATTAATTTACTCTGTAATCCTTATTAATCTCTCCTCTCTCAGCTATAGTATTCATAACTTTAATACATATGTTATGATTCCTCAAACAATCCATACATACCTTCTTCGTTTCTCCTCTACTTCTATATGTGCCCACCTTCATACTTAAAACTCTTCTAGTTATATAATTTTCATTCCTCGTCATAAAATGCTCATACCATGCTAACATATAATACCTAAATTTCTCTGTCATTGGTAATATTTTCCAACTTCCTCTGATATACTCATTCCTAATCTTATTCATTCTAGTTAACTCACTCATCCATCTTAATATTGCATCTCAGCCCAGCACTCAGATCTATACATTACAATATGTTTTATAAATTTTATCCTTAAGTTTCAAAGGCAATCGTGGTTCACATGTAATCACCGAGACCTGTCACCATTTCGATTTGTTAAATTTCGACGCCACTTAAATATTTTTATTCATTATACATACTGTTTGTATTCTATTCTGTAATAAAGCATAATACTAAGTAAAGTTGAGAAACATATATTAAACTCCATAGAAGAATAGATAACAGGGCGAACCGTGAATCATATTAAGTGCTCTAAGTCAAGACAGTTTCGTTACCACTTGACTACACCATTAACTAAATTCAACATTAAAGCTTGCTCATTTCTCCAATGTTAAAATAACAAGTAGATATTCTCATTAAGACAAAAATCAATGTATTTCTATGATACTAGGAGTATGCTAAGTATATATTATTTTTATTCGTTCTATTATCGAAACTCATTCTAAATTTTATTCCCAAACTATTCAATAACCATTTCAGGTTTTCCTCGGCTTCAAAATTTATTTAATACAGACATTCGATACTCTTTGTGGATACCTACTTAGGGAGCTCGAGATCTTATTTACTGCATATTCTTCGCGCAAACGAATTGAAGTCGTCTAAGCTTAGAGATAAATTCGGTTCCGTAACATTATTTTTATCCTTATTCGTTTTCCTTTGTAATACAACGGCACTTGTCTGTGTGCTTATGATCTTATTTCTAACTGGAATCAGAACATACTCGTTTATTTAATAAAAATGTCACAATACAACTATGAAATATCAACCTGAATTTAAGTCTAAATGAACGGTCAGATATAAATTATATACTTATTAACTAACTGAGCCCGCGGCTACGTTATCGTGGACTTCAGAAGAACGCGTAATGATTATAAAAATCGTAGTTTCTTAAAACTTCAATAACTTTTTCTTGTATCAAAATATATTTCTGTTTTAGTAATGGAGTAAAACAAAAAAAAATTAATGAAAATTTAAACAGAATTCATTTACCACATATTAACAAAATAGTTTTACGTTTATGAACGACTCAATCGAAGAAATTATTAGAGTCAACTTAAGTTCTAGTTCTACTGGCAAGGTTTTATATATTGTAAATTATTCATCTGCATTTCCGGCAATAGAAAAACCATGTCTTTTCTTTGTGAAATTAGCACAGAAATACGACGACTTAATATTGTTTCACCCAATTGGCTTGATATTAAGCAACCTTTGAATCATTTCTACAACGAAACGAACGAACCGATCAGTATCAGGCAAGAGATTTACATCAAAGTCGTCTGCTAAAAAATCAACATTTTTAATTTAAAAAATAACTATTAAATAGGAATATCACGGCAGTTAACTCTCAAGCACCCATTATCAAACTCGTAGTGAGAGCACCCCTTGAGTGATCACAACCACAAAGTATCGGAAGTATCAATAAACGTTTTGAATGGTTGCCAAAATTTGTTACATTAATTTCAAGCGCACTGCCGAAACAACAGAGCTATCCTATGAGTAAAATTGCCTCACGTTAACCAGCCAAAATCTACCCAAATCAAATTATGTCGATATAATATTTCCACGGGAATCAACATTTACAATATTAGGCCCAAATAATTAATATCTACATTATTGTTAAGTAAAATGTATGTATGAAGCACAATTTATATGTTACATTGTAATGTATATCGTTATATGTATAGTTCTAACAACCATACAAAAATCTATATAAAACGTAAATACAAACGTATATAATATATATATATATATGAAACGTTCGATATGATACTAAATTTTATTCGCAATCGGTTATAATCTAAAAGTTAAATAGGAAGAAGTAGATATGATCAATGAAAAAATAGTAAACCAGACCAGTAAACCAGAGTAATACCAATAATCCACTGGTCTAGCGGCTCAACTAGAACACCTTACTAAGAATCTTATGAAAAGCCTTACTAGCTCGACAAATTAACGCTACGACAGGACGAGAGCCTTTTAACTCCCTTAATTGCACTTCATACTCTAACCTATTAATAATTTAATAATATAATAATAATAATATAATAAATGTGAAAGTGTGTATTTTTGGATGTTTGTTACTCATTCACGCTAAAACGGCTGAACAGATCTCAATGAAATTTAGCACACAGATAGTCTATGACGTGAAATAACACATAGGGTACTTTTTACCTCGATTAAAGTCATAGTTTAACAAGTGTTATGCTACAAATATAATAAATAGAAAGTTTCTATGTTTGGTACTCAATCACACAAAAACGGTGATTTTTTTCGTTTGTCGTTTTCCGAGATCAGTCTGCGTATATCCAATAATACGCAGAAAAAGTCGCGGGTCCCAGCTAGTTAGGAATAAATATAGTATGCTATCCAAAGAATATATCTATAGAAGTATTATCATTATAATTTCATTGAAACGTCTTCTTGTGCAAAACATCTAATGACACGTTTAGAAGGGAGTAAAAGGATCCCGATGGAGCGTCGCTACGTGCCATTCGGCCGCTCACAGCACTCTCTTCCCAACATTTATGCTGAACGCTTCTTACTCTAATACACACACTCACTACTTTGTGTGTGTTAGTGTATCAAGTGTTTATACAACTTTTACAGCGTGTATGCTAACCTTATAAATTATTCGTGAGTTTAATAAGTGTATTTTTATTCATTGTTATGTCAATATAAGCTTTAGATCTTTCAAATCTGCCAGGCAGCCCGAGACGTCTCACAGCTTCCTTTAAACATTAAATTAGTCATTTAGTAAAAGTAAAAAGGTATTACGGTGTTTACATACATTAGCAACAATGGGAAGCTCGTAGCTAACGTAATGTTCAGATCATACCCTAAATAATGCACAGTAGCCATTATCCCCTAAAGGCGGGGATGGCTCAGGTAGCCTCATAATAATATTTATATCAACTTCACACCTCTAGTAACTGGTATATAGGAACGTCGAGAATGACGCCTGCAACTGAACAATTTCAACTATCTGTCTGCATACAATGTTCATGTTTCAATTTATTTAGTATTATTTTCAAGACTATATATTTTCACGTTATATACAACACAAAACATAACGTTAACAGAAGCGGAATAAGTGAGAATATGTATATACCTACCTATGTGTAACGCCGAAAAGTCAAGCAAATTTTTATACAATACGTTTCTAAACGCTAACAACTATCAATATATCCATCAGAATAAAAAGTCAAGTAATCGTTACTTCATTGATAAAAATAGATAGATTTACTAAGGATGAGACAAAAATAAACTTTTTGGTCTCATTTGGGCTCATTATATTTTAGGTTTAAAAAAATATTATTTTACTTCTTCAGGAATCATCTGCTGTGTAAAATAATCTACGTATTAATATATGTATTAGTCATTGTCAATTACCGGTCATTTGGCATAAGTTTTAACGTTTTATTTAGTTATCTATCACTAATAAAAGTAATCAATTGCAGTTTACTGCATCCCTCGCGTTTTACTTTCGGATTATTCACTGATGACTACTCCTACAATGTGATTAATTATTATTTTAAAAGTTAACTAACATAGTGGTATGATGTTTGCAATTACGATAAATACATCCGTTACTAACATTTGTCTAGGCAAGTGACGATTGAAAAATTCCGATAATGTATATTAAATAGAATACATTCAGCTAACTAATATGATTCTATCTAAAAATTGTTAATAATCCAATCAAACAAATTCAAACTTCGATACCATTATAGAAACCAGATATAAAATTAGTGTTGATCTGCTGGTAATTACTCCACGGAATTGATATAACATTAATCGATTCCCAGTACAATGACATCAAACTGCGGATATAACTAACACCTATACCTGAATATATGCATTTGCGGTAAAGGAAGTCGATATAGTAATTAATTATATATGTGAATAGTTTCGTAATGAGATGTTTAATATGCGATAATTTATGAGCGTAATATTTTACATATTATATCATATTATATGAAGTTTGTATCAGACGTAATAATGACTTTCTATATACCTATAGTTATAAGTACACAAATAAACTTCTTCTTTTTCGTATTGTTTAATGGTAATCTTTATAAACAAATCTGCCAGTTTTCATGTAGATATTATAATAATAGATCGGCGGAAAAGTTTCTTCGCATTTTTGTATGATAACTCAAAACATTTTTTTTTTAAAGTTTATTTACATTTATTTACAGTATATATGTGCCGTTTTGTTCGATGACTTTCTGCCATTTTGTCGGTAGAGACATGATTCCGTTGCTTGTAGAAAAAAACGCAATAAATAGTTTTGGCAGTCCTCTCTTGATGTTATCCTTACAGAACCTAAAGAATTCTGAAGAGACCGAGACAGGTGAAAATCTGAAGGTGCAAGGTCAGCGCTATTAAATGGATGAACTAACACCTCCCAGCCAAACTCTCTTAATTTTTGCTGAGTTGCTAAAGATGTGTGTGGTCTAGCGGTATCGTGATGAAAGACCACATTCTTCCTGTTGATCAATTCCGGCCGCTTTCTCTCAACTGCCTACTTTAATCTCATCAGTTGTTGGCAGTAGAGACCCGAATCGATGATTTTGCCGGTCGGTAAAAGCTCATAATGAACAATGCCCTTCCAGTCCCACCATATACACAGCATCACCTTATTTCGAGTTAGCCCAGGTTTAGTCACAGTCTGTGAAGCCAGGACGATCTTAGACCACGGCCTTTTTCGCACGTTCTTGTCGTACGTGGTTCACTTTTCATCACCAGTTATTAATCGGCGTTAAAAACGGCTCGGTTTCATTACAGCCAAAGAAATTTTATAACAAATTTAAACCTACGTTATGCGAAAACAGTTTTTCCCCGACCCTATATTTTTATGTTCTCAAAACTTCAAACAACGCTCTAAGAGAGGTAGGGCACAGAAATGTCTTTTGAGATTTCTCCCAACTTGGGGCGGGCCTACTGGTGGAATACCTCCACCCTATAGAAGATTGCAGCCGAATAACCTTGTATTTGTAAAGTAAGTAGTGTTTCCAGAATTTCTTAGAGTGGGCAGTTTCAAGTTCGGTAACACGCTAGTGAAGTAAGTGATATGTATGGTATTACAAGCGTCCATAAGCTACGGTAGCACTACCATCAGGCGAGACAAAAGCTTGTTTGCCACCTTCGTTGTATAAAAAAAAATATTGGCACTATTGTTAGAACTGGTCAAGGAGTTTTTTGGCAACTCAAATATCATGTTCCTGGTTATTTATTTCCAATCTACTTCATTTTTACACGATAACCACACTAGGCACATCGCGTAAATATAGGGTCAAATAACATAATTTTTTGAAAAAATAAACTAAAAACTAAAATCTCCACAAGTACTCTTTCTAGGCTTAAGTAATTTAGATAAAGAAGGAACACAATTCAAGGAATCCACTGGCTAAATATGCAAACGTAAGCACGTGATAATCCGTGCACGTTTCAATACATGCTGACGTTACCAATCGCATGCATAAAATTTTATATCAGCCTTTAGAAGTGCTTTGCATAAAACCAACGGTCACTGCAATTTCATTGAAATGTATTTACAAGTAAATGTATGAAAAATACAACATTGCATCTTACACGGAGCGGTGTACTGGAATGTATTGGCTTGAACTATTAGAGGTTCTGGTACGTATTTACGTATTAGGTACTTATCCATTATAACTTCCGTTAAAGAATATGTTTGAACTAAATGCCACCAAGTTCCTAAAGTATTTATAATAAACTAGCTGTGTCTGCGGCTCTGCTCGTGTGATCTACATAATGCCGTCGGTATTGGAGTGACCCCGCTTCCAACGACGGCGGTCGCCCGCCGGTTGTTTTAAAGAAAAAATCATATTATTTTATTTGCGCAGAACCCTAATTCTTATTCTAAAATAATTGTAGCACACGTAACTCCTTATAAAATCAGATATCTGCCATTGAAAGTCCCGTCAGAAAGGGTCCAACCGTTGCCGAGAAGAACCTGAATAAACAGATAGACAGGCAAGAATTTCTAAAATCGTTTCTTTTTTTTGTCATAAGTAGGTTACCTTATACATGAGAGCGTTTAGTAAAAAGCTATTATTTTAACATTACACACAGATGCTTCAAATTTATTTATTTGTATAGATTATTCATCCATTATTGCTGTATGTTAAGGCACGACAATTGCGTCCAATTGGATCACCTTAATATCCTCTTCCTTTTCCTGACTATTATCCCAATTTATTTGCCCTCCAAGAACTTATGCACCACACCGTACGGTTGTGGGTTGTCTCTTTTGTTGTGTTGCTCATTATTATGTCGTTTTTTTATTGTTCGTAACTAGGTAATTGGTGGTCGTCCACGGTCTCTTTTCCGTCCTCTATATTTATGACTCTTTTAGTCATATGGTCATCATCTCGCTTTATCACATACTCGTACCAGCGCAAACGGTTCTCCCTAAGTTATTCAGATATTTTTCAACTTTCACCATAATATACGCTATTGTAATATTGTGACATCCCTTTTTCCTTACAATTTCACCTATTCCTTGGGAGTACAACTGTATTCAAAATAAGCGCGCAAATCCGCCGCGTATTTGTTTATAAAACCAATAACGGTATAATGGCCGCCGCGAAACTGCAGTGATACACACGCTTCGCATAGTTTCGTTGTAAATTGCATAAAAGTATCGGAAACCTGGTGAAATACGTCTTTCTAGTACTCTAGTATTTAGCCTGTTCAAGACTTATGAGGAAGTTCAGGGTGCACCCTCGTATCGTGGCAGTTGCTACTAGGATACATGGCAAGTCCCCCTACTGCTCCTTTCTAAATCTTTACAGTCGTCGCAACCTCTTGGTTGTGATTAGCTTCAATTCTAGCATCCTAGAAACAGGTGGCTGAAATAGCTAGCTTGCTCTGATACACGGTCAGTATCATCCAATATACACCCATATACATTATGGTAACACTCGCTATGTTGGCATGCTTACTCGTGTCGCATTCCAGGATTAACTGGTGTATATCCAGTAATTAAACGGTATGGTAGAGATCTGCATCCGAGTGGTTTTTGACCACCATGCACAAGGTGATTAATCCATCATAATGACCTTATTTGGTTTTTCACGTCACTTCAGTCAATCAGGGAGGCGTTTGATTGTCGATCGCTTTTTATCGTCAGGTACAGAACCCAGAACTTTGACATGCTACGATTATAAACAAGCTATATTATATAAATGGAAACAAAATCCCGAGTACAACAAAAACACTTCACATTTTTTTTCTTTTTTTGATTTTTATTTACTTTTCAGACCTAGTAATTAAATATTATATAGCCTATGTTACTCCCACAATTAAGAGTACAGAGTTTGCCAAAGAAATAAACATACATAAACACATACCTACATACAAACACATACATACTCTCGAAGAACATAACCCACCTTTTTCGTAGTCGGGTATAAAAAATAAATTCACATTCAACCCTATTTAGAACTAGAATTACGTCACCATACATCAAATTCCATATATCGTGTAACTGCAAAAATCAGATTGCCGGAAGGACTATAATCCCGGGCATAGTATGCAAAACTCAATGCAGGCTGGCGATCCCAATCGATTGCATAAATTTTAATATCAGTAGAGGTCACAGAGTTCGACGCAGTGCTCCTGTTAATATCGCTTAGCTACTTTCTAGTCATCGTCTATACAATTAATAAAATTGAAGTGTCTGTTTGTAATGTCAAAATATTTTTTTATACTAAATGCATATGAAGGTATATACGGTGCCTATATAAAAAAAAAAAACAATTTTTATCTGTTTGTCTGTTTGTTCCAGTTAATCCGGTTTATTCCGGTTCATTGGCAGATAGCTGATGTTATAAGAAGTAACTAAGGAAACTTTTATTTTAGGAGAAAATTAGGGTTTCCGCACAAGTAAAATAAAACTGGTCATGATGAATCAATTCGGTCGCTTAAATGACTTAAACTGAGTAAACTTTAAGAGATATATCAAATTAATGTGCATTCATGTAAAAAGACCTACAAAAAAAAACAAGAGTATATGACTATCTTCGAAGGATCACCCACAATAAGCTTTATTAACTTTTAAAAAACAGGAAGCGGGTGAAGTACGATTCGCACTTGTGCCCGATCATCGACATTCTGTAGTCCATGCCAGCGTAGCCGCGAGAACAATTAACATTTATATAAAAATTCGTTAAGCTCCAAACATATTATATTATTGGCCTTCCTTCTTGACGGACTAAGGATTAAGGTCTTTTTGACGTTATTAAGGTAAGATAAGATAGTAACGGATGATGAAGCAAATTTGAGGAAATTAAGTCGTAAGTACCTAAGCGGGGCCCGACACATTTCCAGTCGTCGAAAAAAATCTAATATACCTAATATAGATATTTTCACGGGCTTAACAAAAACTGGTACAAAATTGATTAAAAAGAGACAATTGCATCAATTTTACATTGTTTTTTCTTTTTTTTATTATGACAACTGTGTTCAACTATAATTCTGTGAACGTTACATGGATAGAATATATTTCTAATTATCCTTCTAACCCTCAAAGATAGATCTAACAAGATGGCAGCGCCCTTCTCAAAATTCTCCAGGGAGTTTTTGTGGCAACTTAAATGCATGTTCGTAGTTATTTTTTATAATCAATCCAGTTATTGTGCATAATAATTACACTAAATTACGTATAATTCCGCCAACATTACATAGATATATAGAGCCAAACAAAAGTTTATTATTTAACGTAACGTAAGTTTATGAATTAGAATAAAAACCATAACATGGCCGATCAAGCTATGCCGATCCGAAAATTGGATTTTTTACCGATTTTACAAAAATAAAGCAAATGATTCACATTAATCAACCTTCTTTTGACATGTCAACTTAAAAGACTAACTTAACTCATATTAATTAATTATTACAAATTGCGCAAAATAAACTACACTAAAACCAAATAACCAAGATAGCCTGATCCCTATATTAAGAAAATGGGTTATTCGTTAAAATATGCATCGTGTAAAAACTACACCGGAGGGTAAAATTAAACACGGGTTTTTTGTTAATTGAATAGACATAAAATTACTTAAGAATTAAGAACTTTCTTATCATGATTTTTCATATAAACCCATTATCGTAATATTGAGATCAAGCTGTCTAAGTTATTAGGTTCTCAGTGTAGTTAATTTTGCACAATTTGTAATAATTAATTATTTTGACTTAAGTTAGTCTTTTAAGTTGACTCTTCACTGTTAATGAACAGTGTTATTATATTTATTCCACTGACCTGACTCATCATAGGATCCGTATTGATCTGGCACATATAGGTACCAGAGTCCTTTGGCTCCACATTGCTGATGTAGAGTTTCCAAGTGTTGTGACCGTTATGTGTCACGGACAGGCGAGGATTGAGAGTTACCATGTGTGTATGGATCGCCAAGATCGTCTTCGTATCTGATTTTATCCATGCTACCTGTAATTAAAAGAAAAAATATTAAATTTACTGGATAGTAACACTTATGTCCAACTGGTTGGCGACCACTAAGCACCATAGTGAAATGCTAAGTATTTCGGAGTCCGGGAACAGCTCGCGTATATCCAGTAATTAAGGGAGTTGGTAGGGATTCTGTACATGGTGATATTAGTCAAAGTGACTCCTATTTGGTTTCTCGTGTTTCAGAATTAGCCTGTGTATATTTGTTACCGAGCGGCTTGCAAACCGGAATGACAGCGAAACCAGCGATGGATTTATGATCTCTCGGTGGTTGCCGTTGTTCTTATTGTACTCTGCTTACCATCGGGCACATTGTCGTCAAATTGCCGTGATACTTAATAAAACATATAACATAATGTATAAAGCGCATGTAGGGTAACCTATAAATGTTATGATGTATGATTGTATTTAAGGCAATAGTGTATAAAACTAACAAGGCTAATGGTTATACTTTCGGACATAATTCACTGTCACTGACGCGCACGTCACACGATGCTGACGTGGAATGTTGTGCCATTCTTTTTCCCGGGCGCTACTAACGCTTCGTCTCTATAGCGTTCGACTGACACTTGATACATGGTTCAAACTACAAAGTTCATGTAAGGTGTTGGTTGTATTTATCTTTTGTGTGTATTGTTTTTTTTTTAATAAACGCAATATAAACGGTTTGATTACAGACTTAGAGCGGCTTGAACAGAATCCTTAAATTATCTTAAAACCGTTAAATCGGATTTAAGATTGACAGTTGCTTACATTTTGACATAACTAAATTTAATTGAATTTTTTTTGGTGCAAGTGACCCTTACTCTAGTATAGTAATGCTTTGGCTAATGTAGTAAACTTAGTAAATTCTATCCTTTCTATTATAAATGTTATCATATCATTTGTGAAGAGATGATGGCTCAGTGGTAGCATATTCGGATACCACATCAACTAAGATAGGTTCGAATCCTTGAGCTTTAGCTTTTGGTAAAGGAAAACATCGCAATTGAATCATAGCATGATGGTAAAGTATAATGTCAGGCATCTCTTAATTCCTACCTAGCTAGTTAACTCTCTCAAGGTGAAATTATGTAGCCAAGGGACCTATAGTCCCTCTAGGCTTAACGTATTACCATTTTAGCCACTTTGTACCAATATTATAAAGATCAAGATACATATTGTTTTCTTGTTTTTTTTTTAAACGCGCTAATCTCTAGAACTACCACTCGGATTCGAAGAAATATGTTTGCATTTATAGCCTATATATTGAGTAAGGTTATAGGCTATATAACTTACACTACGGCCCTAAGAAGTGGGGGCCTTGAATATCAAGCAAATAGACAAGTTATAGGCAAATACAGGAAGTAAAAATAACGATAGGGTACAGGTACAGTATACGCGATGCAGTAGATAGTTGGTTGAAAAAATTTATCTAGGAGGGAACAGTGGGGCACAACTAATCTTCACTAGATATAAAATTAGATTGTGGTCAAACGCATAAACTCATTAATTTAAAAAAAATACCTTGTAACTGCCAAGATGGTTCACGGTGCATGTGAAGTGAACATCTCTACCCTGCGCCACTGTCAAGTTTTCCAACGGAGACAGGAACTCAGGCTCCTGTTCGGTGTATCCTGAGACTTGCAGCTGACCTGTTAAAATATAATTTAAATCTTCTAAACAAATAATAAAATTGAAGTGTCTGTTTGTAATGTAAAATAACAGCTTTTTACTAAATGCATAAGTACCGTGCGCAATAAGTTGAGACCTGGGGCGGTGACGCCACAGACGCATGGTTGTACTGTGCACAAAAAAATATCACAACATGTTTCCACCCGCGACTTCGTCTCTGCTATTTTTTTTATTTAGCGAGTGTTGTACTCGGAACTCCCGTTGCCATATAGGTTCTTTTTACTACCTGATCAAAAGATAAACACAAATATTTGTTCCATTTTTCGTTTTAAAAAAAGTCCAATACTTTTAACACGAGATTTCTCTCTCCACTATGTAAAGTTTTACCCTTCATTATAACAATAAACATAACACACAAAATAACAATAAAATATAGCAGTAACTCTAATAACTATTACCGAAACAGTATCAAATAAGATTATAAAATCGGAGCGCGTCGTCGTTGCGTGATGTAAGCCAGTTCGAGACTCATATGTTAAAAAAATGGCGTTGCCTACAGTACAAAACAGGAGCTTGAGGGAAGTTACAGAAGTAGCGGGCGGAGGGTTGTATTCCGGGCGAGTCTCAACTTATCGCGCACGGGTAGTAAGTACACACATCAACGTCGTTTAGGAATTTTTCGGATTTTATTATTTTGTTATAAATAACATAAAACATGTATATATTTTCATAAATCACATTTATCATATTAGACTTAAGAATAAAACATTTTTTTGTATAAATATAATTTTATTTAATTAAACGGGAAAAATAAAATAACGGTAAAACGAACGATGAATATGTATTTCAAGAAAAAGTATAAAAAAAAGGAAATTATTCCATTTTTTGCAATTCTGCGAAAAATCAGTAATCAGTAAGAACAGACCACCCATGACGTTAACAACGGTTCTGAAACGGTTTTTCAACTTTTTAATCAAGTTATCAAACTCTTGCTGCGGTATATAAGCTGCTAAGATGCCAAAAAGTTGCTCTTCAGTCGCAATGTTTGCAGGAAAAATCTTCAAAGCCCTTCTTTGGAGCATATCCAGATCGTGCTCTATGAGGTTTAGGTCTGGTAATTGTGCGGGCCAGTCTAAGACCAATACGTCGTGCTTTTGCAGCCAGCTGGTCACCACTCGCGCTGTGTGTGGACGGACTTTGTCATGCCTAAGCGTAAATTCTTGGCACATTTGTAGCCGATGGGGATAGACTATTTGTACCAGCACCTGGAATTTTTCAACGGTCATGGTGTTTCTGATCCAAACGACGTCTGTTCTTCCACCAAAACAAGTTCACATCCATACCATATATGTCCCCTCGTGGTATGGGTGGACTTCCTGAGGGTTTTGCAGACGGCTCTCACGATCAGAAACTGTCCATGCATGTACTCTTCGTGAATCTGGATGAAAACCGAATCGGTACTCATCGGTAAACAACACTACTAACCACTTCCCGGAGCAAATGTTCAATGTAATATTCGTCCACAATTTCTCATCGTAGTGCTAGAGAACAAAGCAATATACGAGCATGAAAATTAGCTTAATGCATTCTTCTCCGGACAGTTTGGTTACTTACAAACAACTCTGACTGGGGCCTTTGAACCAACTGCATGGCTGTAACATTTGGTTGTATCCTCGCGACAACTTCCAAAATTTGATCTTCTCGTTGGGTAGTTATGCGCTACCCTCCTTAGTGTCGCTTTAATATTGATAGTTCATAACTGCCTCATTAGCCTAGTGATCATAACGCGGCTGCATCTAGATTCTAGTCTTAGACAGATAAAACATACCCGGCGATCTGTGGGTGACCTCTGCCTAACTCTTCGGAGTTACAGGCGTGATGGTATATTATATAACTTCATAGTTATGAAAAGTACGCTAAGCTCGCGAAGCGCAATTCATCATAGTGCGGAGTGCCGGTAAACCGACCGCGACCGTTTTGCTTAGAGGGATTTCTTTGGTCGCGTATAATTTTGAATGTGTTATATCTTGTATAGTATTCATTAAAATGCAAAACTGTTAAAAACAATTTTAATCTACATTACATGTTTAAGTTAACTAACAAACTTATCTGGATAAAGATTAATACTGAATTGGAGAAAATAGAAATGGTTACTGTGATTCAATTTTATGAGATAAACATATGCCATTGCGAACTTCTTTCTACGCTTTTTGAAGAATTACAATTCTATAGAACAATATTTTGATGTATCTGATAAGGTTTAGCTTGCGTAAGCCATGACGACTTGATTACAAATCATTGAATTTTCTCTACAATACAAAAACTTTAACTGGAATGTATTTATTGTATATAATATCAACCATCCCTTTTTTTTTTTCTAAATTATAGTGAAAACCGCATTTTAAGCCGTTATGTAGTTTAAAATATCTAAGCGTACAGAGTAAAAGACGGCGGGAAGGGACTTAATACTATGTATTGATGATAAATTGATAACAGATGAGCCCAATAGAGTGTCTGGCCAGTTCTTCTCGATTAATGCGATATTTCCGAACCGATAGTAGTTTTAGTGGTTCTCGGTGCCTGTTTAGGGCCTAAATTAAATATAGTATCATTTGATTTTTAAGTTGTTCAGAAATTACAGGATCACTAACAGGCGTACATAAGATTTGTATACATTATAATCATATTCTTAACTCTTGTGATATATAAAATAAGTATGCTTACTCAATTATTCGTTGATTTTATTTCAATGCCAACTGCGCACATTCTTCCTCGATAGAATAAAGTGGTGAGTTATATCATGGATATGGCTAAACATCAGGAAACCATAAAATATGCTGACAAAACTGATTAATTTTCATCCATGATCAAATACAATCACAAGGAGTATCTACAGGTCGAATTTGCCATTCAAAACGATTTAAATTGGATCTGGTTTGAACAAACAATACCGGAAAGTTGCTAATCCTACAGAATCCTATGGTAATTGATCTAATCTTATTTAATAGTGTTGAAACAATTTTATAATAATAACATAGATCATTATTTGATGAATGATTAACAATTTAAAAGACATAATAGGTACATATAATTAATATTCTCATATAAAATATGTACAGGTACCTACTATACTTAAGATTTTTTTAATGAATATAAATTTTCAAAACTTTATTATTTAGATTGAACTTATCACCTAAGTTACAGTAAAGTCTATGAATATCATTTATGTTATTATAGTCATAATAGAGATTTATTTATATTTATAACAGAAATTTAAATTCGTGGGCAGAACTCTCAGTTGTAAAGATTAAGTATTAATACAGAAAACATTATACCTACCGATTGTAAAATGCGACAGGAGTTCCAACATTTTCACAAATTGAATATTTATAGGAAGAAATTAGAAAATTGTGATATGAAATACAGTAATTCGATACCCAATATGAATAACACCGTAGCTTTATACAATAAAATACACATATACACTAAGTAAACACAGAAGAAGAAACTCTATATTTGAGTTTTACAACTTTATCTCTAAGAATAATAGATCCATTTTTACTTGACTAAAATTATCATTATAAAAAGTACGTACATAATTCATGTTTATATTATCATTAGTTAATTAATTAGAATTCACAAAAATTAAGTCGAAAGAGCTTTGCAAATAAATATCATACAGTTTACATCTAATACATGATTCCAAAAAAAAAAAAGTTGATAATTTGAGTTTTTAGGGGGCTCTGTCATATGGAGGTATATAATGTAATTCATAAACTTATGTGTACCCTATATTGTGTAATATTTGTGGCATTTCACGTCACATAATTTGGTTATTGTAAACAAGTGAAAATAATTCAAAATAACAACTAGAATCATGAATTTTAAAATGACATAAAAACTCTCTGGACAGTTTTAACAAGAAAACCACCATATTGTTAAAGTATTGCCTGAACTCTGTACGTTAAAAAATGTACTATCCACGGAACATTGGCATAATTGTATATGTACGCTGCCATTAACTGAGAAATTGATTTTTTTTGATCATCTGTTCAGATATCCTTGTCGAAATGAGTTAGGATGTTATTCATATTGTGTATCCATATTATCTAGACAACAACACACAGGTACATGAGTCCCTGGTTCTGTAAGGGACCCTTTTTCATTTTGTTGTACTAGTTACTTAGTTAAAAATTAACAGAACAACTAAATACATATTACTCATGTTTCTTCCTTTCTCCAAGGAGGCAGAAACATGTAATATATGTATGTGGGATGTGTGTTGGTGTGTTCAGAATTAAGAAACCTTCATATTAACTTCTTTTAATATTTTATAAATTTTTACAATTAAACGTCATCGAAAATTTATTGACATCCTTCACCCATCACAATTCCGCTGTCTTGCTAGACTATTAATTTAAACCTTACTTCTAAAATGTTGGCGCGCTATGACGCCCTATTATCTCACATTATTATTATTAGCTCGAATTTCTAAGGATAGGGAAAATAGTTAGTTCGCGACTTAATTGCAACTACGGCAGCAGCCAAAGCCGAGGTTCGGTCACTTTAGCACCCTTGAACAAGTCGCCACGCTTTCGCGGTTGAGTGCCCGTCACCAAACTATGATAGAAAAAAAGAAATGTAGACATGTAATCGTTAACAAATCATGACAATAATGGACATATTGTTAATGAACTCTCTTTTATATTCCATTTTACTATATTTACGAGCTAGTCACTTACTGAGTAATTTATTCGATACAGAAATCGTTAAATTCACAGTTGATTTTTGGAATAATTCTCGGTTTACAATGAAACCTACAAGACAATGTCTGCCGTTTAAATGTGCTATGAAATTTCAACGTTACTCCCATACGACTTTCAGCCTTCGGTGATTAGGGACGTAAATCGGGTAGGTCGACGCATAAAAAGGGTCACACTAAATGTCCCATACCGTGACATCAAAACGATTAATGATATCGCGTGGGACTTAGGAACGCCGAATATGTGCGTTCAATTCTGTTAATACGAACCAGAGATTAAATAAATTTTTCACTTTTTTCTACTGATCTAAAGTCAGTCAGTTGCCCTGAATTCAATTACGAAAATAATTGATTTCTGTTCGTGACCACAAGTATTATTAAATGTAAAGAGAAAATGAAAGCTGAAGCCAGATTATTAAATTGTTATCTCTATAAAATACCACATCAAATAGTCAATATAATTAAATAGATGAAATGATTGTATGAAAAACCGTATTTTTTTATGATAGATCTCTGAAAATTGGTATTAATGGTAATGGGATATAACTTAACATTGACGCGAGCGAAGCTGCGGGAAAACCGTTAGTCATAATAAGTGAATAGTTTAATAATAAATACTAAGCCGCTTACGTTTCATGTGTAATAAATTTTAATATATACTCATTGTGGACATTTAACCGATTTTGCGGTTCGCCTACAGTTTGCATTCGCGTAAAAATATAATAACTGTGATAAATAATAATTTGTAAATCTTCTCTACAATATAATAACTTTTTATTCATATCTTTCAAAGAACTACACAGTTTAATATGAATTGGTATATACTATTATATACGCAGTTTTTAAATTGGCAAGAATCTTTATATACTAGATGTGCGTCACAGCTCTGCACGCGTTTATTATGCATTTATTTTTTTCATCTCATAGTTTTGGTTTAAATCACATTATTGAATATTCGAATAGCCTATCAATTGGAGAATGAATTAGACATACCTCCAGTGTACAGAATTTCATCGAAATTGGGTGAGAAATAATAAAAATTGTACTTTTTATAAAAGAAAAGAACGAAAAGAGCTACACGGGGGAAAGTGTCCGACCTGATCGACACTAAAAAGATACAAACACGCAAATTTATAAGGTTTTCAAGCCTCTTCATATTGGCCTGGCTGTGTGATGACCAGACTTTTACGCATTGTTCGAGTTCCGCTGATTTAGGATTTCTTACATTTTCTTTATATTAATTGAATGTACTGATTAAATATATAATTTGCTTAATTTATAAACAATTTTTTTAAATTAAATACATGTTACTACCATTCCTTCATTGTGCTTGTTATTTAATAATATGTAATATATAAAGAAAAAAAAAATTTTTTACCGGGTGTCCCACGACACCTCTAGAGTATTTTTTTGTCTGTCTGGATTTAACTCAAAAACGGCTGTTTTTTTACAAAGATGCTTAAGTCTATCCTCATTTGATAGGGTATTATAATAATTGTCAATAATACTTTAGAAATCGTTGTCATAGGCTTTATATAGCAACTGTAGGTTATGAAAAAATAATAATACGAAACGGAGGAACTATTGCATAATAAACACGTGCAGAGCTGTCTGTGGGCATAGCTAGTAAAAAATAAATTGGATATTGGCAATAGAGCAATGTACCGAAAGATAAAAGTATAAATAGAGCTATTAATAAATGGGAAAAAAAACTTTAACATGCAATAATAAACTAAATAAGATTTAAAAAGTACATTTTAAGATTTCAAGATAGTTATATATTTTTTATTAATATACTGATATGATGATTAAAAACTATCAAAGGCACTAAATTATCTATAATATTCCCTTTGAAAACTCCTTCTCTTTATTACACATGTAAGTTACATACATAAATCATGTTGTTTATTTTGGAGTATATTGCAAAAACGTTAGACATTTTAGGTTTATAATAAAACCTTTAAAAGTGAATTATTCTCAGCTATAAATAAAGCTTTTAACACAGTCAAATGAAAATTAATAACTGGCAAGTAGTAACCGACGGCGCGGCGCCACGACGCGCGGCGCTAACTATACTAAAGGACGAAACCGTTTATCTTGATATCTACTACAAAATGATATAGAACATTTAATAAATTCTTCACATTTTTATTAAGTTATATTACTATTTTGGCGCGTTTAGTAGATAGTAAAATTGAGCGCTGCACGCGCATCGTGTGACGGAAGTACGACGAATCATATTTCAGTTAGCCATTAATTAATAGGAGCGTTTTATTTACCAATAAAACGAATATTGTGTCCGGAGCCTTATTCGAAACCTCATAAACATTTTGAAATTACAGTCCTTCCGGTTCCATTCATGAAGATTTATTCTATTGGTCGAATCCCCTCGGCCAACATCGTGTGACGTCATTTCTTTTATTATTATGTATATATAATAACTTCCGTTTAAATGTGTATTTAAGCGTTTTAAAATAATGTTTCATTATACAACGTGAAATTATTTATACAATAATAAAAAATAAATGTTTGTAAAATGGATTTACATTATTATCATTAATGGCTAACTGCTTACATTATGTTGTTGGCACGCGGGGTAAATTTTTGGAGTTATTTATATTACGCCAAAGAAGAATAACTTCTTACTGTTTTTTTAATAGCCATTCGTTTACTTTATTGCTAACTCCGCGTTTTAATCTGTTAGTCTCCGTAATCATATACAGACGTAGAGTTGTAAGGGCGGTCAAATAACATCTCAAGGCTTGAGATACCTAAGCCAAACTCACCTGCACGTGTTGCATCCTGGTGAGTAACGAACTACGAAATGGCGATAACGGAGTGGTAGAGCTATCTAGCCCGAATGAACCTCGGTCATCATGCATATGGTGCAAATCCCGTCACAGTTATTCACATATATGGCCGGCTCCACACAACGCGACACATCGATAGACAAAAAAGTGTTAGCCCCAACATTTGTAGCCGGGGAAATATCACGTTTCTGGATCAGCTGGTGCATATCCAGGCTCTTATTTACGCAGGACAGCATGACGGTGGCGATCGGCGATGTATTGTTGGCCTTCGGGTGGTCGCTACTTTTGGATTTATACTACTTCCACCGTTAAGGCACAGTTTGGTAAGTTTGCTATATTAGTAATCAAATAAAAAACACTTTCCCCTGGTTACTACTTCAATTTAATTTTATATACAAATAATCGAACCCTATTGTTTTGACCTCTTTTTATGAGGTCTAATGGCGGACTTAAGATCACTAGTTCCATTTAATTTGATATACAAATAAACGAACCCTGTTGCTTTGACCTCATTTTATGAGGTCGAATAATAGGTTTAAAAATGAGTTTCTTCAAAATCATTTTGGTCATTCTATTACTGTAACTTTTCTTTAAAAGTAAACTCAAGATTTTATAATTATCTTTTAGAACGCAAGCAGAATAAACTACCTACAATGTAATTAATGTTAGTTTTACACCAAAATGAAAATAATACATTTTACACGGGTAATATCAATAATCTGGGTATCAGTAACCTATCAATAATCCATAGGTACACATAATTTTGTACGGCATTACATTTAACCTATTGGCTCCCGGTCGTAACAAAATTTACGTAAAATTGGCATTATACAGGTGGGCCTGAAAGATTAGCGTATTTTAAGAAATATTTAAAAAAAAACTAAATACAATACACATACACGTCTTTATTTCAATTAAAAAACACATCTGGGAAATTTATTTCTTAAAAATTACATCATTCAGGTATGCACCATCCCGCTGCAAACATTCCTCGAATCTGAACCTCAAATTGGTAAAAACTAGCTGACACATTGCGCGAGAAATAGCTGCCATTTCTTCTCGGATATTTATCTTCACCTGGTCAATCGTGGCTGGGTTATTGGAGTAGACTCTACTTGTCAGGTATCCCCACATGAAACAGTCCGGTGGCGTTAGATCCTGACTTCTAGGTGGCCATGCAATTTCACTTCGGCGCGATATCAGTTTCCCAGCAAACATCTCGTTTACGGCCGCCCATGAAGCATTAGATGTATGGCATGTCGCACCATCTTGTTGAAACCACGTCGCACGATTATAAGCTTGAAATCGTTTCCGTTGCGGAAAGAAAAAATCCCTTAACATGGCGTATCGTCTAGAATTTACAGTGACAGATTGTCTTTGTTGATTTTCAAAGAAATAGGGTCCGATAATTCCTTGTGCTGATATGGCCGCCCAAATGGTTACTTTCGGCGAATGCAGAGAATTTTGATTGTTTGCACGTGGGTTCTCTGCAGCCCAGTAACGGCAATTCTCTTTATTGATAATATCCATTTAAGTGAAAATGGGCTTCGTCGGAGAACAGAATATTGTTGAAACTCTGAAAGCGTTCCAACATTGTTTCAACAAAAGCTCGTCGTAAAATTGGGCCATTTGGCAGTAATTCCTGCACAAGTTGAATTTTATATGGGTGCAAATTCAAATCTTTCAACAAAATGCTACGCAAAGATGTTCTGGACACCACAAGTTCAGCTGATCGCTTGCGAGTCAATAGACCAGGATTACGTTGAATTGAAGCTCTTAACTTGTTCAACTGTGTCTTCCGTTCTTGTTGACCTTGGGCGAATCAGTAGCTTCGAACTTTCTGACCCACGATCGAGTCACGCTATCCTTCGGACACTGATTTACGTCATGTAACCTAAACTCACGCCGAAATAAACGTCGAACAATAGCGCACGAATCGCCATTTTTATAATAATGTTTAATGCAGAATGCACGCTGCGCTCCGGTGAAGCGATCCATCGCGACTATTTTTCCGAGAACCGAGCTTCTCATCCCCACCACCCGCGCAGCCCCCGCTCATAAGGTTCAAACGCAAAAGTGTTTTTAAAATCGTACGCCTTTCTGGCCCACTCTGTATTATGCCATCCTCAGGAGCAAAGTTATTAAATGCAGATTTTCACACTTCGATCATGATTTTTCCCTGTGAGATTAATTGCTGGACTTACCCGGATATATATTCCTCAGGAGTAGTAAGCTATTATGCTTGACCTCAGGACTACGGTCGTTTGATTGACTATTTTTTTCTTCTTCTTTCTTTATTCTCCTTCTCTGACACATTAGTAAAAATAGCGTGAATATCTGTCTCACTCACACTTCGTTAAATAACTCCGTCCGTTTCACTTAAATTAGAATCTCTAAAAATACGACTGAGTATAGGGCCTTGGGTACACTAGAATTTTTTTAAGTAAGAAAGACAATAAAAAACTCGGTTTCGTCACAAAAAAAAAAATCCCATTATTATTATCCATACCATTTTGCACCAACTTTTAAAGTTACTTGTCAAACTAACGTAGTATGTTTTTTCAGTACAGTCAGTTAAAAATGGACGAATTATTAATTTTCAATACTTGGTTAGGCAAAACGTGACAATTTTCTTCCAAGGTGAAACAGTTGACTTGAAATTTTAGGCAACAATTTACAGAAACATTATTCAGGATTACATAATAAAACTAAAATTTAAAAAGTAAAGATTTGTAGTAAAGGGAGTTAAAAGACCATCACATGCTTTTGGATTCTGTAATCTTTTTTTATTCCTATATAATTTTAAAAATACATCTGAGTTTTATTTTCTAATAACTATTATGACTTGACCTATCAACCGTTACCGGCTTGACGTCGACTTTTGGGACATTCTGTATACCTTATACTATATAGTATATAGATAAAAGGTGCATTGTTGTTGTATACCTAAATAAAGTTATTTTGAACGAATAAAATGTATACTCTATTCCGTTGTTTGAATGCTACTATATCCGATTACGTATTCCAATTATTCAGTATATCATGCTCATTGATATCTATAATTATATTCTGATAGAATCGTGTTAAATTCACCGCGTGTGCCATCACTAATTTCCATACAATTAATCCAATGATTGGCTGTAATCCAGTGTGAATTTTATTATTATGATTTGAATGGAATATACATAAACTTATTTACCTATAGGATTAAATTATAATAAATCATGTATGCATGATATTTAAGTTTTTTTTTTTTATATTAGCTCAACAAAATGATTGTACATATGAATGTCCACAAACAGCGGCTTTAGTCGATGTCATGCCGGTCTACTGAAATGCCCCTTCCTCGTTTGAATGACCCAGTATCATAGGAAGGAAGGAACACATTCGATGGGAGACTATTCAACATTTGCACCGTACGGCAAAGGTAAGAATTTGCGAAATTATTTGCTTCGTACCGTGGTGGCCCATACCGTGTAGCTGTGGCTCTCTAAACCATTCCGCGTGGTTCTATAGTGGAAAGAGATTATGGGATAAGGCTAAACAATTCTTCAGAACATTCGGCATGATACAGATGATAAAACAACGATTAGCGAGACAATGTCTCTTCGAAGCTGAAGCGGCCATTTTAAATAAAAGCAATGCTAAAATTAACCAATCATTACGAGTTATTGTATTCTATGATGATCTATGAACGCCGTCTGGTTAATCAACCATTATGAAAGCCGTATATATCATGGAGAGTCTTCTGAAGACCTGTATTAACCTAATTGCTTGCTTCTCTTTTATAACAGAAGCACACGCGCTGAACTCCGGAGCCACAGCTTTACAATAAACTCAATCTTAACACGAACATAGAACATCGTTATATCATATCTTAGCCGTAATGTCAAGCTGTGGAACCATCTCCCGGCCAGTGTGTTTTCTTCTACCTACAACATGGAGTCTTTCGAACAAAACCTGAAGAAACATTTGAGCGGACCAGCATGACAGCAACGGCCAGCGATAGATTGTAGATCTCTCGATGGTTGCCGATGTTATATGATAACAATATGCTTGCCATCAGGTAAATGCCGTCGTTTTGCTGTGCTACGATAAAAAAAGCCAATAAGTAGCTACGACTAATTGAAAACGTGACGCAGCGAAGTGAGATGTTGAGCCATCTGTTTTCGCCATGATCATAGTAAGTTTTCTGAAAACTGATAAAGACAAAAAACGATGATAATATTCATATAATTTTAATAAAATGACGCCTGATTTATTACTAAATATTGTAAATAGATTTTAATGCCTACATATCATCCAATACCGCGTTTCGTTGTTCGGACTTACCGCATATAATTAAGTATTTCAATTATTCAGTATTTCACACCAAACGACATCTATAATTACATTCAGATAGAATCACCGCAAGCGGAATAACTAATTTCAATATATATAATTAATCTAATAATTAGCTGTAATCCGATGTAGGTATTATTCATTTAATAGATGGTATCTGTTAATTAAGAATATTTACTAAACTTTAATAATAATAATAATAATATTAGCCTGTGTGTCTCACTGCTTGGCGAAGACCTCTTACCGAGGAAGGAACAGGCTTAATCACCACACCAGCCCACGAAATATTGGCGTTTTCAAACGCTAAAAATCCTTAGGAATTAAACCTCTGCCCATGAATTTTTCGGGAATCCACTAATCTTTAGTTAGATACATAATATCTTATTGCATTTACCTATAAATTTTTATTTTTTAAATTAATTTTGCCATTCAAAACTGTTATCAAAATTTGACACATAAATGTTTAATATGCACAAATAACGGTTAAATGATCCAACCTTCATCGGACTCGTCCAGGAAGAAACTAATCAACGGCAATGTTTATCCATAGAACTATCATAGTTGACTTCAATATGATTGTGTTTTTTAGTTAAACTTAAATAGCGAAATGTGGTTGAAATCAAATTAAGGATTTAGTATGAAGAAAACTAAATAAAATCTCACATTTATATAAAAATGCGAACACATATTCTTGTGCCTATATAAACTGATTACCTAATAATTATATATTAATTAAGTAATAATAATAAAAAAATTAAGTAAATAATAATTGTACCCGAAATAAATTAAACAACCTTACAACAAAACGAACATTGAAGAAAAAACAATTGAATTTAAATTATTTATGTAACATTCTAAATAGAACACAATTAAAGATTATCTATCACAACGAAAGACTAGTGTGAAGCGAAAACCTTAAACCATTAAAGTAAAGGTATATAAACTGTTTGCAATTAAACTTGGAATCTGAAAAGGAAGGTTTCAACAGGTTTCATTCATTTGGCACCGGTATGTGGCGTCGATGAATCTAGTAAGTATATATCTACTTCTTATGTACTAACTTATTCGGTTTTATTTATGGTTTAGGTCTGCGGGTTTGAGGGTGAAACCCGTGCAATGCAGTATATACAGTATACTACAGAACCATTAACGTCACACCTTTTTCCGTAGTTCGCAGTTTTGTTGGGCAATACTACATTCCTGTGTCCAAATGGTGCTGTACATACTAAATACTAGTCCAAGTCACGTTCAAATTGAGTCCTCAAAAGTGAGTGAATCATCAATAAACTTATAGAATAGCATTACAATCTTATGTAAGGTTAGGTGTAGATAGTCATTGCCTGCAGTAGCTATTTAAATCTCTTCGACGGCAAGCATTTTTACCAGACTGCGAAATGGGAGGGATATGTTTTTCGAGCGTATATATGTATGTATGTCTATTTCTTTGGCCCACTCTGTAGCCTAAACGGTTTGATGGATTTTAGCATACGAGGTGTCGTTAGAGTCGGCTTAATTATGTGAGTGACATAGGCTATATTAAATACAACGTCTGGGAATAAAATAAAAAATATAAAAATATAAAAAAGTCAAGTGTTTTATTGCAGTCTGGTTTTTTGTTTCCTTTTTAATAATTATTTTTACTTCTTATACAAAAACTAATATATAGAAACCCAGATATTTACTAAAAAAATGAATTACTGATTAGGTAGCAAACTTAATTGGTACTTACTTACTTTTAATTTTATTTCGAACTTTCTTTATAACTATTCATTCTAAATTGAATTCTATTTAATGGTTTCATTACTTCTGCATATTTTCGTTACATTTTTTTAATACAATAAGGTGGCAAACAAGCATGCGCCCCGCCTGATAATAAGCGGCTACCAAAACTTATGGACGCTTGTAGGTAGGTATCACTTCCGTGTTGTGTGTTGTCGGTGTTGTATGCTACCGCAGGTCCCGCGTCGCCCCATCGAGGCGGCGGCGGATGGTACACCGTAGAGTTTTAGTAAAGAGTCTCACATAACCAAAAAAACAGTAGGTTTTAAGTACTTCTTTTACTAAAGTACACTATTTATGTATTTCATTTTATTAGTGTTCTAAAAAATGTATAGGTATTTATAGGTGTTTGGTCATTTTTATTCTTATAAATTTTTCTATGTACACTACCGATAATTATAATTTTGTATTTCAACATTTTGATGAAAACGTCTTGTTGTATTAAGTTCACCATTACACTGAAGTAAAAAATGCTTTATAGTATTTATCAGTAATTCATAATAAATAAATCTATCATGATTTTGATTATTAGCAAAATTGTTTGAATTTCCTGTATCATTTCATAATTTATTAGTGTGCTTACAGATATATTTCAGCAAACTCGCAATCTTTACTTTACACAGAATCAAGAGGAAATTGATGCTTTCAAAGGAGATGTTGATAATATTAATCCTTTCATAAGGCTAGCTATTCAGCCTGGTTGAGCAACTCAGTACAAAACAGGTAAGTACTATTAGTTTTAACTAGAACTTCTAGTCAGGACTTCTCAGAGCGAGATTTTCCGGGAAATATTCATTTACACGAGACGTTAAAGAAATCGCGGCTTGATTAAATGCGGAATATTACACAGCCATAAGCTTGATGATAAAAAGATTCTTAGGTGTATGGGTAAATTGGTAAAGAAACGAAAAACTAAAAAAAGCTTTGATGACAATAAAGCTCAATTCCAACAATTAAATGTATAATCTTTGTTTGTATGTTCGAAAACTTGTTCGCTTTCTTTTATTTTTAACTGGGAACTTTTCAAAAATGTTGATATTCTGTATTGAAGAAAATAACATTAATATCAAGAATGTTTTATGTAGATAGTTTTATTCTTAAACAATTTTTTTATAGTACCTAGAGGGAAAAGTGAACCAGCAGTTTTATAAAAAAGTCCTAAAAGACTATTTTTGTATATTGATTTCTACAAGCATGTGAATCAAATGGATAAAACTTGTTCAAACCGCTACTCCGTTATCGAGATATAAAATTTCAAAGTTTTACAAAATATATATATATATCAGGAAACAGAAAAATGCGATCAGGCAGTTTTAATATTACTAGCGATCGCCCTAAGCTCGAAATTCGACCAGGACTTTTTGATCATAGACTATTTTCTGTTTGACATTTGCAGTATTCATGAACGTAAACAATGAGTATTATCTACATCACTTGCTGCCACTTTTCGTTGAGTGACAATGTCAATATTTTGGGGGGGGGCGTAAGTTCAATGGCTTGGTCGGGTTAGGATTCGCATTCGCAGTATTATTTTATTTTATTTAATATATTAGTAACAGATATTATAGACAAATTTTATCTTTCTACACTCCTTTTCCATATAAACTTTAACCATGGCAAATATCACACTCTTCCGTGAACGCAATAGGCTTAAAAAGGGGTACAAAGCTTTTGCTTCACGTAAGATTAGAAGAAAAAAACACGATAATTGTCGTGGGAGACCCGGTGGTAACGAAGTTTCTATTACAATAAAATACTAACATACTGTTTTGTATGTACAGTACGAGTGGTCGATGGTTCGAGTGCTGCTGATTTGGGACTTTTAGATAGACTTTTTTTTTAAGTGAAGCTTTTTTTGGGATAGTGTGAATTGGAGTTTATGAAACCAAAATGCGTAACGAAAAAGAGTTAGCTATAAATGTACGTATATAGATTTTGGGCTGTGAGAGAATGAGATAGAATGCGTATCCTTCCCCTATCCTTCCCTATCCTTCGTCTATTCTTAATGTATACAAAGAGAGGGAGAGAGAGAGAGAGAGAGAGAAGATTTACTTCTACCGCGTGTGAACTCACCACTCAATTTTTTAAATAAAAATATAAACAAATTATAAACTTAATTAGTACATTCAATCAAAATAATTTGTAGGTGGGGTCTGTCACTTTGTTCAGTTTAGCTTCCTGCCTGCGATAAATAAGTACGTTACAAAAAAATCGTTTCTTTTTGCCCACCCTAATACATGCATAATTATTTTAAATACATAAATATTATCTCGGAATCAGAGCTAACAATTTTGACGAAATGTTGTATTTTCATAACGGTTACATTTTTTCCTAGATATGTGATTTTTTAACTTTGTAAGTCACTGAACATTGCTCGAACGCTCAGATATTATTATATAAATTTCAGACATAGCCTTATCACTTTAATTTTAAATATACATTTTTATTTTATATATATGAAGCCTGCGATAATAAATTTAACATGTATAATGGCACGTAGTAGGTGTAAACATAAGAACGTTTAGAAGTAGGTATGTATAAATATTTGCTCACCTGCCACTATAGTGAGAAGTGCGAACGTTGAAACGAGTGGTAAACCGCCGGTTTCCATGAAAATGGCCCTGGAGTGTCGAGAATCCGCCGCCATGACGTCACAAGGCGTTTGGCTTCAACAAACTTTATAGTCGTGTTTCACATTGTTTTCATTTCATTCGATTCTATATTTGTTTAGTAAAATTTCGTCACAAAATATTTCATATAAATCAGTCATTTGTAAATTATATATTATTTTATTTATTGTCATACATATCTCATATTAAGCATTATTTACTTTCGCTTTAATAAATGGTCGCCGTTGCACTATCCTCTTCGATACCTGAAACAAAAATAAATATATAACAGGCAATTGTCTCCTTCCATCAGTTCATGCCCATCCATATACAAAGGATTTTTTTAACCGAATATTAACTATGACTATATGGTGTATTTTATTTTTATTTTTAAAGATTACAGAACTGGGTTAACTATTTAACAGACTTTCCCAGAATTTATACAGGTGTAAATATTTAGATTGGTCAGTGCGGGGAACTCTGAAACTTTAAGCGATAGAGAAATATGTTCTATAGAACCATGACATCGATTTTAAAAATAAGAAAATCTGCTTTCATAGATTTCCAATAAAAATTATACTCGAAACGGAAATCGAATCATATCATTTAAAAATTTTTTTTATTTTATTATGAGATTGGTAGTAAGGTTGCTAGGAAATCCTGTATCTAGAATAAAAAGGAATTGCTGAATTTAATTCCCTGCAATAGTCTTGCTTCAAAAAGTAACGTGAATTGTCACGTGTCCATAATGTACGGGTCACTTAGAAATTCAATTAAAAACCATGTGATCTTAAATCCTTGATTATTTATAACACAATTTTATTTTATTTTTTATTTTATTTTACTAGAAATAATTAACAGAATCTAAATGCAACCTCTGTGTCATAAATAAATAACGATAACATAAAACCCTCTTACGGCACTGAAAATCCATCTTTTGGTCTGATCGAACGCACAAATAAACTAAATTAAAAATTAAAATCTAATCATTGTTTTTAAAACAGGAACTACATGCCATCAATTTAAAATATTGTTAAAACCAGACCCCCACATTACTTCTGTCATATTCATTAATGAATCTCGTATACGACAAATACAGCGAATCCGTAGTAAAATAAAAGTAAAAAATATAGTTTAAACCTAACGGTAAACGTTCACTGCATGTCTAATTTAAACAAATACAACAATAATATAAGAAAACGGGTGCAGCATTGCAGTATCTACCCATACATGTGTGAGTATGTTGCATATTATGTGCTCTATATATGTGTGGAACACGTGATAGTTTTTTTATTAAAGCAGTTCCCGGGTCGCAGTCGACGCGGCAGTGTGCGCAAACTCAGATAAAACAGGAGTGATTGCCGCTGTGTCGCGATATTGTTTTTATGTATTTTGTTCCATTCTGCATACTCCTCGACGATTTTTATTCGTCGACACCCGTAGCCGAACGTTCAATAAAACTAACATATCGACTAAGCGATTTATTGTGACAATGAATTACACACATTTGATTGCGAATATTGCTAATATACTTAGTGAAACAAAAAAAGAAGGTTTACCTAGTTTCTTAAAAGTTATATTTCTTACTAGCTGTGCCCGTGGCTGCGCTAGTGTGGACTATAGAATGCTGTCGGCGCGAATCGTACTACTCCCGCTTCCAGTTATTTTAAAGATAAAAATACTTATTGTGGGTGATCCCTAGAAGATAAACAATATGCTCTTTCTAACGGTTTTGTAGGTCTAATTAATATCTACAATCATCTAGTATAGTAATTTCATACTACTCTCAGGGTTTACTCAGCGTAAGCCATTTAATGACCCAAATTGATTCATCATGACCAGTTTTATTTCCGTAGAACCCACTTCTTTTTCTAAAATAAAAGTAACCTAAGTTACTCTTTATAATATCAGCTATCTGCCAGTGAAAGTCCCGTCAAAATCAGTTCAACCGTTTCGGAGACCAGTCAGAACAAACAGACAGACAAAAAAAATATGGTTTTATGTTGTTGGACCGTATATGCATTTAGTAAAAAGCTGTTATTTTAACATTACAAATGGACACTTCAGTTTTAGTAATTGTATATAGATATAGTGAGCTGGTAGCCGAGTTAATATAAATATACCAATTACTTATATATTCTACTCAGTTATCGAGATTTACAGTAGACTGTCTTTTACTTTTTTTTATTGTAGGTATTATTACTGTTTAACCCTATGCGAAACCGTAATTATCTAACTATTTAAAGCCCAGATCCTTCTTCGATCTCAATCCTACATTATTACATTCAAATCGATTTTTTCCAAGAAAAACAACAGAAGGCCGCCATAAGAACTACTATCAAAAGTAGTATAGTTCCCAAGATATAATCACATTCGTAGCTTTACATTTTTATAACTTATTAGCTACTTTTATAGCAGCCAAGATGTAAACTATATTGTCCAATATATGTTCTGCATCGACAGCACAAATTTTTTTAACAACCTGAACAAGACTCGAGCAACAACAAAAAAATTGTATAAAATAAAATTTCTAATATACCTAAGAAAAGTGAAAGAAAGGGCAAATGTCCATTCTGGGTAAAAATATAGAAGTATGTACAATCAGGCGTAGTTCGGCTCCATCAATTGAAACATCTCCGGTACCGACGGCGATGGGGACGGCGGCCACGTCTTTGCCGCACAAACGACCGTCGCGACAATAAACAATACAAACAACCGTGGCCTGCGTTTGACACTAGCCCGTTCGAAGTGGATTAGAACGCTCTACAGGGAGTTCGGCAGCATTTAGGGAGCGTTATAGCCTTCCGCCGTGACCTGTTTTAGTTGCGACAAATAGAGATTTACTCGATTGCCGCCGGAGAATTTTCAAACCGAATCTGTTCTACGTAATAAAATTGAATGGTGTTTACTTCGCGGTTGATTTATTCTCGTTGGGAGTTCTAGTATTTTCTCGTTACATTTGTGATTCAATATTCGGTATATAGAGCCAACTGACAGTCAATAGATTAGGAGCCATCACGAGTTCGGTGGAGTGGCAAACAAAGTTTTTAACAATTTAATTCCATTTGAAATGTTCAAGGTAAAAAATTATGTCAGAACTTAATATTCTTACAATCATTTTTAAATGAAACCATTTTATACCGATTTCAAGAATTGTCATAAAATACCATTATATTTTACCAATAATAATAATTAGTGGCGGTGGCCCAAAGGTCAAAATTCGAGCAGCGACTTTTTGATTAGGTATAGAATATAATATATACGTAAACAATGAATAATTCATTTGCTTTCACTTTTCATTTAGTGTTTTTGGTGGCTAAGTTCAATGGCACTGGTCGAGGTATTGCATATTTGCAGTATTAATTAAATTAATGTATTTGTAACATATTATATATTAATTTTAGCTTTCTCCACTCCTTCTCTATAACCATGCCACGCATCCAATATCCTGACGTATTAATATGTATATAGATTCTCCTAACACTAATGACGTTACGGTATATGAACAATGTTATAAATTAAGCTCGCACAATTTTACAAAGTAAACATAATAAATTCATATATTGGATTTCACAATACATAATTAAGTGGTTCCCATCGTCTGGAATTCGATAAACCCAATCGTATCAAAGCCCATAATAGGAGCGAGTTGCCCCTAACCCTTCATATCGAGGCAAAATTCCATTACGGCATTCCGTTGCTTAATAATTTTACATCAGTCGACAAAGACGAAGCAGCGTTATGTTATCTCGCGAGTAGCACGCCACCGATACGAGTTTCAGGCAGCCCTCTGTTTCCTACTCTATTGTCATGTTTACATTGTCTATGTTCATTCCTGAATTCCGATTATCACAAAGCTAAAATCACTTTCATGTATAATATACTGCCTAGCTTATCTATGCGTACAATGAATCCCTAGTTAAAACCGATATGATCAAATACGTAGAATAATAAATTTCGTAATTCCCGTTTGAGCCCCAGATAATATGAAGAAACAAAGTTTCGTGCTTTTATTTAACTCCGCCAAGTTTCTAGTTTCATTGTGGATTTAAGTTCATGAAAAGTACTCTTACAAACTTTGCTTGCTTGAAGGAAGAACTGAGATTATAGAACCTGACATACAAACTTTTTCGTATTAAAAATTCATGGGAGCCGCAATGTAAACTGTTTATTACTTTGCTTAACAAGTTTAAATTTTATAACATAAATCAGGTAAGTGGTTTATACATATATACAATTTAATATTGTCAAGTTAAAACATGATTTTATACTTGTAACTCTGTTTAATTAATAATCTTATGTATATTTTATTTACATAATATATAATATTAGGTTCTTACATATGCAATTGGCGTTTTGTTGAACTGGTCACTTTGATCTCAAGTATCTGGCGTCTGGTTAGAAATTCCAAATTTAGGCTTGTGTATTTGTGTTTCGAAACACAGTGAAAATTTAAAATATCCCCTTATTTACGAATATAAGTTCCATTGTGGCATCAGCGCTGCAGAATCATCTTGCAGGATTAATGATGTGTATGGGAAAGCTACTATAAAAGAAAATACGGTACGTTTTTGGTTCCAACGTTTACGTTCTGGAAATTTTGACCTACGAAACAAACCCCGTGGACGGCCGGAGACCCTAGTTGTAAATGAAGAATCAAAGGTGATCGTTGAAGCGGATCGTTCGCAACCACATCAGAGTTAGCGGCAGAGTTCGGTGTGAGTGATAAAAAAAATTATTCACTTGAAACAAACAGGAAAAGTGAAAAAGCTCGAGAGACGGGTACCGCATGAATTGACTGAAGCACCCCAACAAACACCTATTGAGTTCTGCATTAAATTACTCAACCGTCACAATAACGAGGGAATTTTGAATCGTTTTGTTACTTGTGACGAAAACTTGATCCTTTACGACAATCGGAAACGCTCATCACAGTGGTTGAACCCAGGAGAACCGGCCAAATACTGTCCCAAGTGAAAGAGGTCTCTGAAAAAGGTACTGGTGAGTGTTTGGTGGACCAGTGCTGGTGTCATACACTACAGCTTCGTAAGATCTGTCCAGATGATAACGGTAGATCTGTATTGTCAACAATTGCAAGCCATGATGGAAAAGCTAGCCGTTAAACAACCGAGACTGGTCAATATCTCAAGCCCACTGCTGCTTCAGAACAACGCCACACCCATACTTTACGACCGACGGTCGCTAAATTAGAAGAATTGCAGTTGGAATGTGTCTGAAACCCACCATATTCCCCGGACATTGCTCCAACAGATTACCACTTTATTCGGAATTTGGACAATTTCTTGCAAGGAAAATAAATTCACTTCCAATGAGGCTGTCCAAACTGCCTTCAAAGGTTGCTATCACAATTTTTTCATCATTGGAATCAATGAACTACCTTTAAACTGTCGAAAGTGCAGAGATAATAATGGTACATACTTCTATTGATTAAATGTATAATTTCATAATATTTTTTTCATTTTACTTTTACCATATAAAACGCTAATTCACATGTAAGGACCTAATAATAATATAATATTATAAATACGAAAGTGAGTTTGTATGTTTGTTACTCAATCACGCACAAACAGCTAAACGGATCTGGATAAAATTTGACATACAGATAGCTTATAACCCGGACTAAGACATAGGTTACTCTTTATTCCGTTAAAACCAATTTTCTTTATTCACACGAGCATAGCGTCGCTTGTCGGGGACATCTAGTTATCTATTTTTTGTTCCTTTTTTACTGGCAACTCTCTGCCAAATATGTCTGGTTGTAATATTGTATTGCACTATTATGAAAAAGCTTGTAAATTATATAAAAGTATATATAATTTACACATTTGATTTAACTTGATAAAGTGGTAATAAAAAGTTTTAATCCAAATCCAAAATTCTAACAATAACCTATCAATATTTTCATACATTTCCCCATCTGTAACTACGTAAGTTATACAACAATTAGATTTCCCCTCACAACCTTCCTCGAGTATACTATATAAAAGATTTCTCCTTTTTGAAATTATTTTAATTGAATATAATATATGATTGTATATCTATTGTTCATATATAAATCAACAAATTGTGCAAATTTTGTACCTAATTTATAGAACAAAACTGCCGACAGAAAATAGTTTGGACTGAATGATGATATAGATGGATGAATGAATTATATATTAGAACTAGGTGGGCTGGCAGACGTTGTTCTGCACTTCCTGGTAGTCCTGGACCATAGCGCTACCTATCGGATCCTAACATATCTATAAAACATCGTCTCGATTAAACAAATATATAAATATGAGTTCAAGTTGTTCAGAAGTTATATAATCACTAACAGATGCACACAAAATGTATATATATATATATATATATATATATAAAACGAGACCGTTGGAAAATACTCTCTGACAATTCATTACGCAGAGCGTGTTCAACCTTTGCACTTCCCAGTTTCTTAATTCGCAATTAAAAAGTTAAATTGTCCGGTTAATTGCCGCCATTGTGGTGAACGAAGTGTACTTATTATTCAGAATAGCTCCCTGAAAATTTGATGAAAAATTCGCTGAGAAACCGGTTGCTAAATCACAATAAGTAATTAGCTTATCTGTCGGTGTCACGCGCGGCGCACCCTTCTCTGGATGGGGCATGGAAGGGAGGGGCAGGGCGGCGAGTCACGTCTTACGTTAAGCTCAAAGTATTAATCTTGACTCTACTTAATAAACGAAGTGAAGAACTTGGATTGAATAAATCACAGCAGTGAAATTCGTGGCTAATGTTGTAACCGACACGACCTGTCTCCTGACTTCGCTATTCCTTAACTTACATGCTTAAGCCTATTTAGAAAATTAGTAACTGCTTCTCATATAATCAAATCATATACTTAATCAACTGCCTCATTAGCCTAGTGGTTCTAAGCGTGACCGCTATACTCGAAGTTCTGGGTTCGATTCCTAAGTCGAGCAAAGTGTTATAGGGTTTTGAAGTGAAACTTCTTTGCGCGCATGAGGGTAAAATTTTTACGGATGCAACGCGTCACGAACGTAGCATGAAGCACGTAGCTATGAAGACAATGTGTAAACAGTGAGTTAAATTTATAAATAAACACTTTGGGATAAATTTGTAAATCGTCCTATACTAAGCAGTTGTTCAGAGTAAGTAATATTTGATATGTTTTTGTTAATATTTTTTTTTTATGTTGTTCGTTTGAAGGTTAGGAAGTTTTAATATTTACAAATAACATGTGTAATTTAAATTTGCCACTCGTCATTTAAGAGTTTAATGTGCTTAATATTTTAATAATAATTAAATTCATTAAATTCCTAACATATCTTCCTTTTCTCTCCCTCTAAGTCTCGGAAATCTAAAGCTTTAGATTAGTATAAATATAAACGAAATTTAAAAACTAGTTTGCCGAAGAAGTTCCACTTCTGACATGTGTACTTTGTACGCAAGCACATTTTTTTTTAAATTATATTCCCAGTAGCAACTCGGAGTTTGGCTTTGTGTTCGATTAATGGCAACAGGCTCGCCCCGTATTACATGGGACCTAAAACATACCTGGCGTGGCGAACTGTGGGTGTACATTAGTACACCTCTGCCTAACCTTTCGGGGATATAGGCGTGATGTTATGTTATAATGAAAATCAGCGCTGAGTGTCCCGTGGCACTTTAGCATATCTTGAGCTAGACGCCTATTCTTAATGGCGGGACACGCAACTGGACCATTTAACTCATATATTATTATTCTCTATTCGTTTTGATTTTTGTGTATGTTGATAATAGTATACTTATGTTCACAGTTTCCTAATTGTCTTTATGTTTTTAATCTGTTTATATTGTGTCCTGTTATTGATAATAAAGGTTTTCTTTCTATGAAATGTTTTACTTCGCTATATACTTAGTTCATAAAACGTATAAACATAAATCTCCAATGAAGTTTTTTTTTCTTTTTCGTAGTTCCTATATCATAAGCTTTCTCTAACTGCTTCCCCCGCATTGCAAAGGTGTTTTAGGGTTCCGTACCTCAAAAGGAAAAGAAACCCTTATAAGATCACTTCCTTGTCCGTCTGTCTGTATGTTTGTCAAGACCAGTGTTCCCAGAAGCGCGTGGAGGTATCAAATTGAAATTAATATCAAACACTCCAGTCTACAATCCCTGGGACCTGTGAGAAAATTAAAATTTTAATACAATCAAGATATTTTTTTTTTTTGCGTACCTATATCAGCTAATTTGGTTTCCGGATTTTTCCTTTACTTATGCTATAAGACATTGCTTCGTCTCGAATTTCATGATTCTAGGTCAACTGAGAGTATCCTATAGATTTTTATTGCCTTTGTTAGTGTTAAAATGTGCGGCATAAACGGCCGTATCTTTTGAATGCGTTGACTTAAAGTTTGATTTTTCACAGATTGCAGACCTGAGTATTTGATATTAATTTCAACTTTAACGCACTCCTGTGAAAAAGGATCTTAACAAACAGACAGACAGACAGACGGACAACGAAGTGATCCTATAAGGAATACTTTTTTTTCTTTTAAGGTACGTAACCCTAAAAATGGAATTGTGCAAACAAGTCGATCAATTTCAACAACAACAAACAATCTCTATGATTGCAACATATTTATTCCTTATTATGAAAATAATCCTTTTTCCCTTTAAACTTCGACAGTAAATTAATAGGCTATAAAACAAAATAAAAAACTTTTTCAAATCCGACTGGTAGTTCGAGTGTTTAACATTCTCAAACAAAGAAACAAACAGACAATCTCTTGAGGTGTATTAATTAACACAGATTTAATTTAAAATAAGTACTTTAAAACATTTCCAATCTAATGAAATACTTCTCACCATCAAACTTAAACTGATTAAAAATCTGATCAGCACTGCAGACTGTGACGAAGTTTTAAAAAAGTTTTCGATTAATTACATCCATTGTGGTCAAAAACTTCGCTCGTTATCGACGATTCTCTTAAATTCAGGTTTAATTTAATGGCAAATCCCTTTCGTAAGTTTTGAAAAGATGTGCCTATTGATCTGTCACTTATACTTAAAGAAATTAAAGGTGAAAGAAAACATTTTAGAAAAAGAACCTTATTTTTTAAATTTATATCTATCTATCTATGTTAACAAACAGTAGTTCTGTCTGTACATGTTTTTTTTTTTTTTAATTTGGTGTCAGATTTCAATTATAACAGCCACAGAGCACGAACATGACTTAATTTTTTGTCTCTCTGTATATCCGGATATACCTTAACAACCGCTGTGTCGATTTTTATGAAATTTTATGCACATTACGTTTGTATCGTTCCTCAATGTATAGAGAATAAGAATTTTGTCTCAATTTTGTAAACGGAAAGTATAATATGTCATTCCACAATTAATAAGCTAGAATAATTGTCAATAACACTTTTATAAATAATAAAATATGAAAATTACATGAAAAAATTACTGCATGTTACCCATCATACTAAACTATCCTTCTCAATGCTGCGTGGGATCTTTGACTCTTTGCTATCTTCGTATTTCTCCCTTTTTTTATTAGGCGCATGCAGAGCCGTGAGCGTAGCTAATACTCAATAAATTGTGCAAACTGTAAAGAAATAAAATACCTCGGAAATGTATGTAATAGTTTTAATTTTAACACATTCCCCTCCTCTACCGTTTTCATAGTAATAGTGGGTAGAGTTGGTAAAACATCGATTAACAATCGATAGTTTATTTTCAAAAGCAACTACATAATATTGGTTTGTATTTTTTCACTGTCAACGCTTTAAGGGCTGTCATACATTCCATAGTAAAAAATAGTCAACTAATTAACAGTTTAGTAAAAAAAATTATTCGATACTATCGGATTTGCAAACAATCGTTATTTTACCAAAAGTACATAGAGATCATATGCCATGCCTCCGTACTTTTTTATTAGTAAACTCTTGGGTGAGTGAGGTATGAGCATAAGTGTAAACAATAACTACGTAGTAGCGAAAAAGCGCCTAACGGTCAAATTAAATGCCTACCGCTCAACGCTTATTTAATCAGCAAGCTAATACGGGCTGAGAACATTGCTGGCGTTGCGTGTCGTGCGAACAGACTGCATCGAAACAGTTTCGTCTCATGTTTCTTGTTTCTACAGACATGCATCTGACTGTATAGGAAAAATATAAATAAAATTACCCTAAATGGTACTTTTAATTCATTTCCCACACCTATAATTCATTACATTATATACTCATATAACTTGTAATTGTATACTTATTTCGATATAATTATATATAAGACAATTGACAAATGATTTTGAAGAATTCTACGGTGTATCTTCGAAGTTGAAGGTTCAATGCCAATGAAATTAAAATGGAATCACTCTTGAGGTATCTCCTATCTAACAAAAAAAAGTCATCCAAATTGGTTCATGAACAAAGAAGTTATGGCTGACCAGTGAACATCCAATATATATATATATATATATTTTTTTTTTTTTTTTTTTTTTTTTTTTCGAATTTAGTAACCTCCGTCTTTTTTTGAGGTCGGTTAATAATGACAATGATAGTAGATACCTTTTCAACAAATAAATGGTATTTTATTACAATAATTATATTGTTGCACTGTGAAAACCCTATGCGTTACGGCGGGGGGCTTGCTGGTTGAGACGCGCTCTTGGTATTTATTTGTCGACTTTTGCACAATGTCAAAGGAATTTCGATTCTTTCCCTGGTTACTATTCTTATGTGTACATGTTCTCGTAAAATAAAACTCATTTAATAAAATAAAGTAATAAAGACCAACGTGTGGTTCCCTGGATCCGCGAATGAAGCAATAGAAATCGTGGGTCAACGGCACTGAAAGGGTTAAATTATTAAAGTAACATTAATTTCAAATACAGATCAGCTGTGCCCGTGGCTTCGCTCATGTGAACTACAATATGCCCGCGCGAATCTTGCTCCCCCGCTCCCGCCTATTTTAAAGAGAAAAATGCTTATTTTCGGTTTTCCTAAGAAGATAGACGTATACTCTTGACTTTTATGTAAGTCTTTTTAATGCCTACAATCATGTTATATATTAGTTTGCCATATCTCTTATGGTTTACTCAGCGTAATCCATTTAAGCGCCTGAATTGATTCACCGTGAACAGTTTTTTATTCATTAGTTTTTCTAAAATAAAATCAGCTTAAGTTACTCCCTATAACATCAGCTATCTATCAGTGAAAGTCCGGTCAAAATCGTTCCAACTGTTTCGGAGATTATCCAGAACAAACAGACAGACAGACAAAAATTTTAAAAATTGGTGTTTTGTTATATGTATCCTATATACTTTCATATGCATTTAGTAAAAAGCTGTTATTTTGACATTACAAACAATTTTATTAATTGTATGTATAGAAGATTATATTTAGACAAGCAAACATAATTTAAAATTCAACAAAGTAAACTAACAGCCAATAAATATTGCATAATTTACAGACAGATATATTCAGCATCTGGATCACATTCCGAATCAAGCGCTGTTCCAATATTTGGAAAGCGCTTCGCTGACTAACTGACTACTTGTGAATACATCAAATTTTGGATTCATTTCGTACATTCTAACAACATTTACTACAGTTATAAAATACATTGTGCCCACCATTATATTTGAATATAAACTGATGTAAAATAATTTCTCTCCTTGAAATCAGTCTCTGTGCTATGAAAATAAAAGCGAAAATTGAGATAAAACAAATATTTCTTCCATGTTTGTGTGTGTGTTGATAAATTTTCTTCTGTTCTGTGGATCTTATGGTAGAAATGATCTGCAAATATTTTTGACCTCTATAAGTAAGTTACATCAAAAAATAATGCATGGTAAATAATCGTTTTATACTATGGTATTGTCTACGGTCATCGGACAACGTGATGCTGGAAGAACAATCACATTCCACAAATTTTCTTGTTAAGTCTTTCTCAGTTCAGGCTGCACGGCTATGGAATGCACTACTTGTTTCTGTGAGAGGGGCACAATCGCTGAGCATATTTAAAAATCGATTAAGGATTATTATTTGTCGAATGTATTTGTTTGCGAGAATAGAACCTAGGACTTCAAGCATAGAATTCGTGTTTAGGACCTAAACTAATGAGGCATTTATGAAGTTATGAACTGTCAATATTAAAGTGGTAAACTCTACATCAGGTTTTTTTATACATATGTAAAATATATGTACCACGTTGTAAATTGTACCCGTGCGAAGCTGAGGTGGATCGCTAGTCAGATATAAAGCTGAATGTAATATGTAATACTATAACGCGTATTACCTTTAAATTAAAGTTACAAAAATCATATTAAAAGTTACAAAACTTTTTTAAATTTAAAATACTTATTGATTGTGACTCACGACACTATTCTTTCTTTATAAATTTAAAGACTAACTGTAATACAAGGTGTCCAGAAAGGGTATCGGGTATTTGTAAGTTCAATGAAACAAAAATTATTTGTATGCAATAAAAAAGTTTATTGTTTATTATTAGCATATGAATTGGAGAATTATTTGGAAAAGATGATGTTATCCAAATGATGACCGTTACGTTGCTGGCACTCTTCTAAACGGAAACGAAGATTGGCGATAACACGTTGACACATAGCTATCGATATTGCTGCCATTTCTGACCTGATGTTTTGCTTTAACTGGGTTAGATTCGTCGGATTGTTTTCATAAACCTTACTTTTAAGGTATCCCCATGCAAAATAGTCAAGCGGGCTAAGGTCGGGGCTTCTGGGAGGCCAGTTGATGTTACCCCTTCGCGAAATGACTTTATTAGGGAATAATTCGTTAACAACTTCCATTGAGTCATTTGAGGTATGGCAAGTGGCCCCATCTTGCTGGAACCACGTTCTTGAGTTGAAACCTGCAAACTCCTGTAACTCTGGGACCAAAAAATTTCGCAACATATCCCAATAACGGTCACTATTCACATTAATTGCTCGGCCTCGTTGATCTTCATGAAAATAAGGACCAATTATGCCTTTAGCAGACATAGCGGCCCAAACAACGACCTTTGGGCTATGCAGGGGTCGTTCATGCTTTCGTCTCGGATTCTCCACTGCCTAGTACCGACAATTCTGCTTATTAACATGACCATTCAGGTGAAAATTTGCTTCTTCACTGAACAGTATGTTGTTAAAGTTGTTAAATCGCTGCAGCATTTCGTTCGCAAAATTCAGTCGATTAGCATAGTCCGTATCCTTCAATTCTTGAACCAATTGAATTTTATAGGCTTTTAGATGTAAGTCTTTCTTTAAAATCGAATGTAAAGACGATTTTTTGATGTTCAACGCTTGGCTTCGCTTTCGGATGGATAAAGACGGATTTTGACGAACCGACGCCTCAACTTCTTCAATTGTTTCTTCATCGCGAACTGAACGAGGACGACCAGAGTTTTGAATTTTAACTGTCACACCTGTATTCTCGAACATCCTGATCCATTTCCTAATGCTATCGTCACTTGGCGCGTGGCGTGTACGATATTCCGCACGATAGAGACGTTGAGCAGTCACTATTGAATCACCATTACGATAATACGCTCGTACGCAAAATGCGCGATGCGTCTCCGAGTACTGTTCCATCGTGACTAAAACACCACAAAATGGCGGACGCCACGAACCCCTCCCCGCACCCTTTAGACGCCCCGTTTCGAATATGGCGCGAAAACAAATACCCGATACCCTTTCTGGACACCTTGTATATTTTATATAAAATAATAACACGGTGCAAATAATGATATTATATACATTTACTTTCCGAACAGACATCTTCCAAAGACCAACGAGCTCATTTAATTTACATTATAAAAATTTGCTTAGCTAAAATGTATTCTTATATCATGAATACAAAGTTTCAAATTCATTCCATGTTGATAATAATACACTTACAGGAATTTTTAATAAACAATAATGAGGCATTCCTTTCTTTATTACTGAACCTTAATGAAGCAATTATCTAAGTTTTATTTTATCTCAAAAAAAAACAAGATTTCATCCAAATAACTTTAATACCAGAAACGATTCCTCTCTTGAATTGAAAAGTCTCCGATCAAGACTATTGATAATAAAACTAAAACGAACACAACAATACGTATCTTTAACTAGCTGACTCGCGCAACTTCGTCTGCATCATATAAGATAGAGAGAGAGAAAGGTTTAGAGAGAGTGGGTCGCAGGCACTGTATTATTAGGTGCCGCCCGCCTCCCACATAATTCTGCATAATAAAAATGCGCTCACGGTACTTGATAATTATTTTGCTGCCGAGTTATTATAAAATTGTTATGTATCCTAAGATATTCATTTAAATCAATTACTGTAAAGGGCAATTTTGTTTAAAATTAAACACTTGTGATGAATAACGTATTTAATTCGATAACGATTAATACCATGTATATAAAAACACCTTCGCAAATAATTCATTACTATAGAACAAATTTTATTACCATAAAAAAAGGTTATATTGAGTAAACCTTAAGAAATAGTCATATGCTATCGCGGACTTTTTTATAAATTTTTAAGAGAAACAATTTCGTCATACACGATTTTTTTGTAATTTTAACCATTTACGCAGCGAACGCATTGTAAGCTCTGAAAAGAAATAAAATTTGCCCGTTTTTCTAACATTTTTCATAGATGCTCCGCTCCTAGTGATCATAGAGTGATATTTTTTCTCGATATATGGGCCTTCCAACACTGAAACATTTTTTCCGTTAGAACTAGTAGTTCCTGAGATTAGCGTGTTCAACCAAATAAACAAACACACTCTTCAGCTTTATAATATTTGTAAAAAATTTAAATAAAAGAGAAGGCAAAGATAAGTATTCATAGATATTTTAAATTTAACCACTAAGAGAAACATGTAGGTTCACACAGTAATTTAAGAACATCCAATTCCATTTTTCTGTTAATGGTCTAATTACACCTATCGTGTAGCACAAATATTATAAAACCAACGCCCAAAAAATCTGTCTGCGACCATTTCTATGGATTAGCAGTTTTACTTAAACAGAGCAAATCCTTGTCACTAATAACTTCAGTTTAAATTTCCTCACGATATTTATCTTTATCGCCAACCGATAGTGTCACTAATTAAACTAAAATTAATTGTTATGAATACACAATTATTTTATTTTTTACATGTTTTAGACCTGCTAGATACAGTGACGATCTAGATCTAAAAACAACAACTGAAATAATAAATACATATATATGTTTACTCGTAATCTCTACTTCGATATTTCATAGAACTCATTCGGCTTACACAAATCTAGTCCGCCCCTGCTTTCGTGCAATATCAACTGTGAGATCCTTTCCTTATACAAGTCCTCTCTATAGGTTTTTATACATTGATCGTGTCTGCGTTATTGGGTTCGCGGCGGGTATCGGCCAGCTCTTCCTTTATTATCTGTTCACACTGTATTTGTTCTCCGACACAGCGGACTAAATTATTGTTTCCTCGTTTTTCGTAATTCCATTTTATTATATTCATTCACGAATATTTTCTAAGAGACAAATTTATTTAAAAAGACTTATCTTTCCGCTAATCATATTTTATGTCCCTCTTGTCATAATCCAATTTTTCTTTTAGCGAATTCTTATTTTTACATGCTTTTATTTAACATGCAATGATTGTATTTTTGTTTATTTTTTTTCGGTCAAATCTTGCAAGCTAAATTAGAACTAAAAAGTACGGTTAGTATCGACATCCTGGTTTGGTTCCAGACGAAAGGCTCCAGACCATAGCCTGGCTGCTGCACCTAGGGTTGGCTTTCGAAGAGGAAAATGCTCAACGGTCAGGAGCCTAAACATGAAATTTAGTATGCGCATTTAATTATGATAGCAAGTTTTAACGATAACGGCTTATTTAAATAAACTTTTTCAAATTAAAGAGTTGTAACATTACAAGTATATCTATACTTGTTAGTTTGTTAGTATAGGTCAAATTTTGCAACTGTTATCCCCAACCGATCGAGCTGAAATTTTGCACAACGCTTAGCTTGAATGACAATGCACGATTAGTCTGTTATGTGAAGTCATTTAAAACCCAATATGGCAAACTGCCAAAGGTGATGGACCAGTTATTTTTATGCGCCCCCTTGATATGGGTGTCAAATGAAAGGGTTTGCTTAGAAAAGGCGAAAAAACATTAATTGAAAAAGCTATTTTGAACAATATATAAGGTTATTCTATGCATAAAAAGTACAACTGAAATATTTAATAAAAGCTTGTTCTGAAAAAGGTTTTCTCAATTATAATTTTATTCATTATCAGTCAGTATGACCATGCAAAATCTATTTTGTGTTATTGCTAATTTTTCACTAGTGTATGATGATTCATGACTAATGTTAGTATGAGATATTATGAAGAATTATTGTTTAATATTATATAAAGGATGGAGAGTCCATGTGTAGACTAAGAACAAAGAAAGTATGGATGGATTGCGTGAGGAATTATATGTATATAAAAGGTGTGAACACTGAGATAACTGTTGATAGAGAAGAGTGGAAGAGGAAATCACGTTGTGCCGATTCCCATATTGCTTGACATTCATGGTTACTGCTCCACGCCTTAGGCTGCCTGTTTATTGAAGCGGAGCTGTGCAAATTTCCACCAATAGAATTGCATCACTAGATTTGTATGCAGTTCTATTGGTCGAAATTTGCACAGTTCTACTCCGCTTCGCTAGAGTGGACAGGCAGTTAAGGTCGTATTTTGAAGTTATAATTATAGCCTATAACCCTCCTCAATAAATAGGTTATAAAATGATTATAAACCTTGTATTAAGGCTTACTACCACAGCGCCATAAGTACTGACAAAATATTATGTTTTTTTTTTAAATATCCGACTGCAAAAAAGGAGGGTTGTTTTTTTCGAGTGTATGTATGTATGTATATTTCTTTGGCACGATCTGTAGCCTAAACGGCTTAATGGATTTAGCATACGAGGTGTCGTTAGATTCATCTTACTTGTGGAAGTGACATAGGCTATACAATATTTAAGTACGACGTCTGTGAATCAGATATAATGCAAAAATAGAAAAAAATATTTTTTAGTCAGGTATTTGTTTCAGCCTGATTTTTTGTTTCCTTTTTAATAATTTCACTGTCAACCTTAGTAGGGACATTTTTTGATATTATATAAATAGATATTAAACAGTACATTAAAAGTTCCAAATGTTTTGATGTAAAGTACTTAGTACTTACAGTTTCCGTTATAATCAAAGAGCGACGCAAAGTCGGCAGTACGACAAGTTCGCCCCAAGCGATGAGGCCGTATATTGGGACATGTATTGGAAAATCTTTATGTTATTATTTACGCGGGTTGGAATTTCGTGGCCTTAATACCCGTCGCCTTTTCCATTTTATTGAAGTTTTTATTAGAAAATACCATTCATACTTGGATGTCGATCGTGTAAGAATTCGACTTATTAGTACAAGTACTACTACACCTTAAGTATCTCGCTTTTCCGAAATAAGTATTTACGTTGAAATCTCATTAAAAGATCATGTTCAACTGATATGCTTCGTACAATATAGTAATCGAGAATTAAAAACCGTTCACTATATAGGAATAAGAGATGTAGAACTTAGAGATTTTTTTATTTTTTTTCTGTTTCGAAAGAAATTTCGCTCTACTTGGGACAGCCCGATTGGTGAAATACTCTCCACCGTACGAAAGATTGCAGCTAATTAAACATGTGTTGTCTTCCTGCGGTGAGTAAGGTTTCCAGCGCTCAGAGGCCAAAAATGACTATAATTAATAATTATTTTGACATACTTAGAAATAGGACACGACAATTTTGTCTGACAGGATCGCGACCACCATACATCCATCCTTATGCATGTCGCATTCCGGAATCAGCCAGTGCATATAATCAAGCGGATTGATAGAGGTCCTTGCCCGGATATCTCGCGACCACTACGCGGCATACTGTTAAACCCGTCAAGTGTCCACAGTGACTATCTTTTGGTTTATCGCGTTTCGGGATCAACCAGTGTATATCCAAGTGAAGGGCTTGCAGGCCAGCATAACATCAGCGACCGGTGATGGATTGCCAAACTCTCCGTGGTTGCCGGTGTTTTTGTTATACTATGCTTTATCAAACACAGTGCAGTTTGCAAATTATGATTTTAGTAATTTTTTTTCGTATGAAAGCGAAATTGAATTTCTCGTCAATGAAAAATAAACAGATTTGAAATGCATAAATAATGTTTATATTGAACAAACTAAAATTAATCAGGCAAAGAATTAGGAATTAGTCTCAAACGCTTATATTACAATCAATGTATTTATATAAAAAGGCACGCAGTCCGGAATGTCGGGCTTACAAAAATATTGTAATTAGAAATTTCAGGCCGAAATCCAATTTTATCACTGTGAATCTCTTTCGTAATCAACGGTCGGGGCGAAGCGGTGACGGTGCCGCAACCAACGGAAATTGTGCTAGGTTTTATCAAAACGCTTCCGTCGCACGACCGCGCTTGCGTCCGCCGCTGATACTGTTATTTGCATCTATGCTTTTTGCAACTTTGCGTTTTAAGACCGCTACACACATCAAAACTACATTACATATAATAGAAATAATACATATAAATAATAGAAAACTCTAGAGATTATTTGTTCTTAAGTAGGTACACTTGTGATATGAGCGCATTGAAAAGAAAAAGCGACACTAACAGGAGACAAGCACATATTTTATAGGATTGCGAAAGAATTAGATAGAAATACACTATACGCCGATAACGCAAGTCCTGATTTTCACGACTATGGTCATTTTCGAATTGCCTTAGCGGTGTGACGACCAGACTTACATGTACAGTACGAGTGGTTCACAGTTCAAGTCCCGCCGATTTAGGATATTTTTAAAAGAGAGATTTTGAAAAAGATATTTTTAAGTTTTTTAAAGGTTTTATTACTTCTGTCGCATGTGAACTGCACATTAGAACATGTCAGATTAGAAAAAAATATTTATGCATCTTATAGCCTATTTGTTGAGGATGGTTTTAGCCTATAACTTCACGTTACGACTCTTAAAAGCAGAGCAATTACAATGCAACATGTAGGATAAAATGTACGCCATGCGAGAACGAAGTAAATAGTGCAGGCTATAGGAGGCCGAAGACGGTTTGACCTCCGCAAGGAACAATACCGAGAAAGGCCGTATTGTAAATGACTAAGCTAAAAATATTGAGACATTAAAACTTTTAAAAATTAAACGTGAGGGAAATCGCGGAGGTCTTCTATACTATTTCCATTTCTTTATTTTCTCGATGACAGTTCTAATTTGATAGTTGTAGTGTTTTGACCAAATAAGTAATGATATCGATCGCATATGTCGCTGTCGATGACGATACATCAGATCTTGATTAAAATAAATAAATAAAGATTACCTGTCTTTATAATTATTTCGTTTCATTGTCGAGTACCTACATATACCTACTTATTTTACAACAACTTCGACAATTTTAAAGAAGTTGGCATTATCAATCAAGAATTAATACATGTAACATCTTATAATGAAATATAATATTAGTTAATAAATTTGTACAAAAGTATCCGGCAGTAGTTTAGTTTCTTACATTTTGTAAAAAAATATCGGGTCTGTTATCGTGTTACGTTTATCGATATAGCTCCATCCCTATCAGTTTCATCGACTCTGGTATAACCTTGTACGTGTGTAAACGTCATATTTTATGAAATAATGCTTAAATAATGTAAAAAAAGACGCTCGTTCAAGTTTTCACAGGAGCTGTCATCGAGAAAATAAATAAATTGAAATGGTTTTAGTCTATTTTAACTAGTTATCAATAATTCTACGATGGCACTTATAGGAAGATCATCATAAAAGAAGCACACTTGTCTATAACAATTTAAAAAATGTGTTTGTAATGTCAAAATAAAAGCTTTTTACTAAATGCATATGAAAGTATATACATACGGTACTTATAACAAAAAAACGAATTTTTCAAATACAAATCAACAGTGTCAGCATAATATCTAAGGACCACCTACAATAAGCATTTTTGTCTTTAAAATAACAAGAGCGGGATGGGGGGGAGCATGATTCGCACAAGTGCCCGATCGACGACGCGGCATTCTGTAATCCACGCGAGCGCATCCGCGGGCACAGCTAGTTAGAAAACAAAACTCTGAACATTTCGGGCTTTTATCATTACCCCACAAAAATTGTTATGGCTTACAATTATAACGTAAGAGACATTTAAAATGATTTACCACGTTTGGTTACGTTACCGAAGACAAAAAACCTGAATAAAACATTGCCTTCTGTCTATTACTCTACATAAATGACAATCTCGTGTCAATGTCACTCATTTTCTAATCAATATACGAAGCTACATGGATCTAAGTAAAAGTATAGATTTTATACTGAAATATAAATCGACGTATATTGAACCCTCTTACTCCAAGGAGCTCTGGAAACTACTCACCGCCGGAACACAACACAAGGTTATTTGGCTGTGATCTTCTGTAGGGTGAAGATATTCCACCAGTCGGGCTTCCCCAAGTAGAGAAATCTCCTAAGAAATTTCCCTATGCCTTAACTCTCTCTGGTGCAATTCCAGTTACTATCGAAATAAGAAAATTATTTGTATAATATACTATTATTATTATATTATTTTAATAGTATGTATAATTTATCGTATGGGTAAGTCTACTTACAATAGATATTTAGTTGATATAGTACAAACTACAAACTATGTTTATACTCGTATATTCCCGAGGCGATCATTTGAAACGTCAAATGTAATCAATGCCTTTTCAATCGCTATTTAATTACTAAAACTTCATGTAAATGAAAAACTGAACGATTTCAAATGATCGTCTCGGTGGTTCATAAGTTTGGAACCAAAAAATCATATGTAAAATTATCTCAAGAAATATTAATTAAATTATGTTGTATAATAATACGTACCGCCTACAATTTAAAAAGAAACTGCCGATAACGGTATTGTCATTAGTACTATGCACAAAATCCTGAACCTTATACACTGAGTAATAAGAATAATATTGAAATACGAAATTGAGTAGAAAAAAAATGTGTTGATACTAAAAGTTTACGATTTGTGCCTTCGATTTTGCTAATACTCATAACTTGGAACCAAGTCGTTTGTAGGCAATTATCGTATTGAACATATCAAAAACAGCCTTTTCCAAGTACCTATATAATAAGTACCTAGTCCTTTGTATACATATACATATGTTACTACGTATTAAAATATGTAGAAAGATATATAGTGAGATGGCACGATGGTGGTGACCAAGAGAAAACATGTAGGCATTTAGAAATTGTGTTTTTATAGCCAACTGATAATAACTAAAGTGAAACTTATAAAATTAACAATAGTGACCTAGTAACGTCACAACATGATCAAATAACAAATTATTAGAAAAATGTCATAATAGGTATAGGTGATATCTATTATTACTCAAAGGTTTTTTCCTTGTAACGCCACACCTTCTATAATTCTTCTTCAAAATTAATGATTCAAACATAACTTTAAAGCTTATATTCCTCACTATTGACGAAATATAGACAAATAGTTTAAAATTAACGTATTCGTTAAAAATTATATTAAATTGTTTTCATTAAGAATGCCACATCTGTTCATGCTAATGAAAATATATTGTAGCGCCATTTATTAAAAATCTGGTTCACTAATATCTGTCATATTAGTCATATTTTTAAAATTCTATAATATATGAAGTATTCGCACGGGTCTACTAATATAATATACTAATTAGTATTAGTAGTGCCAAGCTACTCTTGGGCTGGCAGACGTTGTTTTACCCTTTACGGTAGTTATTGGACCGACGTCAATGGCACCTATCGGATTCTAACATATCTATAAACCATTGTTTCGGTAAAACAAATAATTCCTTAAATGTGAATATGTAAATAATGCATATCTACCATATACAAATAACTCATTAATTATATTTATTAAATTGTATCTTATTTAATATGACGTGATGGTAGATAGGGCTGGCCTTTTATCATTATTTCATTTTTGTTACCAATTATTTTGAATCAATATTTTGCTAATATAATTGCACTGATTGTGGATTCATAGCCATTTTGTATCTTATCGTAACCTTAGTTTAGGATATGAAATATGTTCGTTGATTCGTAATTTGCATCGTAAGTGTGGCGAAAATATCAAATTTCGCCGTCGGAAGAGCAAGTGTCAATTCACTTGCTACTGTCTCGTGTATTGATTTATTTCATATTTCGTTCACATGAATATGATGTTTCACGTGAACGATGTATCATATTTAGATTAAAAATTGGCTATTTATTATCTTTTATATTGTATTACACCTTGACTCATAGGGTATATAAGGTAGATTAGTCTTTGAAAAGTCCTCTACTTGCCGATGAGAGTCCCGTCAAAATCGGTTAAGTCATTTTGAGGATTTACCCGGACATACAAACTAATAAGTAAAAAATCTTTAAAGTTCTCAGCTACTAGTGATTTGCGGATCATCATATTATCTTACAGTATTAAGCCGCCAAAGAATTAATTTAGGCCTTGTTCGAGTAAGTAATATAAAAACGTAAGGGTATTGTAATATTACCAATTATTTCCCAATTTTTTGAACGGAATACATGAAAGAGGGCGCGCGCGCTGTTTTAAATGAATTCTTTATTTGTAACTTTCATTCTTTAGGCTGTGTTAAAACTTAATATTTTGTATATAGAATCGGTTGTATTATATATTTTTTTATAAATTTAAAAATTAGTACTTAATTGATTGTTAAATTCTATTTTCAATGAATACAGCAAATCCTAGATTTCTAGTGGTGTTTTTATGATGTAAGTAAATATTATATTGAATAGTTTAATACAATTTTATAACTGTAGTCATAGGTTTATACACTAAATTAAAGAAGAAGAAAAAATGCTGTCAGAATATTCATAGGTATCTTTTTTCTTATACTACTAAGTTGGCTAACAAGCATACGGCGCGCCTGACGGTAAGCAGCTACCGTAATCTATGCAAGCTTGTAATGCCATAGGTATCTCTACTAGATTTGCAAGCGATGGTGGCTATTATGAATGAGGCTTTGGAAAGAAAGGGAATGAAAGTAAATGCAAAGAAGACGAAAATTTTGGTGTTTGAAAAGGAAGAAAACTTGACAGAAGTATGTGTCCGGATTGATGAGGATGAACTCGAGCAAGTAAGTGAGTTTGTATACTTGGGATCGATGTTTACCAGGGATGGAAAGTATGAGAGAGATATAGGAAGGAGAGTAAATGTCGGTAATATGATGAATGGGGCGTTACACTCCTTTATGAGCAGCCAGAGTATTTCTATGAAAGCTCGTTTGGCTGTGCATAGAGGAGTGTTGGTTCCAACACTCATGTACGGAAGTGAAAGCTGGGTGTGGCAGAAAAATCATGAAAGTAAAATAAATGCAGTAGAAATGAGAGCGCTAAGAGGTATGTTAAGAGTGAAATTGAGTGACAGGATAAGAAATAGTGTGATAAGAGAGCTTTGTGGTGTGAAAGAAGATATAGTCACACGAATTGAGAAAGGGATGCTTAGATGGTTTGGGCATGTTGAGAGGATGAATGAAAGAAGAATAACTAATAAAATTTATGATGGGAGTATGAAAGGAATCGTTGGAAGAGGAAGGCCTAGACGAACATTTATAGATCAAATCGGAGACGTTCTGAAGAAAGGTAAGGTCAAGAGTACTCTAAACCGATGAGCATGCATGAAAAGATTAATGATTGTTGAAGAAGCGAAAGAGGTATGCCAGGATCGTAGCAGGTGGAAGGACGTGGTCTCTGCCTACCCCATTAGGATATAGGCGTAATTTATGTATGTATGTATCACTACTACGATGCCAACCTTGAACCCTCTCACCGCAGGAACACAACACAAGGTTATTTGGCTGCGATCTTCTGTTAAGCGAAGGTATTTCACCAGTTGGACCGCCCCAAGTAGAGAGAAATATCCAAAGTAATGTCTCTGTGCCCAGCATCTCTAAATCCCCAACACAAGTAAGGCAATAGGCTTTATACCTATGTCATGTAATGGATGCAAGCGAGTTCTACTCCAATTGTCCCAGTCACAGATTGAAGTTCCGTTTAATGTTCCAACATTTATGGTAATCCTATTTTAGAGTCGTAAGTGTGTGTGCGTAAGAATATGTGTATGGGCATATGAAGTCATTTGTATCTTTATTGCCTTAGTGGAATCGATAAGAATTTTATCGATAATTAAAAAAGATTTCCTAAGTACAATATAAAATATTCCATTTATATGCACAATATAACAGAAAAATAATGTATACTTTTTAGATACCTAATATCTATGAGAATTAAAAGTAATATAATTTTCTTTTTTACTGACAGTTTGTTCGTCTATCTTCGGAAGCATATCGAAGCGTTGACAGCTCCATTGTATTTATAAACAATAAATAGGGACCGCTTCATAAAAAATATATTATTTTATTTCAATGCTTAATCGGACTAGCCTCTTTGGAATAACGAATGCAAAATGGTGTTTTATTAAAAAGTTTTTACTATTACCTTACACTACGATTTGAATGAATACACACGTATAAAAGGTCTAATAATATTGAGTATCCATTGCATATGAATAAAACAAAATAAATTTAAATAACACCTAATATTTAGACAACAACAACTAAAAACTTAAAGATATACGATTTTTTTTAATAATAATAAAAGTTTAACTGAAAATTCTTGATTATTAAGAATGTTTATTATAAAACATGAGAGTAAAACATTTTGTAATAAATCGATCATTAACATTAACCGTAATAGTACTATAAAATCAAAGCCAAAAGTTTTGGTATTTCTAAAATACTTATAATAGTAGAAAATTAAATTAAATTCATAATTCGTTTATACAATTCGTCTTTAAAAGAAAGAGTGTAGATACCTACCTACTGTTATACTTTGAAGCATTAAAATTTGTTGACAATAAACATAAATTAATGAAAATTACCTATATTTTGTGCTTAATGGAAATAATGCGTTTTAAGAATAACATAAACAAGATAATTAGAAAAGTAACTGTTATAATTATATCACGTTGGTTAGACTCTTAAAAAGTCAAACAAAAATAAACTTGTATTTGTGAACGTTGCATAAAGCTACTCAAAATGATTGTCAAAAACAAATGTACCACAAATTCATTTACCTCGTGAGCATCAGATAACGTCAGCACCCAGGATGCAACCCCAGAACGTTATTATTTGTTGCAATGAAAGAGGGCGCGAGAGAGATGGCGAGAAAAGCTCCTTAATAACTTTTTAAGGGAGCGCTTAGATACGAGCGCAGCGCGAGCCGCGGGAACTGGCGATTCATTAAGAACAAGCGTGGGGCCTGCGAAGCGTTCGCCCCGCGCTCTTCGTTGTCCCCTGCTAGAAAACCGAACGCGCATGCTCCCGTCTTGCCGTCCAATGGCGGTCCTGTTGCTTCTGACGGCAGCGCGATGTTAAAACGCTATGAATACGTTTAATCGCAGCTGAATCTTTTGACAATCGCGATAATCTACCTTAAGATTAGGGCAACTTTTGCGGACGCGTCCACCGACGTATTGTTTACGTCGAGATGCTCCTGAACCTTCTGCACGAGACATCTTGATATTTATCTGAAGCTGTCTCTCTTTAGAAATTTTTAATAGATTATTTTTAACAAAATTGTTTAAAAGTTAAAACCACTTTAAAAAAAAACTTGAGTGGTAACGTTATTAAATAACAAGCACAATGAAGAAATTGTAATAAAATTGTATTGAATAATACATTATTTTTAGTTATATCAGACTTCTTAACAAAAGACGGGAGGTTACTCAATTCTTTTTTTGATGATCAGTCCTAACTTCTCTGTTTATGAACCGATTTTGATGATTCTTTGTTTGTTTTGTTTTTACCAACAAAAATAGAATACCAAAATCACTTCATAAATAAAGAAGTTGTGGCTGAAAAATTAAGTTGAAGCTCCTCCTTTTTTGAATTCGGCCAATAACTTTTTTTATACAAAAAATCCTAAACCAGCAGGATCTCAACTATCGACTACTCTTATTGTAAATACAACAGTGCGTACAAGTCTGATCTTCACACAGCTAGGCCAATTCGACAACGATCATAGTCTTGAAAATCATTGTCATTTTTTTGTGTCCTTAGAGTCGGACACGTTTTTGTAATTTAGCTCCTATCCCCTTATAAGGAACCTGGTTCCAGTAAGAACTTAGATATAAAATTAATGAGTTCTTTTTACTACAATAGCATATATATATTTTTTTTATAATTCCATTAAAATAAAATGAAACTTCGCCCTGTGGAAAAACACGGCCCGTATTCTACCTATCTCTTACACGCTGAACCTCCATCAGCCGTACAAGCTACATCTAAATCCCTTAAATACGCTACCCCGATATTTATGGCAGGGCTAATAGCATCAGTTAAGCCGGTGTAAAAGGCTCGGTAATTTTTACTAATACCTGTAGATATATATGTAAAATTTTATTTAAACCTAATTATCTAAGCGACCCTAAAATAAATTATTTCAATTGTTCTTAACAAAATAAATATTTAATTATATGCCATAACATTGTTCATACTTATTCACTGTCTATATATTTAATCGTAAATGGGTAGTCACTAAAGGCATGTTTAGAATATTATTAACTTAATTACAAGACCTCGCTTTTATCTTTAAGAAAAGTAATAAATACCCTTGAGCATTCCAGATTCATCCTTTGAGAAGGAATTTTCTTAGATAAAGAAAAATGTGTACGCAAAAAGTATGATACCGCAAAATATAGATGATTCAAAAGAATTCTTTGCAAATTAATTTTTCATGTAAAATATAAAATAATTGAAGTCTATCATTTTTAAAATACGAAAATAACATACACATTGTATATGTATTATACATCGATTTACATCAAAGATGATAAAAATATATTGAATTATTTGTGTAACAAAAACAGCGTGTAAAAAAATTATCATAGGTCTTAATCCGGGTCTTAACATCCTCATTATCCTAGTGGTCGTAAGCGCCACTACTATGCTCGGGATCCTGGGTTCCATTCCCAGGCCGAGCAAAGTGTTATTTGGTTTTTCTACGAAATTCTTAGTAAAATCTCGGAGTTTGGCTTTATGCCCGATTAATGGCAATAGGCTCGCCCCCTTGCACATGAGTTCTAAAAACATACCCGGCGAGCTGTGGGTGTACGTTATTATACCTCTGCCTAACTCTTCAGGGATACAGGCGTTATGGTATGTATGTATACATATTAGCTGTGTGCCAAATTTCATCAAAATCCGTTTAGCTATTTCTACGTGATTGAGTAGTAAACAAACTCACTTTCGCATTTATAACATGACTTAGGATTGAGATCCAATACAATTCTGAGCTCAGTATATTTGAATAATAATTATGACAATAAATGTACACTTTCAAAAGAAAATCTTCTGTCTAAATGAGGTATACCAAAGAAGCTACATTATATTGTAACTACTTTAGCTGTATTTTACAATGTATGCTTTAACCTTGTGAAATAATTCTCGAAGCCAAATCCACAAGCATCGTAATTCACACGTATTCATTTTCAATATGTGATATTCACGCAATCATATTTCGGTTATGTAGAAAAGCAATTTTAATTTTACATATAATATTCGGCGACGTTTCTATCGGCATACTTCATATACATAACGATATTTGAATGTTTGATGTTTTAAAAACTCGTAAGTGAAACTAAAGGCTGTTTAGATAAATATTTGCCACATTTCAAGTAAATGAAGCGAACTAAAGACATTAAAAGGGTCGGCCATAAGCACAGGTGTGTAAAATCAAACATAGACACCTACATAAAGAACTATTGGGTCAAAATACATTAACGTAATCCTTTCTACTTAATGTTAAAATACAAACACTTAGGGTAACAAACTATAACAACACCAGAACCATAGTATTAGTTAAAATCGAATTCAGTTACTACATTTTAACTTTATTTAATTTGTCAACGATATCTAACCCCTGAGCAAAATCATAATACTAAACAAGTATATTTAGAGTATTAAATATAGTTAAAACTAGCTGTGCACATGGTTTCACCCGTGTTTTTATCCGACAAACACCGCGCCGCCAACACACTTATGGCTACAAATTATTGTTTTGATATCTATTTTTCTCACTTCCCTCAATTACAAAAGCAGTTCGGGAGGGCTTCCACTTCCAACTGTCTGTTTTTTAAGTCCGGATTTAACTCATAAACGGCTTAGTGGGTTAATCAAAAAAATTATTCACCTAGAAAATAATGTAATACGACATTGTTCTGCGCTAAACCATCTACAAGACAGTTTACGATAGAATATGTGTAACTTTTATAGAAATCAGGATAAAAAATATTTTAGTAAGTAATATATCGTTTGACCGCTTTATCTGCATGTGCTGATCAAACTAATAAACAAAAATAACGATTTCTTTTAAGGTTCTGATTCTTTTGATTCATATGATGATATGTACATAATCACTTTTTGTTCGCCATCCGTGTTTTATAGTTGACTAATTTGAACAAAAAACGTCTACTGTATCATAACTATAATAATGAAATATATTGCCTCGCGAACTTTTTTGTTCACGTTAGTGAGAATGTTCAATATATATAGTATTTTTTATGTAATGCCAATGGTTTTAGCAGCGCATGCGAAGAAAGGAGTAAATTAGTTTTTCAAATTAAAATATCACCCATTTTACTGTCTTAAAATGTAGCTTTATATTAGTGAAAGAATTTTTAAAATCGGTGCCGTAGTTTTTGAGTATATCCATTACAAACAAAAAAAAAAAACAATATGTGTTGGTAGCAATCCCTACCACGCCGCTATATTCCTGCATATACATCGACTGATCTCGGAAAACGACAAACTAAAAGAAAATCATAGATGGGTTTATCACTCCATGTGTATGTGTAAATCATCCCTCATTATACCGCCTTGCGGGATGATTTTTAAAAAACGCGAAATACTTTCATTTCTTCCTAAAAGCACAAATATGGATTTTCATATCTCTAAATTGAGAAATAGTGGGTTCTTCATTTAAACTTTCATCCCCTATTTGACTCCTCCAAGGTTTATCGTCGCACCATAAGGTACCCATGTTTCAAGGTCCAATATATCCCCTATTCATCAAAATTGGTTCGATGGTTCCTTCGTACAAACTTTCATGTCCTATTTCACCCCTTAAAGTTTTATTTTCACGACATAAGGTAGCCAATGTCTTTCTCCAATGCCCAATATATCTCTATACCAAAATTCATCCAAATTGGTTTGATCGGTTGTTCATACGAACTTTCATCCACCGTTTCCCCACTTCCAGTTTTATTTTCGCGACAAAAAGTAACCTATGTCCTTTTCCAATGTCCAATCTATATGTCTTTAACAAAAATGATCAAAGTTGGTTCAGCGGTCTATGCGTGAAAACGCAACAGACATGACAGACAGAGTTACTTTCGCATTTATAATATTAGTAGGTATGGATTATTCACTTCATTATGCTGTCATTTTCTATGATGTCATTTACCAATTAAAATACTAACAGTAAATTATTACCCAACAGCAAAATAACGACTACAGTTTATAATAATGAATTTTTGAAATGAATTCTCTTTCCCTATATACCTGTAATAAATTTTCTCTCTCCTATACCTTTCTATGTTTCACTATAATGTCAATAACTGATACTTTAGTAAGGTAAAAATGACAAAAGATCTATTGTTGTGGTGTCCTTTTAATTTTCTATTTTAGGGATTTTTATATTGTTAATACAAGTCCGAAAGTGAATTGAAAAAAGATCGATCTTTTAGACCTCGACTTTTTTGTGAATCGATTCAGGCCATCGATAATAGTTTTTCTCATATATCTTCTATGTACAGACATGGATCAGTTTCGTTTTTATTATATTTATAGATTGTGATAACCGATTTTATACTATAATAAATTAAAGCTCATGAGATATTTTTGAAGTGATAACTTCTTATGGAAGGGTAAACCGCTTCGTATCACGCATCATGGTGCCATTAATAGTAGGATAGTTTCAGTCAATCCAAGCAAGCTGCTCGTAGTCTAGCGATCCTAAGTTTGACTGCTATGGCCATAGTCCTAGGTTCGAATCCTCGCCGGATTAACTTCCTCTCGTTTGGTCTTTTTTTCTTTTTGATTACTTTAAGTTATCACTTCTGTCACACAATTTTTTTTGTTTGAACACGCTAATCTCTGGAAATGCTACTTAGATTGAAACCCCCTACCCCTTTGACCCTGAGTAAAGGATTACTAACATGAACATCAAGCAATCTAGAAAGCTATAGGCAAATACGGGAAGAGACAACAACAACAGGCTTCACGGATGCGTTGTTGGAATCGCGGTGGAGAGTTGGTCGAATTAACACTGGTGAAGCCATGAGGCACAGCTAGTTTACATATTTATATGTTGGAGAATAAGATTATTTTAAATTATTTAGAATTTTATATTGGTACAGTTGTGTACTTGAGTAATGCTCTCCACCAATGACAAGCCGTTTTGACAAGAAAACCGTGACGTAAATACGGTCGTAGGGCCTCTCGACACATAAGCCACGGTGAAGTTTTAAAAGCCGTCTAAGGCTCCAGGGCCCTTATGGCTAATAGTGTAGTCAGATAGAAAAAAAATCTCGACATATCAGAAGTTTTCCAGTCGCAGACACGGCACGAGAGCGCTCTGAACTACTTAGTGTCTACACTTGTTATCAGGTGATATTAAAATTATTTATTTATGTTAGTTTAATTGTTATTATGTTATTATGTGCACATTTATTTACAATTAATATAAAAAATACAGGTGATTAATTTTGTACTTTTGAGTTCTACCTTGTGTTTTCCCACATATATGTAAAACTAATGTAGTGTCATTAACACTTCAAAATATTATTTTGTACAAAGTCATTGAATATCAAGGGTTTTGAATAACAAAGGCATTTTTCAGTAAGTATACTGTATACAATTTAGTATATACAGCGCCCGCAGTCGAAAACTTAAATACGATACTAAGCTTTTGAACGGTTTCCAACGTGGAATAGTATAGCCCTTAGGTTGCTCAGAATGTCGCTGAGCTTTACTAAATCATTCTTGATGCAAAGTCATGAGGATATAAATGAAACAGTACAACCGAGTGAGCTATATCACATCCCCGCGCGGTAATTTGTACTTTGACTTCTGCAATTAAATCTCAGAACAAATAGTGATGCAGCGAGTGCAGTCGAGAAATTAATTCGATGAATCTTATCGTGAGAAACGTATTTCGATAAGATTAAGAAAGCTAGAACTCGAAACTTCACTAGTAACTTCTAGACACAAATTGTTTATTCAATTACCTAATCAAACTAAACATTACTTTTTAAATAATAAAATACGATGACGTATTCTAATAACGTAACGTAATCTAATATAAAAAATTTAGACTTTTGGTTTATCGTGTTTCGTTATCTGCCAGTGTATATCCATCTACCGAGAGTAACAACGACTGTTGATGAATATATGGACTTTAGGTTATCATCGTAATTTTTGGATTCCTCATCATGATATGCATAGTACAGTCCTTTTGCGGTGTTACACATAAAAAACATTTGAATAATAAAATATACTAAACTAGTTCATGAGGTTAAAAAAAGTTACACTTGATATTGTGAATAATGTTCGAAAATCCCTGTTAGTATGATTTAATTTTAAATAAACAGTACTTTGAGTATTTTTAGTGTGGATTGCAACGATAGTGTTTTACCGGTTAATAGTAAAGCACATTGAAAGGGGACCAATAAAATATGCAGATTCGACTGCGGTCGTATTTTTCTCGGTGTAATCTGCATTATTCAGGCTTTGTCACGAACTTCGACAGTTTAACAGAGTTTATCTCTCGCCTTGCAAATTGAGGTACGACTTTAAGACAAACGGGAGTCACTTTCATTATCATAATGGACCTCGGCCGATTCTTTGTTGGTGAGCCGAGGATGGATTCTAACCTGACGTTTTTACTGACGATAGATCCTCGGTCTTGCTTAGTTCTTTATACATTTATTAGTTTGTTAATTTATAAATCTCTTACACAAATGTTTTCATCTTAGCTTTCGTTCATTTTGTCGCCTTCAATTATGCGACTAACAGGGGAATATTGTGTTTTCGATACAATCTTGAGTTATCTACTTTACCAGGGATTAAGATTAAAGATATCAAAACTGGTTAAAATATTTATAAACGATTCATATGAATAATAGCGCTTTGCCCGCGACTTCTCTCGCGACATAGTTATGTCCCATCTTTTTTACTTTATAACTGAATTACTAAATAACAATTTTTATACATCTTTGTTAAAAATGACGGATTACACACAAATTTTCATCCCCCTTTTCACCGCCTTAGGGGTTGAATTTGCAAAAATCTTTCCTTGGTGCTCACCTACACCTACAGTGTAAAAGGAACCCACATGCAAATTTTCACTGTCCTAGCCCCAGTAGTTCGGTATGTCAGTCAATCAGTTATCCTTTAATAAAAGTATGTTGGTATATAATAATAATCAAATATAAAAATAGATTATACATTTCACAATACTTATTTATCTAGTTTTTTTTAGCTTATATTGCTATATGCGCAAATTATATGAGCGACATTGTCATAAAAAAAGTTAACAAACAACATAAGGTTCCTTGACAATAAACCTCTTATTTTATGTTGTTGAAGGTAGTCACTCTATGTTATTTTTTAAAATGCTGTATCAGAGATCTGTGGCTGTATCAGTTCCATTTAGAAATAAATTTCAAATGGTGAAATCGATAATGATTTTTCTTTTTCCATCTTTTTTTCGGTTTTTCTTTTTATTTATTTCAATAAATTAATTTCTTGTAAATTAAAAACCGCTAGGATCACGTTACATGATAACTGCTAATAACCGACAGTGCGATGCGATTGTCGTCGCGAAAATAGTGGGAAGCGCGTCGCGAACTGTCTTGCAGTTTTTCGCGGTTGGTTTACAGTATATATAGTTCGCGCGCTCAAAGAAGACGGATTTCGTTTACTAAATGCACATACGCATGTTTCCTTCCTTCCTCCCAGGAGGAAAGGAACGTGCCTATGAGTATATTTTAGTTAGCTCGAATCGTAGGTTTAGGGATTCGATTAGATCGCGACTTATTTGCGTACCGCGATGACCGCCCGAGCCGAGGTCCGGCCACTTTGGCACCCTCGTGCGAGTCGTCCTAATAACTTTCGCGGCTGAGTGCCCTCTGCGCTCGCCCCCAAGTCCGCTGAAGCTGTAAAAGCCGCAGCGGCTTTAGGGCCCCCCTACGGCTAACAGTGTAGTCAGAACTAAAAAAAATAAAAAAATACGGATGAAATTGCTGGTACGACCAGCCTATTGTTATATGTACACATATTCGTACTATAATACTATACGTTTATAATAAAAGTAAAAAGCAAATTAATGATCTCCAAAATTGCTTCATCTTGTATGTAATCCAAAAATGTCTAATTTGTTAGACTAAATCACAATAATTTTATTGCACAATACCTACTGAGGAACGTGCGAGTTTGGAATCTAGTAAAGTTAGCGCCTGTTCACGCATTCGCGCCTACTTTGATACGGACTAAATTACCGACAAAAACTACGCGAACTTGCGATGGAATATACGAATCAACTCCACATTCATATTTCACGTTATGTTCGCGCCTTTACACGGGATACGTGCGCGTGATTAAAGCGGATACGCAGGTACCTAAGTACATGCACTCTTTCATTTTGATCACGTCAAAAAGGTATAAATGCTAACGCGCATAAGTACAAAAGTTTAGTATAGGCACTCTATTTTTGTTTCTCAATTTTATTTTTCTCAAAAACTAATTTCTATGAAATTTGAGAGCTTAACTCAACCAAAGCAATATGTATTTAATTACCACTGTATTTATAGAATATATTTTTGTTTATGTAAGTGGTTTATTATTAATTTTATGTAAATCAACTTGAAAATTAAAGTTTTTGATTGTATATACAAACTGGTACCTACAGCTGTAACATATACTATGTGCATGAGTATTACGTAAGAAGTAATTCACCCACGAACAGCCTCTATCGGGAAGGAGTGAGCTTGTGCCCGGTAGACCAAAACTAATCGCTGATAGAGTGGTACGCGTTCGCTTACGATTGGACTATTGATTCTACACAGTCCTAGTGCCTTGTCCATATTATGTAGCATAGTTATTATAAGTAGAAGACTTGTTATGATTGGTCAAGCAATCATTTTATTATTATATTTATTTCTTGTATTAGTCTTTTATCTAATTTGGTATATATTTCGGAACATAATTTACGTTTATGTATTTTATAATATATGTATAATTTTAATAAAATAGGTTATATGACAGATTATACAACCTATATTTCTTTTTCTGTCATAATTAAAATTACTTAAAAATGGAAAGGTCGTTAGGGTTTATTCTTTTTCAAAAATAATAGTAGCCTAAGCTACTCCCTATAACATTAGCTATCTACCAGTAAAAGTCCGGTCGAAATCGGTCCAACTGTTTCGGAGATTACCCGGAACATAAAGACAGACAGACAAAATTGGTTTTTTGTTATAGTTATCGTATATACTTTTATATGCATTTAGTAAAAAGCTGTTATTTTGACATTACAAACAGGCACTTAAGTTTTATTAATTGTATAGAGATATAAAAAACAATAAATGAATTTTATGCTGAAATTTTTTACTATGTATTTATATTATAAGGATACAATTGTTTGCATAACTTGTTCTTACAAATTCCTCGTGGTCTTTCAAAATTTAATGTAACTTGGAAGTACCCTGTAGGTTTTCATAACTTAGCTTTTAGACTTTTGGTATGAAGGACTGTGCCTCTTTTTAATATTAACCTAGAACCTTGATTTTTTTTTATTTCATATTAATTTCATCTTTGTACCTGAAATTATTATCGAGAGAAAAAATAAAATTTAATATAATTTTGTTGCATTAGGTACACGGGATTACAAATTCATTATTTTCGGATTTATTCCTTAGCTTTTGTAACAAGACCTCCCTTCGTGCCAAATTTCAAGACTGTAAGCCTGCGGGAAGTACCCTATAGGTTTTAATAATTGATCGCTGAGTGCGACTTTTAGACTTTTATTATGAAGTGTCGTATCTCTTTAATGCTACCTAGAAAAATATATTTTATAGCAACATGAAGCCATAGGGCCTTAATTCATGATATTAATATCAACATTATACCTAAAGTCGTTTTCGAGAAAAAATGTCTTCAACATGGATAGAAACCCAGACAGACGGACAACAAAGGGTCCTGTTTTTATAAGGTAGAGAACTCCAAAAAATATCACGATAGCTTTTCTAAACAATAATTCTGTAGTAATTATTCATTCAATTAATAATTAATTAATCTATAGAAAATGATGACAGTGAACGCGCATGCACATTGTAACATTGTGGTGAAGATAGTCACACTTTATGTTATGCGTCAAAGAAGTATGAATTCAAACGCGCATACATAATATATAAATAAAACACGCAATTTTTTCTTTATTTAACGAAATAAAATTCACAGCAATGATATTATGATAAAATAAATTATTTCGATATATAGATATTTTTATGCAAATATCAATAAAATCATAATAATGCAAAAAGTAATTTAATCTACTGAAATTTAAAAACAACTTAAACCAGACGATAATTTATAACAATGGAATAAACATAAGAATTATACTGAGATAAACCTGACATTATTAATGAAAAGGACAGAAGAACTGACAAAGTGACTAAAAAACTTTGAATCTCAGATTTGTAACAAAAAATGTGACAAGTCATCAAATCTACATATTTTATTAGACTCTCCCTCGAAAACTCCGACCCTCTGTAGGTTGGAAACGTTGAGGTTTAGTGATGTTCTTTTCTACCTAAGACATATCGATATTTGGCAAATAACACTGTTCTATGATATAATAGGACGGTATGAAGGCATATCTAAAAAAGTTACTGCGAATTTTCTGTATCCGAGGCGTTAAGCCAACCTTTATCACCTAACAATACAATAAAGATAAAATATTGTATTCAATAATATATTTATTATTGAAAGCATTTTTTTATTTTGGAGGTAATGTTTCATGTAGGTTCACGCTGCATGGTTCACATATTTAATGTCTGTTTATTTGGCTGCGATCTCCTGTAGGGGGGGGGGGGGAGTATTCCACCAGTCGGATTGCCCCAAGTACAGAGATATCTTCAAGTAAATTTATATATGCTCTACGTCTCTTTATGTTGGAACAGGTAGTAGGCCTATACATAAATATTGCCTTGTAATTAATTTTACGTTAACAGCATGTAAGTTACCCGTGATATTCTATCTTAACAGAATAGGGATATGCAATAAAGTATCGATAACCGTAGTGTACGTGACAGTTGGACAGCCCAGCCCAATATTACAGGACTTTCAAATGGGTATCAGTGGCAAGCCGCGCGGTGCGACTCGACTCGGCGACGCAACCAGTCGCCTATACTGCGGCGACACTTCATAAAGAACACTTTTATACCCAAGCCTTTTATTTATGACGCCCTTTCACATCTTTGGCTTCGTTTTATTGTCTAACATAGTAGGTGTCGTGTTATTGAATTTTCAATTTAATCGACCGAATTCGTTTCTATCTTTTTTTGAAGAGAAACTTCTTAGGTGGCGTTTTGGTAATTGGACGAAAATTGAAATTTTTCGAGAAATGAAAGTAAGTCATAGAGAAAGAAGAAGTTAATGTATACGAGTATCTCTTTAATAAAAAAAATTTCTTAGATGCATTATTGATACCTATATAAAAGAATTTGCTATAAATTTATATATTAGGTCGGGGGAAAAGTGTTTTCACATAACGTTGGTATAAACTTGTTATAAAACTTCTTTACCTGTGCTATTTGTATTTGGCTGGCTTTGGTAACATTAAAAATAAAAAATAAAAAAAGTTGTTTCCAGCTATTTTTCATTTGTTTTTCTTTATGTAAAAATGAGTGAATCTCATGAAGAAATTTGATACATTTTAAAATATTATTACAAAAAAGGCAGAAATGGAACTCAAGCAGCGAAAAAAATTAATGATGTTCATGGACTTAATCCACTGTCAGTAAGAGTAGCACAAAGTTGGTTCAAATGTTTTCAGTCCGGAAATTTTGATGTTAAAATGCACCGTATAATCATTTGCGATTCATTATTGAGACGTAATGAAACCGAGCCGTTTTTGAAGAGATTAATAACTGGCGATGAAAAGTGGATCACATACGACAAGAACGTGCGAAAAAGGTCGTGGTCAGCCAGGCTTCACAGACTGTGGCTAAACATGGACTAACTCGAAATAAGGTGATGATGTGTTTATGGTGAGACTGGCAGGGCATTGTTCATTATGAGTTTTTACCTCCCGGCAAAACCATCGATTCGGATCTCTAATGCCAACAACTGATGAGATTAAAGGAAGTAGTTGAGAGAAAGCGGCTGGAATTGATCAACAGGAAGGGTGTGGTCTTTCATCACGATAACGCTAGACCACAAACGTCTTAGCCACTCAGCAAAAATTAAGAGAATTTGGCTGGGAGGTGTTAGTGCATTCACCTGTTTCGGTCTCTTCAGAATTCTTTAGGTTCTGTAAGGTTAACATCAAGAGAGGACTGCTAAAACTATTTGTCGCGTTTTTTTGATCAGAAGTCCCAAAGTTTCTACAGCAACGGGATCATGTCTCTACCTACAAAACGGCAGAAAGTCATCGAACAAACCGGCACATATATATTGTAAATGAATGTAAATAAACTATGAAAAAGATGTCTTGAATTTTCATATAAAAATACAAAGAAACTTTTTTCCCGATCTATTATATAATACGTATAATAACTCTGATGTTATTGTTATCTTAAAAATACCTACAAAAATGTTAGCGAGAGCATATGTCTATCTTCTAAGGATGATCCACAATAAGATTTTTTGTCTTTAAAACAACCTTGAGCACGGAGCGCGGAAATAGCACGATTTGCTCGTGTGTCCCATCGACGGCATTCTGTAATTCACGCGAGCTCAGCCGCGGGCACAGCTTTTTTAAAATATAAACTAACTAGATGTGTCCCATTCGACTAACTTTCCACTGCGCCGCTACCAACGTACTCGTGTAGCCTATCGTTGTTCACACTTGCCTACCGGGTAGTGCGTGCGGTTTGCCAGATTGCTTGGCGTTTGTGGTTATAGCTCCGCTCCTTAGAGTTGTAGCGTGATGTTAGATCGCCTAAAACTTTCCTTAATAAATAGGCTATAAAATACATAAAGAATTTTTCAAATATGACTGATATCTAGTATATAATACTGGTATTACATATATTTCCATCTAACAAATATGTCTAAGAAAATATTTGGTTATAATATTATCAAAGTATAATTCTCGGTTCAAGTAACCATAATATAGTCCTGTGACAAAGCTGTCGAGTATTAAAGTGTGTCTATATATTATTCAAATGGAGAAGTGCTGGTACTTTTTACAGCTGAGTGGTGGTTGCACGGTACATCGCTCCGCACTTCGAGACGTGACCGAGGGGGCTAGCTGAAATCACGATTACAAAGCAATATATCCATCCAATGACTGGATAGGCCAATATTTTTTCGATTTACTCAAATATTTTTACAATTGCTTGACAGTTTATTATTTTGATTCATCGTTCATCCAGTTAAGTTTTACAGTTGATATTGATATTTGCTTAAAGATTTGTGGTATTTTACCATCAAAGTGGCATAGGTGGCGTGCAAATCGTTTCAACAAATGAATGAATAGGGATCTAAGCTACATATCACCTCACTTTCCTGTGTGGGGCGAAGGACTGACAAAAATATTAGAATTAAAGAAAATATATGAGACGCCACTTACTTCAGATCATATGTAATTTCGGTGGAAAAATGAAAAGCATTTTCACTTGAACGAAGTCTCGTGCAAAAGCTATAATTTAACGTGTGATCTAGAAAGCTAAAAGCGGACCGATAAAATCGATTAATATCAAAAGTTAAAGTATAAAATTCTTTTTCAATATATCTTCAATTTTAATGGTATAAAGACATATTATATCTGCGCATTTTTTTTTTAAATTATATAATTCCTCCCTCCAGACGCGATGAGTCTGAAACTTTATTTATCTTTTGTTTTTCTCAATACAATAGAATATTTTTTATTACTAACATTTAATCTTAAATGTAAATATATATTTTAATATTAATGGTAAATTTTTAGGTTACATACTTTTAACTTAAGTGTAAATATATCTTTTTAACAATATTGAAGGTGATCTTATAGGTACGGGACTTATTTATATTAAGATCTACATATTTTTATATATTATATTATATAACATTACATTACATTATACATATATATAAGTATACTCTTTCCATGTTCTATAATTCACAAGTAAAAATGTTTCATTCCAACCAGAGGAAATGCCACGAATGGCTTCGGGCGAATTACTTACTCGCAAAAATTGTAAGGTTGGTTCTTTGGAATAATGGTCATTTCAGACGAAAACCAGCATGGATACCCGTATTAATCGGATATATTTTAATTCATACAAATTTTAATCTTTTCATACGAAAATATCCAGTTTTTACCCGACTGCGAAAAAGGAGGGTTATGTTTTTCGGTATGTATATATGTATGTATGTCTATTTCTTTGGCCCACTCTGTAGCCTAAACGGCTTGATGGATTTTAGTATACAAGCTGTCATTAGATTCATCTTAACTGTGGAAGTGACATAGGCTATATAGTATTTAAGTACGAAGTCTCGGAATCAAATAAAAATCAAAAATAGAAATAAAATGTTAGTTTTCTTTTCGTTGCAGTCGGGATTGTTTCTCTTTTAATAATTTAGCTAATTAAATACTTTCATTAAAAGGTTTGCAGGCATCTATATATCTGCTATTAAAATAAAATGTTATTAAATTATATAATAACATAGCAAAGTTACTACGCTATACCTGATGGTAAACACAGTTCAATCCAAAAACGATCGCGACCACGTAGGGATCAGTAATTCACAGTCTATCGTCACTGTCATATTATCCTGCAAGCTTCTCTACACATTGAACATATACTGGCTGATCCCGAATCGCGACAAACCTAAAGAGAGTCACTTTGATACATACACAGATCTTTACAACTTCAGTTGATTAATGAATACCTATAAGCCAATAATGATCCTGGAATTTGACACGCACTATAATGGGTGTTCCATCCGGTGAATGATGGTTTCGATCCAATCGTACACAATTGTCATATACTACCAAGCAGTAAAATTATGCAAATCTATTTAATTTTTATGGCTTTTTAAAGAAATATTTATCTAAAAAATATTTTAAAATGTTAACACGTACATAACTAAATTATCCAATAAATGACAATGAAATTCGAAATTACACCATTCGCTGTATTTATTAAAATAAGTTATATTCACTCAATTACACTGTTTCAAGTACTCTTATGTTACTTAATGTTGTTAAGGTATAGTAAAATCTTTCAAAGTTAAACTTTGCAGACTTTGAAATTGAGCTGTGAAGAGAACTTTAAATCTACGCTAGATTTTAAACCTTACCTATATAACTTAACAACGTAATGACATGTGTAACCATAAGTTATGCAAGGTATTGAACAAAAAATATAAGAAATAATATAACAATTTGTTCAATTATTGTATCTAACATTCCCAACGCCCGTATTAGCCTAAACATTACTGGTGTATTCAACTCGAAGAGGTCTTAAAAATTAGGTGAAGCGGGATGTGGGAAAAACAAGGAGAGTGGAACTCACTGCGTTAATGGCGACTCGTGGCGTATGTGACTTATTCTCGACGGTAGGTTGGTCTTCTTCAAATTTATAAACCACTCGCAGCAAAGGCCTTCCAACCTAGATTCACTGCGGGTTATGTTTTCAGTAGCGATTGTGCAAAGTTCAACGGTTATATCACTTGTTTAAGCGCACGGCGTTGTCCGAGTGGCGATACGCTCGCGTTCCGAAACGGTTTGTCTTGCGAGTGGGGAGTAAGAAAAGGAAGTGGTTATGACGTGGTTGGTTTTGCGAGAAATATTTAAGAGCCAGTCTTTCCACTAGGATTAGCATGCTTATTCATCTTGGGCCACGTGGTCACTTAATATCACATGAGATTGTGACTACACGCTAAACCCTATTTATATACAATAATAAAATTAAAGTGTCTTTTGTAGTTTCCAAATATGAGTTTTTTACTTAATGCATATGTAAGTACATATATACAGTACTTATAACAAAATAGCGTTTTTAAAATGTTTATCTGTCTGTTTGTTCCGGATAATCTCCGAAACGGTGGGACCGATTTTGACGGGACTTTTACTGGTAAATAGGTAACGTCATAAGGAGTAACTTATGCTACTTTTATTTTAGAAAAAGAATTAGGGTTCCGCGCAAATAAAAAAACTGGTCATGGTGAATCAATTCAAACGCATAAAAGGCTTGATGAGTAAACCTTAATTTAATATTAAGTAAACCATAAGATATATATCGATTTAAATTACAATATAATTTTAGATACATATTAAAAAGACCTACAAAAAAGTCATCGAGAGCATATGTCTATTTCTTAAGGATCACCTACAATAAGCACATAACTGGGAGCGGGAGTAGCACGATCTGCGCGTATGCCCGATTGACGGCATTCTGAAAACCACGCGAACGTAGTCGCGGGCACAGCTAGTAACGAATAAAAAAGAAATCAAAACTTTTTGGGGTATAACCTCACGTTTCTCGCTTACTTGATGTACATGCTCGTATTAAACAATTTATAAATTGAGATGTTCTTTCTTTTTACATTTTCTATATCGCTCTGAACATAGAAAAGTTCAAGAGTACATATATTTGATTAAATTTTGTTAAACTTTTATATTAAATCACACATAAATCATTGTATAATACACGCCGGTACTAAGCAATTTATAAATTGACCTTGCCCGTGGCTGTAAACAAGCAGGCGGTAACTTGGCTAATCCCGAGTTCAAAAGTTCAACTCCATTGCGGGAACTACGATGAACCCTCGAGCGATACTAAGTTTCGGCACATAAATCGAAACTAAGATATATGTTTCATGGATATGAAATGTTACCATAACAACAATTTTATAGTAAACAGTTGATTTTGGTAAATATATTTTTTTTAATGGGGTATGGCTGTTTCATAGACACGGTCGTGTGTTGTACGTGAAAACGTGTACGTAACGGGTGACGTTTTCTTTAGAAAACGCTATTTTATGTATGTCATAATATTATTGCAAACGCCCCAGCTGCAGATGTACTGGCACCGTCGTTGATCCGCTCGGCCGCATTTATTATTTTACGTTCCTGCACTGCTTTACTCCGTCGTATGGTATATTATTGGTATCATTCGACTACTCTTGAGAAGTCCTTTCTAACCATATACGATATCTGTATTTGGATTTGACTTTTTGACGCGTATAGGCCGACATGATATATTTTTAATTCACTGTAACTATTTTACAATAATGTTTTATATATGCATTCGATAGATTTTGACGAGAGCTGACGATTGAAACTTAAACGGAATACGTAGCTTCTCCGAGTTTAAAGTTATGTTACTAAATGGAAATCTTGAAACGCAGCTAAATGACTTCAAAATGGGGTGGCGCTTCCCCCTTCACCAAAAAAATAACCACGCTGGGTGGTACATGCAAAAAGAATAAGAGAGTCTTTATCTTTGTCAGCCTCTTTAATATCTATGTTTGCACTTTGTATATGACTAAACAACCTAGATCCAATCTGCTTTCAGAGGAGTTTCCTCACGCGAACGCTCCGAATGTGAAATGAGCTTCCTGGTGAGATTTTACCATGGTACTACAATATAGAGTTTTTCAAGAGGAAGACGTTGGTGTGAGTTCAAGATCCTTCTTGTTTTTAAAGGGTTGCCAATGCGCATGTGATATTTCTGGTGTTGCAAGCGTCCATAAGCATACCATCAGGCAGACTGCAAACTTGTTTGCCACCGTCGCGGTATAAAAAAGTAAAGGCATAAAGAAAAGAAAAATATTTTACAACTGTAGTTTGTATAATCTGTGTTACTGGCGGGAGGTTTAATTTAAAACAATTGGAAAAAGTAGTTAGTCGTTTTCATTATGCGAATTCATTAACATTGGATCGGAAAAGTATTCCGAATCTCATTGAACTGTGGCCGAGCGCAGTCTATTGGAAATATAACTGAAAAGTTGGGCGGAAAATCCTTTTTTTTTTATTCTTTGGACAGAGATCACTATGATATGTAGTTTGATATTGAAAAATGTAATGTTGGTGGAGATTGAAATGAGTTTTTTGTAAAAAAAATATAATTCTTTTTTCCTCGTTAATACAGGAATCGAAAAATTGAAAAAAGATTAAATAACTGACAATATGTTGTTATGATGTAATAAAATCATTGAGGTTTGCCGTTGTGGGCGCATCACGCAAAAACTATTGGATATATTTTGATCATTTAATTCTTTGTTTTACTTCTTAGATACTTGGTCTTTGTCAAAAAAGAAAATTATCGCGATATCTTCACAAACAATAATTCTGTAGCCACGTGAGCGGAGCCACAGACAGAGCTAGTCATAAATAATACTATCATTTTATATTTATAACTAGCTGTTCCTACGGCTCCGCACGCGTTTATTATGCAATAATTATTTTCCATTGGTAATTTGGATTACTAAAAATATTATTGATAAGTAATACTATTGTTTTCAAATTTAATTAAAGTCGATTGTCGATAGTAAAAAAATTGCGATTTCTTAAAATATTTTACTTATATGTTATCAAATGAGCATTGACATAATATACTTTCCGTGTTTTTTTTTTTGTCTAAATTGGTCAAGCCTTTATGAGTTAAATCCGAACATACGGACAGACAGACGAAATAAATATAATGACTTATTCGTGATCTACTTTTTAATAGACCCCAGTCAGGAAATTTGAAAAAAAAATTCAATGTACAGACAGAACTACAAATTTATTAATAAACAAAAAACATTGTGATGATATCATTTATATTGATATTAGAATGAATTTACGCATGAATGGTTCGGGTGGTGGCAGACGCATGGCGACAGTCATCTGACAAGCATCGGCCGTAGGACCCATTAACGCGCTTTCCGCACCAACTGTCTTATACAGAGTGACGTACAGTCCCAGTAACATGAAAGTAGTAACCTACATTACTAGCTGTGCTACATGGTTTCACTCATGATAAAGCTATTCTACTAAGTCACCAACTCTGCACCAGACCGCAGCCAACGCACCAGTGTTCGCACTTCCCGTACTTAGCTTGTGAAATTGCATTAAGTTTATGGTTACTGATCCGCTCCATGGTGTCATAGCGTGAAGTTAATATTGCCCTTAACCTTCCTCAATAAACTGGCTATAAAATGGAAGTGGTAGTTCCTGAGATTATCGCGTTCAAACAAACAATCTATTGAGCTTAATGAATATTAGTAAAGGTAGGTAATACCAGCTTATAATTTTTTTACAAAATACAAGACAAATTTCTTTAAAAAATCTTTCTATGATTTAGATCGTAAGTTCTCAAAGTTGTCCATATGGACCCCTAAGGGTCAATTTAGAACTTCACTACGTCAACAAAATCAAAATTTAGGGGTCCGCGAGTTGCAAATAGGGTTCTACAAAATAGTGAATTCCATTTAAGCAAGTCGTGATGAAAACTTTGACTATTTTCTATAAATAGAATAATAAAATATGATAGTACATTTGTACTTACATAATACGTTTTTTACAATAAACGTATAAGTAGATATTTCTAAAAGGTAAATGTTTATGGAATTTGATGAAGGTATGGAGTTAAATTCAGAGAATTTCATGATTACTTGCATCATTCATGGGAAAATTCGGAATCGATGATGGGATCACTTTATAAATTTATATTTATAGATAACTTTTATGACCTGTACCAAAGATACTTGTTAAGACTTATTTATTTGTCTTCGCAATTTGTTTTTGTTTTTTTTTTTGGTGTGTCTTCTACCCGATACAGTGTAAATTGATTTAGGGAGGGTTTGAGACAAAAAAGTTCGGTAATCATTGATTTAGATGATACTAGCTGGCCCGCAGACGTTGTTTTGCCCTTTTCAATGATCAATAACACCACAACTATCACGGTACTACCTTTCACGTCCAGGGATAGCATAAAAACCTTCTTCATGAAAAAATCCTTAGATACAATTTTAGACGTTGAATACATTTATTAAATAAGACAATAATAATTTCTGTCACCAAAGTTTATATTCGTCATCAGCTCTATTGGTACCTATCACTTAATTCGTTCTGTTATCAAAATAATATATTTACCACCAAATAAATAGCTATGATAAACACGGAGATTTAATTAAATCACTAAGCTAGATGATAAATTCACGAAAGATGTGGCTATCTTTGACCTTTGATAAAAACCAGCAAGAAACGGCCGCGGCCGCGGTAGATACCAGCGAACATCAGATACTAATAATATTAAAGAAGTTTTAGGTGAGAGTTTTTGTATTGTTTATGATTAGATTTTGGTGACACATCTATTATCTTATAAAGTAATCCAATTATTTGATAATTGATTTTATTTGCAGTGATTTCAAATTAATTTTTAGGCAAGCATTTTGATATTGCGTCTATGATTTTAGGGACAAATCTTATTTAATAGATCATTGAACATGTATTTATTATATTTTAAAAGTGTAATGTTATTATAATACGCTGAAATATAAAACCGAGCATTGTTTTACTGTAGCACGAACCTGTGCCACCCTTTTAAACAAATGAATATTCAATAGAAAATTTTCATTGTCACCAGGTGAACAATAACGCTTTAAGTGGGTAGCAATTTTCTAGCGTAATTTAAAATCATAATGTTTATCGTTAAACGAAATGAATAAGTATTTGTTAATTAAATTACATCTGTTCTGATTTACGAATAAAGATAAGTTTATTATCTGTACCCAAATTAACAAATAAAATTATAAAAGGTTACTAAATAGGGTATAGATTTTAAAAATTATTTAAGTTATTAGTAATTAATAATTTACTAATTAGTAGAGGGTAAAATTGAGAGAAGAGAGTGAATCGTGTGACGGAAGTGCGACATGATGAAGTTAACCATCAATGATAATATTGTGAATAATTTTACTGACTGTTTTTTTTATTGTTTGTTACACAATAAAGAAATTAAACGAAATTACTTTATCATCATTGATGGCTAACTTCATCATGTTGTTGGCACTTGGGATAAAATTTTTTGTTTTTTTTTTTTGTACATCAAAGAAATATACTTGCGTAGACACAAATTTTTAGATTTAAAACGTTCTATCTTCGTTTTTATTTTTGTAAAATTAAATAATCAAGAGCCCAATGTAAACTATTTATTCAATTTAAAATTTTGTTTTACAAAGTTGGACATCTATTAAAAGTAATGTTATCCCAGTAAAGTCTGTACGCTCTAAGTAAATAAAGTAGTAGCATGGATCCACTTCCTAAATGTGTTTGCGGCTCACCGGCCAAATAAATGGAGGGCATCTGTTCCACTAAATATAAAAAGTATTGCTAAAATATACATTTATTATAGGATCTAGTTCACATACAATGCTTTACTTTACTCTTTTAAGTATGACTTATTATTTTTAATTATATTTTGCTTACTGTTTGTTTTATTCATAAGCCAGACATCACTTATTTTTACTCACAGCATTAATTAAGTCCATTACAACGGATATGTAGTGTATGCCTTAAAAAAAATGCCTTAAAAAGTACAATAATTTATATATTATAATCAAAAAGGCTTATGAAGACAAAATAATTTGATATAAACAACAAGTCATATGTGTATGTATATATTATGTTCCCTGCTATTGACGACACACAGAAAAATAGTTTAAAAATATCGTTTTAATAAAAAAAAAATTAAAAATTATTTCCATTAGTAATGTCATCTGTTGATGCTAACAAAAATATATTCACAGCGCCATCTATTAACAATCTGTTTAACTACCATGACGGCTGTCAGTGTTACTGTTTACACTCTATAATGTGCGAAATTTTCACACAGATTAGCTATTTTTGCTAAAAATGTTAAACAAAATCACAGTATCGACACACGGCAGTGTGTCAGTCAAGTTCGGAACGGGCGACACTTTTTTTTAGATCTGACTATACTGCTAGCCTTAGGGGCCCTGAAGCCGCTGTGGCTTTTACAGCTTCACCGGACTTCAACGGGTGACACCGGCCTGTGTGTATATTTATACGAACAATTGCGAGCTACTTTCAACCCCTCTATTAGTCAAATACTATTAGACATACATAGTTAAACTTTGTATATTAAATAAACCTCCCATAAATATCTAGAATCTCAAATATCACGTATAAATCTATTACAGTCCTGGAGTTATTAGTGTATGAAAAGTAGCATTTTTATCAGTCACTCACTCATCAAAAACTTATACCACTTCTAGTTGACTCAAAAACTTTAAATTTGGCATCTAGGTAGATCATTAAGCATATACAAAGGATACTAAAAAAATCTTAAAAAATTTCAAACAAGTACAATTTTCAGCGAAATAATACTTATGAACAGCGTTTTCATCCCCTAACCAATAGATGTTGTTGTGCAGCTTTTCAAAAGTAATGATATCCCAACAATAACATAAATGTGAAAAGGGGGCCAAGTTCAGTAGAAACGACGTTAAAGGTTTTCACCGATAGGTAAAAGAGCTGAAATCTAACGGGTGCCCAGTTCCATTGTAGTTCCGTTAATTATAGCTGTCGGAATGTACATTTCTCAATTAATTTACAAAGCAATTTGCTACTTTCTTTGATATGAGATTTCTAATTTAGCAAGGTTTAATTGTCAATAAATATTTACGTTAATTTCTAATTAAAGGAGTAAAATTTTTTCATCGGAATCTTGCCTCATTTTCGTTCCGATATTGTTGAATGGGATAGGTACCTAAAAATATAAGTTTAATATGACTTTTAATTTGACTAGATATATAAATAAAAGAATAAGTTGAAAAAGAAATTATACCAAAATAATCCATTCAGACAGTTTATTGTTTGGATTAAAAAGGATGTTAAAATACCAATATATATTTATGAAGAAAGATTTTCTGTAAATTTAAACTGAATCCTTGTAATAGAAAGCGCGGATATTCACAGAGCGCAGGAAATTGAAACAAACATCGCAATCCCCATGATCGAAAACTTCTCATGTACATAGACATTAAAATATGTTACTTACATTACTTTACACTACATATTGATTTATTTTACGTCCGAAATATTGGAAATTGCTATTAGTTAATTTCAAGCTTATTATTGTCGTTAAAGGTACATGCTAAACTATACAAAAATTGTGTAGTAAGTATATAAAAATACATTTTTAATTCACAATATTTTTAATTAAAAAAAAATATATTGTTATATATAATTTAAATTCAAATAGTTGTGACTCTTAAAATAACCTCATACGGATAACTCAAATAACCCCAATTATCGTGTAATATAAACAGTTCTTATATTATGTTGACACTACTACTTTCTCCAAAACGGTTGGACTTATTTTGACGGGACTTTCAGGGGTAAATAGCTAATGTTATAAGGAGTATAAGTAGTATAGTATATTATAGTATAGTATAGTATAGTATAGTATAGTATAGTATAGTAGTCTACTTTTATTTTAGAAAAAGAATTAGGGTGACACGCAATAAAAATCTAGTCATGGTGAATCAATTTGTGTGCTTAAATGGCTTACGCAGAGTAAACCATAAGAGATATATCAAATTAATGTACTACATAATTGTAGATATTAAAAATATCCACAAAAAAGTCAGGGAAAGCAAGGATTCGCGCGTATGCCCAATCGACGGCATTCTGTGGTCCACGCGAACGAAGTCGCGGACACAGCTAATTTATACTGATATCATAAAGCGCTCGGGTGAAACCGTGGGTCACAACTAGTCATTTTTACAAAATTATTTTACTTTATATAGATAGATACATACTATAATTTCTTAGCTTAAATTAAGATCACAAAGATGGATTACAAGTTAATGGCATGACATTTTAATAAAATACGATAAAATATGAAGTTGAAATAAACGGGGCCCGGCCCATACACACGGAGATGCGGCGCACTCGCTGCACCGCACAACTTTCGAGATATATCGGCGACACTCGCAAACAAAGCGCCTCTGCCACAATAGGTACCTCTTGTACCTACCTATAACAAGAACAAATTTACATTTGCTCTGTATTTCCACAAACGCAACGCACTTCATACTGTATCCCGTTGTCATAACGTGAAACAACACTAAAAGTAAACTTTCAAAGTACAACTGTTTAGATAGCGCACTCTCGCTACACACGTCGTTCTCCCCGAGATAAGAACACGTCATAAAAGAGGTAACCGCCGAAACTTTGCCTTAATTTCTGTATTTTCCATTCTGTAATCGCGAAGTGGCGTTTAAAAGAGAAAATTCTTGTCTCTTTCGGAAATTAGCTAATATTGTTTACGTGCAGAGTATTAAATACAACAATTGTGTTCGACTGGATCGCGACTAATACACACTAGTTTTAACAAACGTCATATGTCTCGTTTAGGCGTGCTGCATTTTGAGATTAGCTTCTTTTTTTATCGTAGTACGGCAAAGTGAACTCTGTTCCTGATGGTCAGCACAGTGTAATCGAATAACATCGACAACTACCGTGGAGGAGTTTTTGGCGGGATCTTGAAGTGACATTTAGTTGTTTTTATTTTTAATTCATTTACATAGGTTTTTTTTAACCATATATTATGTAATATTGGTGCCGTTTTGCGTGATATAGTTTGGTTTTGTGCTTATGTGAAGTGGATTATAAATATAAACTGAAAGCATGCATTCTGGGTACTCACAAAAACTCCCTAGAAAGTTCTAACAAGGGAGCCACCATCTTGTTAGGATACTGAAAGCGTTATAAGACGGGTCACTATATTTACTTTATAATGGCAGTAATGGTCTTCATTAAAGAGGGCTAGTAGCTAAGTTAGGAAGAAGAAGAGGAACTACCGTGGGATCTACAATCCATCGCAGTCGCCGCTGTAGTGCCGGGCTGCTCACATGTCTCTTCACGTTATGTTTGAAGACATTGTAGTAAGGAGGGACTGGCCGGGAGTTGGTATAGTATACCAACAGTTTAGTTACCATAATACAAGCTTTGCTTAGTTTGTAATTAAATGGTCGTGTCTGAAATTGTATAAAAAAAGTGTTTTCAAAAACGAGACATTATTTTAAGAGCATAAATATTATAAGCTTTAGAAATAACGAAATAAGGTTAATAATCTACTAATGAAGGATCACTAAATCTTGATGATCACTCATACAAAAAGACTGTCAAAACATACACACAATAAAATATAATACATAGTTAGTAGCTCGAATGATTAATCAGTTTTTTTTTATCTTTATAAGTTTTTAACGTTTGGTCCAACCCACCTGATATTAAGTAACAATCTGGCCTAAGATGGAAAATACCGTAAGCCTAGTGAGTAGATTGGGTCCTAAGTACAGTTGCCGGAACACGCCTATAGGTGCTTAACAACAGATTTCCAACTTGAGGATGGTAGATAATGTCCTACCAGGATGTTTTCTTTTACCTAAAGCTCAGGCTCATATTAGGGATTCGAACTCACGTCGATCGACGCTGTATCTCTACCACGCTACCACTGAACCATCATTGCCTCAAAAATATGATTATTTAAATTTAAAAAAACAGCTATATACTAGTAATTTGATAAATGAATAACCATTTTATAAGATAACACAACTTTTTACAACTTTCTAACATAATCCAAGTTTTTCAATACACTTACGACACTACATAACAATTTCAAATACAAATTCGAAACAAACAAGAAGACGTAACCACGCGTGGTTAAATACGAAAGAGCGGATTGCTGTACGTAGGGAAGTTTAACCACGGAATCCCGTCGCGGATCAGTATTGCTTCCTAACGCACATACACGAGTTCAGTGTATTTGACGAACGAGATTGCAATATTATGTTTCCAATCTTCCAGCCTTTTCCGACATAAGCGAACTGTTGCAATTCTTGCCGTTTGAAATATTATTCTTTAGTATGTTAAAGCGTATTTTATAGTGAATATTCTTTAATGGGAACAAAATATGAAGTTTCTATTTCTTTTCACAAAGTCTATAATTTATTTCCTCTGTGGCTTATCTTAATTATTGGCATTATGTTCGGTGACTTTCATGACCTCTTTGAAAATTTTACAACATAATCTGTGCTTACTAGGTACTTGTTTTGTCAAAATTAAACTAGAAATTATAATAATATTATGAACTGTACGTAATTTATCGGAAATATCACTTGAGAGAATTTATACGTACTAAAAATTTTTATTAAAAATCTAGATTAATTTTCATGAAACAAGTAATAAGCACCGATATGTAATGTTGCATATTATATATTATTATCGCCTTGTCGCGTTCAAATTCGTTGTTTTGTTTTTCTTTCTGTATCTAATTCTTTTTACGTATGTATAATAATGTTCATTTCAAAGTTTTTTTTTCTCTTTCTCCACTTGCACCTACAATAGAAATAATCAGTCATCTCATTGTTTTGTGAAAGGTAGACTAGTAGAAATATTAGGAAAATATTATAATAATATAAATAACATAATGAGTATAAATATTAGTCGAAAATTCATATAACTACAGGAGTTTTAAGTATGTAAAGGAAGATCAACGAATGTGTGGATGGATTGTGTGAGGAATGATGTGTGATGAATTCTGAAATGACTACCAACTGATAAAGGAGAGTGAAAGAGAACAATATGCTGTACTGACCTTGCTTAACGTGAAATAAGAGCAAGAAGAAAATTTGTAGAAATCCATACTAATCTGTGATACTAATATTATAAATGCGAAAGTAACTCTGTCTGTCTGGACGTATTCACGCCTAAACCGCTTAACGAAATTCTATGAATTTTCGTATAGACATAGACTTTGGAGAAGGACATATACTACCTATTATCGCGAAAATAAAACTTGAAGGGGTGAAATAGGAAGTTCATTCATAATTTCTCAAATTAGGGATACGAAAATTCATATTTATGCTTTTGATAAGAAATAATGAATGTTCCGCGGTTTTGGAAATCCATTCCCTCATTGTACCGATAATAGGGGTGATATAAATTATAGTTGTATCTATAAACTATAATAATACTAAACCATTGGCAGATTTTCTATATCTGTTGGAGGAATGGCTTACATCATATGTAAGTAAGTAAAAGTACCCGAGACATGTTTAACAAATTAATTTATTACAAAGGAAACAAAAAACCCAACTGTAGCAAAAACACTTAAGTAAAAAACATGTATTTTTGCTTTTTATTTGATTTCCAGACGTACTTAATTATTGTATAGCCTATGTCACTCCCACAATTAAGACAAATCTAAAGACACCCCGTATGCTAAAATCTACCAATCCGTTTAGGCTACAGAGCGTGGACAAAGAAATAGACATACATATATACATACATACGCTCGAAAAACGAAGTCGTAGCCTAGCGTAATCGTAGCCTTTTTCATAATTGGATAAAAAGGGATATCATAAAATATATTTTCCCTTCTTAATTACTAATATTCTATGCAGACGAAGCCGTGGGTACCAGTTAGTATAAATTATACATCTTATTTTTTAAACTCTTAAGTTCTTGGTTAAATTTTCATATAAATTTTTCTTAATGTGAATTTTGCGAAATAAATTAATGATAAATGTATCTGTTCGCTATTCGAAGATTTTAAAATTGCAAAGTTTCAAATTTAAGTAGCAAACTTGGGTTACACTGATCTAGATTAAAATGTGACCTAAATCCAAACTCAACTGAGTTGGCGGACAAAGTAAAAGTTCTTTAATACGAAACTCATTAGCAAGTTGATTTCATAAACCTTAAAAAGCTTAACGACTAAGATCACTTATTTATAAATATACCTTCTAGCTGTGCCCGCGGCTTCGTACGCGTTTAATACGCTGTAATTATTTATGTCTCGCTATTTATATTTTTAACAATATTTATGATATTATATTGATATTTTTATAACCTATCTATCGATTTAGGAATGATATATACTGCCGTATATAAAATTTGCATGAAATCGGGTGAAAATAAATTGAAATATTTTTTTTATTAAGTAAAACTTCTTTAGGCGTTTAGTAACTCAGATTTTTTTTCTGACCGAAGTAACGCTTACGTATTTCCGGTATTCAAAAATAAAAATTTGTTTGGATTGGTAGTAAGTATATGTCATATACTCCACGTTTCTTGACTTTTACGCCAGCTAGTGGCAAATATAATAATCAATTAGGATTATTTATTTCCAATATTTTCAAACGGATCAATTGTGAATAGAAAAGTGAATAAAAATTTAATAGTTTTAAAAAATTATCTTGTTTATTGATTACTTTCGTAATAAATAAATTATTAATAAATTTTCTGACGGTTGTGACATTCTATAATATTCAATAATAAAATTTAATAATTTCAATGATATATGCCGTCAACGCCAAAGAAGTTTTACTTCAATCGCGGGTAAAGGTTACACGCACACACTTTCTTTTTTTAATGATTTCTAACATCTAATAATTTTTATACTATATAAATATAGGAATGATATATAATACCGTGTACAAAAAATCATTAAAATAGGTAATGCCGTTTTTGAATTAAATCAATACACAGAAACGGATAAACAGATAGACAAAATAAATGTCCAAATCGATAAAGGCAACGCTAACAGCGCACCTAATACATAATACTTATTTTATATCTATACTAATATCATAAAGCTGAACGGTTTGTTTTTTGGTTGAACACCTCAGGTTGAAAATATTTTAGTTTGGGATAGCCTATTTATCGAGCCTATAACATTACGCTACGACTAATAGGAGCGGAGCATCAATGATTTTTTTTTGCCAAAACGGGAGAAATTTATTCCTTTTGAGACCTTCCACTACGTGCGCTTCGTGTATGGTTAAAGTTACCCGTCAATCGTGTGTGACGGAATTGTTTTTCTTAAAAAGTTCAAAAAAAAATTTAGCGATGCATATGTCAAATATAACCTTTTTTATGATAATAAAATTTTTTCTAAAATAAAAAAATATTTGCGAAGGTTTTTATATACATGGTGTTAATCCTTATCGAAATAAATACGTTATTCATCACAAATATTTAATTTTGTTCAAAATTGCCTTTTAACAGTAATTGATTTAAATGAATATCTCAGGAGGAGGTATCACAGTATTAAAATAACTCGGCAGCAAAATAATGATCAAGTACCGCGAGCGCATTTTTATTATGCAGAATAATGTGGGAAGCGGGCGGCACCTATAATACGTGGCTTACAAGCCACTCTCTCTAACCCTTTTTCTGTCTCTCTTATATGACGCAGACGAAGTTGCGCGGGCCAGCTAGTTGTTTATATAAAATTCCATTCAGTTAGGCGAATTATTATAAAAGGCGCCCACTACATTTACAATAATTACATACACTTCAAATGATAATTTTATTCTAGTAACACAACATCACTGCAAAATTTTTTTATGTGAAGACACTTAAATCTTATTTATTTGCATAACATTTTAAATTTCATGTACAGACAAAACTACAGATTACAAATATACACCTGGCACATATCTTAGTATACTTTCTCTCGGTCGGAGTCTATTTTCAGAGCTTACTAAGATTTCGCCATTGTTTGGTTTGGGATCAACATTGTTTATCTGAAACCTACATTTGTTCTGTGCCTGCGGTGAGGCATTTTAATAGTCTTGTATTTATAGTAAAGTACATTAATGGTATTTATTTTATTAATAAATCTGTAGTTCTGTCTGTACAGGTTTTTTTTTTAATTTCCTGATAGACAATATGAAATACGCCCTATAACATTTTTTTCTGTCTGTCGGTCTGTTTGTATGTCCATATTTAACTCAAAAACGACTTCATCGATTTTCATTAAATTTTGTACACGGAAAGTTTATATCATTGGTCAATTGATAGGCTATAAGAACTATAAATAATAATTTTGAACAAAAAAGGAAATCAACTTCAATTATTTTGAAGAGTTCCCTTGTGTATCTTAAATTAATGAAATTATAATAAGACCGCCTTTAAGGTATCCCCTATCCAATGATAAAGAATCATCCAAATCTGAGAATACATGTCATTCCATAATAGGATGGACTATATGAATTGTCAATAATATAACTAAAATAAAATTACTGGATATAAATAATTACTGCGTAACAACCCGCAGGCTAGTTAATTAATCATTACAATTAAATATTTTAACTGTGTGAAAAGGTTCATGACTAAACACTGAGACGTAAAAAACAACAACTTTTATTATATATCATGATTACATTTTGACCCGCTTTGGATTCAAATTTTTATCCCTCAGCTTGTTCGATTGATATGAAATATTCGATTCGATTTGATTGTTGACGGAGCGGAGGAGTAACGCTGTAACCATAAACGTTAGACAATATGGCAAGCTGTAGGCAATTACGGGAAGTGGGAACTACAATAGGCTTAAAGCTACACGGGAGCTTTAGCCGCAGCGCTGTGGAATTTTGTCCGAATCAATTCAAACCGTCGCGTGGGGCACAGCTAGTTATGAAATAAGAATAGAATGTGAAGTTTCAAATGTATATTTCATGTAAAATTTGTAACAATCGTATTACAATCAAAGGCCAACTTGCGCCAAACAAGTTTAAATTCAGGTTTAGCTTAAATTTAGTTTATTTATCTCAAAATGTGTGCAACTGTCAATCCTAAATCTGATTTAAATATGATTTAAGGAGTTGGTTCAAGCCGCCCTAAAAATATACGTTTATCTTGTTTGAATTAGGCTCCAATCGATAAACAGTGATCGTCATCTCAACAATCTCAAGCTACACTCGAAGGGTACGAGCGTCGCGTCGGCAAGCAACAAGACAAACGGCATCGCGACAGACGCGGGCGGTAGCAGCGGAGATTTACTGCGACGTTGTGTTGCGATAACTACCTCTGTTTACACTACATTTAACTTGTGCCGAGTAACGCGAGCGCCGTCGAGAGCGGACCCGATCGCAACTTATAGCATTGAGCTTGAGATGTGAAGAAAAATGTTACTTTTGGTTCACTGCTCTAATAAATAGGTTACTAACGGAATTCACGTCTCGTTTCTTCATAAGTTTCACTGTATCTATCTCATATATGTATCCTAGTATGTTCTTTGAAATTCATTGATTCACATAGTGACTAAAGTGATGATAAATTATAAAATGTGTGCCAAAAGACAATAAAAAATCATGTTGAGTACTGCATTATACTGACTTATATTGTAGTTTTTTAAAACTGCAGTAACTAAATAATATAATTAGCTTTTTAAAGGAAATTATGTTTTTTACGTCCGCTTCGTTAGCCTAGTGATCGTAAGCGCGACAGCTATAAGCGAGGTCCTGGGTTCGAATCCCAGGTCGAGCAAAGTGTTATTGGGATTTTCCTATGAAATTCTCAGTAGCAGCTCTGAGTTTGGTTTCATGTTCGATTAATAAATAGCAATAGGCTCGTCCCCTATTACATAGGGCTTAAAACACTTACACGTGGGTGTACATTAGTTCACCTCTGCCTAACCTTTCGGGGAATACAGGCGTGATGGCATGTTATATTATGTCCGCTTCTACCTTTTATCTAAAATTCAACGGAACATAATTAAACGCGTTTTTTACTAATACAATTATAAAAGTAAAAAACAATTGTGTTAAGGCAATAACTAATACTCTTTCAATTGTTTTACTTTCAACATATAAAGTTATTATACAGAGCTCGCAAATACTAGAGATGCGTTTTATTTACTTAGTAAATAAAATCCTTCTAAACATAAATGAGACTAACATATTTACATAACTAAAAATAAAAATAAGACAAATATAAAAAATAAATAAACATTTAGTTGACATTTATTTGATTGTCGACGCACCTTCCCTACAAAGCTTTGACCAACGAGACAAACACCGGTGAACGCAATAAGCCTGCAATTTCGGACCGTGGTCAAGTTTACCAACTGAAATGAAGTCTCAACTGTAGTGCCAGGGACGATGTCAACAAGCCACGTTTTATTACTGACGCGAGCTATTGAATTTCGCTTTTCCGATTCTGTGTCCGGGATTGTACGGAATTGCTTGCGGGCTTGCAGTTTCAATTAAATGTACAAAGTACAGGTATTAGGGCAAACATAAATTTTATTATTTACGTTTTCAAAATCAAAAATACTATATTCAATTTAGGCCCTAAGAAGGCACTTATGAACTTTACAACACTACAACCAACTCAGATCACATATAATATATAAGAATGTCTTGTAACCTAGGTTAAGAAGACGGTTCAAAAACGTAAATTGAATTTTCCATCTCCATGGGAGGGTAGTGTAGTGTTTCTTTTTGTTCTACGTTGTCCTTTTAATTACTTTAGTTTTAAGAAGAACCTAAAAATTGTGACTCTAATTGAAAGTTGATTTTATTGAACACCACAAACCAGTCATTGCGAAGAGCCGCCAAAAATCTAGATCGGGTTTATCAATTATTATTTTTAAATCTGAAATTATTGTTTGCAACTAATAATTATATTTAGTGCACGTACAGAGAGGGATTCATATCCAAATATCACTATCGTTCACGTAATGTTCCACCCTATAATATAACCTTGTAATCTTTTGACATTAAAACCATCAAGGCGAACGTAAACTTGTTCGCCACCATCGTGGTTAAAGAAAAGCATTATGTAACGTTTGTACGAAATACTGGTTTCATTAGTATATATTCGATGTCCCTTACTTACCATTTTTGCATAAGAAGATTTCTAACCATACAATTTCCATTACAAATAAAAGTATTAACCTACGGTTCTATCCTTCATTGAAAGAATATTTATAATTTATTAATTCCTTCTAATTGCCACAGTAACACAATGTGGCATCCATCTCGACAAGAAGAATACAGTTTGCAACTTTGTCGTATTGTGAATCGCCTCCCAGCCAACGAGTTACCTCTCTATCGATATTGGGCCCTTCAAACAAGGCGTGAAGAGGCATTTCTGCAGGCCATGACGGCAACTGTACCGTATTTCTCATCAGATCCTGTGCAGTCATATTTCGAAGATTGACTAGTCGAAGTAGGGCTGAGCTGTTATAACAGATAAAATGAGGTACCTTTTCCACATGTTCCTGTTCCAAACAAATAACACTTACAAAATCCTGTTCCGTTCTTAAATAACATCTTTTTACGTGATGTTAAAAGAGTTAAGACCTTGTTTTTCTCTCTCTAAAAAGGTAAACATCCATAAGCTTGAACATAGAAGAGATTGTTCCAAGCTGAAACAGTTTAATTTTGTGTCACACACCAGCATGTGGAACAGGTACGTAGTATTTAGTACCAGCTCTTACAGTTTACAGATAACAGTTCTAAACTATTACTTGTAAATACCTATTCTTTAAACTGTTCTGATAAATATGGTGTTAGATTAGGTCTAGTGGTCAGCTTATATTTATTTTAATATCTTAATACTCTTTGTAATAAATAATACTTCTAGGTTCGTCTTCAAACACAATTATTTATTGGATCTCTCTCTTAATTTCTAGTGTCTACGTGTATACATTTTCTTCCTATATTTTTTTTCTGATATCTCTTTAAATTCGAAATACAAAAAACGATTCACATAGAGAACACAAATTACATAACTATAAAAAACAGGTTTTTTTTCGATCCACGACACTCCCGGGGGCAAAACTGACACAAATCTTTTATAAATTACTATGAGGTCTCATTTAATACAAATTTCTTACAAGTTATCATAATATCTTCACACGCAACCTACAGTGCATCATACAATAAATCTTAAGAATATATTGGAAATCCTCAAAAACAATAAAGCTAATCTATAAAACGAAATGGTATTTTTATTTTACGACCAGACCTTGTAATTGTAGCTAAAGGAACAGGTACTGTAGAGTTCTGTTGATTACCTGTTTGTGGCGGATCAGCAGCGCTGGATAAAGGTATGTGGTCTAGCCAATCTGGAGATACTACAGAAAGTTCAAGTGGATATAATAAAGATTAGCAAGCAAAGATAGCAAAGATAGCAAAGCAAAGCAAAGATAGATTAGCAAAGGCTAAGGTCTTACTTTTATTCCTGATGCAGTTGCAGTTAACCCTTGCTACTCGGTTAAAATCTTCATTACCTGTATATGTTTCTCTAACTATTCCTAAATGTCAATGTAATCTGTTTCCTCCTGATTTTATTATCACTAGTTCTCCTATTTTCGGTTCTTTTCTATTCTCTTTTCCTTTACTTAACAGGAGTGATAGATATACATTCTTGAATCTTTTTCTAAAATCTTCACGTAGAAAATAAATTAAAAATTTAAGAAAAGAAAATTTAAATATTCGTTAAATACTTATAACGAATCTGTATGTTTTCCTGATCAATCTTATCGAGGTCTGGTGTTGCGCCTGTAGATAGGTTTTGTAAAAATAGCATGGGTGTGAGCGGTTTTACATCTCCCATTTCTACATATGTGAGAGGTCTGTTGTTGATTACATTTTCATAGTCACATAATATTGTTCCAGTCTACTGATGCTTTCCCTAGAATTCTGCGTAGCATATCTTTAACTAGTCTAATCAAACGTTCCCACCATCCTCCCCACCACGGAGCTGTTGGTACGTTGAACTTTCATTGGATCTTATTGCAGTCAAGAGATTCTTCAATTTTCTGCCAATTTAGTTGTTGTAACAGATTGGCAGCACCAACGAAATTAGTTCCATTGTCTGTATAAATTATTCTTACTCTGCCACATCTTGCTATAAATCGTCTTAACGCCATGAGAAAGCTGTTTGTGGAAAGTAATTCTGTAAGTTCCAGATGTACAACTCTATAAACTGCACATGTAAACAGAACAATCCAGCATTTTTGGTTGTTTTTTAGAATTAGAGGTCCAGCTAGATCTATACCCGTTACTTCGAATGGAGCTGTGTTCCTGATTCGATCTGTCAGTAGGGGTGGTTCTGGAACGTGGTAATGTTTTGCTTTATATCTTTTACAGATAATGCATTTTGATACAACATTGTTCACTAGTTTTCTGACTCCTGTTATCCAGTAAGTATTTCTTAACGTAAGTAGTAAAATTTGTGTTCCAGCATGCTTCATCTTTCTATGTGTTTCTTGGACCATTCTCTGTACTATGTATATCATTTTTCCCAGGTAATAAAATTGGATTTATAAATTTCTTCTCTTCTCCGCTGTATTCTAATCTTGTTTTTACTTTTATTATTCCATCTTCCTCTATAATTATAAGTTTCTTTTCTATTTTAGCTTTTTCTATAATGCCTTCTTTTTCCCAGTCCTTAAGTACATTATGATATTCTTCTAGTATTTTCATACTTTCCAATTTCTTTGTAGTAGACCATAATCTTTTTTCTGCTTGTTCATAGTTGGTTTCTAGCTGTGGGCTTTCCTTCCACAACATGTTGACTTCATAACGCCCTTCATCATTTACTGTAATGTTAAGAAAGGTGTCATTCTCTTAATTGTTATATAGATCTTTAATTCCTAATGTTTCAATATACCATAATAATTCTAATGAATTTTCCATATTCTGTATATCTGTTACACAGTTCGTGTTGACTATACTACTATACATTCTATGTGACAGTTCAATTGGTCCTTGTAATGTCCATCCAAACTTTGTTTTTATTGCCATAAGTTTGTCTGTAATATGTACGAGCATGTCATCTAAAATGGAACCTAAGTAATCTGAGCATATAAGCCTATTTATTTACATAAAACCTATGATTCTACTATTCAAAAACATTTTTATAATTTCAAAAACTAAGTCGTGTGTAGAACGGTATTTGAAAGCTAGGCAGAAAACTTAATACTTATAATAAACTTATTAAATATAAATAAAATTAAATATAAAATATATTATATTAAATATAATTAAATATATATATATATAAGGTAACATTTTTATTGTTTAAAATACTATGTAACGAACTTTAGTAAAATAATATCACGTAAATTTGTAAATGTCCTGGAAATATATTTATATTAGATTTTATTTTTCTTTCATTCCATATTCCCTTTTGACTCTATAAATCTCATATATACTAATAGTTATATATCATAAAAATGTCTTACTCCTAATTTTAAGTAAAATATTAATCACTACCCAAAACCACTATTTTATCACCATAGCTGAGTAATAATACTATTAGCAAAATCCTTTTAGTATAAATAATCAAAATACAACAATTCACACTTCAATGAATGATCATAATCTTCACTTATCTTGGGCTTTCACTTACCTCACTCACCTAAATAATTTACAAGCAATTTGATTTCCCGCTTAGCGAAATTATTCTGCACTTAGACATTGTTCAAACGCCATGGCAGTTGATGTTGAGATCATATACCAGTTGAACCTCCTCACAATAGCACTCCATCCACATCGTCGTCTTAACTAACCGACACTTACCGCTCCCTCCCTCCTACTCACGTCATTTGTGAAATAAATCGTTTATAATCAAGTGTCGTGACGTCATCAACAACTGTCTGCAGGCCGACATGTAATTTCCCGGGCGTCAATTATAAAGGGGAGGGGTCGCGGTCGAGGGCCTACTGTTGTCATGATAACGCCTTATTATGAGATACTTCGTGTAACTGAGCCTTCAACCTTCAAGTTTTGAAGTAATATCGTGTATACAATATCACAATTCGTTTGGTAACTCATTTGAGTTTTTTTTTTTTAATGAAGTATATTATAAACAAGACGATATAAGTATTATGCTAATATAAAATTGTAAGTAAATAGCAAAGCCTCGTGTCAAGTTGGTAGTAAGCCCTACTATAGAGCCGAGAGTTCACGGATTCGATCCCGCTCATGACTGACTGAGCATAATTGTCATTTGTGTGGCTGGCTATTAAATCTCCCTATGTATAAGTATACCAGCAGTTTAGTTATCATAAAGCTTTGCTTAATTGTATTAAAATGGCCGTGTGTGAAACTGTGTCCCCGTATTTATATATTTTATAAAGCAATCAAATTTTTTTTAAGCTATAGATTTTTATTTGCGTTAAGATAAAATTATGAGAGTGAATGCTTACAATGCGATGTCACTATGAAGTTGTTTGCTAAACCTCTATTTTATTTTGGTGGAGATAGTCGCCCTCGGTATTAGGTATGCCTTACATACGCATCAAGTGTGACTATTCTAATAAGTATAATAGCCTGTTTACAAGAAGTAGCGAAATGAAGTATAATAAATGTATAAGTAAAATCTCTTAATCTTTATCATGTTAGTGGTACACTGATTATAAGGTTATACTACGCTACGATGTAAGTGTAAACTATGATGTGGTCGAAAATACAGTTATTAGAACACACCAATATATACTCAGTGGAAGATATTCAAGGTCGGATTACTAGCTAGCCAAATGAGCAGTAACAGACCAGGCCCGTTGGAGACCAGGAACGGTGTAAGTCAACGAGACCCAAAGCACTGTTCCCAAAAAAAAATTGTGGGACTTCTTTTATAGTTCTACCCCTAACCGCTGAAAACAGAAAAGTAAAATGTGAGAGCTGCGAGTACATGACCTATTTTTTAGGAAATAAGGATAACCTGGGTTTTTATCTAGAGGCTCTGAACGGGTCGTCCTCCACCTTAGTCCGTCACTGCAGATGAGCATACGAAAATATCTCATAACCAAAGAAACATTAAATACAATATTTTGATAAACAAATAAAAAAAAATTCTTAACATTGTTATACAATTATACCCATCGCACTTCTCGGTAGGAAGTTTAAAAATATTTTGATTCAAACGGGCTCAGAAAAACAAGTGCTATTTAATCCTTTAGCTTTAGGTAAATCTCCAGAGAACACTAACTCCTTTATAACACGCTTTTCTATTAAAGAACTTGTTTTAATAGTTCAAACGTTTAAAAATGTATTTATATATACCTTAAATAACATTAATCAATATTTATAAAAAACTTTTTTACTCGATTCTGGGATACTTTTATACAAATTATAAAAACTAAAACAAAACCCTGCCTAATCTAAAATTATTTGACTGATCTAAAATTAGCTGTTGAGCCTTATCCATCTTAACAAAGTTACAGGATGAACGTGAATCAATTTTTAACAAACAATTAAATTATTTACGAAACCGAGTTAAAGCTTAGTAAAGATTAAAGCGGCGGATGTAACAGAGCCGGCTAAGCCAGTTAACTGCCGGATAATCAATTAACCGTTGACCGGGTGCATCCGGCTGCAGCGGAACTATGATGAGACACCAGATAAATGAACCGGAAGTCTCGGGTCTTAGTGATTTATGAATGTTTTACATCAGGCTGTCTTGTGTGTCTGCTGTATAAGCAAATTAGAAGAAACAAAAATAAACTTGCGCAGAAGACATATTTATAGTAACAACTAATTTATTAACATACAGAGACAAAGTCTAAGAGCGGCTTGGACCATAAGCTTAACTCAGTATACAATGTCTTTAAACCAGATTTAAGACTGACCGTTGCATACATTTTGACACAACTAAACTGAACTTAAGGCTATAACTAGATTAAACTTTTAGCGCGATATAATCAAAGATCTAAATCTAATACCAACCGCCATTTTAGTAACACAGAAAAGTGTCAGCACTGTGTCTGTCGTTAAGCACAATACAATCGTCGCTGTCATGAAAGCCTGCAAACCGCTCACTTATTCAATATGAACTGGCAGTTCATGAAACGTGACAAATTAAAAGAGAGTCACCGTGAGTAATTTATAAACATGTGCATGGTGATCGTAACCCAATTGGGTGCAGATATCCTACTACAATACAACTACTAATACATTACATACTACAATTGATTATTGGATATACACCGGCTGATCCCGGAAAGTTATATAGTAGTCATAGTTAACCAAAAGTAACTTCATTATTTTGTAATTTACGAACAAAATTCTCTACGTTATATCTTTACCGTACTGTGAAGCTGTGGAAGTGTATCTCGGGTAGTTGGTATTCTTCTTCCTGTAACGTGGAGTCCACCAAACATTTGAGCATGCCAGCATGACAGCTACAACTGGCGATGGATTGTAGATCCCGCGATGGTTGCCTATGTTATTGGATTGTATCGTGCGGTCAGGGTCACAATGCTGACAATTTTCTGTCCTACGATAAAAAATTCTCGATTTTCAGTTAATAATATACCTACTATAACATAATAGATATGTAAAAATAAAAATATTGTTCAAAATATCATTTATAAAACTAATTTATTCTCAATTCGATCGACAGGCTAAGTTAGTGAAAACAAAACTAAAACCAAAAATAAATTGTACTCCATTCGCAGCAAAATTGTTTTTACCACTTTGGAACTTTCGAGACTCGACGCGACGGGGACGGCGCGACCGAAACAACAGACAAATCTGTTAGCCCTTATCTCTCAATCCGTAACCGTTGGAACTTAACCCGAATGATTTCCAAGTCATTAACTCACTCCCGCCCGACCTAAGCAAGATAGACAACATCTGACTTAGATCTTTATCGTGTGAACCCGCGGCTTAAAGATTAACTATCACTGATCTCGTTGTAACACAGAATTGGAGTTATCAACCACGGACCCGAAGAAATCGTGCCATCTCCGACTAATGCAGGATTAGTCGGCTCCAATCAAACTAAACAAACATTAATGTATTTCTATTCTCTATCTTGATCTGCGGAGTTTGAGCGTTGGGATTATTCTGTTTCCAGACAAGACGGAGTTATAGAATCCTTACCTCGAATGTCTCCGAGTAAAATGGTGTTTTAAGATTACTTAGTCGCTACTATTTTAATTGGGCGGTATCTACTGAAAGCTTTTACGTACATTACAATGTTCGGATCATTATTGAATACTTATTTTTAATTAAACTTAAGTTAGAGATTACCGGCTTGATATGCGTATTACGTAGCATTTTTAGAATATATATATTTTTAATTTTTGCAAACATATATTATTAAATACAATAAAATAATCGCAATATTATCACGATTTCGCAATCTTACATTTAGATATATTTAATTTCTGCAATTTACAGAGTTATGGTTTATCTCAGGAGTTAGACATGAACAAAATAAAGAAAGGAAAACTAAAATATATGTAATGATGAATTAGATTAGCCAACACACGCTGTACTATTTATTATCTCCAAATAGTGTTATACAAAAGCACCCATTCCGCCTTTCATTATAAATTAATAACTAGGCGTGCTCCACGGTTTCACTCATGTTCATTCGCGCCGCCAACCCACCTGTGGAGCCTACCGTTGTTTTCACTTCCCCTACTTTTCCACAGATTACCAGATTACTTAACGTTCATGGTTACTGCTCTACTCTTTATAGTCGTAGCGTAAAGCTATATACCCTATAACCTTCCTCAATAAATATGCTATAAGATATAAAAAAAATTTTTCAAATCTTTCCGGTAGTTCCAGTTATTAGCGCGTTTAAACAAACAAACTATCTCTTGAGTTTTATAAAAATAATATAAAATATATAAGTATTGATATATTACATAGTATTATGTTACTTAAATAGATTAAGCCAAAATACCAAGGTCGGCTCTTTCGATTTATCTTGCCTTCGCCTACGTTATCATTTGCAGTGTTGCAGCTGGGTGCATTCCTTAGAAGCAATTAATTGTTTAGCCTCTCTCCATTTATTATGCCTCGATGGGTCGGGGCTAAAGCTCATCGCTTGAAAGTAATATAATGTTTTATAAAATGTTACTCGTGAAAATAATATTCTATTTCTAACACTTTTTGTATGAACTTGCATAATTCTTATGCAACTGCATTTTATAAAATAGTTCACGAATTTTCTTTTTGCTGTTCTATACGACTTCTTTATGTAATTTTTTTTTTGCTGAAAGTAGTATTTATAAAGTGCGCTAGGGTTCAGGGGCAAAATTAACTATCAGACGTGAAATATCCCTTTTTTCTGTTTTTATGTTGTGGTCTGCACTCTACAAGGTAGCAAAGGCACTGTATAATAATATCTAATACTTGTATATGATAACTAAGTGGCAAACTCCCAAACATTAAAAATTGATATAATCCATATTTTATTTAAAATAAATGTAATTTGTTCGTGAATTTTAAAAGATTAAAAATAAAATACTCATTTAAAAATTAATGTTAACAAAATTCTTGTACACATTTGAGTATGAGATACTCACGACACATCAATTTAATTTTTTTTTGTATATGAAGGACTAATAACCTCCCGCGACTTATTTCGCGTTAATTTATAAGTTAATAAGCATAAATCACTATAAATTGAAAATTTTATAAAACTCCGACATAAGTAACCAATTCATTGAGACCATTTCAATGAGCCCAAAAACAATATCTCTGCTGTAAGTTCGTCAGGAGTTAGGTATCTTACAGATTCCAGATGACGCTACAGCATCAGGTCAAAGTTTTACTAATATCAATGAAGTAAGCGAATACCCAAACTCGACTCAATTGGACCTGTTCTCAATCTGTTCTTTTCGGAATCTACAAACGGCTGAACAGATATTCATACCTAGGAACCAAGAATCAATCACCTTTAAAAAAAAATTGATCAAAACACCCCTCTTTTTGCGTAGTAAAAATAATCTATATCACTCAGGGATGATATAGCTTCATATTAGTGAAGGAATAGAATCGGATCACTAATTCCCGGGAATACCTCCTAAAAACATACAAACTTTACCTCTTTATAATATTAGTATAGATACGACCACGAAAGCGGTATAAAGCTATAACATACGATTCTGAAAGCGATATAACCTTAAACGGTATCTAGGCTATTAAGAGTAGCTAGCTACAGAGCATCCGCAGTCACAGTAAGAACGTCTCGTGTCTCGAAACTTGAACCGCGGATCAAAACTTTCTTCACGAGACATAAAACTTAACTCAAATGATAAGATTAAAATATTACATCGGCTTCGCAAACTCACTCAGATATTCCACAGCCGACAGTAACAATGGTCGTTACAATTATAATGTTAACACTTACACCGCACTCGGGCGATAACCCGACGAGATTTATTATTGCCCAAATTCGTATATTCCTTTATAAGTTTTGTTATATACATTTCACGAAGATATTCATAGTAGTTACCCTGTAAGAAATTACTTTTTAAATTCATACCATTTTATAGTGTTTTCTTTTACAATTAATTCTACACTAATATAATAAAGCTCGAGATATTGTTTGTTTGTTTTTACGCGCTAATCTCTGAAACTACCAGTCAGACTTGAAAATTTATTTTTGATTTTTATATCCTACTAGCAACCGCCCGCGCCTTCATTCGCACTAATCTATAGGTACTAATATCAGAATCCCCACTTCTTCATGGTAATACATCACACTGCTGAACGTGTAGTGCTTATAAAAATCGTACTTTCTTTAAACTTTGATACTTACCTAACTTTTTATTGAATAAAGATATCGTGATACTTTTTACTTAGATAAGGACGAAGTATCTAAGAAGTAAAACAAAAAATGTTATCTAAATCTACCCAGTAGTTTTTGCGTGATCCGCACATAATGGCATTTTATTTATATAAAAGATAGATTTATTGAGGAAGGTAATTTTTTTAATCATTGCCGGTTTAGCGTTTTGGTTACAATCTCACTTGATCTTAGGTAAGACGATGTGGCCCAGGATGGTAGCACGCTAAACTTAGTGGAAGACTGACTCTCAAGTCCATTTCCCAAACACACCTATCATCAGTGTTTGGTTACAGATTTTCAACTTGAGAATGGTAGCTAGCCAGGCGGACTTTAGGAGAATCCTTACAACCATATTATGGTTTAATTACGATGTTGCAGATGTTGCGATGATTACAGGGGGTCTAGGCATAGGCTATGTAACCTCACACAACGATTCTAATGGGCGGACCAGTAACCATAAGCGTCAAACAATCTGAGGCCCTAGCAAAGCTGCCTTTCTACAGTCGTTAACGCTAACAGAAAACGAAAAAAGTATGGAATTGGCATATATCTAATCACGTGATTTAACGTTGAAATATATCAATTCCATACATTTTTTTCTTTTTAACGCCCGACAGAAAAAGAGGGTTGTTATAAGTGTAACGTGTGTATCTGGGGCATCGTAGCTTACAAACAGCTGAACCGATTTTGATCTAGTATTTTTAGTTTGAAAGGTGACTAATTGAGAGTGTTGTAATCGAGCCATAATTCAAGAAAATCTGTTTGAAGATTATCAGTTCTTTTCTAGTTGAAAATAGATGACAGCATCTGAAACAGATCCGATTGAGTCGAGATTTGCTATTCTGTTATTTTAATGAAATTAGAAAAAACCTTAGCCTGATGCTGCAGCGTCATCTGGAATCTGTAGGATACCTAATTCCTCACCAACTTATAGCAGAGATATTGTATTCGGGCTCTTTGGGTTGGCCTCAATGAATAGGTAACTTGTGTCGGAGGTTTATTGAATTTTCAATTTACCTTATTCTATTAACGTTAATAATTGTAGAAATGTAAATTGGCTAGGCTTCCTGGATCCTGTAGTCAAGTATGGGGTGAGAACAAGGATATAATGCTACGCGAGTGCGTTGGGCACGTGATGAAGAGCTGGTCAAATAAATTTCACATGGATGAAACCTTGGGGCACAGCTACGTTCAAATAAGCGTACAATCTGTGCACAAAGGGTACCCTCCATTTACATAATTGTATGTTATGTTTGCAAACGATCTATTTTTAAGATGATTCCTTCTATTGTTGAAATATCCTCTTCAAAACGAATAATGAAAACGTTATCATGAATTTTTTATAGCACTTGATATATCACATATATAAGATGATATATTACATTTGGTAAATGTCTAACACTTATCTATTAAAAAAATTAAAGATCACAAATAATCAATATACTCATCTTTTCGTTAATTTTTGCACTTTCCGCCTAAGAAACTATAGTGTACCGTGTTCTAATTGAAATTCACATAATATAAATTATTATTTTAATAGTTTAGGGGGAAGTCCCATAACGCCGGACGGCACCTAGTATCGGACACTCGTATTATTTCGACAAATTACAACGTGAACGATTTAAACACGGGTGAAGGGGACGCGGGGGTGCGTAGTGATTCAGGATCATACGACGCAGTTTGTCAGTGACGCTCAAGGCATCATCGGGAGCGGTCGATTTCTGTTTTCGGCGGGAAAACACTGCGTTACGTAAGATCCAGGTGAGTGTTTTAACAACATTTCTGTATTTAAATCTTTATGATTTTTGTTAATAAAAGTAGGATTCTGTTATTATTCGTAGTCTATGAAATTTTTTGTTGATTTTCAAAACGGATTAGGTATAGACTACGTAATTCTGGATTTGTTCTGTCCCCTATAACCGGACACAAAGTAATCCCTTAACGACGGACAGTGGAAACATTTTTTTTTCTCGTAAATAGTTGTATTTAATATAATAACTTATTTCAGAGGACAGAAGAACAGAGAAAATGGAAGAGAAGAATAAGAAAGGAAAATGGGAGCAAAAAACTTTACAAACTGCAATAGAAAAAACTATGTCCAAAAAACTGAGCTTGAGAGAAGCTTCGTCGCGTTACAACATCCCAAGAAGTACTCTACACGATAAGATATCGGCGTTGAACCGTGGAGAAGAAGTGACGTTACACCCAAAGATCGGTAGATTCACTAACACCTTCTCACCCGAGTACGAACAAATTTTAGTGAACCACGTAAAAGATTTGTCGGATAGATGTCTACCGCTTATGAGAAAGGAGTTTTTGAAGTTAGCTTTCGACTTGGCTGAATCTATGAAGATCCCTCATCGTTTTAACAAAGATAAAGGTACTGCTGGAAAGCATTTTTACTACGATTTTATGCGGAGACATCCTGACCTTTCCCTGAGAGCACCAGAGTCGACGAGCATGATGCGGGCCGTGGGGTTTAACAAACCACAAGTAGATCTCTATTATGACAATCTTGAGAAACTATTGACACTGTATAAATTTTCACCTTCTAATATTTATAACTGTGATGAAACTGGAGTCAGCTGCGTTCACAAGCATCAAAAAGTTCTTGCTCCGAAGGCTGCCCGTCAAGTAGGAAAGCTCACTTCTGCTGAGAGGGGAAAAAATATAACAATTTTGTTTTGCATGAGCGCTAGCGGTCACTTCATACCACCATTTTTTGTCTTCCCCAGGCAAAGGATGAATGATCGACTCATGATTAATGCTCCATCCGAAAGTATAGGTGTGGCCCAGCCAAAGGGCTGGATGAATTGTGATTTCTATCTACATTGGTTGCAGCTATTCGTAAAACACTCGCATCTGACAAAAGACAATCCTGTGCTGCTTCTACTGGATGGCCATTGTAGCCACAAGACACTGGCGGTCATCAATTTTTGCCGAAATAGCAACATTCATTTGATAAGCTCACCACCACACACTACCCACAAACTCCAACCGCTGGACAGAACATTCATGAAGCCATTTAAAGATGCCTATAACCAACGATGCGACATGTGGATGAGAGCGAACGCTGGATCTCGGATAACTGACTACGATATTGCTGGTCTGGTCAATGAAGCCTTTACAAAAGTAGCTCGGCTGGATATTGCAGTGTCTGGGTTTAAATGCACGGGAATTCACCCATTTGATCGACATTTATTTTCTGACCTGGAATATTTGGCTGCTGACATGACCAATATTCCACTGGAAGAGCCAGGAACTTCTTCAAACATACCGAGCTGCAGCGGGGAGGTTTCCGTCTTAGTCACTGATATATCCTTAGCTGGTAACCCATCTACGACCTGCGATGCAGAACAAATGAACAATTTGGTCTTGGAAGAAGCCGAGAATCCTCCTGAAAAATCTACTAACGAACCAAGAATCAGCAATGCCAGGCCAGCGACAAGCTTGAATCCAGATTTTATTGAGACTGTTCTTAAATTGTCACCATTGCCAGATGCTGCCAAAAAGCGATCAGCGGCCCGTAAAAGAAAATGTGAAAGGAGTGAAATTCTAACATCATCCCCATACAAAATTGCCGTTGAAGAAAAAGAGAATGAAAAGATGGCCAAGGTGGAAAACAAAATCATGAAAACAAAATTTAAAATAGCAAAAAAAGAGAACGGAGACCAAACCAAAGACGTAAAGGCCAAAGGAAGAACTGAAGAAAAGGGTAAACAAGCCAAAGTAGTAAAAGCCGAGGGGAAAAGTGGAAATAAAGCTAAAATAAAGCAGCCACTGACTGAGATATCTGAACTTGGAAGAACTGCTTGCGTAGTGTGCTTAGAGGAATACGAGGAAAATTGGATACAGTGCTCTAGCTGCCATGGGTGGGCTCATGAAGCATGTGCAGACATTCCTGAATGTTCAGACGTCTACATATGTGATCGATGCCAGATGTATTAAAAATGTCCGGTGCTAGGGGTTCAAAATGAAATCCGTCCGGTACTAGGTGCCACTTCCAGTGAATGTATTTTTTTTCACCAAAGTTTAATTTTTGTTTTTAAATATGATTATGCAGAAGTTGCATTTTTTAAATTTTTTGTTGATTATAAAGTTTCTTGACTCGGTTAATTCATAAATAAAGTTTCATTTTTAGAAATAGTTTTTCTTTTATTTATTAAAAACCTTAGGTGTCCGCCACTAGGGGACTTCCCCCTAATTATAAATTGATATAAAAGCAATAGCTGTGCCCCGCGGATAATTTAAAATAATTCACGGATTGATGATTATATATATATATATATATATATATATATGTATATATATATATATATATATTATGATGATATACTTCAGTATAGACAATATTTTTATCGGGCGGCCAGGTGGTCACCACATCGCGCAGCTCGTTCGGGCCACTACTACTATAGACATAGACACGAGCCGAGTGTGGAATTATTTTAATTTTCCATTATCTCACAAACCAATTAATATACTGTAAAAGCCAAAGATTATCTTCATAAAACTGTCTTCATTATGAAGTAACTTTTGTTATAAGGGATTAATATGCCATGATTATAAAAAATGCTCATATATCAGTTTTCAATCTAAACAAAAAAGTTTCAAAATACCTTATTGTGGCTAATATATAAGAGATAGGCATATACTATCCCGAACTTCTTTTTAGATATATTAAAGGCCAATATTTTTGTAGAACATTATATTTACGAATCATTGACCATTACGTCAGCGCACACGGTTAAAGCAGTTCGGGAGGGCCTCGACTTCCGACTTACGTAACAAAAATCAATATTTAAGGCTATCTGAGAGTTTTATCCTAATATTAAATAATCTATACTATTCCTCGAGAGTCTGGCTATCAAATACAAAAATATTTTTTCGAATCCGACTGGTAGTTCTAGAGATCAGCGTATTTAAACAAACAAACAAAAACTTTTCCACTTTATTATATTAGTATAAATTCTACTACTATATAAAAGGATAACTGACTGACATATCTACGTACAGCCCAAACTACTGGGATTAGTAACGTGAATATTTCCTTGCATGCATATATTATGCGCATGCATGCATTATGAACATTATGTGCATGCGGTTTCCTTTTACTGCAAGTACACATCAAGCGTTTTGAAGCGCGCGCTTTGCTATGACGCTAAAAAGTGCTAATTAGTTAATAAACGCCAATCATTGCACATTGCTTAGCAACATTATTGGTGCTTTGGTTATTAATATTGATCACTACTTACACTTACAAAATCTCTTCTTCTCTCTTACAGTCTTTTTTTATACTACTTATTACTTTGTCAAAATAATAGAAATTGTCTATAGAAAAAACCTCTTCTTCGGGTGTAGGTGACTTCCATCTCCCAGGCAGCTAGACATATCGAAATGACTAATTACCTGAATATAATACCATAACAAAGTAAATATATGTTTATGAATATCTTTAGACTGTAAAATATGCTTCAGCAAATTAGGATAATTTGAAAACCACATTTAATCAAAGCGTTCAAAATTCCTTTAGGATATCTGAGTTTCATAAAACTAATTTGTATTTAGGAGCGCGCTGTGGTAAGAGATTGTGGCTGAAGGTAGTCTGGGAGGCGGCAGAGCGGCCCGGGGCGTTCATCTAATGAGCATCCTGCACCTCACAATGTACAGAGATGATATTCCGCGGTGGCCCGACGACTATTATTATATTTCGCCAAGCGAGCGCCCGGCGGCCATGCCGTGCAAGCCTTTTCAAACCGTGTTCCGCTTGTATATACGAAAGGTTAAAGTCAACTAATTCTAAATGCAATGACAATGTGAAATTACTATTAATTAAACCTATTTATACTTTTATATTTGTTTTATTTTATTATTAAATAATATAATAAAGCGAAATTTTTTTTTGTTTGTTTATACACACTAATCACTTTAACTAGTAGTAGGATTCAAAAAAATATTATTTATATGATATCCAGACTCACGAGGCATAGTATAGGCTATCTAACATTAGGTTACAACTCTCAGCTAGCCTTAAATATTGTTTTTTTTTTACGTAGTCCTCCCGAACTACTTTATCCGCGTGCACTAGCGTAATCATTAATGATACGGAAGTACAATGTTCTACAAAAATATTGATCCTTATTATATATATTTAAAAAAACCGCGATAGCATATGCCTATCTCTTATACATAAGCCACATTAAGGTATTTGATGAAAATTAAAAAGTGATTGATGAGCATTATTTTAAGGTAAATTTTACTCTTTATAGCATGTTATTTGGACGCATAGTTTAGGAGATAATGAAAAATGAAAATAATTTGTACTTGCGGGAAGAACAATTATGATGGCTACACAGGAGCGTTGGCAGCGCGATGTTTGTTGGATAAAATTAACAAGGGTGAAAACGTGTAGCACAGTTATTAAAAAATAAACGTTTTAATGATTGAAGGTGTACTTATATTGGCGTATTTAGTAAAGCTTAAAATTGAGACCTGCGCGCGCATCATGTGATGGAAGTGCAAAATGATGAAGTTAGCCTTCAATGATAATAATGTGAATTCATTTTACTGACTTTTAGTTTGTGTAAAAGTAATTTTGTTTTGTATATATAAACATTATTTTAATCAAATTGGTAACATAATATTTTATTAATCAAATTATGTACAGTGTATGATGGTTGCGATGTTGTCTACACAATTATTATTTAATTATGTAGATAATATATACTCTGGTTAGTTACGATAAGACTGAAATGCGCGAATTGTATATAAGCACAAAACTACAATATTACTTAATGTTTTTGGACAAGAAATTTTATATTTCTGATATCGTTTTAACGAAAATTTGTTATTACGGTTTATTAAATTAGCGTAAAGATAGATGAGTTATACTGTTGTAGAACTTAATACAATAGCGTTGTAATTTAATATTACCTATCAAATCCAATCCGAAGACCAGACCACAGAGCAATAAACATCAAAGGTAAAATTAATGAGGGCGTGTAGTTGAAAGGGATTAAAGGCAGTGTTTCGACACTCTCCATACGTCTTCAATATAAACGGTTCGGTGGCACGGTTTGACTCAATCCGACCTAATCTCGGCTTAAGAGAGATCACAGGAAGCGTTACCATCGTCCTGATAACGTTTTCCATTCGCAATACGAACCTAATACTCATACCTACTCGTACATAACTTTATAAAAATAAAACACATTTAGTACATAAAACAAGACTAAAAAGTTTTCAATGAAATGTATGACACCGTGCAACCTGACCTCATCGATAAATTAAAAAAAAAGAGAACAACGTATGTATTATGATACTTTTGCCTTTCCTTTCACGGAGAAAGGGAAGAACTACACCAAAAAAAATGTTTATACATAAATCTGACAATGTCACGTGGATAAGATATTTTATTATAATTCAAACAAAAGTCCAACAAGATGAAGGGCTTTTTTTTAGAACTAACCAAGGATTTTTATGACAACTGTAAATGCATGTTTATAATCCACTTAACTTGTGTAAAACCAGTCTACGTCACGTAAAATGCTACCAATATTACATAGTATAAGATAAAGTAACAAAAATTTCTTGCAAAAACTCAAATGGTGAAAATGAATAAGATATTGAGCAATTCCTCTACAGATTTTTTGTGGCAACGTATACACAATTCTGCCAGTATCACGTCGATTTAATATTCTAGTTCAAACAACGCTTCAACAAGATGGTGAACTATTTTTAGAATGGTTCTTTATTTGTTATCTCCCTAGACTTTAAACCAAACAGGTACCATCCTACTCGAAATCTTTTAATAACTAGACTATATTTAAAGTCTTCTTTCTGACATTGATTGTGCCGTAGAAGGATTGACGATATACAGATCGGCGGACGGCTTTCACGCTGGAGTGCCTCTAAGCGCGACCATTTCATGAAGTAATCCGCACTCCCCCGGCTAGGTATTAGCGCCGCCGCATAGCACTGCACACTTCATCCCTGCCCGGTGCATTGTTGTGCTCTCATTCTTTATCTCTTTAAATATCCACTTTAAATATATTTAGTAACGTTAATAAAGTGAATTAAACTCACAGAACACTATATTTTTCAATTAAAATGAATTTACATTATTAATACAGTATTGATGGCTCGTGTACGGACTCCGCGTCGATCGACGTGAGTTCGAACCCTTGCAATGAGCCTGAGCTTTCGGTGAAGGAAATCATCGCGAAGAAACCATAGCATGGTGATAGGGTTTTTCCTAATGCCCGCCTGGCTAGCTACAAGCCACAAGTTGAAAATCTGTCACCACACACCAATAGTTGTGTTCCGACAGCTGCTCTTGAGAGCCAGTTCTCTACTAGGTAAAAAAAACATGTTTATGTTATTAAAATAATGTTTAATTATACACCGTTAAATTATTTTTATACAGTATAAAAATCAGTAAAATAATTATTTATTCATTATTATCATTGATGACTATCTTCATCATGTTGCCACGCGGGAATTATTTTTTTCACGTCCATTATCTGTAACTTCTTACGTACGAACATATTATAAGTTTTTTATTTCCATATTACTGAACTATTAAATATGAAAACTTTTAAAACCTAATAAATTTATCATATTTTTATCAACAAAAATTACATTAAGACATGGCAATATTGTTGAAAAAAAATTTTTTTTTTTAAATTATAATTCAATTTTTTTTAATGCAATTCATGTAATTCAAATTTAACAAAGATTAAAACATACAATATAAAAAAATATCTATATTTAAATGGATACAAAAATAATTACAAGTAATTACAAGCTTGTAAAACAGGACTTTCTGAAATTAACATCTGTATTTGTGAAGTGGGTTATTTGGATTTAATTATTAACTGAATTATTTAGCAAAATAGCTTACTTAGAGCACTAGGAAATTCACTTGAAACTGCAACAGCAGAAATGGCAACTGACGATAAGCAGAACCGTTTTACTGCATAATCCTCTCTGTGAAGTGGTATTATCTTACGAGGGAGTCCACCGCTCGACTACGGAGCACCTGTATTGTGCTATAAGTGCTCCGGTTTTGACGCGTTATGTAAGTGAAAACCCTGAAAGGCGGCTTACGTTAAGTGCGCAAGATTTCATCGGTATTTGAAAAAAAGGAGAAACATTTAATAGCTATTAAAGTTTACAGCACTAAACTTGCTCTAAAGGTAATAAAGTCCACAATTTCTGAACGAAAGAATAAATAGATTTACTAAAAGATGACTTAATATCATTTTACCTAATATGTGGTCTTCTAAACGTTCATTATTTGATTTTAAAAGTCAAAGGTTATAATTACATACTGTCATAAATATGGACAGAAGATAGAGAAAGCTGATCAGCCACTATAAGTTTTTCATTTCGGTAATCTAATTAGAAACCATATAATATTTGAGCAGGATGAAAAAAAATTGTTTCTAGTGTGGGCAATGAGTTTTCTCGGGTAGGTAAGGCCCATCCATGTCCGTCTTTAGCTACCGCCCATGGACAGAGGTTTTTCTTATTTAAATTATTTAGTGATTAGTTCATTATTTAGTGAAAATATAGACGTATCTATCTTCCCGACATAGTTTAACTTAGGAGTGTTCAATCGAAGAGTAAAATGATATTTGTTGAGCTAATGCGAATTTTATCATCTGAGTGAACTTCTCTTTCCATTAAATGTAGCCTTTCAAGTCTTTTATGCGTTAGCTTCTTCTGTATATTACAAAAGTTGAAGTTAAATCAAATTTACTGCGAAAATAGTAAATCACACAATATTTTGTAGCAACAACCATTTTAATAAAACATAATAAAGATATACACACATTTGTTACCTAAAAATTTAAAAAATACAACCGAAAAATATTTTACAAAAGGCTTTGTTTACTCCGACTATTTGGTAAAGCGCATTTTTTTTTTGTCAATTCCGTGGATGGTGACTGACAATACTTACTAGGGAAAACATATGTTCACTCACAAATATCAGTAAAAGCTGGCGTTTGTCGCTTTGGATCTTTCCCAAATATCACCTGAAATGGCTACTATGAAGACAAAAAGCCACTAGACGTTGATGGCAGGCGTATTGAAAATAAACGACGATCCAAAGAATGCGTCTGTCGTGTATTAAAATGAATGGTGGCAAAGAAAAGATATTTTTAAAAGAAAAATTCAGCGTTTAAGTAGGCGATTTATAAAAATTCAAGAATTTTCATCATAAAAATTCACCATATCTTTCTACCGATAACTCATAAAGGAACGTGTACATTCTAACCGATCTACACATCAATTTGCCGCGATGTCTGAAACTCAAAAGTCCACAAGTTATCAAACTTCTATTATTAAAGTGCATACGAACAATGCGCTCAAGAAAATAATGAACACTATATAATATTATATTTAACGAATACGTAATATACAACTTTAAGGTAACCTCCATCTCAACACGAATATAGGCACGGTATATCTTTGCAGAACTATGAACTATCTCCCGTTCATTATGTTCCTCCCTTCCTATAACATGAAATCCTTCAAACATAACATGAAGAGGCATTTGATCAAATCGGCATGACAGTGTCGACTGGCGATGGATTGTAGCAACCCTCGGTGTATGACGATGTAGTTGGATTACAATGTGCTTACCATCAGGTACAGTTCCGTTACTGTCGTGCTAAGATAAAATAAAGTGATCAAGTAATAATATTAATTACTTAATACCTACTGATTTTTGAAGTGAAAACTTCTTTAGCCGCTTTGAACGATTTTTGGTAGGGGAAGAAATTATGGGTTTGCGTCACCGATGGCCTCGACATGCTCGTGACATATACATATACTCGGCTGTATCATATGCCGGAGCCGGAAAACCATAGCAGGGAGGTACGACTCCTTTATTATTGGTCATTTTGTTCAAAATTGTATTACAAGAACCAAAATATTAGTGTAGGATATAGGATAGAGGATAGAGATAGAGAGGATAGAGGATAGAGATAGGATTAGTATAGGATCTTACTTTCGTTTTTCTTTTTGTATTAACTAATTATGGATTATACTTATCTTAAATAAAGATTCTTATTATTATTATTATATGCGTGTTTGACCTTTAGGATGGGTAAAATCTTCTGCAAAATCCTCTGCAATAATTCAGACTATATTTGATTTTAAAATTCAAAAAGAACACAATTATTCCATTGTTTTGAATTTTCACTTCTGTCGGCAGTCCTTATGATTGCTTCTGTTTTTTTTAATGACAACTTGTGCCCGCAGCTCCGTCCGTGTGGACTACAGAATTATTGTTTATGAAAATATCGTAATATTTTCATTAGATAAGAACCAAATATTTAAGACCTAAATACCCCTTCGGGAGTAAAAGTGTTATCCCGGGGAGTAATAAAGCTTACAGGAGAAATATTACATAATATGACGGTTAATAACACTTTTAAAGAGTTCATCGATTGCCGTTCTCAAAGAACTTTCCATTAACTTGGCAAAAGTGCATCGACAATAATAATAATAAAAAATTTGAATATGATTAAAAGATATTTACCCCTTCGGAAGGTAAAATTCGTTTTCCTTACAGGTCACAGAGGTATCAAGATTGAAAAGGTTAATCAAAATGTATCCAGTAGTTTTTGTCTGATGCGCGCACGACAGCAAACCGCTATCATTTTATTTAAAATATAAATATGCAATGAATATTTGACGAAAATAAATTTCATTGACTCATTTATTTTCTTTACATTACTTTTATACTAAGTATATTAAGTACGTAATTGTATAAGCGATTTTGTTGTTCTTCGATATCTTGGATATGAACCAAAAATGGTTTTAATTATTATTATCAAATTAGATCGTTCATGTGATGTCTGCATATTTTTGGTATTCCTTTTCCAGGTTTCAGGCTGCCTCTATGCTGTGCATGAATGCCAAATTTCACTGCAATCAGTTTAAAGATTTAGTATTGAAAAGCTAACAAACAGACAGAGTTACTTTCACATCCTTTAAATACTTGTGCTGGTTTAAAAAAAATTTAAATAAAAAAACTTTTTAAAACAAGCTTTTATTCAATATTTCAATCATTTTACAGGCTTTGTAACGTGCAAGAAATTTATCTAGTATTACATTTTGCAATGTCAAAATAACAGCTTTTTACTTTGCATATGAAAGTATATACGTTACTTATAACTAGGGCCCGGAATAATATATACTAAAAAACTACAAAATATGTACATATAATATGGACCAAAAATCCTAAAATATGGAAAAAATATTGAGTATAAAATAACTATAACCTTTATTATAACATTGTTTAATGAAAAAAAAAAAAATAGTATAGTGACGGTAATGTTTGAAAAAACTATCGTATAAAAATTATCGCGAAATGTTTCAAATGAAACAAAAACGAATAGTTTTATTCAACTTTTCCTATAATTGCTTTATTAAATTGGTTTCAGTACGTACACAATAACGTGCATCTTTAAATTTTCAAAATTAAAACTGACGATTTGGTCTAAATATGGCTGAATGATCTTTCCACGTCGTATGATGTGACTGGAGCATACTTAAACCTGCATAATTCGGGAACTGTGCAAGCCACGTCTACAGTGCCCTCCAAACTACCGCACAGAATTTTGTTAACTTTTTTTTTAGGGTACCAAATTTTTTTGTTCCAAACGTACTTTAGTTTTTGTTTAGCAACATCAGCAACGGGGCTTTCCGCTTCAGAAACTTTTTTTTCTTCCTTTATCTTTAGGTTTTCATTCAATGATATTGAAGGATTTTACTAGTACTTATAACAATAATTGCTTTTTATTTGTTATCTTCTACTAATAATTTTATATTATAAAGCTATTAGGTATATCTTATAACCTATAATTAACTGCATATAACAATTAATTTTAAGGTAGATTTTTTTTCAATACACTAGAAAATATTAAACATCGTAATACCAACTATGATAGATGTAATCTACGGTATAATAATCATCAACGAAATTATTAACACAATAGATTTATTTTAGGCTAGTACTCAGTAAACCTTAATTGAGGTCCATTCAACTGAGATATTGGTAAACGGTCAGCCGCCGGCAAGCGTTGATCGAACTTCTTTCTGTTATTGTAAGTGTAATTACAGTTTTCTGCACCTATACTTATTGTTAATTAAAAGATAAAAGCTCGTTTCTAAAATAGAAAAGAAAATATAGAAGATAATAATACTGTTACGATATGAGTAAAAATATTTAAAAAAAAGTGCATGCGTACAAAGTACACAGGTCAGAAGTGAAACTTCATTGGCAAACTAATTTTTAAATCTCGTTTATATTTAAACTAATCTAAAGCTTTAGATTGCCGAGAATTATAGGGAGGGAAAAAGAAATATATGTTAGGAATTTAATGAATTTAATTGTCATTAAAATTTTAAGTACTTATATTAAATTCTTAAATGACGAGTGGCAAATTAAAATGCAAAATGTTATTTGTAAATATTAAAACTTCCTAACCTTCAAACAAATTAACATAAAAAATTGTATATTTACAAAAAGATAACAATACTTCTCTGTACACCTGCTTAGTATAGGACGATTTACAAATTTATCACAAAATGTTTATTTATAAATTTAACTCACTGTTTACACATTGTTTTCATGGCTATGTGCTTCGTGCTACGTTCGCCCTTTCTCACTCTCTCTCAAATGTTTCACTTCAAAAATCACTATTCTAGAAATATCTAGAAACGTCTAGAATCTACTATAAACATCGAGTATGTACTCATAGTATGAAAAGACATCGCAGTTCACATACATATTCAAAGCTTATTGCTTCGTTTGCGTAATTCAATAAACAATGGTCTAAAATAGAACACTTTTCCTTTAAAACGATGTCATAAATTTCAAGGCCTTTCTAGTGATTTTGACCCCCGTTTTTCTGTTTCCGTAGTTCTGTTTTGGACAACCAAGTGGCAAAAAGTCTACAACAAACGATTCAAGGAAGAAATCTGCGAGTGGACCCTATGGTGGCTTTATAGCAATGTAAACAAAAGATACTGTAAGTACGATCACAGTATAGTGAACATCCGAATAGTGAGTTTGTCTGATTACCAATAAATTATATATGATAAATCTAAAGACATTTTCACTGCCCACGGATACAACAGTACAACATCTAGGTAACTTCGTGTTTATCGCGCTGTCAGCTGTTAACTGCCACCCTTTTCATTCTTGCTTCACGCGATGCGTGCGTCGCGCCGCCTATTTGTTTTGAGAAGTTATGTTTTCTTGATCGGATCGCGATAGTAATTGTACATTGCCTTGTTAATTATTATCAGTTTATTGAATACGCATTTGTTGGGGCTATGGGACAAAATATATTCTCCCTATAATACGGCCAATTGTGTTTTTCTTGAAAGTCTACTTACCGGTTTGAGTTACACGTACCTCCGTTTGATAACTTTAAGAAAACCTCTTGCGGTTGTTTGTTTGAATTGTGTTGAACCATGGATATATTTCCCCTATAGCGGTCGTTTGTTATGTTGTTATATTGTGTAAACTTGTAATCTCGCCACGAGATGAATTGGTATGAGAAGCCGGTGGACGACATGTCCTTTGACTCCTTCTCACCTTTCCCTTGACTGATACCGGCGAATAGTGGAGCTTCTTCCATCAGCGTAGACGCCGTCAGTGGTGAGTTTATATATATATTACAGTAAATTACCAGCCCTGCGTATTGCAGGCCATTGTGTGTGTCATACCACACTCCATCGAGAGTTCATATGAGAAGTCTTCCACTACGCCTAAATGCTACTCCTTGAGCCCTCGATGGGGTACAAATCAACTTACATACCTATAAAACAAAATATATTTTCATCAAGCAAAGGTCTAAAAAGGCCGGAGCAAGATGAATTAAAATACTGACCGTTATAGTACTGGTTATGGTTTTATCAAGCTCCATAGATTTGCGTGCTGTCATTATTCCGCTTTTTTATTCTTTTATATATTATTAGCGTTTAGTATTAAAAATAGGTACGTTTTAAATGTACAAAACAGTTATAGTAGCTAGTATCGCTCGTATTTTTTACCTAAATTATTATGCTTTTATAAACATATAAGTAAACTCTTTGGCAAATCATAATTTAATCTATATAATTGATAAAATTGAAGTGTCTGTTTGTAATGTCAAAATAACGCTCCCCTGCTTCCGGCTATTGTAAAGATAAAAATGCTTATTAAAGGTGTTTCTTAGAAGATAGATATATAATCTCGCTGACTTTTTTATAGGTCTCTTTAATGTCTCCAATCATGTAGTACATTAATTTAAAATATCTCTTATGGTTAATCAGTGTAAACCATTTAAGCGCTCAAATTCATTCACCACGACCATTTTTTTATTATTTGCGTGGTACCCTAATTCTTTTTCTAAAATAAAAGAACCTCCTTATAACATCAACTATCTACCACATGAAAGTCTCGTCAAAATCGGTCCAACCGTTTTGGAGATCACCCGGAACAAACAAACAGACAGACAAAAATTTTAAAATGGGTTATTTGTTATAGTTTTGTGTATACTTTCATATACACTTAGTAAAAAGATGTTATTTTGATATTACAAATATACTCCTAAATTTTAACTATTTGTATAGATATGACCAATTATGTATTAGATCATTAATCGTATAAACTTTCAAACATTGAACCAAACTCTAGTTAACATTGCAACAACTAAACTACCCAAATAATTTATACGAGCAAAATACCGTGGCATTCTGTCAGCTAAAGGCAAGAAACGGTTCAGTTAGCGGGCTCAAGATGGACCATTGAAGATTCACAATGGGGCCAATCACGCGGCATCAACTTCGGAGAGGCACGTCCTTTGACTTCCGAGTTGTGCGAATACTTTGAATTAGGTCCCAAGCGAAAAATTGTAATCAATCTGTGAATATTAATAATTCAAAAGTAGAAAAAAAAATTAATATAAAAGCTTCATTTATTTATACTATAAATTTTTACTACCTGTCAATACGTTAATTTTTGTGTTAACTTAAAATCAAATATTTACTTACTTAATTTTATCTACTCAACCATGTTATTTAATTATGTATTATAGATATAACAAAAAAAAAAAAAAAAAGAATTCTCAACGAAATGTTCTTAAACTCTAATACAAAAAGAAGCGTGATTAGTATATTGTGTGCATACTCACCTCTTTAGCCCTTAAATAGTAATGAACATAATTATTAGACTATATTAAAAACCAGTAACCGCCTGTGATCTCGTAGACTTTAATTACAATATAGCAATTTAACGGACGTTTTCCTATTTACTCAGCGAATTGTATTCACCTCGTTCCACGGTACGACATATGACCTATGGCGTATGGCGATGGGTGGCACCTAGGACGGAAAATAGCGCTGTTCGGAGCGGCTAGAGCAGGAAATAAAATCTGTTGGCATTCCAGGTGAATGACCTTTTTCACCGACTTCAACAAAAGACTGAGTTACATATTCAATTCGAATGTATTTTTTTATGGATGTCAGCTATAACTTCTTTGTTTATGAACCGATTTGGATTTTTTTTTGTTTTGTTGGACCTTCAACTTCGAAGATACACCATGGAACTCTTCAAAATCATTGAGGTTGGTTTTCTGTATTGGTAAATATTGTCTTGTCTTATTGTTTTTTGGGCACCATTCAAGAAAAGTAAAATAGGACCTTCTAAATCGACTTAAAAAAGGAGGTGGTTCCTAATACGATTATATATTTATGGATGTTCAGACATAAGTTCTTTGTTTATGAACCGATTTAGATAAGAAGATTCTTTTTTCATTGGAAAGGATTCCCATTTCAATTTCATTGACATTGGACTTCCACTTTGAAGATAAATCAAAGAACTCTTCAAAACTATTGAAGATGGTTTTTTTTTTAAATCGTCTTAATTTTCGAATGTTTTCACGTTATTTTTCATTCATGTTTATATATCATGGTCGGGTGTCAACCAAGTCGGTCCGTAGCACCAAAGCTCTCTCTCTAACTACGCCACTGCATGAAGTAGATACCTATCTATCCAAGTATTTCTTCTTATTTAATGGAAACGTGTGTTTACGTAGAATTATGTCAATGTCACGTGGATAAAATATGTTTCTAATCTAAATACTTCAAAAACGCTCTAATAAGATGATGGTTCTCTTGAAATAACTATCTAGGGAATGTTGTGACAACTTAAAGTCCATGCTTCTAAACATTACTTATAACTTATAATTCACTTCACGTGAACACAATAACCAAATTAAATCGCGCACTATGCTAAAAATATTACGCAACTAGAACAGAGTAATACACATAACTCTATTGGTTTACCCGGAGCACGCCAGTAAAGGTCCCAATGGGTATGAATTTTTCCGACATCTTCAACAATCGTCATCATATTTTAGCCAATTTACACAAAACCTTTAATGAATTATATACCTAAACCTTCCTCATGAATCACTCCATCCATTGTTGAAAGTCGAATTCGGACTACAGAAGTCTAACGCGGTGGGGGACTTTGTTTTATAATATAATATGACAAGAGACACAAAATGACGGATAAAGGCCGCCAAAAACTCCATTATTAATAAAAATTAATGATTACACTGAATTTAAGTAAGTTGAAAATATAATAGATGTACACGGTGATACAGTTTCAAAGTTAAATAATTAAATTTTGAATACATTTACTCTACTAAGTAAGACTATCCAGGCAAATTTAAAGGAACCAAAAACCTTTCATACGCAATATACAGTTTTTACACTATCCAGAACTATACTTACTGCCAATTTATACGAAATAGAACTATCGGATTGGCGAATGACTGTGGAAACCAGTAACTACCGCCTTTACTATGCGCTACAATCCGATGCAGTGTAGTAAATAGGTCGGGCAGAAGTTGTCCCGTCTCGGCGCCGCGCGTGCCGAATGGAACTAGAGATGTCTGAAACTCCTGCTTTCTCAATAGTTTCTACTAGATAATAGGTATACTCCTAGATGTGTAGTACGATATTTGAAGTTGGTTCGTGGCCAACCTCAACTTTCAATGAAGGAAATGTCTTCATGAAACTGTAATATTATTCGAGGGTGGTAGACCACAACAATTGTGTCCGACAAGTTCGACCATCAGAATAACAGCCGTCATAGTGGCATGCTTTTTTAAAATATACAACTTAGGTGGCAAATAAGCATATGGCCCGCCTGACCGTAAGCGGTTATCGTAGCCTATAGACGCTCGTATACGCCATAGGTATCACTAGCGCGTTACCGACTTTGAAACTCCCTACTTCAAGGAGCTCTAGAAACCCTACTCACTGCAGAAATACAACACAAGTCTATTTGGCTGCAATCTTCTATAGGGCAGAATTTTCCCACCAGTCGGAGTGCCCTCTAAGTAGAGAGAAACATCTAAAGACATCTTTCTGTAGGTACTGTACCTCTCTTTCCTTGTGATGCTTTGATGGTTGTAGACTTCTCGGTGATCGCCATTGATTCTGGATTGTGCGGTGCTTGCCATCCGCCAGTGTCGTCCGTCCGTGTTAACCTGGATTAATACACAAGTCACTTTTTTTTGTTGTTAGGAGCAGAGCTATAAAGTTTAAAATATTTCAAACTAGTTGTACCTGCGGCTCCGCTTCAGTGGACTACAGAATTATTGTTTATGGAGATATGATGATATTTTTTTAGATAAGGACCTAGTTTCCATGGAGTAACCCAAAAAAAAAAATGATCAAAATCTAACCAGTAGTATCCAGTAGTGCCCACAACGGGAATCCTCCATTATTTTATTTATATTACAGAAAATAATAAATACTATCTGCTAATAGTTATCCGCGCAATTCATATCGCTGTAACTGAACCACGGTTCGATTGCTGCCCGTAAGCCGAAGTTTGTATCGATTATAACGAGTAGATACACATGCCGGGAGCGGAACCGATAGCCAAATAAACTAGCAAGCCGCATCGATTACCTGTCAATGGCAGCCCCCAGGGCCGAGTGACCGCGTCGCTGGACTCGCAGAGACATTCCTGATTATATACTTACATACATTTACAATTCTTCAGACATTCTACAGTGTTTCAAACTACCTATATTTTCAAGTATACTTCTTTTGGCGTGTTTAGTAGAGCGTAAAATTGGAAGCTGCGCGCGCATCATATTGTGACGGAAGTGCGAAATGATGAAGTTACCGGTCAATGATAATAATGTGATTTCATTATATTGATTTTTATTTTTGCACAATTAAGAAAAGTCAGTAAAATAAATTTAAATTCATGTTGTTAGCACGCGGGATAACATTTTGTTTTGTTACGTCAAAGAAATATAACTTCTTATGTGCATACTACAGTACACACAACTTGTAGGTTTAGTGAGTTTTGTATTTGTTTAATTGTGTATATCAATACAATTAATAGAATTGAAATGTCTGATTGTAATGGCAAAATAACGGCTTCTTACTAAATGCTTATGAACTAAATATACGATACATATAACAAAAAAAAAACAATTTTTAAAATTTTTATCAGTCTGTCTGTTTCTTCCTTCCTAGTAATCTCCGAAACGGTTAGACCGATTTAGGCTATTTTTATTTCAGAGAAAGAATTAAGGTTCCGTACACAAAAAATTAAAAACATCTTTATCTTTAAAATAACATGCGAACGATCTGCGTGGGTAGAAGCGAGGTTAACACGAAAACGACACTCTGTATTCCACACGAGCGGAGCCGCGGGCACTGCTAGTTACTATATATTAAATGAATTCCTACATTTTTATACTTACATTTAATTCCCTTAACAAAGCTCTGATATCTATTAAAACAATTTGATTGAAAAGACTAGAAATTATGTCTTACTTAGTTCTTCCTAGTAGTTAGTAGACAATATGCAAAGATTTTTGTTTATTGTTAGAAAATTGGTCATCATTAATATGTAATTTGTTAATATGTATAATTTTTATCGTCTTTCAATTTACCTTTTTCGTTGTTTGGGTTGCTTTATGCTTAAAAATCAATCGGTTTAATTCTAATATATATTCTGATACGTGAAAGATTAAAACAGTGGTAGGTATAATTTAATTAGTGTAGAGGGCATTTGAGTATTTATATGTAAAAATATATTATGAATCAATTTGTTAAACATAGTTACATTTCATTTTATAATAAATTTTACGGTATACTACCGTATGTATCGACCTAATTATTGTGGATGAATGAATTCTAAGCATGACATTATTTTCAAGTATAACATAACATAACATTTATTTTTTTATAATAAAAAAATTTAATTTAATTTTAACAAAGTATAATTAAGCAAGAAATTGCACAATAATTTTACTGTTATCGTGCGAACGGCTCAAAAGAATTTTCGTATTTAGGTACTTTCTCTTAACGAAACTTTTCCTCTTTTAATAAGAAACTCATTCATCGCATACTTTTCTTTAGGGTAAAAGTGGGTGAGGCTAGATGACTTTATCGCGACAACCCGTGACATAAGAAAATTAAAATTGCCCCGTCATGGTCGGCCATCTTATAAGATAGATCGAGAGTGACTGTGCTATTACTGAACTCAATTAATCGGTTTCGTAACCGCTGGTTAAGTAATTTATAACAAAATAGATACATAAATTCGTGTAAATATTCTGTAATCATAGATATCGACACAAAATAAATCTATAGGTATTTAAAATAATATACGTTATAACCATTAATCTATGTACTTATTACTATTACTAATTTTAATAGAGGATAAATGTTCAAACAGAGATTAAATTATAAAACTTCGTAAAAAAAAACTATGTATATATACCCTCTTAACTCAATATGAATTACAAAGATAAATATAATCAGCTCCCAAAAATAACTGATAAAATGTAAATGGCATTAGGCATCATTAGCTAAGGCCAATGAGAACTATAAATACATAAACACGACGATTTTTTACAAAATCAAAATATTTTTTATTCCTTTTAGGCACTAAGACGGCACTTATGAATGTGAAAAAACTACCCCCGGTTCGGAAAACATCCCAGTCATCGAGAAGAACCGACAAGAAACTCGATCGGGTTTATCAACATATTATTTTCTTTTTTTAAATATTTTTTACTGTATTCAATTATATACAGTTATTATTATTTTCAGTAGATGTACAGAGGGGAAATCACATCCAGACATCACTATCATTCACGAAATCAGCTACTCTATAATACGCTTTCGACAATGTGAAATGTTATTTTAAAGATAGTTTTTAATTCGGCTTTTCCATTTTAGAAGTTTTTTTATATTATAATTATTAATAATAATAATAAATTGTCTTGTAGACTGTATCAATCACAAATTATAATACGCTATTAACCACCCAGTAAAACAATTATTGTTACTACTTAAAGTAGGTAAGTATAACTGTATAATTAACTAACTACAACATCATTTCCTAGAAGATATCAAAATTATGAACTTTTGAACCTTTCATGCCTTTACAGCTACAGCATCATGAAATAATAAACATATCATACAATATTAATTTACAGAAATGTAATTTTTTTTTTTTTTACAAAAACTTAATATTGTAATAATATATTCATTTGTCATAACCGAACGGAGAAACATTTTATTTTACGCACAATTAGAAGATTAGAAATTTTCAACTTTCGCCTGTTATGCACGTTTTTGAAATATATTATGATTCATCATCATCTCAGTCGAAAGACATCCACTCCTGGATATAGGCCTCTCCCAATAATCGCCACAATGACCGGTCCTACGCAGCTGTTTCCTTCCAGCGGATTCCCGTAACTTTTAATAGGTAGGCCCACGTTGCGTCTTCCGGTACGTGAACGCTACTCGAGAACTCTTCGGCCCCATCGACCATCCATCCTACGAGCAATGTGCCCCATCTATTGCCACTTAAGTCTCGCAATTCTTAGAGCTATGTCAGTTACTTTGGTTCTTATGTGGAGTTCATAATTTTTCTATTTTATCACGCAGAGAAACTCCTGGAAATGCCTTTTCCATTGCCCTCTAAGTGACCATGAGTTTTCTTATGAGGCCCATAATTAACGACCACGTTTCAGTGTCAAAAGTCATCACTGGCAACACACAATGGTTAAAGACTTTCGTCTTCAAACACTACGGTATCATAAACGAGAAGTACGTAACTTCGTGAACGCTACCCAGATTCGACGATCGATTTCTTTTTTGAAGTTGGGTCTACCTAACTGGGCATATGCCTCAGGTACAAATAGTCATGAACAACTTCAAGTGTAGGGTCTCCTATCTTCACGGGTGTTGGTATGCTATATGGACGTTTGGCATGTTGTTCGTCTTGTTCATGTTCATTTTAAGACCAACTATTCGGAGACTCTACTGAGGTCCTCAAGCATTGCTCTTAGGTTCTCCACGGTTTCAGTCATGACTACGATGTCGTCGGCAATTTATTATGTTTGGTTCATAAAAATATACTATTATATTAGGTCCTTTCATATGAAATTGGCGTTTTGTTAAACTGGCCACTTTGATTTCAAATATCTGCGTTTGGTTAGGAATTCCAAATTCAAATTTATTTAAAACTTAGGATTGTGTATTTGTTTTTCGAATTTAGTGATTCATTTGTTTTCGCACTATTTGATTTTTCTTTGACATCGTTCTTTTCACAAAATGGAAAACTTAAAATATCGCATTATTTAAGAATATGAGTCCCACCGTGGCATCAGCGCTGCAAAAATAGCTCGAAGGATTAATGACGTGTATGGGGAAACAACTGTAAGAGAAAGCATGGTACGTTTATGATTTCAACGTTTTCGTTTTGGAAATTTTGACCTACGAAACAAACCCCGTGGACTGCCGCAAAATAATGAATTCATGAAGAATTAATCACTTTTCGAGCAGATCCATCGCAAATCACCTCACAGTTAGCGGCAGGCTTCAATGTGAGTGATAAAACAATTTTAATTCACTTTAAACAAATTGAAAAAGCGAAAAAGCTCGAGACATGGATACTGTATCAATTGACTGAAGCACACCAACAAAGACGCATTGAGTGCTGCGTTACATTACTAAACCGTCACAATGATGAGGGAAATTTAAAGCGTATTGTCACATGTGACGAAAAATGGATTCTTTACGACAATCGAAAATGCTCATCACAGTGGTTGAACCCTGGAGAACCAGCCAAATTCTGTCCCAAGCGAAAGTTAACTCAGAAAAGGGTAATGGTGAGCGTTTTGTGGACCAGCGCTGGTGTCATACATTACAGCTTCCTAAGATCTGGCCAGAAGATAACGGCAGATCTGTATTGTCAACAACTGCAAACCATGATGGAAAAGCAAACAGTTAAACAACAGAGACTGGTCAATCTCTCTAGCCCACTGCTGCTTCAGAAACAAGGTAGACCCCATACTTCACGACAGACGATCGTTAAATTAGTACTGTGGATGGAATGTTTCCACTTTTTTCGAAATTTGGACAGATTCTTGCAAGGAAAAAAATTCAATTCCGATGAGGCTGTCCAAACCGCCTTCAAAGATTTTATTGATTCTCGCTCCCATAATTTATTCAGCAATGGATTCAATGAATCTTATTATATAAGTGAGCAATTCTTGTGTATATATATATATATATATATATAATTGGTTTTTCAGAAACGGCTCCAACGATTTGGATGAAACTTTTCATTTAGACAATGTTTTACATTCCAAGTATTACCTAGATAGGTGTTTCTTTGTCTTTCGAGCAAAGCTCGGTCGCCCAAATATTTACCTATAAAATGGCGAAAGTGCATAGATAATAATGGTACATACTTTGATTGATTAAATATAATATCATTTAATAATTTCTTTTATTTTTTCCATATAAAATGCTAATTTTATATGTAAGGACCTAATACTATAAGTAGGTATGTACATTGTACCTACACTATTTACTTGCATGTCAAAATTTTGTACATGACCACAAAGATATAACTTAGCTCAGTCAATATTTAAAACAAAAATAAAATTTTAACTAAGTAGGTTTCTAGTATTATAACCGCGCCCTACAATAAATACCTATCTTCTAAATTAACTAGATAACGGAACTCAAATTAATAATAAACAAACACTGAACCATTCAATTAATTATGAACCATCATAATTTAACATTGAATTTCCTATGTTATGACTTTTTTGTTAAGTAGGCACAACATAATTTCAATGAAGAATCTTAGGAAAAATGTACGTTTATTCAGCCAAGAAAGTTTAGGTACGTGGGAAACACTTAGATAACAAATAGAAACTTGGTTAGTGTAAGTAATATCTTCTTTGAAATTCCACTGGGTCGACATCTCCTAAAAGTTTGGTTGAAACTTAATTTAGTCGTACTGGACCTCGAACACGCCGGGTAAGAAGTTTTAGTAAAGCTTTAAAGGTATTGTAACTACCCACTTACTAATGAACACTGAACAGAATCAATTCAAAATATCCAAGTAAAGTATAATTGACTACTATTGTAATAAGATTGTAGCAAAATATGGTGGCCGTTGTTGTTACTATTAATATTAATTTATCTTCAAATATAAGTTATCTAAAAAATATTCGAATCCGATAGTATAAAGAATGTGAAAAAAGGAATGCGTACAAGCATTGGCGGCCTTAGGGGATGGCGAACAGGGCAATCGCCCGGGGCGTCGCGTCAAAAAATACAAAATTTTTTTAACAATTTTTTTTTTAAAATAAAACTTTTGATTTAGGTTCTTTATTATTTATTAAGGTTATAACATAACGGTAAATTAAAATAAAGTTAGTTAACTAATTCATTCATTCAAATAATAATTGATAAATTTATTTTGTAGTACTTGAATATCGCGCCTCGAAACACGTAAAGATCGGGTTTTTCAACGGATAGCACTCGGTACTAGTATACTATTATATAATCTGTGACTCGGGAGTCGGGACATAATGTTCTGCTCGTCTATCGCTCGTGGAAGCCCCGTCGCTAGAGGAATTCCCTTGTTTCATTTCTTTCGTCAACTTTTGTTTACCTTGGAATTATTTTGCTTGCAGTATGAGATACAAAATCTTTGCTGCACCGTACATATTTTTGAATTATATTTAATATTACGCTCTTATAGTGTTTCAAGTATTGAGTGAGCTGAAAAGAGTGAATTATAGTATTTTAGGTATTGAGTAAGCTGATAAAGTATAAAAAAAACTGTGTGACACCTACTTAAAAATTATTTCTGACTATTTGTGCGAAAAAAAAGTGAATGAATTCGCGTGATCGTGATGCCGGTAGAAAATTTGAGTCAGGTAGTTCAAAAAGGAAACAGGCCATCAAAAGAAATCAGGTACAATAAAATCTACGTGGATCTTTATATAAATATATAAAAAGTGATGATCAAGAAACCTATACGAAACATTTATTGATTGAAAGTGACTTTAATCCTGATTCAGCTGAAAACATTCCTTCCACATCATCATGAGTGCCGCCGCCGTCTTCAAGTAAAAACAGCGAGGATGATGATGATTTAACTACTTCATTGTCTCTTAGGTCACCGGTGCTGCCGTCAACGCTATCCAGTCAAGAACATGAATCTGAGCCCGAGTCTATGTCTACATCCATGACTGCTGGAATGGAAAATCTGAATCCTCAAAATTACCCCGGTTTGTGGCCCATAATAATTACTGATGTAGACCGAACTGAGATTGTATTAAGAGGTCCAATCCGGATTAAAGTTGAGTCGTTTCCCGTAAATGGTAATGGACGGCGATTCAGTGAATATAATTAATTATAATAAGATATTAGTTAACGGTGAAAAGCTTGACAGGCGCTGGATGATTTATTCACAAACAAAGGTGGCCGGTTACTGCTTTCCGTGTCGAATATTCGGGCTATAAAATACAAAGATCGGATCAAGTGCAGGTGTGTCAGTGTGTGATTGGAAACACTTAGGTGATTACCTAAAGTCACACGAATCTAGTCGACAGCACAAAGATTGTATGCTGAAATGGATTAATTTAGAGAATGGTTTAAAAAGCTGTTCCACTATTGACTCCTTGGCTCAGTCACAAATTGAACAAGAAAGGCAACGTTGGAGAGATATTTTAGAACGATTGCTCGCAATTGTAAATTTTTTTGCATCTCACAATTTGGCCTTCAGGGATCATAGAGACAAGTTAACATATGACTCAGGTTCGAGTGAGAGAAGTGGCAACTTTATAGATGTAGTAAAGTTAATAGCCCGATTTGAGCCCGTGCTGAGACTTCACTTACAACAAGTAAAAGATAAAACGATTAATGACCACTATATCAGGAAAAATATTCAAAATGAGCTCCTACAATTAATGACAAGTCACGTGAAAACTGAAATTGTTGAAAAAAATAATTAATAATAAATATTACTCTATTATTCTTGATTGTACTCGCGACGTTTCTCGTGTTGAGCAACTATCAATTATTATAAGATTTTTTAATACAAAAACAGCTGAAATTGAAGAACATTTTATTGGTTTCATAGCCGTCGAAAAAACCACAGCTGAGAGTTTGACTAATAATCACAAAATTAGAATACTTAGGTATATCATTGCAAAACTGCAGAGGCAAAGGATATGATAATGATGCCAATATGCGTGGTGAAAAATTGTAGTGTCCAAAAACGTATTATTGAAATTAATCCACTTGCTTATTTTTTACCTTGTGAGAGTCATAGCTGGAATGTCATCCTAGGAGATGCAGCATCGTCTTGTGTCCAAATAAAATCTTTTTTTGGTTTGCTACAAAGGCTATACACTCTGTTTGCCGACTCAACTCAGAGGTGGGCTATTTTAAATGCTCATGTAAAATCCTTATCGCTAAAACTACTTTCTGAAACTAGATGGGAGCGCAGGGTAGCATCGGTGAAGGTCTTTAAATACCAACTAAGCGATATATGTGAGTGATGCTTTAGAGGATTTATCTGTAAATACAACAGATTGTCAGTTGGTCAGTTTCGAAGCAATGCAGCGACTTGCAAATATCTATGACAGTAAGAGAATCATATGATATTGATGGACATTGATGGACATGAATTGTACGAAGAACTGAATATGTTCATCCGTGTGTATGAAGGAAAGGATGACATTATCTCAGTGCTGAAATACATAATAGAAAAAATTACATGAAATTTACCTCGCTATCGAAATAATTCTGAAAATTATTGCCACCACACCTGTTACGATTGCGACTGATGAAAGGAGTTTTTCGATGCTTAAAATTATTAAAACATATTTGAGGAATTCGATGACACAGGATTGGCTTTCAGCCCTTGCTATTCTTTCAATCGAAAATGACGTAACTCATTCGTTAAATTATTGTGCTTTAATTAAAGATTTTAGTGTTAGTAAAAGCCGCAAACCTCAATTTTAAAATTTATCATCTCTGTATTTGTTAATTTTGTAAATCTTTCAATGTAAGTAAAATATTTTAAAACTCAAATTTTATTTATTTGTATAACTTTAGCATTTCTCGTCAAACATAACGAATACCTACCAAACAACCAGACCTACTTTCGCATCATATAGGTACTTTTCCGTAGGATAAAAGGCCTCGCAAAGACCTGCCGCCCGGAGCCTCGCAAAGGGTAAGGCCGCCGCTGCGTACAAGAGTAAACAGAAGTAGCACTCCATTATTTCTGCCTTCGCTGGCAAACACTTGGTGTGAAGATAAATATGTAAAACTTTCATTAGAACAAAAAAACAACCAACAGCCGCTAACAGGAAACGTACAGACAGACAAAATTGTTAATAGTTTTCTTTGATCAACGTAAACGACGCGATACAAAAATTAATAGATCAGATCTCGGATGAGACTGCGTAACTCGAATTGGCCTTCTATTTCCATTATTTTTACTATCTACCTACTCTTTCCATTAGATGTAAGTTTTCCTAACAGTATAAAATAAGATAATATTTATATTACATACAATTTAAATGAAATTGAACACTTCTTTATAAATACATACCTACATTAAAAAGTATCCCATACTGAATCTAATAAAACAATATTTATTTTTCTATTATTAATAGTTTCTTGATGTTATACTAATTAACCGACAACGCTCAACTTTTATTGCAATAATATATAAATTTATAATTTCTGGGCGACCGAGCTTTGCTCAGTATCTTAAAAAAAAAAAGATTTTTTTTGAAAAAGATGTTGGGGAGATAACATCGAACACTGTTTCCAAATTTGTGTGTTGTTGTAGAATAGAGTTCGAGTATCCAATGTGGCACCCAAAAAAGTTCGCTCACTTCGATAGAATTAAAACATCGATGTTTCTGTTTCAATATACAACATGTAACAGGAATAACGCACAGCTTCAAACACCCCAATTAGAACAATCAGTTATTGTTAAGTATGCGGATAGGGAAGAGTGAAACAAAGCGTAGCTGGTAGCACACTGACTATATTGAATGCCTATGATTTTTTTTTTTTGCTTTTTTTTTTTTGTTTCATCTGCAATCAGTGAATTCATTTTTAGCAGATGTGTTGCATGCTTGTCCTGAGTTGAGTGCGTCCTCCAGCGAGAACATCTACTCATATTTCTCTACTACACTATAGGATGACTTTTCTTTTAAGACGTTTAACATAGCTTCGAACTGTGAGCTGTCGTGCAAGAGTATTGGGATGGGCTTCTAGCCGTTTCCTGTATCTAGCATTGACGTTAGTGATTTCTTCTCTCACTGTGAGCATTTCCAGATGTTCATCGAACTCAGCATTAGTCACATACCAAGGGACATTACTGATTGTTCGGAGGATTATGTTCTGCATTCTTTGCATTCGTAAGATGGCGGAGTTACAAGCACTACCCCACAGCTGAAGGCCATACATCCATACAGGTTTTAGGATCGACTTGTACACTAGTAATTTATTGTCTAGTGACAGTTTGCTGTTTCGGCCTAGCAACCACAAGGAGCTTTTGTATCTAATATTTAGTTCCTCTCGTTTCTTCTTGATGTGCTCATTCCATGTCATACGCCTATCAAGATGAAGACCGAGATATCTGACAGAGTTCTGGTGAGGAAGGGTGGTGTTTTCTAGTTTTACCGAGGGGCAATTTTCTTTGCGTAGGGTATAAGTAACCTGCACAGATTTTGAGGAACTAGCTTTAATCCGCCAGTTTCGATGCCATTTAGTTGTCTCGTCTAGGCCTTTCTGTAAGATTTTTGAGGCTATTACTGGGTCCTTGTGACTCACCAGGATAGCAGTATCATCAGCGAATGTAGCTGTGGTTATGATATTCGAGCAAGGGAGGTCAGCTGTAAAAATGGTGTAGAGTACAGGGCCCAGCACTGACCCTTGGGGTACACCAGCTTGTATTTCGAAAAATTTTAATGTGGTTTCACCTTCTTTGACCTGAAACAGTCTCTCTGAGAGATATGAACTAAATATTAAAAAATAACTGTGTGGAAGACAACTTTTAATTTTACATAGAAGGCCCTTGTGCCAAACTCTATCGAAAGCCTGTTGTATATCCAAGAAAACTGCAGAACAGTATTCTTTTTCTTCTAAGGTCTTTCTTATTTTGTTGCAGACTCTATGAACCTGTTCCACAGTGGAGTGTTGCTGTCTAAAGCCAAATTGATGGCTGGGTATGATGCCATTTTCTGTTAGAATAGGAAGGATTCGCCGAAGAAGGAGTTTTTCAAAAATTTTGGATAAGATCGGAAGCAAACTTATTGGTCTATAGGACGTGACGTCACTTGGTGGTTTTCCATCTTTATAAATCATAATTATTTGGGATCCTTTCCATATTGCAGGAAAATGTTGGACTCTTAATATCCCATTACATACTGTAGTGATGTAAGTTATAGCTTTTTGCGGCAGTTGCCTAAGAATTTCTTTGGTTATCAGGTCAAAACCCGGCGCTTTTTTATTCTTTAGCTGCTTTATTATTCCCCGCACTTCTCGTACTGTCACAGTTTTTGGCGGTAGCGTCAATTTGGAAGGTTTGGTTTAGCGTTGTATCCACTTGGTTATCAAACTCTTCATTCATAGAATTATTTGGGCTGAATACTTTTGCTAGATGTTCAGCAAATAGGTCTGCTTTTGGCTGTGGTTTTCTCACCCATCCTTCTGCACACCTCAAGGGTGGTTTAGCAGCTTGCGGTCTGTTAAATCCCTTAGTTATTTTCCAGAGTGAATAGTTTGTAGACTCTGTAGCAGTTAGGTTTTCTAGCTTTTCTTGGAATGAGTTATCATGCCAGTTTTGCAATAGTGACTTCAGATCTTTCACAGCTCTGTTAAGATTAGTTTTATCTTCAGTAAGCCTACATAAATGCCAAACTCTACGAAGTCGTCTCTTTTCTAGAACAGCCTTTTTTATTTCTAGAGGATAGTTATTTATTCCACTACTGTTGCTGGTTTGGATTTCAGGAGTACTTATCCAGCATGCTTCCTGTATAAGCGTCGTTATATAATTAGCTGCTTCATCAATAGCTTCAGGTGTTTTAAGGGTCATTATTAAGTTTATTGATTTCTCAATGTACTCTCGAAATATGTTCCAGTCTGTAAGTTTATTACACAGCCTTATTGATCTTGACACCTCTATAAGGTTGGTACTAACAGTTAAGAGCACCGGGGTGTGATCTGAGGAACTGTCATAACAAGACTCAGGTTTCATATAGAACTTCGTTAGGCCTTTGGCAATGAAGAAGTCTATAAGGTCTGGCACCTTCCTGGTATCAGTTGGCCAATTGGTAGGTTCTCCTGTGGGTATGGTGTTTAATCTGTTTTTGTCTACGCTCAGTTTCAGCTGTTTGCCTCTGGTATTCGTTAATCTGGAACCCCAGGAAGTATGTTTGGCATTCCAATCTCCGCCTACAATATAGCGGTGTCCAAGAGTGTCAAAGAAATCAGAGTACATTGACTCAGTCATGTTGTGTTTAGGTGGGCAATACACTGCTGCCACATTGATGTCTCCTGATTTGTCGTGAACAGTTATCGTGGTTGCTTGAATGTGCTCAGTTTATATAATAGATTTTTTTATAATGATGGCCGATCCCGCATGGCAATGCCTATGATTGACGTGAAAAAGTTTTATTCGAATTCTACACAATTGCATAATACACGAACTCACAACACTATTATTTATTTCCTCCGATTTCGCTTCCTTTTATTGCTCGATGTTATCGCTTTGTAATTCCAAACTGAACTACTTCGACACCTTTTTTTTTTTTTTTTTTTTTTTTTTTTTTTTAACTGACTACACTGTTAGCCTTAGGGGCCCTAAAGCCGCTGCGGCTTTTACAGCTTCACCGGACTTGGGGGCGAGCGCAGAGGGCACTCAGCCGCGAAAGTTTTGTGGACGACTCGCACGAGGGTGCCAAAGTGGCCGGACCTCGGCTCGGGCGGTCGTCGCGTTCGCAAATAGGTCGCGATCTATTCGAATCCCTACACCTACGATTCGAGCTAACTAAATATACACATAGGCACGTTCCCTTCCTCCTGGGAGGAAGGAAGGAACCGTGCGTATGTGTATTCAGTAATCGGAATGTTTCTACACTAACTAGCGCTAACTAACTAGCGTAAAAAAAGAAAAAAAAGGTCCCTCACAGAACCTATGTACCTGTGTGGTGTGCACGTGTGTATGTTCATACGTGTGTAGTGTTGTATGTAGGTAGCTAAGTGATGCACGTACAGTGTCACTTGTATCGCGCGGGCGGTTGCCTGACCCAAGGGTTTCACACCGAGGAACGGACCTAGGCTTGGGTTACCGCTAGAGAGGGTGGACGTGACGGGTGTGCTGGAGCGAAATTGACCGCCCGCCCTCTGCGGAGAGAACGGTGGTTACGCGGGCGTGGGCGCTGGCACGCTCTGTTTGGAGAGACGGATGTGTAATATTTATTCGAATTTTCGATGTGATCGTCGGGATCAATAAAAATATTGCGCGGCCGGCGTTTGCACCGGATGTCCGTGGGTGCCGGAACATAAGTGGCGGCTGTTTTTATTAACGGATTCGCGTGGTTCGACGCGGTGTCGAAATACGAACGGGAGAGCTGTTTAACGTGTACTTCGGCACCGCGTCTGAGGCGCTTAAATACCTACACTAAACGATCGCAGAAAAATTGTGAATCATCGCTAACTTTATCGACGTTTAGTTGCTATGCCTACTCGATGACGTAATCGAGGCGAAAAGCCCTATACATGTGTGTGTAAACTGTGATGTTTACACAAACATGCGCCGCGGTTGTTTAATGACGCGAACATATTTTCGAAGTACTGATAAATATGTAGTTGCTTCGAGATATTTCTGGAACAGGATTTTCTCTCTTTTTAATCGGGTTGTAAAAGGTCGTAAAAATAGGAATCGTGAATAATTACCGAGTACTGAGTTGTTTATATTAAATAGATGAATTAAATAAAGGCGGCGTGTTTAAAATATGTGAATGATACTTTTTCAATAATTAAAAAATGAAGTACATAACTTAGTCTTGAGTTTACAGATTAATTTGCACTCATATGGCGACATCTCTTCAAAACATTTTCAAAATGTCCACCACCTTGTTCAATGCATCTTATTTCCCGTTTGCGTAATTGTTGTCTTAGTTTACCTAAAACACTAGTGTCACTTTTCACTTTTTTGAAGGCGATCACTATCCTAATTTTTAGGTCCTCGGCACTTGTTTTCGCGTTAAATTACACTAACGATTTAATACGTCCCCACAAAAAAAAATCAAGATGCGTCAATTCAGGTGATCTGGGAGGCCATTGGACAGGTCCGCCGCGACCGATCCAGCGCTCTCCATACTTGCCATCAAGATACTGTCGAACACTCCACGTGAAATGCGCAGGGGCATGTTGGTAGAATACCTCTCGTAAATTGACAAGAGCTATCTCTTCTAGTAGCGTCGGTAGTCTCTCGTAAACACAGTAAATATGATGCTCCTGTTAATATATCTAAGAAGACCGGCCCCAGTACGCGAGTACCGATAACTCCAGGCCAAACGTTAACCGAGAAACGATGCTGGAAGGAGTCCGCTCTGCATGCGTGAGGATTTTCGTGCATCCACAAATACCTATTATGTTGTTTGTACATTCCCACATGTGTAAGTGTTCTTTTCTCGGTCCAAATAATGTATCGCTGCCAATTTTCCAATAACCACCGGCTGAACTCTAACCTTGATACGTAATCACGTCGAGTAAACTCCTGATAACGTCTCAGGTGAAATGGGTGCTCACCGTCATCATGAAGCGTTCGCCACACGTGTATGTGACTGATGTCAAAATGTGGCGCTGCTTCTCGGGTACTGCTATGGGGATTCTCCTCAAAATAATTGAGTATTTCATTCCTGCGGTCTATGCTGGTACCACGCCTATTATTAAATGTTCTGCAAGCTAGTGCTACATTATCTCCACACTGTGCCAAAGTTCTCACCATTTCGATGTATTGAATGTTAGTTTAAAGAAAAGACATCGCGCCCGAAAGTTATCCAAAAACACGCTCTCACTGATAAGGCCAACGCGACGCATGCGGCATGACTAGATTCAAGTTTGACTATCTTGTTTTGTTTGTATAACTTTGATCACGCCGCGCCGCGCCGCACCGCCCGCGCCGGTCACATCTGCTGATGACCATTGACACCGTTCGCTGAGTTTCGATTTTTATTGTTGTAAAAAACTTTATTCTCTTTGTATTAAAGTTCATTCTCAAATCTATTTGTTGAATATCACTTTTCGTTTCCAATTACATTGAAAAAAAGCCTTATTGTGTGCATTTATGTTTCATTTTCATTTGTTTCGACTGTTCGACGAGGGGTTGATTTATTTACTTCTTTTTGAGTATTTTTCTGATAAAAAATTACCTATTTTAAAAATAACTGAAATCGATTCAGTAACCGATTCTGAACAAACTGTTTTCACAGTGTGCGTTTAATAAGTTACATATATATAATATCGGACATCGATGATTACTTAACGATATTGACATTGATGTCAATATCGATGTTTCTCTAACATCCCCGCTCTACACTACACCTAAGCGACGCGCTACTCTCAACCAACTGTCACGTTTTTAGCACAAAATATTTATCAAATTAATTATTTTCTTCAAGTACAGCTACAAATTGTGAGAAAATTGCTTTAATATTTACTTAATTTCGTGATGGTTGGTATTTCTTCATTTAAATACACATTTTCCTGTCTAGATGCAACTTTATAGTGGTTAGAAATGGACCAACAATTCTCGTTGTCCTGGAACAATTTTCACGGAAACTTAACGAAAGGATTTGCCGGTTTATTGGGCAATGGCGAGTTCGTCGACGTTACAATCGCGGTCGAAGGCCATTTACTTCAAGCACACAAAGTTATATTATCAATATGTTCACCGTATTTTAAGAAAATGTTTCAGATGAATCCATGTCAACATCCTATAGGTAAGTTTGTTCAACCAAGCAATAACCGTATTAAACTCTTAATTAAATTTTGTTATGGGAAGAAGAATGTGATTATAGTGTAATGTTTAAAGAGAATTTTAAACAGAATTATAATTTTTTTCTAGTTGTATTAAGAGATGTAAGTCACAAAGCCATGAGAGATTTGTTGCAATTCATGTACCATGGTGAAGTAAGTGTGAAAAGAGAAGATCTCAGTAGTTTTATAGGTACTGCAGAAGTTTTGCAAATTAAGGGATTAACTAATAAAGAGGTATGTTAATCAAAACAAACAAAATTTTGTTTTCATAAATCATGTTTAGGAACATTATTGTTTGTTATACAATAACTAATGCATTATTATCAGTTTTGAAAGAGCAAACAAATGTTATAAATTATTATGAATATACATGAAAAATATTGCAGAATTATGACTTAAGATCCATTTATCCTATTTACCAAAAAGGAAAAGGTGTGACTTGCATGAAAAAAGTTAAATTCAGTTTTAGCAAGTATAGTTTAGTTGTGTCAAAATGTATGCAACTGTCAATCTTAAAATAATCTGGTTTAAAGATTTGAGATTTTATGGAGTTTTTAATTATTTATAGAACTTTTAAGAGAGAATATTAAATGAAAAGCATATATTATACTTAAGTATATGCTTTCATCACATCATCATAAAGAAACAATTTACTTCACATCCTTTACAGTACTAATGCCTAAGATAATACTTTTTAATAAAACATTATTTATTCACTTTGTTTGAACATTATAAATATGTAAAGAAGTTCAATTTAATTGAATTCCATGGTTTTTTATAAACAAACTCAATTTTAATCATTTTCTTATTAAATATTATAAATATAGTTATTTCTGTATCATTGATGTAATTGCAATTCCAACTATTAACAATAAGGGCATAAAATATACCCAATCATTGACTTCCAGACTGAAGATATTGACAGTGAGAAAGAACAAGACTTAACAAAACACACATTAGACACACAGATAAATACTCCAGATGCAGAATCCTGCATCTCTGACACTTTTGAATCAGCACAAAATGAAGAAGCGCAAAATACTGAACTAGTTTTACTAAAACAAAGACAATTTATTGAAAAATTACAAAGATTAAGCAATCTAAAGAGAAAGTCTGAGGAGTTTCTACAAAACAACTATTTTGCTGATGTTTTTAATTCTGAAAAAAGGTCAAAGCTCAAAGACAAGTCTCCCTATAGCAATCATAGTAACTCATTACTACCAACAAATAATTTTGAAAACATGAATGTTTATGATGAAACTCCTGTAGATATCACAACTGCCTTCAACACACATATATCTAAAAACAATACAAAAGATTTAAGTGATAAAAGTAGAGAGCAACCTTCACCTGAAAATGAAGTTGAATTGAAAACGGAATGTGATGATGGTGATATTATAGTAACAGATCCAGCAGTTTGTACAACCCCTAAAAAATATGACAGTGCAAGAGATACAAAGAAAGATTTATCATTGCAATTGGACTACCAATCTCCACAAGATAGTAAGTATCATATATAGTCATCATTTTTTCAACACAATCACAAATAGTTATATTGGACTTGAATTGATTCAAACACAGGGCTGAAGCGGAATGGAGATGTGCAAATTTCAACCAATAGAATTGCATAAAAATCTAAAGATGCTCATTCTATTAATCGAAATTTGTTGAAATGTATGGTCTAAATTTGCATAGCTGTACTCCGTTCTAGTGGACTGGCAGCCTTATGGTAGTAGGTTGCACTATTGAAAAAATGATAAGTTGCAAGTTCAATCCCTACACAGAATTGGTTTTTATTTGATGAGCAGAACTGTCATATCTATATCTTGGTGTTAAATATCGAAATATGTTTGTATACCAGCTGCTTTGTTATTATGGTATACACTTATTTTCTAATCAAATGGCTGTGTGAGGTTGTCCTCTCATAAATAAAAAAAATATTATTTGAAATTTTGTATAAATATTATACTTTGTAAATTTCATTGTAAACACTATTACCTATTATTGAATGAAATATTGTAAATAGCTTTAAAAGGGTCTTGTAGTATGATAACCTAGCAATCATACCTGTTGTTAAATGATGTGCCTCAAGATGGCACAATGCTAAGCCTATAAAAGGAGTAGCTCTCCTATAGGTGTTTGGCGACAGATTTTCATCTTGAGGCTTGTAGCTAGCCTGGCAGGCATTAAAAAGTCCTACCACCATGTTAGTATTTTCGTCACATGTTTTCCTCTACTGAAAGCTCAGGCTCAGTGTAAGATACAAATCTAAACTACATACTAACTTTTTGGGAAGAGCTATATGATAGATGGCTCAATACCCATTATAATGATTTAATTTAAAAAAAATTAAAACTTTCCAACGAATTTCTAATATTATATACATTCCTTATTATTACAAAAACAGGAAAATTATTTTATTATTGCAAGGCTTTATTTTATTTGTTCAAATTTCCTTTCTTTGGCTTTTATTTTGTAATCACAAATAATTTAGTATGCTTTTATACAACTGTTTTTTGTTTTCAAATAAGATTATAGATTGTGTTGAAAATGCAATCATTTTATTAGTTTTCATTGACCACCCTCTTTTCATTTTGCAAATCTTTCTCATGAAAACACGATGGCATTTTCAACATTATTGTATCTTATGTTAACTTTTTTTATTATTTCTTGTCATAAATTGAACATTGAAAATGCCCATCGTGCTTTCAGATACGAGCCTGAGTTCTCTGTTCATCGACCTTAAAAACTTAGTAAATGGCAAGGTGACTAACATGTTAAGAACAACTAGTGAGGATTATACAAGACCCAAAATGGAACATAGGCTTGTAACAATACCACAGAAAGAAGATGGAAAAAAGAAATACCCTCAAAGATCTTGCAGACTCTGTTGGAAGATAGGGAAACGGAGGGACACAAGATTCATGTGCAGTGCTTGTGAATTGCCTTTTTGCAAGTCCCCTTGTTTTGAAATCCATTTTAATGATGTACTTAAAGTATCTCAATTAAAGAGTGATTATTATGCAACCTAATTAAAATTTAACTGATTAGAACTCTCCAAGAGGCGAAATATTATTGAGCCTTATGTATACAAAAGGCAATTTTTTTGAGTTTTGATAAAGTAACAATGTAATTTATTTTGAATCACAGATTCTTAAAAACCAGTTTGGGACCAACCAAAAAGAATTATCTAAATAATGCTTTCGAAGTTAATATAAGGAATTAAATAAGTTAAGTTTAGTCTACCAGAATTAAATAGAGTAATAAAGAAATCATAAAGCACAATAATAATTTAGGTAATCAACTGTGATAAGAAGATTTGCTCTCAAGTGCCAATTACTCTTTTATATGTGGAAAAATATATTTTTGTAATCTGAAAATGGAGTTAAAAATGTGTTTTTTAATTAGTGCCATGAAGTTTCTGCCATAAAATTTATGAAGACTTTATTGCTCATATTCTAGTCTATTATTGTAATAATTTAAGCATGATATATATATCATTTCCAACATATTGAATTTTTGGTATCTCAATTTATTCAAAGTGATCTCTGTAAGAGTAATTTTAGGAAAGTATTCTTTGAGTTTAATTTGGCAAACTGAAATTTACATTCCTTAATTTGATGAGTGTTATTAAAACATATATTAATAAGTTTTATAAAACGATTGATATTGAACTCGTATTAAGTGTGATGTCAATAAGTGTGATTTTATATCAAGTGATTGTATTTTTTTATATTTATATTTGAATAAATGCTGTATAAAAATATTTTCTTGTATCGCTTTTCCCTCGTTTTTAAACAAAGTATAAACAATACTGACATCAACTATATAAATAAAAAAAGTATATGTATATATTATGTAAAGTATGTATACGTTTTAGTGTCCAATTCTAAAATACAACATAACTGCCTCCCAGTTGATATATTATTATACAGGTAAATGGGAATTAAACAATAAAATCATTTCTCAGTCTAGAGTCTGCGGGTTTAATTGCCCGTCGCCTCCGAATACTAAATGAAATATATATTACCAATAAATAATTCAAGCTTTTGTAACAAAAGTATATTATTAAAATACAAATATTTCAATTTTTACAAGTAACATTTATTGTAGCACTTTTTCATTCCAGGTGCACTCTCTCTAGTTGTCAATGGATCAAACGACAATCAGCCGCTACCAGCCCGATACAAATACATTTACAGTAGAAAGGGGCACAAGCAATTAGTTCATATGAACTTTGTATACACTAAACATTCAACAACGCATGGGAAGACATCGTGGAGATGTGTCCAATATTTCTCATTAAATAGGTGTCCAGCTACAGTGGAAACAATTGACTCTATGATCTATGCAGTAAACCACCAACATAACCATGAGGATTGTTACGAGAAACTATCGAGGAACAGCATTTATGAAATGAATGTTTCACCCCAATAATAATATAATTAAGAATCTCTGTACATAGTACTGTTAAGATTTGAAATATGTAAAGTTCCTATGGATTTAATTTGATATGTTTAACTTTCATTCTTTGTCATAATATGACACTCAAACTAGTTCTTTGTATGTAAAATATTTTATATCCATCTAGTCAGAAAATAGATTATTTTGTTGACATAGCTAAGTGTTTTCTTTCCAAATAATTATACAAAGTGACAGACTTTGAAAAATATTTATTTTAAAAATTGTTTAGCATAACTTTTTTTTAATGTAAGTATACGTATATATAATATAACAAGCTGTTTACACTTATCCCTATTTATATATTGTTTTGTTTTTTGTTGAATTTCGAAAGTATGTATGAGTGTGTAATTTCACAACTTGGTGTTCAGTCTATTTCTATTTTTTTACACGTTTTGGTTCATAGCTTTTTGCAGCTAATGTAACTGCCATTCGTTTTCTTGCTCTATGTTTTTTACTGAAGCCAATATCTGTAAAATAAATTAATTTACCAATCATTTTATACCAATATTACTTCACATTAACAAAATTAGACATGGGTAACACTGCGCTACGCCGCACAATTGCGCCAACTCAGTTTACTGCGCCCGTGTTACACACTTATTCCAAATGTGATGGCGCATAGCGCACATCAGCGCAGCTAGCCAACTACGGCACAACGCCGCACACCGCCGGTCAGCCGACCCATTCATTTCTCTAACTCGCTTGCCTCGCATACCATTTTGTTGCGCCATGTTGAAAATTGAGTTAACTCCGTAAGCTGCGCTTGAGTTATTAAGTTGGCGCATGGAATTTAGCCGAGTTACCCATGTTAAAACAAAATAAATAATGGTAACTATTACATACGAAGATCAACATCAGGTTTATCCTTCAAACCAAATGACTTTGCCACTGCATTTAAATCTATAGTCAATACGTTAAAAATATGTTTTAGTTTTCTGACTTCAAGGGCTCTAATATAACCCTCAAATGCTTCCACAGCCAACTTTGTAAAATATGGATCTTTCTTTGCTATCTCCAACTAAAAAATAAACAATACTGATTGAATAAAACATCTATATAATTTAATGTATATAGTTGACGTTCTTATACCTTTACCTTTGGTTGCAAATTATAGTATGAATTCCACGCCTCATATTTATCTAAGAATATTTTCGATTCTTGTAAGTAGGTAACAAAATCTATTTCATCCGGTCTAAGTAATATTACCGCATTTCCAGCTGCATCTAAACTCCTGGCTGTTCTGCCAACCCTGTGAATGTATTCCTGCATCAAATATAATTTTATAATGTAACAGAATCTAAAAAAAATCATATGGTGGCATAATATTTATAATTAGGGGCCGTTCATAAAATACGTCAAAAGTGTATTTTTGTGGATCCCTTCATCTCTCTGTCACATTTCCCGTCTACCCAGGCATAGACAATGGCACTTACTTTCTTTTGGCCTCATTCCAACAATATTTCATGTACAGAACTCATTTAAAAGTACCTAACATTGTTTTGGATTGCGTGTCAATAGTGCAAGGTCACCTGCATAGGCTAAGATCGACTCTTGTGTATAAATTGCCAATTTTAAACCAATAGCCCCATTTTTTTTCATAGCTTATTAATTTGTCTATTCAAATATTAAATGCTATTAGTAACAAGCAACAGCCTCTCACGTTATATTGCAAGGGTTTTGTGTGTTCCTTGTGTGCTGCTATGGTAAATTTTAATTGTGACTAATATGAATTGATTATGTTGATAATTACTACAGTGGGAAAGTTATATCACTTCAAGGCAAAGATCATAAGTTCATACTGAACTGAACAAAATGCGTTCTCAAGGTCTATCCAGCAGACTGTTATTTGCCTCTCATGTGTCCTGGCATCTTTTAGACTTTCCGCTAGTAGAGTGTTGTGTTCCAAGCATCCAGAAATACTGGGCAGGAGCCAAGTGATAGGGCCTGAAATACCTATTGTTAATCATGAAGTGTGTCATTTTTTATTGTAATGTAGGTACTGATTTTTTTTTTTGATATTGTATTGGTTAAAGCTATGGGTCTAATTTATTTTGAATGAGTTAATCATGTTTTTTTTTTATTGTATTGGTTAAAGCTATAGGTCTAATGTATTTTGGATGAGTTACTTCTTTTTTTTTATGAGGACAAAAATTGCTTTGCTGAATGCTGTTTCTTGACCAGATCTTACCGAATATATTTAAGAGATGTTTAAGAATCAACGGACATTTTTTATACACTATGTAAGGAATGCCATCAGGGCTTGGAGCTGACTTGGATGTTTCCTTTTCATTACTTACTTCATCAAGGGTAAGTGGATCTCTTTGAAAATTAGCAAGAGGATTCTTAGTTCTTTAGATGATTGGATCATTGGTCCCCCATGCTTCGGCAGTTCGTATACGCTTTTAAAATGATCGCAAATCTGTTTGTTGATGAAGAGAAGCTTTCCTCTATGTTCAATTGAAAATGTTTTGTTATACATTACATGAACATATTTACAAAGATGAAAGGAACGATTTTTATTCTAACAAAAAATAATCTGAAAAGAGAATTTTCAAAATTGTTTAATGAACTGTGAAAGTCACATTTCCTTAGATCTCACCACCCCCTTTTCACAGTAAACAACGGCCCCTCCCCCTCGCCCTCATTAAATGGGAAAGTATTTTATGAATGGCTCCTTATGAACAAATTGTACAGAAATATATTTAAATCTTACGTTTGCATCTCCAGGAGGATCAAACTGTACTATCCAATCAACTGCTGGTATATCCAATCCTCTCGCAGCTAGATCTGTACAAAATAATGCAACCTTCTCTCCATCACGAAAATTAGCTATAGTTGAATTCCTATCTCCTTGATTCATTTTACCCTGTAAAAAGTTTATGATTACAAAATAATAATATTAATCTTACTTGATCGTAATCAACACAAAAAAATCTTGATAGTTCCAATATTATGATGCATGAAGGAATCATTGGATATAAAGAACTTGACCTAGGATATAGAAAAAATATGCTTCATTTTTCTTCCTGAACCAGTACATGTACAAGCATGACCACAGATCATGATAAATTCTTATTATTGTAACCTACAAATTGTAAATATTATATAAAATAAAATTGCTAGTAACAAAAACTCAATTCAACATACTTTATGATAATATGTTAATCACAATGTTTAGAAAGAAGAATAAGGTACTTACATGAATACATAGAACTGGTATCTTGCAGTATTTACTAAAAAATTCATAATGAAATACAACAGATTTACAACTAGAAAAGAAGACCATGACTTTAAAATTTTTTGTTTTCTTCAACAACTTGTGCAGCCACCACAATCTATACTCTGTTTCACATATAGCATATCTAATAACAAACATTTTTAATTAAGTAACATGAAAACATTTATGAAAGACAAATAAACACATTTAATATTAAAACCATTTTTACCCTTGTTTTAAACCATCCACTGTTGCTTTTATATCATCTTGATCTGTATTTATAATTAGTAAATCTTCTTTCATTGCAGATTTTATCAAAGCCTCTGTTCTTTCAGATTCTGTAGCACTAAATAACATTGTTTGCCTTTCCTCTGAAAAATAATACAAATGATTTACACATTTTTTTTTCAAATTTTGTCACATTTTACATTCATAATGTTTTTACTAACTTGGAAGTCTATTAATAATTTGTTTCAAGTCCTCCTCAAAGCCATACTCAAATATTTTGTCTGCTTCATCAAGTACTAAACACTTGACATATTTGTAATTAAATTCCTTAGTTCTCATATGATCAAATAGTCTCCCAGGAGTAGCAACCACAATGTGTACACCTGAAATGTAGACAGACACCTAGTTAAAATAATATTTTCATTCTTTCTTTATGTTTGTTGTTTCTGTTTGGATTTATAGAGTAATCATTTCACTGTATCCTAAGATTATTAATGTTGTTCTTTGTTATTATTTTATTTATCAACATTTGGACACAAGAAAGAAATTATTATTATTGATAGATGTAAAAACCCCAAGCCAGCTTAAAGAATTCATTTTATTTAACTTTTGAATAGATGACTTCTTTATAATGCTATCCTGACATTTACAAGTGTACAATATTTCTTTATTATATGAGGATATATTACTTTGTATAAATCCATTGTAAATAATTTATTCAAAATTTATTTGCTACTTCCAATTGAGTTGCTAATCTGTTTCAGGTGGAAGTAGCATAAATATGAAAGTCAAATTAGTTGAGGATAAATTTTCTATTAATTAAATAAGATTTCTTGATGATTTAACTGACCTTTAGCAAGTTCAGCACTCTGGGATTTTCTATTTTCTCCTCCAATTACTAAAGTAGAAGTAATATTGCTGTGATAAGCCAATAAGTTTTGTAGGACAGAATATGTTTGTACTGCAAGTTCTCTGGTAGGAGAGACAATGATACACCATGTGGCTAATAAAACAAGAAAATTACGTATACTACTGATTTCAGTTTATACACCAAACTAAATAAACTTTATTTGATTGGTATTGTAGAATTGTCAGTAAAAAGCAATCACAAATCTCATCACTTAAACAAAATGTAAATAATATTTTATAAACACTTTATACTATGTACTTGTTTAACTAAAAGTATCATTCTCAATTTCTTTCTCATCCTTGCATAGACACCCCATAACAATTTAATCTTTTTACTTATTTATAAATAAAAAAAGTATTTTATTCACCCAATTTGAAATTTTCAATAGTTATAATTTCTTTAAAGAAACTTCATATTAGTCAGAGAAATATAACATGTATGTTTGACTGGATTGTAGCAGAGAATGAGAAAATCTAATGTAATTATTTCCCTGTTGCATAGCCGTCTATAAGTTCAGGGCTCAGTGGAGCAGTCGCTAGTTACGATTTTTACACAAAGGAGGAATCCTTCACTAATCGTCACTTATACAGCAAAGAAGTGATAAAAATGTGGAATCTCACTAAAGTAGTTAAGCAGTTGGGAACGAATGAACAGTGTGTGGCCTTTGCTGATGTAATAATATGGTTCACTGTTAAAAAATGTGTCAAACACGTCTCACACCTAAGAGGTTAGCAAAATCTACAAATAAATCATTTGGCTCTTGGTTTTGCACTAAAGGTTAATGTAAGAAAAAAATCTAAGGTGTCATGGATAAACGGAACATTTTTTAAGACATTAATATTGAACTGGTGCATGTATTCTACCTAATATATGCTTTTGCTCATAAGTGCAGTTATGATGTAGTCACAAATGAGAATCCCTATATGGACGATAAACAACAATGTCTTAGTAGAACTACCATTTGTGACTGGTACAGTTCTTGCAGAGAATCTGTTATTTTATAACATATAGAAAAAAATTAATTACACTGGAAATGTAGTTCATCATTAAATATATCTATAAATTAAAATGAATATTTAACAGAATTATTGGTGTTTTTTTAATCTAAAATCTTCCCTTCCTGTAAAAATAATAAACAAAACAATTAATTCTGATGAAGTATTGGTTGCAAGAAGCTGTCACAGTTCATCAGTGACCAGAACAGTGAGTTAATTTAGGTTAAGTTCAAGTGTGCCGCTTCATCGGCTGGCGAGTGCCAGAACAGTTCAGACACCATTTATTCATTGATAGCTGTTTAAGACAATAGTTAAAAGTCAAAATTTCACCATGCTGATCAGTTTATCTTTTATTAAATTTTAAAAAAACTAAGCTTCTCTGGGGGAAAGAGTGGTGTAGCTCCTCTACTACCCCCAAATATAGGCGACTTAGTTTACGACTGTAACCGCTAGCTTTACCATGTTGCATACTTGGACAGATCCAGCATATATATTTTTAATCATTTAGATGCTACCAAGTTATTAATATCATAGCTTTTACAGAACTTCCGAGCAGAAATGCGGTAATTATAGAACATACTAATTTAACATAAAAATAACTATGTACCTGTCGATTGCATTTGAAGTGATTTAACAACTTCTACGACTGGAATTAAAAACGCCAATGTTTTACCAGATCCAGTTTTTGCAGTTGCAACGACGTCCACACCTTTTAATGCTTTTGGTAAAACCCGTGCTTGAATGTTTGTCATGTGTTTAAACCCCATATCTTTAATGGCTTGAATTGTTTCTGAAGATATTCGTTCTTTCAATTCTCTAAACTTTGAGTTAATACAGTCTTTCATTTTTTGCATTTTATGACCCTAATATCCTACCCTAAAAAGACAGTTTACTAACAGAAAACGCGAGAAATAATTACTAAAACTATAATGTAAAAATGTTCACGTTTCATGTACCATTTGCCTAACTTAAAAGTCTATGTTTCCGTATATTCATATTAATCTATGAGTCTATGCATAAAAGTAAAACACAATAAAATAAACCTAAATAGTAGGGATGTGAAAAAAATCGATTAATAAACGATATTTTTTATATAATATTTTTCACAGTCGATGTTTCTTGATAGATCTAATTTTTATTTTATAGGTGTACCAGAATCTCATGGAACGAAAACAAAAAAATAATTGTGATTTTCATATGGCAATTATCAATTGTCATATATCAAATTAAGTTTGGTTGAATCAACCGCTGCAGAGATGTTTTGTTTTTTTCTTCAAAAGTTACAGTTTTCGTGAAAATGTCGAAAAAACCAATTCGATTACAAGCAAGGAACGTTGTTTACAATGTATACCAAAGGATTTGTGCAGAAGAAGATGGAGGCCAATCAGAATCTTCGATTTTATAGAGAGTTCAAACATTCACCGGTAAGTAGAACTAACAAGTCAAGATACTTTATATTTTATACATACATTTTTCTAAGTACCGAAACAATTATTATTATTTTAATCATAGTGTTAAAGTTACAGTTAGTAATAGTTTGGCAGCTTTTTTGATATTTTGCAAACAAACATTTTTGTGTGTAAATTATTAAGGGTTCTCGTACATTAAAAGAAAAATTAAAACCCATGATGAAATCAAATAAGTAATATTATCTAAGTACCGAAACAATTATTATTATTTTAATCATAGTGTTAAAGTTACAGTTAGTAATAGTTTGGCAGCTTTTTTGATATTTTGCAAACAAACATTTTTGTGTGTAAATTATTAAGGGTTCTCGTACATTAAAAGAAAAATTAAAACCCATGATGAAATCAAATAAGTAATATTATTACTATATATTATTAGTGTACTATCCTTACTCTATGTTATTGAACTGTTACTTATAGGGGTTTCTTCTTCTACCACACGAAGAATTATTAAAGAAGGAAGAGTAAACGGAGGTGTGTTCTGTACGCCTGGTAAAAAGAGGAAAGGGGGAACGAAAAAAATTAATCTGGACAGTTTTGATTTAGAAGTGATCAGAAATAAAATAAAGAAATTTTATACTGTACAGAATGAAATTCCAACAGTGAGGAAATTGTTACAAGCTCTTCGGGAAGATATTGATTTCAATGGAAGCAGAGAATCATTGAGGTAACACATATATGTATCTACTTATTTTACTTGCTATAGTTTAACGTTGCTACATTTTATAACTTATGCTTTTTTATAGGCTTATTCTGAAGAATATTGGCTTTGAATTTGTAAAGTGCCAATCAAAAAGTACTATTTTGATGGATCGTCATGACATCATGATACAAAGATTCAGATATTTAGAGCATATGAAGAAGAAAACTCACACTCATAAAAGATACCACGTTTATGGGAAAAATAAAATTGATCACGGCCGTTTCAAATATCAAATAATAATAAAAATGAATTGTCGGACTTATCACGTTATTGAAGCAAAGAGGCGATATCATAATATAATTATCTAAACAAGTCAATGCATTTTCGATTTATAGTCTGCTCCACCACTCAAGTCTTATGGAAAACCAACAACCCCTATTACAGTATATACATTCAGTCAAAAAAGCATTGGGAATGGATGATTTGTTATTTATGGTTCAAAATTCAGTTTATTGTTTTTTTGTTGTTGTTAGATTGACACAACTGTTTTCCATTTTGGCACGGAGTTTGAGTTGCATCTGTCAATACAGTGCTGTTTTTACCGGTACTTTTTTGACAGCATAGTACAAATAATGTTTTTGATTAATGATATTAGGGAATATTAATAAAAAAATTAAAAGTGTCAAGACGTTTTACTCCAATTACCCTAGTGTTTCTTACTACAAATTTTAATTTCCCTATTTTCCATGAGATTCTGGTATACCTATAGTGATAATAGGTATTCCATGACCCTGCTTACTACCTTGCCAACTAGTCCTCTTTATTGAAAACCATTACTGCCATTATCAAATGAATTTAGTATCCTGTCTTAGAACGAATTCATTATCCCAACAAGGTGGTGGCTCCCTTATTAGAATTTTCTACAATACACCTATACCTATGACACACTCTTTCTAACCCTCTCTCTTTCTCTTATGTGACGCAGACGAAGTTGTGCGTGTCAGCGATAAAAATAAAACCACAACATGTCACTTCAAGATCCCCCCAAAAACTTCAGTCGCCCTTAAATATCACCCATAAATATATTTATTTATAATTTAGTAATGTGTTGCTTTTTATTTACGCAGTGTATAATAATTTCTAGCTGTGCTCCATGGTTTCACCCGTGTTAATTTTATACGACAAACACCACAACGCCAATGCACCCGTGTACCCTACCATAATTGTTCTTCCCACAAGTAGAAATTATTTTAATTTTTCATTGTCCCCTAAACTATGTGTCCGAATAACATGTTATAAAGAGGAAATTTAACTTAATAAAATTGTCATTATTTGCCATGACTAAAATAATGAACATAAATATTTTTTAATTTTCAACAATTTTTGTCATAAAATAGCTAATTGTAATTAATTATATATAAGAGATAAGACTATTATTTATATATACTAAGGTTCAATATTTTTGTACAACATTGTATTTACCTACGTACCACTAAAAATTATCGCAGCGCACGCTGATAAAGCAGTTCGGGAGAGCTTCGTGTTGCGACTTACTTAACAAAAATCAATATTAAAAGCTAGCTGGGATGTGCACCTTGCAGCTAGATACCTTGTACTATTTCTCTTAAATCAAGCTATAGTATACAAAAAGAATTTTTCAAATCCGACTGGTAGTTCCAGAGATTAGCGTGGTTAAACAAACAAAAGAACATAAAAGCTCTTCTGCTCTGTTATATTACTACCTTTCTCGCTCGTATTTCGACACCGCGTCGAACCACGCGAATCCCTTAATAAAAGCGGCAGCTTCTTATGTTCCCGACCTCAACGCCTGCCGGAGAAAACGCCGGCCGCGTAATATATTCACTGACCCGCCCGACCAAACCGAAAAAGCTAACGCGTTCTACGCCGACACCGTCTCTCCAAACAGAGCGTGCCACCGCCCACGCCCGCGTAACCACCGTTCTCTCCGCAGAGGACGGGCGGTCAACTTCGCTCCCGCACACCCGTCACGTCCACCCTCTCTAGCGGCAACCCAAGCCTAGGTCCGTTCCTCGGTGTGAAGCCCTTGGGTCAGGCAGCCGCCCGCGCGATACAAAGTGACACTATACGTGCAACACTTAGTTACCCACACACAACATTACACACGTATGAACACACACACGTGCACACCACACAGGTACATAGGTTCTGTAAGGGACCTTTTTTTTTCTTTTTTTGCGCTAGTTAGACTAATGCGCTAGTTAGTGTAGAAAAACCATTCCGATTAACAAATACACATACGCATGGTCCACTCCTTCCTCCCAGGAGGAGGGGAACGTGCATATGAGTATATATTAGTTAGCTCGAATTCTCATAAGATTAGGGAATTAGTTAGATCGCGACTTTTTCGCATTCGCGACGACCGCCCGAGCCGAGGTTCGGCCACTCTGGCACCCTCGTGCGGGTCGTCACAAACTTTCGCGGCTGAGTGCCCTAAGCGCTCGCCCCCAAGTCCGGTGAAGCTGTAAAAGCCGCAGTGGCTCTGTTTTAGGATATGAAGCATATTCCTACTTAGAAAACCAAATTCCGAGGAATAATAAGAAAAAAAACATTGTTTAATTTTTATCAGGCTTATCAGCGAGCAGTGGTACGGTAAGAGCAGTGGCCGCGTCGTGCGCTGGCAGACTGTGCGGATGTATCTCCGAAGCGGAGAACCAGGCCCTCAGTGAGCGGATCGTGACGCTCGCAAGTACTGCGGGCACGCGGCCGCCCCGCGCCGACGCCGCTGCGGGCGTGGGTGTGGTGCAGCGAGCGCGCGATAGCGCCGCCAGCACTGCGGCATTGCCAGTGCTCAGGGCACTCGCTCAGGGCTCCGCTACTGTGGAACTGCAGGTTTGGTCGCTACACGCCCTATCAGTGCTGGCTGACGCGTCCGGGCCAATGTTCCGAATTCACGTGGACTCCACACTCAACCTGGCTTTGAAGTTGCTCTGCACTGCGCCGCCGTTCCTTGAAGATCTTCATCGCTGATTACTGTTGTAGGACCTGAATTGCAACTTGTGACGGTGAGTCGGTTCGTGTGGGCGTGCGCCACGCTTAACGAGTGTGGATGCGGCGGCGGTCGCGCCAAGGCGATCGAATGTCTGCATCAATTGCATATGTTTGCGTCTGCACACATCAACCTGCATACACTCGAGCCTCAACTATGCCGTAACCTCTCAAGTTCTGAATTAGTAGTACGTCGTGCAGCTGTCTGTTGCCTACGTCAGTTATCACAGAAGGAAGCCACGGAAGTGTGTCGATACGCTCTATTTGCAAAGGATCACGTTCCGGCTAAACCATATTGTGGTGTAGTGATAACAGAGACCGGTTTACCGGGCGCTCTGTTCGCGTATTTGGATACGGAGCATGACCAAGGCACGTTGTCGCACGCGCGGGACACGCTCACGTACTGCTTGCAAAGAGTGGCTCAAGCTAGTCAAGAGAGTTCTTACTATCAGACATGAGGATAGCAACAATCCTGACGCGGATTTAGACGTGGAAGGCGATGACGATCAAGCAGAGTTCCACGCGGAATCCGAGCAATCTACTCACCCGGCCGTGCAATCTAGATGGCCCCACGTTGGGCGCCAATTATCGCATCGAAATGAAACTATCATTTTAGGAACATACTAATTTATTGTTTTTAAGAAAGACACGACCAACAATATAACAAATAATACTTATAAAAATGTTATACGCGATATAAATAAGTAACGCCATCGCAGCGCTCGAAAAAACAAATCAGACGCGCATATGTTAAGGACTTGCCAGTGAAACTATTCCCTATAACGTGGTGGCGGTCGACGCACTCGCGCATGGCGCTGCGCGTACGGGGTGAGGGAGTGTGTAGTACCGCTATCTTGAGCTCGTGCTATAATTCGACCTTGTTAAACAACAAAATTTGGTAAAAGAGTGGGCATTCTCCGTTATTAAAAATTTTTTGTCTTATTTAAATTGATTATTTCATTAAGAAAGTTATGATTGTGAATATTTCAGGTGTTTATTCATATTTACAAAAAAAATATGAAAAAAATCGATTATTAACAAAAATAGTTATTTTTTAAAGAAAAATCGAAATTTATTTATATTGGTTATATTATTTTCGAAAAGCACAAGCACAGTAAAAGCACAGAACACATAAAAAACTAAAAAATTAAAAATATTGATATTTACTCATAAAATTCTTGATATATTTATAATCGATATTCAATATTTAATTAAGAAAATCAATCATATCAATTTAAATCTATTTTTACGGCAAGTCGCAGCTTTAGTTTCGTAATTATTCATGTTATTTGTTAATCTGCCCTGTGTATTACTCTACTCTATAATCCTTACACTTGCATGCTCGTCGCACAACGTTTTTTTTTTTTTTAATCCGCCCAATCTTCATAAAATGCATATAAACACCACAGCATTTGTTGTTTATAAAATTAATTGTGTATCTGTACTTTATGTGTGAATTAGCATCATGGGTAATATAATTAAGGACTGGTTTATGAGACCGACAAACCCTAGCAAAATGGCCTTTCTTAGAACAAAGTTGACAAATGCTGTTATAGGCAGGACATTTTGCTCTCTGATGAGGAGCATTCCCGCCGCAAAAGAAACAACGCTATTTACCACACTGAAACGAAGCTGCTGTAGAACTTGGTTCCGGTGACCTCAATGTAACCTCGAGATTCTTAGATTTAGTATTTTCTTTAGGTTCAAGAGCGTTTAGGTAAGATATAGGTGTTTCATAGGCTTGAGCATTATTTTCTGCTGATTCCAGAGTAAGAGCTTGATTTAATGCATTATCCAAATTTAGGGTATTGTTTTCTAATAATCTTTGGCGAATTTTTTGCGAATAGATTCCGGAAATAAATGCATCACGAATAAACTCTTGTTTGTAGATTTCAGCCTCGACGTCTTGAAAGTTACAGTCAAGCGCTAGTTGTTTTAATACACGTACGTACTCCGATATAGACTCTTCCGTTTGCTGTTTCCTTGTAGCTAGAACATGACGTGCGTAAATTTCATTTTTAGGCTTTACGTATATTTTATCAAGACATTCAATCGATTCTTTGTATGTTGTACACGAAATAATGAAAGAATATACGCACGGTGCTAAGTGATTAATTAAAAGTTTTAATTTTATTGTATCAGTAACTCCAGTACCTTCTTCAGCGATAACATTTGTAAATGTAGATCTCCAATGTACCCATTTTAAATCAGCTGCCGTTGTACTCGGTTCGACGTCAAAACGTTCGGGACGAAGATATCGAGACATTGTATTTCAATTTAATTTATCTTCATTTGTCATCTTGTTAGTTAGTTATTTTTATTTTGTACAGTACAATAACATTACACTACAACCAATAGGAGCGGAGCATCAATTAAAAATTTTGCAAAAACGGGGAAAATTTATTGCTTTCGAGAGCTTCCATTGCATGCGCTGCGTAACTTGTTAAAGTTAAGCAATAACCATTTGTGACGGAATTATTTCTCTTAAAAAGTAAAAAAAAATCTGTGATAGCATTTGGCTATCTTTTATTGTAACATTACACTACGACCAATAGGAGCGGAGCATCAATGAAAAATTTTGCAAAAACGGGGAAAATTTATTGCTTTCGAGAGCTTCCATTGCATGCGCTGCGTAACTTGTTAAAGTTACGCAATAACCATGTGTGACAGAATTATTTCTCATAAAAAGTAAAAAAACATCTGTGATAGCATTTGGCTATCTTTTATGGTTGACTCAATATAACCTTTTTTATTAAAATAATGCATTATTTGCGAAAATGTTTCTATAAACATGGTATTAATCCTTAATGAAATAAATACAATATTCATCACAAGTAGGTATTTCATTTTGAACAAAATTGTACTTGATATCAATTGATTTCAATAAATATCTTAGATAACACAGTTTCAAAATAACTCCGTAGTAAATTAAAGAAAGTTTCAGCTCCTTTTTTTTTTTTTTTTTTTTTAGAACTGACTTCACTGTTAGCCTTAGGGACCCTATCGTCAAACAGAGCCGCTGCGGCTTTTACAGCTTCACCGGACTTGGGGGCGAGCGCTTAGGGCACTCAGCCGCGAAACCTTTCAGCTCCTTTAGAATTGTAACCTATAATACACCTATACCTATGACACACTCTTTCTAACCCTCTCTCTCTCTCTCTCTCTTATGTGACGCAGACCAAGTTGTGCGGGTCAGCTAGTTAAAAATAAAAACCCTCTGGTTATATTGGTCTATGATAAAAACCACAACATGTCACTTCAAGATCCCCCCAAAAACTTCAGTCGCCCTTAAATATCACCCATAAATATAGTTATTTATAATTTAATAATGAGTTGCTTTTTATTTACGCAGTGTATAATAATTTCTAGCTGTGCTCCACGGTTTCACCCATGTTAATTTTATACGACAAACACCACAACGCCAATGCACCCGTGTACCCTACCATAATTGTTCTTCCCAGAAGTAGAAATTATTTTAATTTTTCATTATCCCCTAAACTATGTGGCCGAATAACATGCTATAAAGAGGAAATTTAACTTAATAAAATTGTCATTATTTGCCATGACTAAAATAATGAACATAAATATTTTTTTTAATTTTCAACAATTTTTTGTCGTAAAATAGCTAATTGTAGCTTTTTTTTAAGAGTTATGACTATTATTTAGTTAAACTAAGGTTCAATATTTTTGTATAACATTGTATTTACGTACCACTAAAAATTATCGCAGCGCACGCCGATAAAGCAGTTCGGGAGAGCTTCGTGTTGTGACTTACTTAACAAAAATCAATATTAAAGGCTAGCTGGGATGTGCACTTTGCAGCTAGATACCTTATACTATTTCTCTCAAATCAAGCTATAGTATACAAAAATAATTTTTCAAATCTGACTGGTAGTTCCAGAGATTAGCGTGGTTAAACAAACAAAAGAACATAAAAGCTCTTCTGCTCTGTTATATTAGTTTATACATATATAGTATAGACTATAAATATAAGCTTAAAGCATATTTCTACTTAGAAAACCAAATTCCGAGGACAAAAGGTCGTAAAATAATAAGAAAAAAACATTGTTTAATTTTTATCAGGTTTATCAGCGAGCAGTGGTACGGTACGAGCAGTGGCCGCGTCGTGCACTGGCAGACTGTGCGGATGTATCTCCGAAGCGGAGAGCCAGGCCATCAGTGAGCGGATCGTGACGCTCGCACGTACTGCGGGCACGCGGCCATCCCGCGCCGCCGTCGCTGCGGGCGTGGGTGCGGTGCAGCGAGCGTGCGGTACCGCCGCTAGCACTGCGGCATTGCCAGTGCGCAGGGCACTCGCTCAGGGCTCTGCTGCTGAGGAACTGCAGGTTTGGTCGCTACACGCCCTATCAGCGCTGGCTGACGCGTCCGGGCCAATGTGTTCCGAATTCACGTGGACTCCACACTCAACCTGGCTTTGAAGTTGCTCTATTACAAGGAAGATTTTGCGCGAATGATCTTTTTCCTTTCAACGCTCTGACAGATTTCCATACCTAGACTCTGATAGTTTTTTAAAGTTGCCGAAGTAGATTGACGAATTAAAATGTGGTCACACTGAGTACCTGTCAAATGTCAAAATTGAAAGTTTATTACCATGTGTGTGGTGCGGTGTGTGCTGTTTTCAACTTTTACATATCACCGTACCATTTAACTTTCCAGTTTCCACCATGCCGACGCCAGATAAAATTTTAATGAGAAAAATCAAAAAACGGGAGAAGAAAAAGCTAAAACTTATAGCTCAGAAATCAAGTAATGCTGCTGCGGGTATGATAACCTCTTACAGTTTTTACATTTTACCTTAAACAGTACACTTTTACAATGTTTTTAACGGTCTAGCCTATTTTACAGTAAGTTAATTTCAATTTTTCTGATTTAAAATGTGTAAAAAGTAAGAAATAACATTATATAAATTTACAAGTGAATATTAAAGTATAAACATTTTTATTTTGTTTCTGATAAAAAGAAAGAAATCATTATGTAGAAGAGTAACCTTTCAATCAGGTTTTTTATATTTCAGAATCTGAACATCAACCTGATAATGATGCGAAGAAGAGATCTCTGGAAAATAATGAAAAATGTGAAGATATAGTCCCTAAAAGTAATTAGGTTATATTATTAATTTCTTACATTAACCTATGTCCTTTTAATTACTATCTGTGGGCCCCAGTGACTTACATACTTTTTACTTGTGTAGTTCCATTCAATCCCATACTGAAAATGTGAACAAGAATCATGAAAATAGTAACAGTTTTACTTAAAATGATATAATAATTTAGGTAAAATACATATCCAATGGAAAGCTTTATTCTCTTTAAGTATGGATGTCTCTTTAGGTGAATATTTTTTAATTCTTTTGATAAGTAGTCACTGATTGCCTATTTGCCTGGTGTGGAATAATTAAAATAAAGTATTTATCACTAATAACTTAAGTAACTAAATGTTATTGGTAACAAGTTATTGCTAGCAATGTGCATCCTAATCATGTCATTGTAATCAAATATAACAGACAAATAATGAAATAAATAAACTTTCACTATATTATACCCATGCTTGGTATGAAAAAGTTGATATGATAATATATAAATTGTAAGTAGTCATTTGTGTACAGATGCCTTTTTAAATTTAAAGCTTTATTACTGGTCTTGCATGTCAGAATAATATTATAGAGTCAACATATAAAAACAAATAATTAACAGCATAATTGATATTCAATTATTAGTTATATTTATAGTTTAGGTAAAGGTTTTATACTATTTCTCAGAAAAATCAAAAAAAGCAACATCAATTCTAAAGGAAGACCCAATTGAAGTAAAAGAGGAAAATGTTTCTGACAATGAAGAGCAGAATGAAATTGAGAAAAAAATAGATACTGACAGCCAATGTAAGTAGTGTGGAATGGCTAATTTGACTAATATGTAAAGTTTCTTTCCACTATCAATATATATCACAAGTTTATAATAAACTAGCTGTGCCTGCTTCTCTGCTTGTATAGACAAGAGAAGAATGAGTAGTGCTTATTAAATTGCAGTTTCTTAAAACTTAAATATATATTTATTGAATGAAGATATTGTGATAACTATTTTTTTAGATGGTGATCAAGTATCTAAGGAGAAAAAAAAACTCGATCAAAATCTATGTAGTCGATTTTGCATGATGTGTGCACAAAGGCAAATCTCAATCATTTTGTCTTTAGAGATATAGAATTTTTTTTCAAATGTAATGAAAAAATCATTATCAATAATTTCTAAACACTTGAAAACCCATGACCACATTTTTGTTTTAAAATCTATTTATTTTATTTTATTGCAGTGCCTGGCTCCAGTTTATGTCTTGGCATATTATCAGACCAGAAGTTTTCCTCACTGAAGGAAACAGTGTGTGAATCAACTCTAATGGGTATAAAAGACATGGGATTCACAACAATGACAGAAATACAAGCAAAAGCGATACCACCTTTGTTAGAAGGCAGAGACCTTGTTGGTGCAGCCAAGACTGGCTCAGGAAAGACCCTTGCCTTCCTTATACCTGCCATTGATCTTATTTACAAACTTAAATTCAAGCCTAGAAATGGTAAGCTATACATTAAAATATATGATTAAATGACATATTGTTTATCAGATTCAGAATTTGAAATTAGTATTAAATATCTGTAATTCTCATAAACATAAATTGCATTAACTGCTAGTTAGTCTAGTTGGGCTAAGTCTAGAGGAACTGAGTCTCAAATGTAGCTGCCGGTACACACCTTTGGTGAAAAATTTTCAACTCAAGTTTTATCACAATGATTTTCTTCTTTGAAAACACAGGCTCAGTGTATGATTCAAACTCACATTGATTGATAAGCTGTCCAAACACTACCATTTTGGTTACAAGTTAAAAGAAAGATTATGTCTTAAAAATGATTTAGCTTGACACATTGCAAATCAAGCAATGTTTCAACATTTCACAAAAATCTAATTCTATTAAGTGAGCCATTCTTGTAATTGATTTCTCAGAAAGGGCTCAATGGATTTGGATAAAACTTTGTATTTAGATAATGTATTATATTCTATGTTTATCTAGATAGATATTTTTCTTTTTTTAAGAAACAGCGCATTACTTTCAGCTTTGTTTTTAAAATGTTCTTTTTGGTTTCTTTCACTTTATTTTATTTAATGATGATTAAAAGGCGAATGTGAAAACTTGACCTCCATCTTCCCATACAGTGTATTAATTAAGTAATAAAATGAGTCTCCAGTGAAAACTGTTGAGGCACTTTTGTTCTTAATGAATACCTGTAATGAGGAACCATGTAGATGGTTGTTTTATGAACACGGAATGGATATCTGAATACATTTGGTTAATGTACTTAATCTTTAATTGAAGGAGATGGAACTAATATTAATATTATTTTAGGCACTGGAGTAATTATATTGTCTCCAACAAGAGAGTTGTCGATGCAAACATTTGGAGTGCTAATGGAATTGATGAAGTATCACCATCATACTTATGGTTTGGTAATGGGTGGTGCTAACAGAAGTACAGAAGCACAAAAGCTGTCTAAAGGTAATTAATTTTTTATTGATTTGAAAATGTAAGCAGTATCAAAGAATATTTTAGAACACCCAAGCCAACATCACTTTTTTTTAAACAACTAAGGCGTCAAGCGGCCGGCCTGCCTGGTGGTAAGCAGCTAGTGTAACCTACAAACGCTTGCAATATCATAAGTGTCACTAGCTTATTACCAACCATGAACCTCCCTTCTAAGGAAGGAGCTCAGAAAACCCTACATACAATAGGAACACAACTCAAGGATATTTGGCTGGAATTGTCTGTATAGAAATCTCCAAAGAAATTTCTCAGTGCCCTATCTCTTACAGTAAGTAACATGGAGATAAGTTTTCATTTGATAAACACTCACTATTTTTTTATTAATTACTAAAATTGTTAATTTTACACTTAACAATCCACACCATGAAAATATGTTAACTCTTCAATTGTCACCAGCACTTGCTACTTAGTTAAGTGTAAATAAATTAACCTTTAGACTTGATTATGGAAAATTATTATTTATTAGTGTTTTTAGATTTTTTTGATATAATAGTTTATTTATGTTATAATATATTTCGCTATAGCAGTGATGTACACTTTTGCCAGGTTGCATTGCAAAAATCATACACACAATAATATTAGCATGTGTCAACACACCTACTTAGTTACTTTCTCTATGATATTAATTGTAGGACAATATAGTTTACGGTGTCTACAGTTTCTTAGCTCTCAGTTCTGGCCGATATTAAAGAATGCCGGTCGAGTGATTTTGAGTTAAATAAAGAACGACATTCAAAAGAAATCAACCAATAAACTGAAATACACAAGATATACGAACAAATATTCAGATTTAGTAGGAAACCGAAGTTTATGTTTAATTTTGGCTTATGCAGAAAATATCAAAAACTAGGGCACTTAAATATTCCACCCACTGTAGCAACAAACCTCTAAAATGTCAAATAAAATCTATAATACTTTGGTGGCAACCACCACTCACACACTGGGTGCGATATTCTACCTCTGTAGATTAAGTGGACTGTATATTTTTAAACTGGTTGGAAGTAGATATCACACAAAATAACTGCCGAATATGATATACTATAACCGGGATGAAGGCTCACTTACCTTTCCGCCGATGTTGCCGCCGATGATATTAAGTCAATCTCCAAGCCGAAATATGCACAACACCTTTTGATGCACTATACCGCCGAAACAATTACAAGTGTTAGATGCCGCACCGGTATCCGTCCGAGTCCCACGAGCAAGTGACCAGTCATCGCCGGTTTTTATTGTTGGGGGTAATTTAAGAACAAAAATAATTTTGCATACCCCCAACCAATTTATTAGCCCGAACAATACTTTATAGGCCTTAAGAAAGCATTTATGAACCTTATAGCGTTGCGTCGACAGCCGAATCGAAGCGAGTCGAGTCGCAATTATTCCTGTGCGTCCATTTCAGATGAATCGAATCGAATTATTCATTCATCGCAACTCTTTATCCGAAGTGGGTTGTTTTTTTCGTGATGGACAGCTCGAATTGAGTAATGATTTATTTGAAATATTTTTTGATATAAAATTCTATATATTTTTGAAGAAGTCATATCAACAGTTCTTCATTCATTTTGAACGATAAATAAATACATAAACAGAAATAAAAGAATAGTAATAAAAAAAGCGTGAACACTTTTCTTTTACGAGATTCTACCAAAAAATTTGTTGAATTCTACTAAATCTACTAACATCCAATTGAAAATTATGGATCCTACCACTGTTGTTGCAACAGTTTGATAAATAAAATTGATATAACTCACTATTTTTTAAATACTTTAAGCAACCAAAACAAGTACCTAAGTATTTTGTATAAGTATAGTTATTATCAATTTCGATTTTTTAATATTTTTTTATTGTTGAATATAATAATATTGTAAATTTATAATTAGGCATCTTGTCCTATACCAATATCTACTAAATGCTACTTAGGTATTTTCACCTACTAAAATTTCAATCTGATTGGCTTAAATCTACAAAAAAAGGAGAAAACAATTATAAGTGGTCAACCTTGTAAAAAAAACACGAGGGCGCGCATGCCCTTCCCCCCGTCGAATGGAGACGCGCCGAGTCGAATCGAAGCGCATCGGAGAAGAAATTCGCCTAACGAGCAATGCGCGCATGTGATTCTATACGGTGCGACTCGACGCGTCGCTAATGGACGCAGTTTCATAGTAAATGTATAGGAGAATTTCTGCAATTTGACTCAACTTGGCGAGGCTAGTGGACGCGACCCATAATACACTACTACCAGTTCAGAAAATGCCCGTCATTTAGAACTGGCAAGGATCTCAATTGAGGCTTTTTTCTGACTTTGTAAATAAATGATTTCTAATACTTTTGTAATTAAATTATTTTTATTTCATTTTATAGGTATAAATATATTAGTGGCGACACCTGGTCGTTTACTAGATCATTTGCAAAACACACCTGACTTTTTGTACAAAAATCTTCAATGCCTAGTTATTGATGAAGCAGACAGAATATTAGAGATTGGTTTTGAAGAAGAAGTGAAACAGATTATAAAATTATTGCCTAGTAAGTAAATAATGTGTATATTAGCATTTTATATGGTAAAAGTAAAATGAAAAAAATATTATGAAATTATACATTTAATCAATGGAAGTACGTACCATTATTATCTATGCACTTTCGCCATTTTAAAGGTAGTTCATTGATTCTCTTGCTGAAAAAAATTGTAAATATCAATATGCAAGTATCAATAAAATCTTTGAAGGCAGTTTGGACAGCCTCATCGGAATTGAATTTATTTTCCTTGCAAGAAATTGTCCAAATTCCGAATAAAGTGGTAATCTGTTGGAGCAATATCCGGGGAATATGGTGGGTTTCGGAGACATTCTAACCGCAGTTCCTCTAATTTAGCGACCGTCGGTCGTAAAGTGTAGGGTTTAGCGTTGTTCTGAAGCAGCAGTGGGCTTGAGATATTGACCAGTCTCGATTGTTTAACGGCTAGCTTTTGCATCATGGTTTGCAATTGTTGACAATACAGATCTGCCGTTATCGTATGGACAGATCTTACGAAGCTGTGGTGTATGACACCAGCACTGGTCCACCAAACACTCACCAGTACCTTTTTCTGAGACGACTTTCGCTTGGGACAGGATTTGGCCGGTTCTCCTGGGTTCAACCACTGTGATGAGCGTTTCCGATTGTCGTAAAGGATCCATTTTTCGTCACAAGTAACAATAGGATTCAAAATTCCCTCGTTATTGTGACGGTTGAGTAGAACTCAATAGGTGTTTGTTGGCGTGCTTCAGTCAATTCATACGGTACCCATTTCTCGAGCTTTTTCACTTTTCCTGTTTGTTTCAAGAGAATAAATTTTTTTTATCACTCACACCGAAACCTGCCGCTAACTCTGTAGTGGTTTGAGAATGATCTGCTTCAATGATCACCTTTGATTCTTCATTTTTAATTAGGGTCTCTGGCCGTCCTCCATGGTTTGTTTCGTAGGTCAAAATTTCCAGAACGAAAACGTTGGAACCAAAAACGTACCGTGTTTTCTTTTACAGTAGCTTTCCCATACACATCATTAATCCTTCGAGCTGATTATGCAGCGCTGATGCCACAATGGATCTTATATTCGTAAATAAGGCGATAATTTAAATTTTCTATTTTATGAAAAGAATGATGTCAAACAAAAATAAAATTGTGCGTAAAAAAATGAATCACTAAATTCGAAACACAAATACACAAGCCTAAATTTGGAATTTTTAATTAGACGCCAGATATTTGAGATCAAAGTGACCAGTTCAACAAAACGCCAATTTCATATGTAAGGACCTAATATTTAAAACCATCTAATTATCTTTCTTATTATTTACATGTTATTTAAACATAATTACAAAATTCCATTGTGTATTCTAATTATCTCAGAACGTCGACAAACAATGCTGTTCAGTGCTACGCAAACTCAAAAGACAGAAGCATTAACAGCTTTGGCACTAAAACATGAACCAGTGTATGTAGGTGTCGATGACCATAGGGAACAAGCCACTGTGGATTCCTTAGAACAAGGGTAAGTAGAAGCTAATTCCTAACAATCATAAAAAATATTAGACCATTTACAATAAATTTGAATTTGTGACCAAATACAAATGCTTTATAATTTGTTCAGGTGAAATTAATGAGAACCTGACCATTAAAAGTATTAGACCAAAATTTGAATTAGGGATAAAATCAAGACATTTTGAGTTTTATGGTTAAAATGTGTAAACTTTATAGTAAATTGGTTGGTTTCGCAGATGTTTTTGTTTTTCCAGCAGGGTTTGAAATGATAGTTGCCATTGATAATTATCACGATATTTATCATGATAAATATAGGTTAATAATAATCTTTTTTGAGGAATATAATGACTTAAATTTTTTCCGTGTCTCATTTTATTTTTTACTAGCTGGTACCCGTGACTTCGTCTGCGTATTATTGGATATACACAGACTGATCTCGGAACACGACAAACCAAAAAAATTGTTTTTTGCATGATTGAATAACAAACATAGAAACTTTTCATTTATTATATTTGTAGGATAACACTGGTTAAACTATGACTTACCGGGATAAAAAGTACCCTATGTGTTAATTCCAGGTCATAGACTACCCGTGTGCCAAATTTCATTGAGATCTGTTTAGCCGTTTTAGCGTGATTGAGTAACAAACATCCAAACGTACATACTTTCACATTTATTATATTATTATGGTAGGATTTCTTAAATAAAACATGGTATTCTAAAACTAATTTATACGGTGTTCAGTGTCAAATTGGTAACATATTAATGTAACTTGAAAATTTTGAAAAAAATATGCTTCTGTACATGTATGAAATGTAGTTGGTAAAGTTTATTCTATTTTAGTTTCGAAGTTTTTGTATGTCAACATTATATATAATCCAAAAATAAATAAATTATTTTTAAATGTCTATAATTTATTCTACTAATGTAAATTATGATAGGCAAGTTAATAGTCAACGTACACAAGGATTACTAAGTTTAATTTAATTTATTTAATTATCGCGATAACTATCAAAACACATAATTATTTTGATAATTTCTTACCATGCTTTCAAGTAATCAATGACTCGACCCCAGTGTCCTCCTATCACGTTTAGAAATAGCATAAAAATTGCATGTTTACTACCTCACGCACACATAGGGCCGCTCGCGAAGATGAGTTGTCTAGAAAGAAGTGTAGAAATTAAGTAAATTTTGATTTAAAAAATATATTTACCTACGGAAAATAAGTGTACTCACATCAGCTTTCAGAAATCAACCTGGTAAAGATTTTAAAATACAAAAAACTATAATGGTTTACGCATTTTCAGATATATAGTGTGCCCTTCAGAAAAACGTATGATGGTGTTATTTACGTTTCTAAAAAAGAATAGAAAGAAAAAAGTGATGGTGTTCTTTTCAACATGTATGTCTGTGAAGTATCATCATGAACTGTTTAACTATATTGACCTACCTGTCATGTCTATACATGTAAGTATTTTAATATCAAACAACCATACTATGTTCATCATAAGAAAGGTTGCATGACGTATGTATAGAACGTAAATTTGTACGTTGTAAAAATTTCTAAATGGTAAAGATGGAATTGATGAATATAGACAACAAATTATTGATATTTTAATTTGAAAAAAATCTGTCTTTAGGGGAAACAGCAACAAACTAAACGCACTACGACATTCTTCCAATTTTGCAATGCGGATTCTGGTATATTACTATGCACAGATGTAGCTGCCAGAGGGTTAGATATACCTGCCGTTGATTGGATTGTTCAGTATGACCCACCAGATGATCCTAAGGTAAATAACTTGATTATAACATTGGCATTGTTTTTTTTTTCTATTAACAGGGGCGTATTTACGAGGGCCATAGTACGGGGCGGTAAAAGCTACGGATCCGGCGGTTTTTGGGGCTCCTAGCCTAGAGCCGAAAAGTAAAATATACGTGGGTGGTTCGATTAGTCAACCATTTTTTTTCTGTAAGCTAATGTTTATAGGCCTTATGTATACCTGAAAAGTATGGATAACTCATTAAATTTACTTGTTTTAAAAGAACCTACGTTAATTTATGAATTGGCAAATCTTAAAATACGCCGCTATACAACTAAATATAGTTGTATTTTTTTAGTTTAAATCAAACATTCCTGTATTTTTTGTTTTGTTTAGGAATACATTCATCGTGTCGGTAGGACAGCAAGAGGTTTGGGAACTAGCGGACACGCACTTTTGTTTTTGCGGCCTGAGGAACTTGGATTTCTCAGATACTTAAAACAGTCAAGAGTTACTTTAAATGAATTTGAATTCTCTTGGAATAAAGTTTCCGACATACAATTACAAGTAAGAAAGATATTAGTGTAATCATTTAAATACTACCTTATTCATGTTATATTTTATTTTCAGTATGAATTACATTATTTATAGTTTTAATGTTGTAGTAATATAGAGATGAAACGGATATCCGGTAACTATCCGGTATCGGCCTATCCGGATACCGGATTGTAATTCTGTATGTGGTCGGATTCCAGATAGTAAAATTCAAAAATTCTCCTTATTTTACACAAGGCAAATCATAACACAATAATAATAATAATTGTAAATTATAAAATTATATTTTTTTTTACAAATCTTAATAATATACGTTGGCGTCTGTACTATAGGTTATGGATATCGTTTATTAATTAGTTTACTTCATTTCCGATCTCGTTCACCGCGCCAATATTCAAATAAAACTGATTGCGTTAAAGGGCCGAATATCCTGCCCTCCGGCTTCGTAGCTTACCGAATATTCGGTATCCGGCCAAACCACTATCCGTTTCATCTCTAGTAATATATGTACTATTAATTTTTTTAACAAGACTTCTGTACATCCCTGATATAGTTATCCTAGTTGCCAGCCTCATAGGAGAAGATAATTTATTAAATAAAGTTTTAAATGTTAATTAAATTTAAGAGTCAATGAGACAGATTTATAAATTTAGCTGGCCTGCATTAGACATGGGTTCTTCCAAAATAAAATTCATCTCTCCCCACGTTTCTCCATAATTACTTTAAAATATTTAATACTTTTCATTATAAGTTGCATTATAATCTTTTTCAGCTGGAAAAGTTAATATCCCGTAATTATTTTTTAAACCAATCTGCAAAGGAAGCGTTTAAGAGCTATTTAAGGGCTTACGACTCGCATCATCTTAAGACAATTTTTGATATCGACACAATCGATTTAGCGAAAGTGTCAAAATCATTTGGATTTACAGTGCCACCGGCAGTCGAGTTGAAGGTTCCCAATAAAGGCCCACCACAGAAAAGAAAGGGTGGCGGCGGTTATGGATATTTCAAATCTCTGAACGCTCCTACAAGCTACAAAAACAAAACGGAGAAAACAAAGATTTATAGGCAAAAGGGAAATAATAAAAAATCTATCAGCTAACTGTAGAATAAATATAAGTGGATTTTTATAACCTTTGTTTTATTTCGTTCGTTCTAATATACACACAGCGTGCTTGTTAAACGACATGAAAACTTTTGTGTGGCCACTGAGCCCTCATGTTCATTAATGGCTAATGTCAAATTACTAGGAACAGCAAGCATTTAAATTCCCAGCAACAAACAAATCACGCGGCTCTGAGCCACCTTGTTTGCGCACTGTTTCCCTCCCGGATTGCTCCAGTCAGTGCAAATTTTTTTCTTTGCTCATTTAATTTAAAACGTAGTTACTAAATCGATAGAGACTATTTTGCTATAACAGCGTGATCCTTAAGTCACGTACACACTGCATCCGCATAGAGACCTAATATAACTATTAGGACCGAGACCATAGAGACCGAGCGGCGGTGTTTACTAGACGCGAAGAAATTCGTGTCAAATAATCACGACTTTACTGTTTAAAAAAAAAAAATTATAGATGGGTTTAACGTTTGGCCACAACTTCGCCTCATGTTAGGCCGCGTGTGGCCCAAGATGATAAACGCTTATCCTAGTGGTGGACTTGCTCTTAAGTGCAGCTGCCAGAACACATATATAGGTGCTTGGCGAACAGATTTTTGACTTGGTGGTAGCTAACCAGACGAGCATTACAATATACCCTACCACTACCAAGTACACTGTTGTAGGACAATATTTCAAAAGCCAAGTCTGTTTTCATATTACCCAATATTATTTGTAACTTCTATGCATACAGCATATAGCTTAAAAATTTATCGAGAAACCAATACATTTCCATAAAATCATTTTAGAACATGTACATAAAAATCGGCATGTAAAGCTAAAAATGACAGGAACTCAAGTCTACGTTTCATTGAAGGTGAAAAAGAAAAAATAGATAACAACTCGCACGCGTCAGAAGGAAATAACAAATTATGGTTCACAATTGTATACGAGTATGTTTTATTAACTACTAGTTGTGCCCGCGGCTATGCTCGTGTTGACTGCAGAATGCCGTCAACCGGGCACACGCGGGAATTTTGCTACCCCCACTTCCGGTTAAAAATGCTTATTGTGGATGAACCTGAGAAGATAGAGACAATTATGATCTCATTGACTTTTTTGTAGGTCTTTTTTAAGATCTACAATTATGTACTACATTAATTTAATAGATTTTATAAGTTTACTAGCAAGCAGCTTTACACTTGATCTGATCACAGTTTTTATTGTAATAGGAACAGATTTTGCCTGTCCTTAGTAACCTTTGTGCCTCTTAAATCTTGTCCCTTTGTAATCACTGAATTATTATAGAATGCCTGTTTTTATCAATTTAATTTAAACTATAGACTTTAATGAAATTATTTAATGTAAGTTTGTATGTAATCTAACCTTGGGAGTTTTATGTTTATTTAATATATAGTCTTGTCGGGGAAAAAATATAAAGAAAAAATTATGAAAATGATTTTTTTAATAAATTACCGTTTGAATACGTCGCTTGTAATAAATTAAAAACAATAATATTTACATTCTATATTATATATAAATTGCTTCATTAAGATTATCATAAACCTTAACGTATTTATGATAAACAGTAAATGGCAAAGGTCATCCTCATTGGGTTTCAAATACAAAACAAGCTGTCACAAATATGGAAAATCCGCACGATACTGGAATAGATTGTCACTTGATTGATCCACAGTTAAGATAACATTTTCGCCTTGTTGTTTACTGAATAATGATTGTCAAGGACATTATGTGAAGATACTAAATATCAATTATTTAATATTAGATCCTGACGCTTACTAAAATGTCTCTTTCCAATTTGAAAATAAATAAAAAAGGACAACTCAAATTGTTTACTCAGTAAGCGAGCTTAATTTATTTCTGTTATTCGCTCCCCATAACGTCGGTGTGATAGAATTTAGATGTAAGACTTGATCATAAAAGAAAATATTATCCTAAACATATTTAATAATTGTTTGCTAGAAATATATTACTTCTACTCCATTTTTTTTAATATTAGCACGCCAATTAAAAAGAACTGTATGTGATGGTAAATACAGTACGATTCACAAACAACTCCGACCACCGAGAGATCGACAATCCACAGAAGTTCGCCGCTGTAATGCCAGCTTGCTAGGCTATCAACAGCTGAAAGTACACTGGCTGATCCCGGAACGCGAGACACATAAGCGTGCTACTATGGCGGCCCTAGCTAGCCCTTCATTTACGTAAAGCGGTATTGACTTTGGGCACCCTTTGGTCGACCCTAAACAAAACTATTTCTCGTGAGCAACCGCAGTGCACCCCAAGATATCATTTTTTTTAATTATTAAATATCGTTATAAAAAGAAAATGATTTCCAAATAATTTAGGTAAAAATAGTAACTTTTAACTTATTCTATTGGAATAAACGTATAAAAAAATTGTTTAATACTTCTTTGTTATTACAAAAAAATTATGTTGAATTTTGTCTTATAAAACGGCTTCGAGGTTGCGAGCAAGAAGTGCGGGTGCCGCGCAGATATGCTTAATTATATTTTCTTGAATGAAATTTTCAAACATCTCAGAAGGCGCCATGCCATACAAATTATATTTTTCGCATTTGGCGCCTAGATCGGCTGCACCTTTCGCTCTACCCTAGAGCCATTGCTGACTCTATCATTTATTAAGTTAAATACCATTACTTTTATTTATATAAAGGATACAGAAATCAACATCTGGTTGTTCTAAGAATCCAAACGATTGTGCTGCTAACCTTAAGTCCAGTTTTTTTATGTTGAAAATACTCTTCAAAGGATGTGTTTTATAGCATCTGAGAAAGGACAAAAATGCTTTCCTTGCCAAAATTTTAAAATGTCCATTAGTTAAAATCAAGTTCTGGAGCTGAAAGGAATGATTAACGTATTGTATTGATTTTATTACCAGAAATTTAGATTTAAAAAATATTTAGTAAATTATACCGTTTCTTGTACTTCGACAGAGGGTTCACCAAAATTGTATTTATCTAAATACACTTTTTCCTTCGACAAGTAACTCACAAATTGTTCTTCTTCTGGCCTTAAAAGAATGACTGCATTGCCTTTATTGTTTAATCCACGTGCTGTGCGTCCAACTCTGTGAATGTATTCCTAAATTAATAAAAATAAGTTAGGTTATGTATCATCAGTATTTATTAACTAAATTTATGGTCAATAATTGACAAGTGCGCGTATTTCGCAAATGATAGATAATTCATAATCAAATAGCTGTCATGTTAGTTGAACATAATGTTAATAGATGGCGTGTCCTACGTGTTAGTTAACTATATTTTCGTTAGGAATTCCATTAATAGATGGCTTTCCTAATGAAAAAGTTTTTAATCCATTTTAATGAAAACATTAATATTAAACTGCCCTATTTTTGAACATGCATCCTATTTTGGGGAACATGCGCTTTAAAAATGACATTTGATCATTAATTTTGATAAAAAAATTAAGGGAGATATACCATAACCTCATAAAGACACCCTTGATGTAATAAGTATATGAGATAATATTTTTTTATAACTTACTAACTAGTAACTTTATAAAGAGATAAAAATATACCTTTGGGTCTGATGGTGGATCATATTGGACAATCCAGTCTACACTTGGTATATCCAGTCCTCGGGCTGCAACGTCAGTACAAAATAAAACACCATTTTGAGCATCTACAAACTTGTGATATGCTTCTTTTCTTCTTGCTTGACTTTGTTTACCCTGAACCAGAACGTATCACTTTAAAAAACGATTCAAGATACACTTCACGGGAATCCTGACTACATAATAAGATAGGTCTTTCAGCTATAAGTCCATACGAAAAATGAATTATAGCTGTCATAAACACACCGTGAATGGTTTGTGTAAAGGATTGTGTGTCTAGGCTGGTCTACTTCGCTTACTTTCACAGTTTAATGTCCGATGGTATTTTACTGTGGGGTTCAGCAGCTAAGGTAGCATATTTGTATTACAAAAAGAGGCAGTTCAAACAATTTATGATATGGGACCACGTGAATCATTGAGGAATAAATTTCAAGAATTTAGTATCTTAACTTTGCCTTCCCAATACATCTTGGTAAATAATGTATATTCGAAAAAATTAACGATAATTTTGAACTTGTAACTAACATGCACAATTTCAATACTAGAAATAAATATAAAATAGTCATTCCGTCTTTTAGACTTGGAAAAACAATTTTTTTTTTGGTAATTGTGTTAGATTCTATAATAAACTTCTTAAGCACATTACCGATTTGCAGGATAATAAGTCCAAGAATCATGTTAAGCCAGTTTTATTGTCGAAGGGGTTTTATAGGGTGGCTGATTACGTGAATGATGGTGATGTCTGGATGTGATTCCCTTTCTGTTCTATATTATTTACCAGATACAAAGAAACTAAAAACAAGCATTTAGCTTTTCTCCCGATATTTTCCTTGAATAATGTACGCGAATTGATACAAATTCATTGATACGTGGCGATGGGGCTTGATCCTGTGGACACTAAATCACCATTCACCATGACTTTTTGGTTTTGCTTAACAACTGCTTAATAACAAATAAAAAGTTGGTTATTTTGTTCTTTCTAAAGTAGTAAAAAATATGGAATGAACATAGATTCACTTACATGTATACTCAAGACTGATGCCTTACAATGTACTGTAAAGAATTCATAATGAAAATCAACAGATTTACATGAAGAAAAAAACACCATAGATTTAAGCTTTTTACTTTTTTTAAGCATTTTGTACAGCCAACTTATTCTTCTTTCAACAGGACAGATATAGTAGCTGTAAATGATACAAAGATTTTGAGTTGCTTTTGTATGACATATTATGTATGTGATACAATGAAAGGTTTAAGGAAATAGGTACCCTTGTTGTAATCCTGCTACAGTTGATAGTTTAGAATCAGATACTGATATAACCTCCGGATTACTTTTTAAAGCTAATCTTGCCAGATTGTCCACTTTCTCATCTATTGTTGCACTAAATAATATTGTTTGTCTGTTTCCTAAAAAAGGTAAATATTTGTAATATCATAATTATTATTCAATGGTAAAAAATACCTATTATACTTCTTGTGAGGGGGTATAAAAGCAATTTGGGATTAATATTATATCAACTAATTTCTCATAATACCTTTTTCTTTTATGGTACTAGTCACTGATAATGCCTTTATTAATGAAATGTCACTGAAAAAAATATTTGTTGTTTGGCCCTTCTGCATATCATTGACAATGGTATCTTTGCTTTTATACCTCTCACTTTTTCCCCTTTCACTTGCCCTCACTTCACTTCAGTTTATGCAATGAGAATCACTCTTGCACCAGTGAGTATGTTGCACTTCAATTTTGTACATGGCATGAGCACTGCTGCTTTGAGTCAGAAATACACATTGATGTGTATGATGGATTTTGCTAGAGTATTTGAATCTTACCCAGACTATATAGGTGTGAGGTGTATTTATCGGAACAGTTTTAAACAATAGTACCAGTCAAGAACTGTTATCTTAATCTGAAGAAACTGTTAATAATAAATACTATGAACCTGTTCCACCACATACTGGTGCTTCACACAAAATTAAACTGTTTCAGTTTGGAAAATGCTCTTCTCTTAAGGATCCTTACTTTGTTAGAGAGATATAAAAAGAAATACAACTTGGAAAATGCTCTTTACTTTTTTCAATGACAATAATAGAAAGACATGTCACATTTTATCTCTCTGGATCAGGAATAGGATTCTTATTTTACTTATAGCTACCCGCACCCCTAAAACTGAACCACTCTTATAAATATAATAGATCTTGAAATATATATGTTAAACAAATAAAAATGTTCAGCAATAATGAGCTTATTAATTAATGCTAAAGGAAAGTAAAGGCACAATAAATTCTTTAATAAAAGATAAAAATGTTATTACATTCCTTATTACCTGTATAACCATAATTATATTTTTTAAAAAAGTATTAAAACTGTACTAACTTGGTAACAATTTTAAAATCCCACTGATATGCTTTTTAAAACCTGCATCAAGAAGTTTGTCTGCTTCATCCAGTACCAAACATTTTAATCTACTACAGTTGAATTTATCAGTATTCTGCAAATGATCAAGAAGTCTGCCAGGTGTGCTTACTATAATATTCATACCTATGAACAGAAAGCTTTATAACCTAAGTGTGCAAAACACCAGGAAGCAGTACTATAGGATGCAAACCTGCATTGCCTTTGGGGCCAGTCCATCACATTTAGACAAGTGAAAAGTTTTTTTAATACTGCAAATGTGGCAAACAAGTTTATGGTCCTCAAGATTGTTACCACCATGGCCTATAGACACTTTTAATAACATATGTATCACTAGCATGTTGCCGACTTTGAACTCCTCTACCCCAAATAGCTCTGGAAACCCTACTCACTGCAAGACCACAACACAAGATTGCTTGGCTGTGAAATTCTTTCTCCAGAGAATTTTCTCTGTGACAGGTAGGTCACTCTTTCCAAAACACTTTCAAAAATGCCTAGTGGTGTAAAACTTATGCACAAAGCATAATATTTAACAGCATACTTTATTAATTTTATTTATTTAAAAAAATAATGCCTTGAATTTTTTTTCAAAATATTGAACTACTTTGATTACCTCTTTTCAATTTTATTAAATCCTTAGACTTCTTCTCACCACCCACAATCAAAGAGTGAGACAAATCTATTTCCGCTAGTAATTTCTTTAAGATTTCATATGTTTGCAGAGCAAGTTCCCTTGTAGGTGATAGAATTATACAACCTGTAGCTGAAATAGAAAATATCTACAAATACAAAATTAATGAAAATTAGATTCAGTGATTTCCTTGGTTAGACAGTAATCAATGATACCACGTAAATATTTGATTTCACTAATGTCATGTGTGACAATTTGGTAATAAATATTTTATTTCATATTTCACATTTGTTATAACATTACTATAGTTCCAGCGATGTCCAAAATAGAATCAGGAAATATGATTTTCAAATCAACATAACGCATGTACAGTAGAGACACTAAAAAAGATAAGGAAAGTCTAAAAAAGTATGTCTTCTTTACGCTGATGATCAAGTTTTACTTGCATCGTTGGCTAAGGTTTTGCAAGCGATGGTGACTATTATGATTCAGGCTTTGGAAAGAAAGGGAATGAAAGTAAATGCAAAGAAGACAAAAGTTTTGGTGTTTGAAAAGGAAGAAAACTTGACAAAAGTATGTGTCCAGATTTATGAGAATGAACTGGAGCAAGTAAGTTAGTTTGTATACTTGGGATCTATGTTTACCAGGGATGGAAAGTGTGAGAGAGATATAGGAAGGAGAATAAATGCCGGTAATATGGTGAATGGGGCGTTACACTCCTCTATGAGCAGCCAGAGTATTTCTATGAAAGCTCGTTTGGCTGTACATAGAGGAGTGTTGGAACACATGTACGGAACTGAAAGCTGGGTGTGGCAGAAAGATTATGAAAGTAAAATAAATGCAGTAGAAATGAGAGGGCTAAGGGGCATGTAAGAAGTGAAATTGAGTGACAGGATAAGAAATAGTGTGATAAGAGAGCTTTGTGGTATGAAAGAATATATAGTCACACGGATTGAGAAGGGATGCTTCGATGGTTTGGGCATGTTGAGAGGATGAATGAAAGTATAATGACCAAACAAATTTATGATGCGAGTGTGAAAGTAAACGTTGAAAGAGGAAGGCCTAGATGAACATTTATCGATCAAATCAGAGACATTCTGAAGAAAGGTAAGGTCAAGAGTACTCTAAACCGACGAGCATGCATGAGAAGATTAATGAATGTCGAAGAAGCGACAGAGGTATGCCAGGATCGTAGCAGGTGGAAGGACGTGGTCTCTGCCTACCCCGTCGGGAAATAGACGTGATTTATGTATGTATGTAAAAAAGTACTGTTTACCATGGTTTTTAGTAAATCCACATTTCACCAAAGTATCTATAATAGGAATCAGAAAAGCTAAAGTCTTTCCACTTCCAGTCTTTGCTGCGCCAATAAAATCTTTTTGCTGCAGTAAATGAGGAAGTGCTTCAACTTGTATTCGTGTTGGTTTTATGTATCCCATATGTCTTACCGCTTTAAGAATGCGAAAATCTATTTTCCCTTCCAGCATCGAAAAAGAAGACTGCGAGATTATATCCTCTATAACATCCATTTTGCTGAAATATAGTTCCTGTAAAAATGTAAACAAAAGTACACTAATTCAGTATTTGTACTAGAGGTGAGCGATTATGAGATATACTAATTTAATCATTCGATTATGAAGTTAACTTGAGTTATTTCGATTGTAGCCATTAGGAATTACTAATGAAAATTAGTAATTAGATTATAAATTATCACTTTTAATCGAAATAGTAATAATGATAATTGATAATGGATGTCTTTGAAAGAATTTCTTTTATATGAACTCAACAATTACCTAAAAAAAGGTCGTTTGGTACTTCAATTATAAGTGATCACTCGAATTACGATTGTGAAGGAATGAGCAAAAGAAAAACAAAAAAGGTCGTTCAGTTCTTGTTGTTTGGTAATGTAAATCGAAGTATTTTTAGCTTTCTACTCTCGCCCACCTGTAGGCAATACATTCGTATTTCGATTATGAATAATCACTCATTATCGAATTATTGCGATATGTAAATTATTCATGTTTGAATACATCGATTATGTAAATATTTCATAATCGCCCACCTCTAATTTGTACTGTGAAGCGTATTTATCGGAACTGGATAAAATAACAGGTATTTACAAGTAACAGTTTGGAACTGTTAGCTAATATCAGAAAAAGCTCTTACTACCTATTAGGCTGTTCTACATACTAGTGAAGCGTATTTATCGGAATAGATACAAAAAGCATTGATCTGACTACACTGTTAGCCTTAGGGGCCCTGAAGCCGCTGCAGCTTTTACAGCTTCACCGAACTTGGACTTGTTACTGTTTCAGTTTGGAACATGCTTTTCTGTGTTGTAGTGTACTACCCGTGCGCAATAAGTTGAGATCTGGGGGCGGTGACGCCACAGAAGCATGGTTGTACTTTGCACAAAAGAAATATCACAACAAGTTTCCACCCGCGACTTCGTCTCTGCTATTTTTTGAAATGTAGCGAGTGTTGTACTCGGAACAACGCCGCCTTATATTTACAGGTAAAAGCAACGGTTTGTTCCATTTTACGTTTTCAAAAAAGTTGCATTTCACTTGCATTTAGTAAAAAACACCTGTTATTTTGACATTTCAAACAGACACTTCAATCTTGTTATTTGTATAGATTACGGACTGTCGTTAGCGTTACAATTTTTGGTATATTAAAATATATTATGTTAAAAAATATCAATGTGTCGTGTACTAAAATTATAGATTTTTATATATGTCCATTAAAAACGTCAATCGATTGATTTTTTAGTTGATTTTAAACACAAAATAATAAATATTTACATTTCAAATTCTCAAAAATATATAGAGACGATAAAATGTATGCAATCGCAGCTAGTTAGAAGGAACTGAAGGAACCGCTAATATAATACGAAATATCAATAGATACCTAATACAATAATTACAAACTAATCTATGAATATAACTAATATCCGTATTAGCTAATACACGGATATTCGTTAAAAACGGTGCCAAATAAAGTGATTCTTAATACGAAATACCAACAGATACCAAATACAAAAATTACAAACTAATCTGTGAATCTCACTAATATCCGTATTAGCTAATACACTGATATTCGTTAAAAATGGTGACTAATATAGTGATTCTTAATACGAAATACCAACAGATACCTGTAGCGACATCTCTCGCCACAACTGACGCATCAACGCATCGACACAACTACGTAGCAACCCATAGCGACATCTATCGAGCCACATAGGACGCATCCTACTATCCTACATTGCGCTATAGAAATTAACTCTATCGTTGAGTATATATACAAGAACCCGACTACAACAGTTTTTTTTTTAAACAACAGTCGGCGAACGTTCACCGCTTTGTACTCCCTGCCGACGTGCGAGCGCTGATGACGGAGAAGAACGCTGCGACTCATGCGCATGACTCTTATCCGACCGAAGCAAACCGCGCACGGTTACGCGCACTCCAGAGAGCGGTTACAGCCCGTATAACCGAGTTCAGAAGTCACAGATGGGACACCTTAGTCGAAGGGCTAAGGCCATCACATCTGACTTACTGGAAAGTAGCCCATGCTCTTAAAATAGATCCCCAACCTCGCATGCCCCCCCTCGAAAGGGGTCCCGGCACTACACCCGCGTTCGATACCATCGACAAGGCGGAGTGCCTTGCCGCTTGTTTGGAGAGCCAGTGCTCCCCGAACAGCGTCAACGCAAATACCGACCGAGTCAGAGATATCGAAGCCCGCGTGGGGGAGCTGAATAAGCTCCCCGCATCAGAATCCCTGTCCCCAGTCATTTCTGAGGAGGTCTGTGCCGTGCCTTAAGCTTAAAAAGTCACCAGGTCCCGACAGGATCAGGAACGAAGTACTCAAACTTCTTCCCGATCACCTCATAGCTCTATTAGTCTGCATCTTCAATGTAGCCATAGCCAACTGCCATTTTCCAGCCGTCTGGAAAACGTCCATTGTCATAGGTATTCACAAGCCCGGCAAGAGCGCGTCGCTTCCCGACAGCTACCGCCCTATCAGTCATCTAAATACCCTAGGTAAAATTTATGAACGGCTCTTTCTGAACCGTCTCAAGTCCGTAATAGAGGAGAAAAACCTCTATCCGCCTGAGCAATTCGGTTTTCGTGCTAGACATTCTTGCACTCATCAAGTGCACCGCCTCACGGAGCACATTTTGTTTAACTTTTCCGAGTTATATAAACCCCGTCGTACACTGGCAGTCTTTTTCGACGTAGCCAAGGCCTTTGATAAGGTCTGGCACGAAGGATTAGTCTATAAGCTGTACTCCCGCGAAGTCCCCGATAGATTAGTTAAAATCATCCGTGATTACCTCAAAGACCGCACCTTTCGCTACAGAGTGGAAGGTGAACTATCCACACCCCATCCCATACGCTCAGGCGTCCCCTAAGGTTCCATCCTGGCTCCTAGCCTCTTCAATCTGTATGTCAGTGACCTACCAAAACTTACCGCGAAAGTTGAGGTAGGGTTATACGCTGACGATACAGTCATATAATCCTCTCAAAGGCAAAAGATCAACCTTAAATGTAGAATCCAAAGAGCCGTGACCACTCTCGGGGAGTGGTTTAACGACTGGCGAATAGCCATCAACCCCACGAAGAGCGCAGCGGTGCTCTTCGACCAAACCGCCTCACAGATACCGAAAAAACACAAGGATCATCCCCTTGAACTCTTCGGTAATCCGATCCCCTGGGTAAAGGAGACCAAATATCTAGGTGTAACCCTAGATAGTAGACTCTCCTTTATACGCCACATCACTCTGGTTAGGAAAAGGGCCGCCTGGACCCTCGCCCGATTGCATCCTCTGTTATGTGCCGCAAGCAAAATGTCTACGAGACACAAGCTTACGCTCTACAAGATGTGTATCCGACCGATTATGACATATAGTTGCGTTGTGTTCGCACATATGCCAAGATATAATTGGGATCGTTTACAAATCATCCAGAATAGGTTTCTTCACCGCCTTACCGGCGCCCCTTGGTATGTTCGTATGGAAGATCTCCATAGAGATTGGACCTTCCTTCGATACATGCCTATGCCAAACACCTTTCTCGCTCTTATTTCGACACCGCGTCGAACCACGCGAATCCCTTAATCAAAGCGGCAACTTCATATGTTCCCGACCCCAATACCTGCCGGAGTAAACGCCGGCCGCGTAATATCTTCACTGACCCGCTCGACCAAATCGAAACAGCTAACGCATTCTATGCCACCGTCTCTCCAAACAGAGCGTGCCACCGCCCACGCCCGCGTAATCACCGTTCTCTCCGCAGAGGACGGGCGGTTAACTTCGCTCCCGCACACCCGTCACGTCCACCCTCTCTAGCGGCAACCCAAGCCTAGGTCCGTTCCTCGGTGTGAAGCCCTTGGGTCAGGCAGCCGCCCGTGGAGATTGCCAATCTCCGGGTGGCCTGCTCCGCGGCGCGGCGGCAGCTACAACGCTGTCGCCGGCGGCAAATTCGCATAGAAGGGGAGGAGGCCCGGCTGCTTGGCCACTACAGGGAAGCTAGGAAGTCCCTGCAGGTGGCCATCAGCCGGGCAAAGGATGAGCAGTGGGAGGAGCTCCTCAGGACCCTGGACAGGGACCCGTGGGGGCGCCCGTACCGGGTAGCCCGGAAGAAGTTCCGGGGGCAGGCGCCCCCGTTAACGGAGTCCCTGGACTCGGAGGTCCTAGCGAGGGTCGTGGCCACGTTGATGCCCGACCCTCCGGAGCTCCTCCCGCCTCTCATGTTAGATGGGAGCGCTGTTGCGGAGGAGCTGTTACCACCCCCCCCCCGTCACTGAGGAGGAGATGGGGTCGGTGGTGGGGCGCCTCCGCAACAAGCGGAGGGCGCCAGGCCCGGATGGAGTCCCGGGCCGGGTGTTAGGTGTGGCGCTGAACCACATGGGGGTAGAGCTTCGGGAGCTGTTCAACCGATGTTTGTCGGTTGGACGGTTCCCGAAGCTCTGGAAGATGGGGCGACTCTGCCTTCTGGGGAAGGAGGGTCGCCCCCCGGACTGCCCGTCCTCGTACCGGCCCCTGGTGCTGCTGGACGACACGGGGAAGATGCTGGAGCGTATTCTGGCATCTCGTGTCGTCCAGCACATGGCGGAAGTTGGGCCGGTACTTTCGGACCGGCAGTTCGGATTCCGGAGAGGGCGTTCGACGCTGGACGCCCTCTCCACCCTGAAGGCGTGGTCTGCGGAGGCGACTGCGGGTGGAGGTAGGTTGTTGGCGGTGTCGATAGACATCGCCAACGCCTTCAACAGTCTGCCGCATGGTGTTATACGGGAGGCGCTCCGGTTTTTCGGAGTGCCCTCGTACCTGCGGCGGCTGTTGGGGGACTACCTCCAGGGGAGGCAGGTCGCCTTCGTAGACGGGAGGGGCAGTGTGGTTCGGCGGCACGTGGGGTGCGGTGTTCCACAGGGGTCGGTGTTGGGGCCGCTCCTGTGGAACATGGGCTACGACTGGGTGCTCCGCGTAGCGCTCCCTTCGGGGATTCGCGTGCTGTGCTACGCGAACGACACCCTAGTCGTGGCCCAGGGGGGGACGTTTGAAGAGGTGGCGCGCCTGGCCACAGAGGGCACTGCCCTCGTGGTCGGGCGCATAAAGGCGTTGGGCCTCAGGGTGGCGGCCGAGAAGACCGAGGCCCTGCTCTATCATGGGCCTCGGTGTGGGCCGCCTCCTGGGGCCCACATATATGTGGAGGGCGTTAGGGTCCGGGTTGGGGCCCAGATGAAATATCTGGGCCTCAACCTGGACGGTCGTTGGCGGTTCGAGTCCCACTTTAAGGGACTCGAACCGCGGATAGTGGGAGCGGCGGCGGCTCTCGGCCGGCTTCTCCCGAATTCGGGGGGGCCGGGCGCGAGCTGTCGCCGTTTGTTCGCGGGAGTTGTCAAGAGCATGGCCGTCTACGGGGCACCGATCTGGGCGGATGCCCTCAGCGCCACGAACAGACGCGTACTGCGTGCTACGCAGCGTGTCGTGGCGCTGAGAGTAATCCGCGGGTACCGGTCGGTGTCCGCGGGGGCGGCCATGGTTCTTGCCGGCTCCCCGCCGTGGGAGCTGGAGGCGGAGGTGCTCGCCGCCGTGTATGAATTCACGGCGGCGAGGAGAGAGATAGGAGAGCCTCCAGCTCCCACCGAGGTAGAACGGGTCCGACGGGAGACCCGGGAAGTGGTTTTCAGGAGGTGGGAGGAGGACCTGGCGGACGCGCGCTATGGACGGTATACCATAGACGCCGTCCGCCCGGTCCTCCGGGAGTGGTGCGCCAGGGAGCGGGGCTCCCTGACGTTTAGACTTGTGCAGGTGCTATCCGGACATGGTTGTTTCGGATGGTACCTGCACAAGATAGCACGGAGGGAGCCAAACACTACGTGCCACGAGTGCGGGGCTGCAGAGGACACGGCGCAGCACACTCTGTCTGAGTGTGCTGCGTGGGTGGGGCAGCGCCGCACTCTGGCCGTAGCTGTTGGAGGAGGAGACCTCTCGCTGCCGAGCGTGGTTAAAGCCATGGTCGGCAGCGAGACGGCATGGACGGAAATGGCCTCCTTCTGTGAGGAGGTGATCTCGCAGAAGGAGGCTGCGGAGAGGGTACGCGAGGGGGATCCCTTGAGCGGCCCTCTCCGCCAAAGAAGAGGGGGTGGCCGGAGGAGGCGGTTTAACCGTCAACTCCCGCCACCCTAGCCGAACCAGAGGAGACGGGACGGGGGGGGCCCGTTCTCCTCATTGCACTGGTTCGGCAGGCGGAGGAGACAGCTATCGTGTACATAGACTGTCTCCTAATTAGGCCGGGGCCCGGTTAAAGCCGGGCCGGCCTCCGGGGTGGCGCGGCAGAATGCCAGCGCAGTGCCCGCGTCGCCCCAGTATGGGGCGGCTGTACACCGCGGAGTTTTTTTAGTGAGTAGGACTCTCACATAACCACTCGACCCCCCATTTCGAGTGTGTACCCATGACGGGTTTTCCACTCCGCGATAACAAAAAAAAAAAAAAAAAAAAGGCAGCCGCCCGCGCGATACCAGTGACACTATACGTGCAACACTTAGCTACCCACATACAACATTAAACACGTATGAACACACACACGTGCACACCACACAGGTACATAGGTTCTGTAAGGGACCTTTTTTTTCTTTTTTTGCGCTAGTTAGACTAATGCGCTAGATAGTGTAGAAAAACCATTCCGATTATTAAATACACATACGCATGGTCCACTCCTTCCTCCCAGGAGGAGGGGAACGTGCATATGAGTATATGTTACTTAGTTCGAATTCTCTTAGGATTAGGGAATTATTTAGATCGCGACCTTTTCGCATTCGCGACGACCGCCCGAGCCGAGGTTCGGCCACTCTGGCACCCTCGTGCGGGTCGACACAAACTTTCGCGGCTGAGTGACCTAAGCGCTCGCCCCCAAGTCCACTGAAGCTGAAAAAGCCGCAGCGGCTCTGTTTTAGGATAGGGCCCCTAAGGCTAACAATGTAGTCAGTTAAAAAAAAAAAAAAAAAACAGTCGGTATCAAGTCCGGTGAAGCTGTATAAGCCGCAACGGCTCTGTTTTTGGATAGGGCCCCTAAGGTTAACAGTGTAGTCAGTTAAAAAACAAAACAACAGTCGGGGCAGCTGCCCGCCAGACATAGCACCTGTCTGGCCGGAGGATCCTCCCTTTTCTATGGCGGATGAGGAACTTTACTCTCTGTTCCTCGTCTCCGCTAAATACCTAATACAAAAATTACAATCTAATCTGTGAATCTAACTAATATCCGTATTAGCTAATACACTGATATTCGTTAAAACGGTGCCTAATATAGTGATTGTGTTCTCATAGCTTGCTTACTGTGCTACCAACCTGTGCAGTTTTTATACGAAGCCCGACGTGTATATTGATGTCTTGACTCGTCGCGCGGATTGTGAACCGCGTGCCTATTATTAAACTAATATTTGGTAACCTATTATTCTGTATTCGTTTATCATAATATATTAGTCCGTAACGCGTAATATAATGCCTTTACCTATTACGAATATATTCGTTACACCTCTATCTGATTTCATTCAACACACGTCAGGAGCTGTCGGATGGCATGGCATGTTAAAAGTTTGTTTCTGCCTTATCATCATGACATCAATGATATGGTTTCATTACGACATGTTTCTGCCCAATGCGCATACAAATTAATATGATTTGATTTCTTTCAGACACGTCTCGTAGCGTCAGGTGGCGTGGCATGTTAAAAGTTTGTTTCTGCTTTATATCATGATATTAATGATATGGTTTTATTACGATATATTGTTTTGTTCATCAAACACAGGAATCGAACCCACGCGCTGTCCGAACGCATACTACTGAGCTATCTTTCTCTTCGAAATTTTTCCACAACCAACCTACTTACTCAATATGCGTTTAAACTTTAAAACTATAATTTATATTGCCGACCGCAACATTTCTAAATACAAACAAAACGAAAAATATGCGCCAAAATACGAAAAATATACCTAACAATTTACTAAAATTTGTAAGGCTCGGGAAGGTATTTCCAATATTCCCAACATTCTTAATTTTTTTAAGAACATAACTGGGTATGTATATATTTTTAACTTTTTATTTTTTCAGTTAATTGTGTGTCGAATTAGGAAACATTTATCACCAGTGAGTTACTTTGAATTCGGACTATATTTATTCTCATTAATTTTAGAAGTGAAACTTCTTTGCCGGCGATTTGCTAATTGGATGAGAATTATCAGTGAAATTTCAAGGTGCGTCACGTTTATGGCACTTTTCTCTACATGAGAGAGCAGAAATACTATAACGTAGAAAGAAAGAGAAATACAGCTACATGTATACCTATCTATAAAATACAGTGTAATTTATTCGCGTCACTGCAGTATTTTTTATCCTTACATAGAAAATCTTAATGTTATAAACCATTTATTGCTACTTGGAACATAAACTGGGTTCTGATGATAGGTAAATGTACGTATGGTATACATTAGAATAATATGAAAAAAATAATTTTTTTTAAACTTCTTAACTCCTAAGTATATATAGAAGGGCAATAATGCTGACATTGCTAATTGCAGCATAAATATTATTTCGAGTTAATTGTAACTCATCATTTATCACAAAAGATCTTATCACAAATTATTATTATTCATTTTAATATTTTCAATGGGCAGACTCGTAGAATTTACAAATTTATTATAGGTAGGCCAATAGGATTTTCATCTCAGAAATCAACTATTTTTAATTCCTTAGGCTCTATTTATTAATCTTAAAAAATAGTACAAAATATTATATTATCTTCAGGAAACTAATTTAAAAAATAATGCTAATTAACTACATACGTTGAACTCCTATCGTTAAGTACCAACCTTTCTGACATCATATCCCAAGAATTATTATTCTATTTTTCCTAGATAAATGATCAATATGAGGTCAAGAGCAACTGCGTATAAAGTACACTAATAAATACTGTAATAAGCACAAAAACACTTTTTGTATAGGAATATTTATTAAACCTCTTTACCGACGTCCCGTTTTGTGCTGAACAGTTTCGATTTTAGGGTTCCGTACATGATAATGAAAAACGGAATCCTGTATGTTTGTCTGTCCTTCTGTTAATTCCCTTGTGCTTTGAAATGGGCTCGAAGTAGATATAAAGTTAAATTAATATCGAATACTAAGTTAGGTACCTAGTATTCGATATACTGCTTATTCGAGCTGTATATACTTATATACAGGTGGATTTATGAGAGGGAGCATTAAGGGTAGGTACCTCAACCGTTGTAGCTACACCAAAACTATCTGAGGAGACTTTCCTTAACTTTTTGAGACATTTTGACTAGCATTTAGTTTTATTTAAAAGTGTGCAGTTAACAAGAAAATGAACAATGTACTTAATAACTTTTTTATTTCAATCGATCCTGTTTCTTATAAGGATAAATAAACTCCATGGGATCAACTGAGGTTAGAGTAAGTACTAAAATATCTGAAAATGCAAAAAATAATTCCCATACATTTCGTAGGAAATCATCGTAGGTTCGATAACATTTTGCCAGAAAAGAGACTCCAACTTATTTTTACCCTTGATTAAACTTTTTTTGTAGGTCTTTTTAATGCCTATTTACCAATAAATAAATATTCGTATTTTTTTCTTATTACGCCCCGACGAGAGACTAGCCCAATATCGTAAACCTATACATAATTATTGATATAACTCTGCATAATATCCAAGTGCACTATTATTACTCATTTATAATCGCATCTAAATCACGCATCGTTATTCCCCTAGCAATGTAAACAAACCATTCATGCGAGATGCGTAATTAAAAAGATATTGATTACGTATATAATTATAACACCCGTGTCAAAGGTAATTGATGTACTTATGATATAACTGGGGAATGCCAAACTGATAAGTGAATCGCTTGCCACGTTTAGATCCAGGAAGTATGTTTCTAATGTTTATTAGATGATTTGTAGGTACTTATAAGTTGGTAGTATTTTTGAATGGAATTATAGTTTAGTGCTTAACTACAATACACGTGATCTTATATGACAATGTTGCTATGTAGACGATGTAAGCTTAAGCTAAAAACGAGATTTTATAGTTGACAGAATAACCCGATAAATTTTGGCGAAGGATTGCCAAATTGAGGGTATTAGTATCCCAAGCAAGTACTAAAAAAGGCTGGGCCTTTTCTATATGGTAGACCATCATGCTATCATTTTAATCCGTGTCGCGTTTCGCGCTATTTTTAAATCGCAGGTAAGATCTGCCTACAGATCTTTTTACATGTGCAATCTCCCCGAAGAGTAAATGTCGTGGTAAACGTGAACTTCACGTCGTGAAGGATTCATGCGGTGTACTTTTGTATAGAGTTATTAATGTCATTAACGACAAAAAATTAATGAGACGCTTGACCTTGAGAGACAAGATAATCAATTCATACAACCGCATAGATTTTTCAAAATTTTCATCAATAACCTTGATTCGTTATCGTAGAACACAACTGTTCACATCTATATAATTATGCTTCCAAATGAGCAACTAATTTTTTTGCACACGCTTTTATAAAAGTTTTTACAAAAGCCGAGGCGGGCTTCATTCGGACAGCAAGCTGGGCATTGCTCTATACGGTTTATACTCTTAGAGCAAAGATATCGTTGGGCTCATTGGAATGGTCACAATAAACAAGTTATTTTTTTAATTGTATTTACCTTGTTCGATTTATAGATGCTTCATATACGTAGAATATAAGCACCCTAAGGTTGCTCGCTTATATTCACACTTAATCCAATGTTGAAATTGTTATTGGAAGAAACAGGATTTCGTGACCTTGATATTCGGTGGACCTACATACGGGTTTCGACTTTCACATAGATATATCTTGGCAAATTGTTATACGTAGTTATTGAAAGAACGTCTACTTTATTTCTTTCAAAGGTTAGGTTTAAACTTATGTTATAACAAACACGGTGCAACCTAGGTAGTAGGTACCTACATGTTTTTGAAGTGAAAACTTCTTTAGCCACATTGAGCGATTTTTGGTGGGGGAAAAACTTATGGGTTCGTGTGACATTCGCGTCACCGATGACCTCGACATGCTCGTGACGTATTACACTTGCGTCAGTCTAGCGACGCGTAGTATATCGGCCTGTGTTGCATATATTATACACTAATACAGTCTATATTACTCGAATGTATCATATTCGTGTTTGACTTTTTGGATTGGTAAAATCTTGTGATTGCGCGTCACCGACATGCTCTACAATAATTCAGACTATAAATGATTTATAAATTCAAAATTGCTGCGTTATTATTTATATAATAAAGGTACAATGGAATATTATTTACGTTGTAGTATATTTTATTCATACCCTTTTTTCACTATGTACATACATAAAGTAGGTAGCTATTTATTGTGACTATGACCACCGCCGTAAAAGGATTTCTCAAAGGTCCTATTTGCGCGCGCCGCGTCCCGCCGCTAAGTGATATCGACCCTTTCCGCTACAAAGGGCGTAAGTCCAAATTACGTAGTCAAGTCCAAGTCCCAAGTCCGGTGAAGCTGTAAAAGCCGCAGCGGCTTTAGGGCCCCGAAGGCTAACAGTGTAGGCAGATCTAAAAAAAAATTACGTAGTTTTGGCAATGAGCAAAAATCTAAAAAATAAAAAATAATTTGCATAACTCTTTTGGGTTTATACTTACCTAGGTATATATTACACAACTGTGTTCCAGAAGGAAAGTTCTTAGGTATATTTTAGCAGTTCTTTGCTTACTTTTGTTACAGTTAGATACGTACGAGAATTATTTAAAACATTAGCATGGAGTTACACCCCTGAAAACCTTAAGAGAGTATAAAAATCCTCTTTAAAATATTTTTAAAATCCTAAATTAGAGGGACTCGAAGATCTATCGATCACTCATACAATGCGTACAAGTCTATTCGTCACATCGCTATAGGTACCAATTCGACGACGATCAAAGTCACGAAAATCTGCACTTGTATTAACCATGTTTAGAGGTGTATCGCTTACACATGTATAATAATATATTTCTATAACATTCTCTCGCAGGCTAAATCCTATAGATGTATGTGTTTGTCTCAACGGTACAAAAGAAGTTTTCCCTTGAAAATGTATTTAGAACCCATATTTAAATAACCTGGTAAGAAACGTTCGTAGTAAAATCTGGTTAAGCACATATAAGGGTAATTTTTGGTAAATTTCAGGATTGCCACTGGAATTCCCTGAAGGAAACTGCAAAGATATTCAAGTTTTTTCATGAGTATCTTCCATTACACATGATAACGCGATAGATAGTCTTTCGATAGATCTGAAGATAATCTTCCGCCAAGAGAGTGATCCAACAGATACATTTGAAAGGCAGTTCTCCCACTAGGCTTAGCGTGTGTATTAAATCACTATGCCGCGGCCAAACCAAAATATAGGTGTTGCGGACAGCGAGCGGGGCGAGCGAATAACGATAGTCTAATAGTATAGAATGAACAAATAAATGAAATAATACGTGTTAGGAATAAGGTTTATAAATACGTGTTAGGAATAGATATAATAATATGAACTGAATATGTGTGAATATGTGTATTTTAAAACGATTAGAATAAGAATATAGCTAGTTGTAAGTTTAAATGTATAAATTTCACTAGTTGTAAGGATGAACCATGCCAGACTCGGAACATCTGGCATGGTGACTCATGGTACTGCCGAGAGCGCGCACACAGGGCGTGCGCGCTCATTGGCTGAGCGACGCCCCGCACGGAATCCATCGCACTACCGGTTGCGAGGCAAAGGGCGAGGTTAAATATAGCGGAGAGGGCGGCAGTACTGCTTCGCACATATGTCAAAATTGAACATACACAAATTCCAAGTCCTTCAAACTCGAGTACTACGTAAAATCAATAACGCCCCCTGGTTCGTTCGTCAGGTAGACCTTCATAGAGATATGAAACTCCCCTCGATCGAGTCTTACATCAAATACCTCTCACGATCTTACTTTGACACCGCGTCAAATCACGCGAATCCCTTGATCCAAGCCGCCGCGAATTACGTTCCAGTCCCAAACGCCACCCGCTTACAGCGTCGACCGCGTAACATCTTTACCGATCCCGATGACGAAATCGAGAAACAAATCGCATATTACTCAACCGTCTCTCTAAACAGAGCGTGTTTTCGCCCACGCCCGCGTAACCACCGTTCCCTCCGCAGGGGACGGGCGGCTAATTTCGCTCCCGCACACCCACCGCCGCGACCTCCCTCTCCCGCGGCAACTCAAGCCTAGGTCCGTTCCTCGGGGTGAAACCCTTGAGTCTGGCAGCCGCCCGCGCGATACAAGTGACACTTTACGTGCAACACTTAGCTACCCGCATACAAGCATCACGTACACACATACGTACATACGTACACACCTCACAGGTACATAGGTTCTGTAAGGAACCTTTTTTTTTTCTTTTTTTGCACTAGTTAGTGTAGAACATATTTCAGATTACTAAATACACGTACACATGTTCCTTCCTTCCTCCCAGGAGGAAGGAACATGTATATCTGTATATGTTAGTTTAGCTCGATTTTACGGATAGGGTATTATACAGATCGCGACTTCATTGCAATCGCGGCAACAGCCCAAGCCGAGGTCCGGCCACTTTGGCACCCTTGCGCGCTGGTTGCCCACGCTTACGCGGCTGAGTGCCTTAAGCGCTCGCCCCCAAGCCCGGTAAAGTTGTAAAAGCCGCAGCGGCTCTGTTTTCGGATAGGGCCCCTAAGGCTAACAGCAAGGTCAGACAAAAAAAAAAAAAAAAAAAAAAGGCAGTACTGCGATCAGTTCGAGAAACACTACAACAACAGCAAGCAGCGAATCTGCGATCAGTTCGAGAAACACCACAACACCAGCAACAGCAAGCAGCGAATCTACAAGCAAACTACAGTCAAGAACGTTATTAAGAAACCACATTGTTACTACGAACTACTGTAACTTTGTAAGAAACAAGAATAAAACAAGCGCTATTAATTTAGCACACATTTAAATATTGTGGACGTCTTTTATTCACAATAATAGGTATAAAATGAGTAACAAATTACCTACACTTTTATACGTTTTATTTGCATAGCATTATACAAAACTTTACCTTGTTAATTAGATATCAGTTTAAGATGAATACCAGTGCATATTATGTTATTAACATGTTAAAATATTTATTTAAAACAGAATACATGAATCGAGCTTTCATGCTTTAAAAGAATGTATCGGTAAATAGAAGCTTGTTTTTTAAAAAGATCTTTTTAGAAAATTTGTAAATACGACTCGAGTATTACGAGAGATTATGTAATACTAATGAAATGACCTATGACCAATCATTTTGAAATATTTACCTAACAAGGATGGATTCTAGCTATATCTATACAATTATATAATGTGTATGTTTATAATGTCAAAAACAAACAGCTTTTTACTAATAGCATATGAAAGTAAATACGTAAATATAACAAAATAGTAGATTACACAACAAGTAAATAAAGAGGGAATTTAATTCGGGGAACTTAGATACAGATAGAAGATATAGGAGTCGGAAAACAACGTACTTCCGAACTACTTTATACGCGTGGGCTGGCGTAATGCTAAATATACGTAATTAATATAATGTTCTACAAAAATATTGGTCCTTAGTTCCTTAGTATGGCTATAAAAAAAAGTCCGTGATAGCATATGCCTATCTCATAATAAGCCTTAATAAGATAAAAACATTTGTTGATGACTAAAAGTGATATTTTATGAGCATTATTTTTAGACATGGCATACTATACCTTACGAACAAAAGTTACTTCATCATAAAAAGTAAACTTCTAACCAAATTAAAAAAGGAGGAGGTTCTTAATTCGAATGTATGTTTTTTTTATGGATATTCAGCCATAGCTTCTTTGTTTATGAACCAATTTGGTTGATTCCTTTTTCGTTAGAAAGGAGTTACCTCAAGGGTGGCGGCCCCATTTTAATTTAATTCGCGCTGGACCTTCAACTTAGAAGATATACCAGAAAACTCCTCAAGGATATTGAAGTTGGTTGTCTTTTTTGTTAAAAAATGTCTTGTATGAAGTTAAATTTTGCCCTTTACAGCATGTTATATTTGGACATATAGTCTAGGATATAATTTAAAATTAATATAATTTGTACAACTTACGGGAAGTGAGAACAATTTATGATAGGTTATACGAGGGAAAATTAACACGGGTGGAACCGTGGGGCACAGCTAGTTTTATTTATCTAGATGAAAACTCAATTTTTGCACTCTGTGTAACCAATAATTAGGTATAGTAAACACGTTAATAACATCTGCATTGGTATTCTTCTTAAACCGATACCTACCTAATTAGCTTACTTATATAATTACCAGGCTGAACAAAATGTTTAGGTAATGTTCGGTAATCGGACGACAAGAGACACGGCGAAGCGTCACGTCATCGATTTATAATGGTAGATATTCCACCTGTGCGCACAAAGTGTTTTGCTAGCACATTTATCATGCGCACCGCTAAAGAATGGAACACTTTGCCGGATTTTGTATTTCCCGATAATTACTACCTGGATAGTTATCTTCAAGTCTCGAGGGACTTGCGAGTCAAGTCTTCTAGGAAAGCGTGCTCCATCGTAGACCAAATCATCACTTACGATTAGGCGAGGTAGTGGTCAAAAGCAAGCCTACTCATAGTAAAAAAGAAAATACCTAAGGGTGGGGTAGTTTAATTATGTGGCGTATAAAATACATTTTACATCTATCACTTGATTTGGCACGACATGGTCATTCTATGTTTTTATAGGTGTAACCCGTTTAGGGTTATGATTGCAATCTCACCTGATGTTAAGTGACGATATGGCCCAAGATGATAAAACGCTAAGGGTTAAAACTCAGCTGTCAAGTGCAGCTGCCGGAACACACTGCAGCTAAAACTGCTTGGCGACCGATTTTTAATATGGGTGTGGTTCAACCCAGGCTGACATAGAAAATGCCCTACCACAAGGCCATGTGCAATGACCGTACACGCTACCAATGAGTCATTATTGCTTCAACTTACACTATTTATTCATTACTAGCTGTGCCCCACGGTTTCACCCGTGCTAATTTTATCCGAAAAATATCGCGCTGCCAACGCACCCGTGTAGTCTATCATAATTGTTCTTCTCGCAAGTACAAATCATTTTAATATTTAATTATCTCCTAAACTATGAGTCCAAATAGCATACTCTAAAGAGCAAAATTTAAAACTACATAAAGTTATATTTGATAAAGTAACTTTTGTTTTTAAGGATTAATATGTCATGTCTAAAAATAATGCTTATAAATAACTTTTTAATTTTCAACAAATCTTGGTCACAAGATACCTTATTGTGACTTATGTATAGGTAAGCGATAGGCATATGCTATCGCTGACTTTTTTTTAAATATACTAAGGACCAATATTTTTGTAGAATGTTGTATTTACGTATCATTAAGGATTACGCCAGCGCACGCGGATAAAGCAGTTCGGCCTTAACTTCCGACATACGTGACAAAAATTAATATTTAAGGCAATATGAGAGATGTGGCCGAACATTAGGTAGCCTATACTACTCCTTGTGGTGCTGGCTATCATATACTAAAAGAATTTTTCGAATCCGACTGGTATTTCTAGAGATTAGCGTGTTGAAACAAAAAAACAAAAAACTCTTCCGCTAATAGATTATTACACGCATGCCTTCCCTGGGGAATAAATTATTGGACATTTACAGGCAAGGATTACATTTACAGGATTTACAGGCAATGTAGCAAGGATTTTGTTCAGGTGGTGGCAGACAAGTAACAGAAAACTAATATTGGTAAAGAATGTTTTTAGCAATAAGTCCTCCAATTGTATTTTTGTGTAATAAAGATTTAAATTAATATCAAGCACTGTCCGGTATGCATACCTATCTAACTCGCTGCAGCATTACCTTCTCTAGAAATATTTGAAAGTATTCCAATTGTTCTATAATAATAGCAACGCATAGTTTTCTAACCAGTTTCATTATGAAAAGCTCTTTTTAATCTGGCTTAGCCCCACGGTTTCACCTGTATAAAATTAATTCAACCAACTCTCCACCGCGCCACCGCCCGCGCCTTGTCAACGCAGCCATGTAGACTGAGGTTGTTCTCACTTTTTGTACTTACCATTGCTTGACATATGGTTACTGCTTCGCTCTTGAAAGCCGCAGCGGAAGTTACAAAAAAAATGTTGAAATCTGGTGTTTCTAAACTTCCAGAGGTTATCTCTTGAGCTTTATATCATTACTTAAGACATTATTTAAATAGGTATATCTTTTTTTCATTACTCCTAAAAAAAATTTATTTGTTTTTGTAATATAATCTGATCACTTACATTGTATTTAAATCATTGTTATCTGGTTGGGAGTTACTGTTAATAACAACTAACATATCAATTGCATACTAGTAAAGAAAAAACAAGTATAATTGGCTTTTATTATTGTTGACATTACACTTCAATTCACTTATCAATTTTATGGACTAGGGTATTCACATATTTTAAAACAAGGTGAAAGTAATAAATAAAGAGGTGATATGTTCAAAACAATAATTTAATCGAAATATTGATCTCTCACAATGTTCTGTTTACTTCATTTACAATACATTTCTACTTGAACTAAAACAGCCTTGCGTTTGAGGAATGTTGTGATACATGATGAATATACACATCAGTCACTTTACTACACCCACCTGATTTTTATAAATAAAGTTTATCTAATCTAGTACCTTTTACAATGGGAAAAAAATAAAAATATTGTGTGAAAATTTCTCTCTTACATCTACTTTCATTATGAAATACTAACAATATTTAGGGAACAATTTACAGTGATTTATGATTTGAGAAAACAATCTCATCATCAAAAATGATAATAATTGAACTAAGACCGATTTATTAATGTAACTTAATGAGTAATAATTGTAAGAAATGTGAAAACACACTGAAGTATACTTAAAGTTCATCATGTGATGAGTGTTCCTCTAATGAACTGGCTTCATTACAAGCAGCTGGAGTACTAAGCTCTATTTTATATTCACAGCGGAAAGGTTCTGTAACTGATAATAGTTTTGTCTCCAAACCACAATTTACATTGACAGTAGTTATGCGGCTAGGCCCATTCCAGCAAGCCACTCCATTAGTATATTTCATAAGTGAGTATTTATTATGGTCGTCACCAGCCCATTCTCCCCAATTTCCCAGTCCTATCTCATGACCTCCATTCTTTGATTTCTGTGTAACCTTTTGGAACATACAGAGTTTGTAAACATATTCTTTGTCTTCATACTCTAGACATTGTCCGTCCATAGTGGCATATTCTTGTTGCAAACCATAATCTTTCTCAAGATTTTCTTTTATAATCCTAATATTTGCCTCTATTTCTCTAACAGTTCGTTCTGCATCTGTATGTTGGCGACGGGCTTCTGATGCTTCGTTAACTAATTTTTGTGTTTCCTCATCATAAGAGGTTGAATGTTCTTCTTCCAGTTCTTGCTCATCTTGGTCATCCTCGGGTTGATCTACATCACTAGCATCCTCTTGACCTTCATATTCTGTATCCAAGTCAGCATGATTTTCATTTGGCTCGCCTTCTGAATGCTCTTTTTCCATTTGACTTTCAGCTGGTTTGAACATACCTTGCTCCATCATTAGTAAAGGCTTAAGTAAAGGCCAAGTTGTTGACACAAATTCCTCCAAATTTAATTTCTCTTTCCCACTAAAGAAGAAGTTGACTTCTTCGTCATCAACCTCACCATCTTTATTTCTATCAAAGACATTAGCAACTTTTATCTCATCTATTGTTAATTCACCATCACCATTGGAATCAAACCTCTCAAAGTGTTCCCTTGATTCCTTCAAAGTATTTTCTTTTTCCTCTTCAAGCTTTTTCTGCCGTAGTTGTTCATCAGCTTCTCTGTATACTTTAAGAGCTTCATTCTCTTTGGCTTCTAGATTATTTTTTAGTAATTCTTTTTCAGCCTTTATTTTCTCTGCCTCCGCTTTGTCCTTCTCTAGCTGTGAGAGTTGTTCTGCCATTTCGTTTCTCTTCATATTACCTTTTTCTATCAGTTCTAATCTCAAGTGACCACCTGCTTTGTGCAATTCCGCTAGCCTCTGAGCTTCTGCTTTAGCTTCTTTGCCAAGTTCTTCACATGTATTTTTGCAGGTTTCCGGTTTAGCGTACTCATCTGTTCCATCGCAACAGTCGCAAACACCGTCATTGACTCTCGAACTTGGAATGTTCTGCGGTCGATGACCGGCATTTGTGCAATGGAATATACCGTTTAAACAAGCCGATGTTCCAGGTTCGTCGCTACCATCGAAGCAATCACAGTAATCATCGTTTACATAACCGAATGGTACTGTTACAGTTCCGTCGAAACAAGTAAAATCTTTTGTCGGCGAATATAACGAAGCTTTAGATAATGATACTCCTCGAGGTCTTGGTACATCTGACTGAACGAATAATATGAAGGAACATATTAACACAAGAAATGAGTATAACTGATTGATCCATATAAAATAGACCATGGTTTTTAGATTATTATTGTGAAAATAAACACCGGTCACAAGAAAAATAGCGTTTACGACTGAGAACGTGTAGAAAATTGACAGCGCTGACGTTATCCAATCCAATCGGATAACCGACCTAGGTTTGTAGAAAAAATATCGATATTTTTGGCAATATCTTTTTAATTGATATATCGATACAAAATACCCAATTTCGAAAATTGTATCAAAAAGGATATATGTTTTTAATTTATGTAACTAAAGTCGCTAGAATACAAAACCGTAAAAAGTAGGAACGATCGGAAAAAACTATATTGTCTATGTCTATTGACTAGGTACTAGGTAGTATGTTTTCTTCGAGTTGCGTGTATGTATGTGTACGGCAGTCATCCGTCACTTCCATTCGTGAGTTCTTTCGAAGGTAATTTGTGTTAAAAATCCCTTCTGATGTTGTTTTGTCTGTGTATGTTTATTTTTTGTATAGGTGGTGTTTCTAATAACAAATTAAAAAAACTCAATTAAAGATTCCCTACTCAAATCATCGGCCAAATTTACCACAGAACGTGTTTCTTTAATCACTTGACATTGGCGGAATCAATCGCGTTCCCACAACGACACAAAAAGAATAATAAAAAAAAAAATTGTTATGATATGTATTGCGTTGGCAATCACGAGGGATCACGGTGCCTAAACAACCACAGTCAATCTTTCGGATATATACGAGTTATTTTACCCCAGTTCTATCGAATCCGGCATTTCCTCTTCCGCTTCCTCTGTATTTTCAGAGAGAGAATGGTTTCTGAAGTTAATCTGACGGTTCCTAATAATAGGAGCCAGCTGACAGCGGAGCATGTAAAAAGCACAATCTTTCTACTTTCACTACCGGACAAATACTGGTTTGCCTGATATATAGGTTTTAAAAATATTAGTTAGAAGATAGCTTTTTAGTCTTTGATATTTTTGTAATTTTACATAAAAAAGGAATGCTGATAAAAATTCCTCCGTTTGAATTGAGATTTTTGTACATTAAAATAATGTACATTTTCTATAAAAATTGCTATTGATATTATTGAACTAGGTTGAACTACCTAAATACATTATTATTTTAATACGGCATTTTTTTTTGAAAATATGGCCGATATATTGAAATATCGATCCTTTTTCCTTGATATATCGACTTCGATATTGATATATATATCTAAATAATCGATACATAGATATATCGATATATTTTTCATTTCCGACATCCCTAATCCGACTAATGATACAGCAAGATTCTCATAAAAAACAACGATGTTTTATAAAAATCTTTTTCATAGATGTTTTGCTTGTGATGAAGAATTGCAGTTTAAAGGAATAATAGTACCCTTTATTTCGAGTTTGGCAAATTCAGCAAAGGAATATTCAGTTTACTACTACTTCAGGATGAGATTACAATAGATGAAATTAATTCAGTTACCTAGGTTCATCGTGGATTATAATGGCAGAGAAGTTATATCATAGAGTAAGTAGGTACTTAAATTATGTAGAGAAAGACACGAAAAAAGAGTCACCCCAGTGAATGAGTGAATAACGGAATAGCTTAAATTTAAACAGTGAGAACATAATTCTGTGGCAGGTAATTAGGCAGATTATGAAAGTATTAAAAAGTATGAAATCTGGTAAAGCTGTGGGGTATGACAGGGTGTCTGTCGAAATGCTGAAGGCTGGACAGGGTGTGGTAGCAAGTCAGTTGTACCACCTTTTCAACTTGTGTTGGAGAAACGGTCGGATACCGGGAGACTGGCGCAAGGCTGTGATCGTGCCGTTATACAAAGGAAAAGGGTCACAACAAGTCTGTAAAAATTACCGCGGAATTAGCCTTCTCAGTGTTGTCGGCAAACTTTATGCTAAGGTAATAATTGAAAGAGTTATGTTAGAAACAGATGATAGAATATGGGATGAACAAGCGGGATTTAAAAAGAGTATGGGATGTACGGATCAGGTCTTTTTCTTAAGGTGCATAATTGAAAGATATTTGGCAACAAACCAAAAAGTTTTTTGTGCATTCTTGGATTTAGAAAAGGCCTATGACAAAGTGATGAGGAATGAGTTGTGGTCAGCATTGTCTAGGCATAGCGTTGGCGGGGATCTGATACAAGCATTGAAATCTCTCTATGAGGATTCCAGTGCCTGTGTTAGAATAAATGGAGCATACACTGAATGGTTTGATATCCAAAAGAGTATAAGACATGGATGATTAGCGTCTCCATGGCTGTTCAACCTATTTATGGATAATTGTCTAACCAATTTGAAATTTGAAGTGATTGTAGACTGAGAATGAAGGAGTTACTTGTAAAATGTCTTTTTTACGCTGATGATTAAGTTCTACTTGCATCGTCGGCTAAGAATTTGCAAGCGATGGTGACTATTATGAATGAGGCTTTGGAAAGAAAGGGAATGAAGGTAAATTGCAAAGAAGACGAAAATTTTGGTGTTTGAAAAGGAAGAAAGCATGACAGAAATATGTGTCTGGATTGATGAGGATGAACTGGAGCAAGTAAGTGAGTTTGTATACTTGGGATCGATGTTTACCAGGGATGGAAAGTGTGAGAGTGATATAGGAAGGAGAGTAAATGCCGGTAATATGGTGAACGGGGCGTTACGCTCCCTTATGAGCACCCAGAGGATTTCTATGAAAGCTCGTTTGGCTGTGCATAGAGGAGTGTTGGTTCCAACACTCATGTACGGAAGTGAAAGCTGGGTGTGGCAAAAAATCATGAAAGTAAAATAAATTCAGTAGAAATGAGAGCACTAAGAGGTATGTTAGGAGTGAAATTGAGTGACAGGATAAGAAATAGTGTGATAAGAGAGCTTTGTGGTGTGAAAGAAGATATAGTCACACGGATGTAGAAAGGGATGCTTAGATGGTTTGGGCATGTTGTTTATGATGTGATTGTGAAAGGAATCGTTGGAAGAGGTAGGCCTAGGCGAACATTTATCGATCAAATCGGAGACGTTCTGAAAAAAGGTAAGGTCAAGAGTACTCTAAACCGACGAGCATGCATGGAAAGATTAGTGAATGTCGAAGAAGCGAAAGAGATATGCCAGGATCGTAGCAGGTGGAAGGATGTGGTCTCTGCCTACCCCGTTGGGAAATAGGCGTGATTTATGTATGTATGTATGTAATTAGGCAGGACTGTACTAATTTTTTTTTTTTCATAAAAGCATAGTAAAATTGGATATTAGAAATCCTCAAAATCATAAAAGTTATTTATGAGTCCCGAACTTCCTGATGATCCTAGTACATTGATTGTATCGTATTTAATTAAGGATCATAATTCACTATGAAATTAGCTTAAGGTGTAAGGGGTGTCCCGGGTATCGAATTACATCTCTAGAACTGAGACGTACAAGCCAACCTCGCCTCTCGGTGGGGCGTGGTGTACTCTACTGAGTAACGGACAAGGAAATGGCGATAGCGGAGTGGTAGGGTTATTTTGTACAACTGCCTGCATGTGGTGAAAAGATCGTCATAGTGACTCACTTTTGCGTGTTGTGTTTCGGGATTCGTGTAATTGCCATGCTACTAAAAAAAATGTTTGAATATCATACAACTCCAGTCAGATGTTCCGTAAAGTATTTTTTTGCTTCTCTTCTTACAGAAGAAACTCTATTGCTAAGTCCTGTCCGTCCTACTTTTATTAATTTATCCTATAAAGGTTTAGCGTTATGGCCACAATCTCACTTGACGTTATGTAACGATGTGGCCCAAGAGGTGCTTAGCGGCAGGTTTTCAACTTGAGGATGATAGCTATTCAGGCGGGCATTGGAAAATACTCTCCACTCAGTGTTGCCACCTCAGAAAGTGATCTAGTAGCTAAATCGCTCCGAGAATATTGCTAGTGAGTTGCTAGATTTTAAGAAATCAAAAACCTGCAAATGTAGCCAAAAGTGGCTAACCATAGGAAGTAACTGGAAATAACAACAAGAATTACTTTTTTGTATTCTTACTACATTATATAAAAACTTAAATAATCAAATATAGCTATCAATATCAAAGATTCGAGTTGGTGAGGTACTCGAGAAACTGTGAAATTATAAACTTTATCAAATTGTGTAATTCAAAAGTATTCAATTACAACACAACAAAATTACGGTAGTCGTAGTAGTACTTGCTCGACCGTCGTATGTTTTAGACATTGGCGGGGACGAGGTAGCACGCCACTACACTACATTATACATTAAATTAAACAGTACGTTATCTCAGCAGTGTTCTTGAAATAATTATCTTCAGCCACTTCCCTCTGGTTGTGTTTCTTGGGTTGCATATTGACGTATGGATAATGGTATATTCAAATGTCATGATTATCTGTTCACCAAAATATATTACCGCAAAATTTGTTACTCTGTTTATAAATTAAGTTTAAAAAGAGATTGTGAGTTAATAAGAAGGGAATGTACATTAAAAATAAATTATTACTTTTTGCGTAAAGTTTAATAAATCAAAAACAATTCTAGATTCTAGAAAGTAGGTTATACTGTTAGAATATTTAATTATGAAGGTTTTTATTTTGTCTCTGCTGATTGTCATAGTAACGAATGATGTTAAATAAATATGTCGCAAGGAAAAGATGTAATTGTTTTCTGTTAGAATTTAATTATTCATAACAAATACCATTTTACGTCATCCATACTTTATAATATAATAAAGCGCAAGAGTTTTTTGTTTGTTTGTTTAAACAAGCTAATATCTGGAACTACCTGTTGGAATTAATTTTTTTTTAAAGGTAGTCATATTCATTAGCAATAGTGAATCTAACAGGCTATCTAGCATTAAGATTCACTTGTCAGTCTTAAAAATTGATTTTTGTTAAGTAAGTCAAAAGACAAAGTGCTCCCGAACTGCTTTATCCATGTGCGCTGGCATAATGGTTAGTGGTACGTAAATTTATTGTTATTGTTGGGTATGCGTCACTTCCCCTCTGCGTGAGGGAGGAGGGGGGGCGTGACGTTTCCCCGGTTTGGACGGGCGTTTTGTTGCGCCGGATGCCCGTCTCGTAGACGTCATACGGATGCCAGTGGGACGCGATGTTAGTGAGGGGGTCCGGGGGGTGCAATAATGCACGACCGCTTAAGGTGCCGGGTCTTCAATAATAGTCGAACTCTTCAATGTACTGCTCGCAGGACGACCAAATCTTTTTTCTTGTAGTTACTCGTAGTTACTTGTACTCGATAATTTGCGCTGTGCCCCATACGGCACCTCTTCGAGCATAAGTAGTTCGGAGAGTGACCGTAAGGAGAGCCCCGCTTAAATTCGTATTTTAATTTTAGTTTTTACTTTGGTCACCCTGTTAATCGCTCTATATTTCTTTCTTTATATACATTGTGTATACATGTTATACATCAAAATATTCCTTGTCGTATTACCTATCCATTAAACATTCACATATTATAAACATTAAGTACTTATTCCGTACATAAGCCAAAAACTATGCAATTTACGGGCGGCATCACCGCTTTCTGTTCGTAAAGTTTTGACTTATTGACTTATTCTATGCATTTATACAACTTAATACATAACATGCAACTTATAATGTAGCGTAGTCGCTAACATTTCTCTATAATATTATCCATATCAATCTATTTTATCATAACACATAGTACATAACACATAAACACAATAATATGACATAATAACCTAACACAAGACATGAAAATAACAGTTCTGTCGCCAACAGTTATACAAAAATTTGGTCCTTAGTATAACTGAAAAAAAGGCCGTGATATCATATTATGATAATCTCTCAAACATAAGCCACAATCAGGCATTTTGTGACAATAAGTTATTGAAAATTAAAGAGTGATTTATGTGCATTATTATTAGTTAAAAGATATAAAACCTTACGAACAAAAGTTTCTTCATCATTAAGACAATTTCATGAAGTTAATTTTTTATACTCTTTGCCAACACTATGGTTTACTGAAATAATATAACATAACAACACATTATAACAAATTTTTGACCAACTATATACTACAACATTTTTTAAAGGCACAGTGGTTTCAGTTTGTACCACAATTGCTTTTGGATACGTGAGGCATACTATTCACTTTATTAAAAAAAATTATATAATATAATAATTCATATATCTGTGACCAAAAAGTCTTGTAAATCAAAAGTCAACATAAATATACGAAAAAAGTTAATAACTGGATAATCATGAAAAATTGCAGAGCATAATATGATATGGGGGTGATTCGGGTAGCCCTAAGGGTGATCTACCTCTAGAATTCTGCTTATCACTACTTCTTGGGTTACTTTGTATTTATTGTATTATTGTTATTGTTATTATATTAGAAATAGTATGATCACAACAACTCAAGCCACACCAACCACGATAACATCTTGGTTTGATACCACATAGCCTGCTCATTTGGAATATTCTCTGTTACTACATACCTTATTATATAAAAAACCCTAATTTCCGCTGATTCTTTTTTCACCCAGTAAATAAGTGCTTCTATATATATTTTCTTCCTATATTTCCCTCGGAGCTTTTAAAACCGCCCTTTCATAGCGTTCTTTTTAAATGGATTAAAAACAAGATAAAACTACAGTACTAATATAATTGTACTTTAATAGAAATTCTAATTTAGAAGTGCTCTTCAAAAACAATTATTTTTCAATAAATAGTTTAGAAAGTGACCAAGTGTTTGAAAACAACCTTTTTTAAAGCACAAATGTGCAAACAATAAATACAACTTTTGTATCTGTTTCTGTAGCTATGATATCTTACCATCCTTCCCGTAGGTTCAAATAATATAATGTACAAACGTAATATGACTACTTGACGTCTTATACTGTATTACAAAAATGATAGATAAATTTCTTCTATCAACCATAGGTTGTTCAAACCTTAAAGCATTGTATATATCGCACGTATAATGAGTACAAAAATGCCCGCTGCATAATAGAAAAAGAATCGAAAATTATAAACAAATTTTGTGAATGTAGTACGACTGATTACCGATACGAGTACTTTTCACCAATACCTACTCGGTACTCGGTTACAAAGTATCGATGCCAAAAGGACTTGGTATCAAAAGAAAAGTATAGAGTATGTACTCGAATTTACTCGTATCGATTCATCCCTAGTCATAGATGACAGAACACTAGGATTCAGTTATTATTGGAAGTATCGATACCTACTCGAAGCAAAGTATTGAATCATAAGTATAATTATCGAACCTAAAGTATCGAACCTACTTGGTATTGAATAATATGCTTATGAGATTAGAAGTGACAAAAAACATCTTTTAATAATGATTAATTTAATGGGCACATGCACAGTTCTGTTACAAAATGTAGTAATCCATGTATCGAAAATCACTTTTAAACAAAAGATTCCACGAAATATATAGATAAACTGTGTTGAAGAACGTCATTACTCGGAGGAAAATTTCAAAAACATATTAGGTCACTTTAAACAAGATTAAGTTCTTCTATTTTTGACTATTTACCTATAACAGAGCCAAAAATATAAGCATTGAAAAAAAATCTTGTTATTATTCATATACAAAAACAATTAACAACATAATATTCATTACTATTTATTCATCTAATATCTTTATTAATAAATCTGTGATGAATTTTATCTGCATAGCCCTACAACTAACTTTTTTTCTACTCAGGGTTCACAACCTAAAGCATAGTAATTATCGTGCTGTCAACTTTGAAATTATCGTGTTTCCCTGTATTGGACCAAAACTATCGCACTTCACCAACTTCTGCTCCAGAGGACTTATGAATTCTTATATTGTTAAAATTATCGCATTTTCTTATAATTTGCTATCCTACGAGGGCATGCAATTGTCGTAAATGTACGATACGTGTGTACGGTTGTCCTTGCTTCTGCTAATGCCATCTCTGATATTTTAATTCAAACTTCACATACTCGTTTTTGAAAATATTTACTGTTTTTTCTGTGGTAGCCCGACAAATTGACTGTACTGTCTCTGTTGGGTGATGTACTTTCTCTCTTTCTCTAAAAATTTCCTTTCTTTGAGCGTCCCTGGTTCAACGCTCGTAATTATTACAGGAACGAGTAATGTAATGCATTATTCCTACGCAATTTATAACAAATTATTGAAGGCACTATTATTCTACTGTCATCTATCCTCTAATATTCTTAATAATGGCAATAGTCGGCCGGCGTTACTGCAACGTGCGAATAAGCAAATATTATGTAGGTAACCTTTAGGACTTGTGGTGACTTATCACAATAATTAGTTCTTACTTCAGCCACATTCTATTTTGTTTATGATAGACTGGCTGACTTTCAGGTCTTGAAAAAGATAAAGAAGACATCTGTCACTGACTGATAAGAAGATATATTATTCTGTAATCGGTTACGAGCGACAAAATAAATACAGCAATAATTCAAACGCCGAGCTGCATTTTTAATTAATAGGATCGGCCAAACGATCATATAGACTTTTAGGTCTGAAAGAGAGAGATTTTCACGTTTCTCACACTCTACATTATCATGCGAATTAAGATTTTTCCGAATTTGCGATAGCAATCTCTGCCAATGTCATTCCCACAATTATTAAGATGAATCTAACGACTCCTCATATCATAAAAACCATCAAGCCGTTTAGGCTATAGATCGTGCCAAAGAAATAGACATACATATATACATACGCAGGAAAAACATAACCCTCCTTTTTCGCGGTTGAGTAAAAACAAATGTTACATTGCATGTGTTTCTATAATTTTATTGCTAATTTATATTTCATATCAGGTATGTACTATATAAATTATACGGTTGTAGTAATGTTATACTTTTGTTGTTTACTAAGCCGCTTAATAGCTCTGTTATCTATTGCTAAAGTTATTATACTTACGGATAGAAAATTAATACAACAGAGAAGAACAAGAATAAAGCAAATGTAACTCCAATAAAGCAATATTTTTTGTTTATCTGGTCAGAATACGCTTTTATATCAAATTGAAAAAAGTAGTAAATTGTTTGCATATGTAAGATGGTACTTTTATGGTTCTGAACACATATCCCCGCTATACTATACTATACCTATACTAAACTAAAAATAAATAAAAAATTAAGGAATAGGCAGGTTTAAGTTTTTTGGGGAAAAGTTGCTGAAATAGTATCATTTTGGGGAAATTTTGTGGCCGCCATGGGGAAATTTCGAAAATGCAATCTGGAGACCAGAGATAAATAACAATTCTGGAGACTCTGCTAGTGCTAACCAGAGATAAATAACAATTGTGCTAACCATAGACCAATAACCAGAGGGTGCTAACCAGAGATAAATAACAATTGTGCTAACCCTCTGGTTATTGGTCTATGGTGCTAACCTGGTGCTAACTGCCAGGATTTAGGGCGGAAATATGCCCATTGGGCCCTTTTCAGGACCCAACATTTAGTGCTATTTTTAGGGGCATAAATTGTATTCGTGGGTCATCAATTTGACTGACCAAAACAAATAAAAAAGGAAAACGTCCATGGTACTATCTTTTGTTATTTTTAAGGGTACTATACTATACCAGAGAAAAATGAGAATTAATACTAAACGAGTTGTTAGTCTGTGGTCAAAGTCAAGTTTTCAAGTTTCTGGTCAAGCTGACGCACGCCATCTTCCGATGGCACGGGACTCCTTATCACATTCAAAATTTCAAATATATTTTGATCAGTGTGGTTATGTATGTTAATTAATATATGAATTCGTATGTTAATTAAAATTGCCGATAAGATAGATATTAAATAGTGAATAAAACGGGAAACTCATTTAAACAATACCCTTGAAAGATACACAATACAGGGTTTTTTTGGGGCTTTTGAATATTGCATTTAGGGTTATTTAGGGCTACTTCATCTTAATCTTAGGAGTATTTTTTTAAGAGCTGGTAACCCTGCATAATGCTAGGACAGCTAGGCTAGGGCTACACAATGGGCTACACACAGGCAGTGTTGCCAATTTAGCTCTTTTAGAGCTAAATGCGGCTCTATTTATAATGAGTTAGCTCCAAAAAAACGTGTTTAGCTCCATAGCTCTTTTTCATAAAATTTTAGCTCTATTCCACACTATGAAAAAAAATCGTTATAATTTTTTTATAAATTTTTACGCGTTTATCCGAATCTTTTATGAAAATTGAACGCAACCTTTACTACCTAGCCTACGTCTATTGTCTATAAATTTATAGGAATTAAAGTAGCGATCCGTGGTCCGAAGTACCCCATTTCTTCATTAATGTATGTATGTATCCGGAGTGTATTTTGTGTTGATTTTTTTGGAGTAGCTATAACTTGAATCATTTAGTATTATTATAGACAGGTGTAACGTGCAAAATATCATCGAGTAAGTCATACACACAAAAATACCGAGAAGAATGGCTTTCTGAAACTGCTTTTCAAAATTGGTTCAAATTCAAGAGGAAAGGCAATGGGATAACATCGCCCTAGTGCCGTGGGAAAGAAAAATAACACAATAGCATTTTTATATGAAGTTTTAGGCCGGTTACAGTGCTAAACTGACCGTCACTGCATACGTCAGTCATGCTTCTCATTTGTATGAAAATTCATAAATCATTACAGTGCTGGACTGACTGTACGCACGCGCATATTGCTACGCATTGCTGTGTGTCGACCAACGCGCTATGGAAACAAATAAACACGTTCAGTGCTGCACCGACCGGTGGACCGACCACACGGATATGTGTATCATCGTCAAAAAAAGTCTTTCTACCGGTGATATAAGGTTGATGTTTTAAGTTGTCTTGTAATTTTGCTTAAAATTCATCAATACTTTTGATCGACATTCCGAATTAATAAAAAAAATTCTTCATCTTCGCGCAATAATCAATATAAAGTAGTGAATTCCTCTTGAAATGCTCTTTGGGTGGCGATTAGTTGTACGTGATATCTACGTCTTCTGTTCCTTACACGTTTACGAAGATAGGAAAGCACTGAAAGCTACAAACTGACGGCCGGTTAATGGGTACCGTTAGGACGGATCGTACGCACTGACGGTTGGTGAAACACTGTATCCGGCCTTACTATACAAAGATGTGGCTGACATGAATCCTTTCAAAGAATTGTGTTCTTTCGCTCTTTCAATGGTTTCTTTGCCCTGGTCTAACGCTAAAGTTGAAAGGGTATTTAGAAAGCTTAATATTATCAAGAACAAATCCCGAAACAAACTTCAAAATGATACCACCAATGCAATTCTGACTATTGGATCAGGATTACGACGAATCAAAAAATGTTGTCACAGCTACGAATTGCCGAAAGATGTATTTAAAAAAATAGGTACAATGGCAACTTACGAAAACTCAAGGGCGAATGAAGAAGAACCAACTACAAGTGGAATAGCATTTATAAATTTAATAAATGATTGTTCTGATGACGATAATTAATCATATTTTATCTGACATTTGCCAATTTATAAATATTGTGTTAGAGCTTAGAAATTCTTCGCATTATCTCTTAAGATTATTAGACATTATCGTATATGTTAAGATCTTTGATATTTGTTTATCTTATATGTCTGTATAAGCCATTAATTAAAATGTTATTTCCTTATTCTTTTTTAATTTAGCTCTTTTTTACTAAAATAATTAGCTCTTTTTTAGCTCCTTTTTCCTAACCTTCTAGCTTTATTTCTAAATACAGTGTTGGCAACACTGCTCACAGGGTTACTCACAGACTATTAGATGTACAAGTAGGGCTACTTACTACTATAATACTACTGGGTAACTGGATTTCAATTTTGCAGATTATTTATTTATGTTTTTGTAGTGGTGTGCTTAGGTCTTGCTTACTTAACCCATAGCTCTAAGTTAACCCACTGCTAATAAGTAACAAGCAATTTTTACTTAACCTCGTGAAATGGAGACTATTTTAGAACAACAACGAAGTTATCATGAAGAAAGGGAGCGAACAATGGATGGAATGGTCAAAGAAATTTTACACAAGAAAGCAGGGGTAAGTAAGTAATAAAGAATGTAATTAGAAACTCTTGGTTACCAGAAATTTGAAGATATGGATTTGTATTTTTTGTAAAGAAGTGCATACTAAATCCGTTGTTGTAATTGCCCGATTCGATTCGAATTAAAGGATGACATTGAACATCAACACCATCAGTAGTTTAATATTCGTAAGGGAATGTTTATTTTAAAATGAACTTTGATTTCAGCATCGTGAAACTATAAATGGTGATCATCGTTTGAAAAATTTACATGATGTAAGTCAAATTTATAACTTTGCTTGATTTCCCATGATGGGTGCAATAGCTTGAATTATTGTAAAGATCACTTAATTTTAATTTAAAAATTATATTTGAATTTCAGAGGTACATTGAAGCTACAATAAGACTAAAAGAGTTGTATGAAGATAAGGATAACTTACGTAAAGAAGAAATTGCATCTTTGTCTGGACCTAATGAGTTCCAAGAATTTTATGCTAGACTTAAACAAATAAAAGAGTTTCATAGAAAACATCCTAATGAAGTAAGATACATTATTTATATTTGTTTATTATATCATAAACATGTTAAAAATGCTTTAATTTTATTCTACAATGTATGACATTATTATAAACAAATTTTTACAACTTCTCAACAACATTATGCTCTAAATAGAGATGTGAGGGGTATAAATGCATAAATGCTACTGTCCAATTTTGTAAATAATTACCATTAACTGGAAAAAAAAGTTAGGATTAATATTATTTGCCCTGATTTCTCTCAACAGAAAATTTTATGAAATAGAGAGATATTATCATATATAATATATATTGGTAATGTATACTAAATGAAAGTTTAGTAAACGGGTTGATGGCTTCCCTGATGACAAGGGTTAGCATGATAAATGTTGCTATCAGAGTAATCTCTCTTTTTTTAAATCATATGTCATATTATAGAGAGAAATCTAAAGTCAAGCAGTTGACTAAAAAACTCACTAATATAAATTACTAGAATTTCTTTCAGAGTGTTATTTTCCATTTCTTTATTTTCTTGATGACAGTTCTAATTTGATAGTTGTAGTGTTGTGACCAAATAAGTAATGATATCGATCATATATATTTCATCGAGTCGAGTGACAGAGACGGTACATCAGATTTTGATTAAAATAAATAAATAACGATTACCTGTTACCTGTCCTTGTAATTATTTCATTTCATTGTCGAGTACCTACCTATACCTACTTATTTTACAACAGCTTCGAAAATTTTGAAGAAGTTGGCATTATCAATCAAGAATTAATACATGTAACATCTTGTAATGAAATATGATAATAATTAATAAATTTGTAAAAAATAATCTGGCAGTAGTTTAGTTTTTTACATTTTGTAAAAAAATATCGGGTCTGTTATCATGTTACGTTTATCGATATAGCTCCATCCCTATCATTTCTCCGACTCTGGTAGAACCTTGTACGTGTGTAAATGGCATATTTTTATAAAATAATGCATACATAATGCAAAAAAGACACTCGTTCAAGTTTTCACAGGAGCTGTCATCGAGAAAATAAAGAAATGGAAATGGTATAAAGATAATATTTTCATAATTTTTAAGCATTCTATTCAATATTTTTTTAGATCTGTGTTCCTATGTCAGTTGAGTTTGAAGAGATGGCAAATATTAGAGAAAATCCAGCAGAGGATTATACAAGTAAAGTAAAATACATGTTATTTTTCATTTTAAAATATTTTTATTTACCTCATAGTAAAAACATAAATTTTTGCTATTTAGAAGATCAAGGTTTTAATTTCCCAGAAGGTTATTGTTTTTCACACTTAATAATAGACTTAAGATTCACATGTCATATTTAAAAAGTAAAATGTGTTTGGTACTATAACATTAGTTATCATTTCTGCTATTAGTGGGCATAATTTCTAGTTTGAAGTGTATGTAACAGTTGGCACAGTCTCTGGTATTCTGCTTACCCTGAAAGAAAAATTGTGTGAAAATACTATATTAAATTGCTAGCTTGTACCTGCCTGACATCTTCTATGCTAGATTTCATTAGAATCTATCCAGCATAAACAAAGTGGCACAAATGACAAATTTGCGAATTTGAGTTTGATATTGAATATTCATATTAAAAACATTTAATTATAAGGTCAAAACTTTGTGAAAACCGCTATCTACAATATTCTGCAAAAACTAATTTTGGGTAACTTTTAAAATATAGTGTTTTAAACATCAAGTAACACTATAAAACTTGAAATAGTTTTATTTTGATTTTACAAATTTACACCATTAATTATTTTATGTTACAGTACCTGTTGAATTTACTGATGAAGAAGGCTATGGTAAATATTTAGATTTGCATGAATGTTATGAAAAGTTTATCAACCTAAAAGGTATTGAAGTAAGTATATGTTCTTAGTTTCAATGCACTACATACTTAATTATTAATTTGAACAACAATGAATATTGATGTTTATTATTAGCTCATTTGGTATTTACAAAAATATACAAAATTAACTACAATTAAAAGTACTGGAATATAAATATTGTCAGAATACCAAATTTCTATTTTTAAATATCCTAATTGTACTAGCTGGTTAACGCTTTTAGTGCTAGGGACCCACATAGTAGGCTCGCTTTTATCACATTCAACTTTCAGGAACCCATGAGGGATCTTTTTAAAATTGATGAATTTGGAAACTTTTGTTTAACTTTAGTTTTTGACCTCCAGGGAACTACTTACGTACCATGTATAACTAACCCGCGTCATAGGTTCAGTAGTGAAATACATGTCGGTATGACATATGACCTCTATGAGATTTACAGAGGAGGTGAATGTGTAACATTTCTTATTCATATTATATCTACGGCAGCAAAGAACAAAAACTCAACTATACTTTTTACATAATTCAACTCAGAATTGTCTATTTTTACAGTAAACTGTCATTAATTACCACTAAAATTAACTAAATCTTCTAAAATAGAAGAACATAGATTTGTTCTTCTATTAATTATTCTATTATTTTCTAATAAAATCGTGACTTTGTAGATATCCCTTTATTCTTTGTGGCTGTGTATAGGTATATGCTAAAAAGCTAATTGACTGCATGTAAATTCATTTTGATAATCATTAGGAAATAATTAAGTTAATTTAATAACTGCTAGTTTTATATTAATAACGTATATTATCTCATTTGTTGTATACGCTATTTTTAAAATATGTAATTATGTATTTGTCAATTGTGTTTTGTTTTTAGAAAGTAGATTATATCACATATTTGAGCATTTTTGATCATCTCTTTGACATTCCTCGGGAGCGTAAAAACAGTGAATATAGAAACTACATCCGGGCACTGCTTACATATCTAAAAGACTTTGTGAGTCGAGTGAAACCTCTACTTGATCAAGCACAAGAAATGGCAATCGCGCATCACGAGTTTGTACGACAATGGGAAGTGGGAACTTTTCCAGGATGGCCTGTAAGTCAAAATTAAACTTTATTGTGACCCCTAACTTATTATGTTATATTTAAAATAATATAATTGTTCAGGCAACACTATTTTTTACCTGTGCTCCGGTTGTCTGTGTTTCGACGCTTGGGGGCCCGCACGGTTTCTTCAAAAAAAAAAAAAAAACGTCCCGACGTCGGTCTGGTCGGAGTGTTCGGAGCCTTATCATCATTCCAAATTTATTAAGTACTGTGATTGCTTCATAAAAAACGCTTGTTCGTGGTGGAACAGTTTTTTGTGTACCTAATCAGATACAATAACTCGGACAACGGCGGCCGCTACAGTGACCAGTGGATTTGCACCCGGTCAAGGACACAACATCAACGGCGATCCCTAGGTAAGTCGGCACTGTTCAGCCGGGTTCAGTTATTTTTGGTGGGCCTGAACAACTCCCGAATTGACAGGATATAGGAAGTCCCGGGACCGGCGAGTTACAAGGCTATCGAAGGCTTTAATTTGCCGTTCTTAGTATCCGGCCCCCACATTTCATGGTCCTTCGTGCAGGATAGAGACTTGCTTAAATTATCCTTCATCAATTAACATCTTATTTCGGTAGAATTTCTAAAAATATCAGTATTCGGTTCGGTAACCCGGGGTAGTTTAAAAAAAAAGTTTTTTGTGTTAATAATTACTTTTTCGTTATTATTTCTATAGATACGATTAGATACGGCTAATTTCATTAATTATTGTTCATTAAATATTTCACATAATAGGTTCACAATATTTCGGTCGGTACTTCAAAAACTGTTATTAGGCTAGGAGTACACTGAGTTATTTTATTATTCGATACAGAAATTAACGGAAGTCCATTTATTTTGTTTAAATTTATAGTAAAATGCCCAAACCACAGTCAATTAAATTCAAAACTCAATATGATTGGTTTTTCAATACTTTGGAAATGATAAACAGTAAAAAGCACGCCACGGGAGTGATTTCGGCGCGCTTACGGAAAATAGATGAACGGTATAGCATCTTGTATGAATGTTATGAGGCACTTTTGACTGATGAGACCGATGAGGAATTGGTTCAGCAGTATGATCAAAAATATAAGGAAGCTGAGTAAATTTATAACCAGCTGGAGACGGTATCAGCGGCTTATCCCAATCTGGAAGGGGTCCACAAACCCACGGAGAGTGCTCAATCTGCGCGTTTGCCCACCATAAATCTTGCGCATTTTGACGGTGACGTATATTCGTGGACAAGTTTTATTTCGTTGTTTACGTCATTACTTTTAGCTCGTAATGATATTTCTAAAACGGAGAAATTCCATTACTTGTTTTCGCACGTCGAAAACGAGCCTAGGTCGTTGCTAAAACATTTGCCAATGGTGGACGAATCTTTAGATATGGCTTTAGAGATTTTACGCGGCCGGTATGAAAACAAACGATTATTGGCAGACAGTCAGATTGCTAGAATTTTACATTTGCCAACGATGAGTAAATGTAACGGGCTCCGTACTGAAATTCTAAATCCCTTATTAGAATCATCAAGAGCCTTAGAAAACTTAGGTTTTCCAGTATCAGAATGGAGTTATTTATTGCTCCATATCATCTTACTTAAATTACCTACGGATTTGAAGTCTCGGTTTGAACAAAAGTACGGCGGAAATAATTTGGTAGTACCGACATTTTCACAACTGCTAGAATTTCTGCAGAACGAGTGTCGCCATTTAGATACGGCTACTACGGATATAACGACTTCGAATAATCAGTCAGATTCAAACAAGCATCCACGGTCGAGCAACACTAGGCGGAACCGGGTGATTCATCTTGTAGGTACAAACCAACATACAACCGAACGGAAAACTTGTATGTACTGCAATATGAACAATCACAACATTTCGGAGTGTTTTAAATTTATTAAACTTAATGCACATTCACGAAGGGAGTGTGTAGTGTACAACGGCCTTTGTTTTAAATGTTTCGGAACTCATACAGCGGTAACTTGTGGCAAATATGTGCCATGTGATAAATGTGGTCACGTAGGTCACCATCGATTGGTTAGTTCCGCAACAAACCAATCACGGAATACTCAGTCGGCAATGTATCGTGGTGTTAGGTCTCAAGATCGTAATCACGATAGTAAGCGATCATATACGGGTAACAAATCAGCCGGTTACAGCGCAGGCGGTGCGGGTGATAGGTCACATGATCGCCGCTATGTGTCAAGCCATAATAGTCTCTCGGAACGGAGACGCAGTGCCGATAAGCTCGGTCGTCAGAACTCGGAGTGTACTTGCGCGCGATCTGGAGAACATTCGCGACGCCGTCAGGAATCTGCTAGCCCGGTAAACGTCCGGTCGCGCAGTAATCATTTAGCATAGCAATCAATAATATATACAAATAATAAAATCATTTCGTCAGCTCAGTTGGAAGGTGCGCGCAATTTAAATAATATTTCGGATGAAACGGTACCTAAACCTATTGACAACGTTATTTTACCGACGGTGGTTATTGATGTGAAAAAACAAAGTAACAGTTTCATTAAGGCGCGCGCTCTACTAGATCTCGGAGCACAAGTGACCATCGTACGAAATGATTTGGTTTCTCGGTTAGGTTTGCAACGACATTATATGACTGTACCTTTAATAGGTATCGGCGGGCTACAGACTCATAATAGTCAATCAGTTGTTACAATATATTTTAAACCTACAAGTTCCAATAACTTGTTATCGGTCACGGCGGTGGTTTTAAAGAAACCTACTACTTATTTAGCGGAGAGATTAAATTTAAATTGTGATAGTAATAATATACATTCGGCGGATAAGGCATGTTCTCGATTACAAGAGATAGATATAATTTTCGGTTGCGATATTTTGGGTAAAATTTTAAATGGCGATAAAATCAATTTAGGGAAACACGGTCCTTATGCCTTAGGTACTATTTTTGATTTTGCGATTTTCGGCCCGGTACAATCGGATAATAAAACGGATTATTTTATAGGAAATACGTTATTGGAAACGGTAGAAAAATTTTGGCGTACTGAGGAACCACCTCAGACTAAAATTAGGGATCCTATAGACTTGGAGTGTGAACGTCTATTCTTAACTACGACGTCACGCGACTTAGACGGTAAATATACAGTTCGTCTTCCACTCCTTCCGGAGTGTGATAGGAAATTATTGGGAGATTCTCGGAATAAAGCTTTAAACCAGTTCTACTCATTAGAACGTAGAATGGCACGGAACCCGAAATTTCGCGAGAAATATGTTGGGTTTATGAACGAATATTTGGAACTCGGTCATATGCAAGTTTCGTCATTTGATTTTAGTTCGGGACTCGAACATTATTTTATCGGACATCATGGTGTATTTAAAAAATGCGGAGATACATCTAAAATTCGCGTAGTATTTAATGGTAGTGAGAAAACTAGCTCGGGGGTTTCGTTGAACGACTGCTTATATTGTGGCGAACGACTCCAAAATGACATCACGGACATCATTTTGAATTTTCGGTGGCCTCGTATAGTATTTACGACGGACATCAAAATGATGTTTAGACAAACTTGGATTCATCCTGAAGATCGTCGATATCAATTGATTTTCTGGCGGTCATCCCCATCGGAACCACTGTTGGTGTATGAACTTTGCACTAATACGTACGGTTTGAAATGCAGTCCATATATATCCATACGATGTTTACATCAAATCGCTTATGACGAATCCCGAACGGTCAACTCGACATCGAATAATACCTCGGGCTGTAGTCTGTCAGTTCCGGTTCAGCTCGAGGAGATGTCTCGCGCGTCACGTCTTCTCATTAAAAATAGTTACGTAGACGATTTAAATGGCGGCGAAGATACTTTGGAAGATGCTTTAGAGCTACGCGATGAACTTATCCAACTAATGCATTCGGCGGGTTATGAGTTGAGAAAGTGGTCTAGCAATGTGCCACAATTATTAGATGGTCTACCTACCGACCATTTGGAGACCCTGCGGTACTTTGACGGTTTTGACCGTAATGGTCTTATTAAAGTTTTAGGCATCCAGTGGGATCCAGTTTCGGATAGTTTTACGTACACGGTTAATTTACCATCGGACAGCACGGTTTTTCGACGTAAGATTCTATCTTTAGTAGCTCGGCTATACGACCCGCTAGGTTGGATTAGCCCTGTTATTTTTTCATTAAAACGTATCCTTCAGTCGTTACTAGGCAGCAGCCTTGAAAACAATAACGGTTCGCGGAAGGTTGATTGGGATTCTCCAGCCCCTGCTGATATAGTTCAGCGGTGGCAAGATATTATAGAGGACTTGCCAAGAATACAAGAGATCTTCCTGCCTCGTTGTTTAAAGCCAAGCTATGATGCTCGATATAGCCTCCACGGTTTCTCGGATGGCAGTTCTGTAGGTTATTCGGCGGCGGTATATATCCGCGCAGAAGCTTCGGACGGTCCAGGCGCGATTCAGTTATTAATGGCAAAGTCTAGAGTAGCACCTCTAAAAACTAGACTCACTATTCCCAAGTTGGAATTAAACGGGGCAAAATTGCTTACGGGTGTTCTGAACCATATTGTGTCATGTACAGAAAATAGCATTCGGTTTGAAGACATTACAGCCTGGTGTGACAGCACAATTGTGCTTGCGTGGTTACGGACACCACCGCACCAGCGTCAAGTTTTTGAAGGAAATCGAGTTTCGGAAATTAAGTCATCGAAAGCAAGTATCACTTGGCGAGATGTTCCCAGTGATATGAACTGTGCTGATGTCGCATCGCGAGGTTCCACGGCGGCGGCGTTATTGACACATGACCTGTGGTGGAACCCACCATGGTTATGTCAACCTTCGCAGACTTGGCCTAAGAATTATTTGGAATTCCCTTCGGATTTACTACCTGGTTTGCGAGCAACGGCTAAATTTATTAACATCGGACTTTTGAACCCAGATTTTAATCTCTTAGAACGTTTTAGTTCTTTCAATAAATTGGTTAATGTTACGGCATACCTGTTACGATTTGTATATAATTGCAAAAATAAATTATTTCGGAAGGTCGGAAACGTTTCGGTATCGGAGAGACGGATTGCTCTTATGTGTTTGATTAGGCAAATACAAGAATCATTTTTTGGTGAAGATATTTTTAATATAAAATCCGGCAAAATTATTAAAAATCATTTACAGCGGTTGAGTTTATTTATAGATAAGAATAATTTATTACGGGTCGGAGGACGAATAAGACATTCGGAATTGTCTTACGATGCGAAGCATCCCATATTGTTACCAGGCCAAGGAAAATTCACGGAATTATTGGTTACATATTATCACCAAACTTATTGCCACGTCGGTGCAAATACTTTAGCGGCTATATTGTCCAGAAATTACTGGATTATTTCGGCTCGGCGTATGACTAGACATATTACATTTAAGTGCATTCAGTGCTATCGGACTCGGGCAAAACCTACGCAACCCTACATGGCAGATTTACCACCGGATCGTATAACAGGCGTGCGTGCATTACTCGGAGTCGGCACGGATTTTGCTGGCCCCTACTTTATAAAATCTAGTACCTTGCGGAACTTTAAAATACAAAAATGTTATTTATGTGTTTTTGTCTGTCTCGCGACTAAAGCTGTTCACTTAGAGGTAGTTGCGGATCTTTCGGTAGAGTCCTTTGTAGCAGCCTTCACTCGGTTTATTTCCAGAAGGGGGTTACCATCTTTGATTCGTTCGGATTGCGGGACAAATTTTACGGGTACTGACAAATATTTGAAAGAGTTGTACGTCTTTTTACGAAACAATAATTCTGATTTAGAACAGAAATTGACTAGGGACAACATAACGTGGTTGTTCAACGCTCCTGCAAGCCCCAACTTCGGAGGTCTTTTTGAGTCCACCGTTAAGTCGGCAAAGACTCATGCTAGGCGTGTTATCGGTGAAACTAAGCTTACCTTTGAGGAACTTACAACTCTCTTCACTAAAATAGAGGCGATTTTGAATTCACGGCCGTTATGTCCCCTTAGTACAGATCCGCTGGATTTAGAAGTGTTGACGCCGGGACACTTCTTGACTGGGCAACCGCTAGTTGCGCTCCCCGAATATCCTTATACGGAAGTTAAAATTACTCTGTTGTCTCGGTATCAACAGCTACAAAAGATGTCTCAACATTTTTGGTCACGTTGGCGACTTCATACTCTTCAACAGCGATTTAAATGGACTTCGGTTACTGATCCACCTAAACTAGGCGATCTAGTGTTGATTAAAGATGAGAATTTAGCTCCTCTTCATTGGAGACGAGGTAGAATTGTAAAATTATTACCCGGTAGAGACGGAATTGTTAGGGTAACGGAGGTGAAAACACAGGGCGGAGTTTTAATGAGACCCGTTTCAAAATTGTGTAGGTTGCCATCGGTAACTTTGGAATAGGTAAGGAAGGCGGACCTTGCTTAGGCGGCGGGATGTTCAGGCAACACTATTTTTTACCTGCTCCGGTTGTCTGTGTTTCGACGCTTGGGGGCGCGCACGGTTTCTTCAAAAAAAAAAGACGTCGGTCTGGTCGGAGTGTTCGGAGCCTTATCATCATTCCAAATTTATTAAGTACTGTGATTGCTTAATAAAAAACGCTTGTTCGTGGTGGAACAGTTTTGTGTGTACCTAATCAGATACAATAACTCGGACAACGGCGGCCGCTACAGTGACCAGTGGATTTGCACCCGGTCAAGGACACAACATCAACGGCGATCCCCAGGTAAGTCGGCACTGTTCAGCCGGGCTCAGTTATTTTTGGTGGGCCTGAACAACTCCCGAATTGATAGGATATAGGAAGTCCCGGGACCGGCGAGTTACAAGGCTATCGAAGGCTTTAATTCGCCGTTCTTAGTATCCGGCCCCCACAATAATATTGGTTTAGCTTTTGGCCACATTTCACCTGATGCAAGTGACAATGTGGCCCAAGATGGTAAAATACTAAGCATAGTTGGACGACTGTATCCCAAGTGCAGCTGCCAAAAACACACTGATAGGTGGTGGTGAGAATGCTGCACTAGAATACGCTATGATATCATCCTTCCATAAAATTTCATGGTAACTCAGGATAAGAAATATCCCTTCCATACAAAATATTTCTGTCTGAAGGCCAGCTTAACTTGTGAACTTTTATTATTAAATGGACTTTTACTTGTCACTTGAGGTTAGTTTTTATTGTAGGTCAAGATTTTATAAAAAACTCTTAATCATGTGATTGTGTTCCTTACAAAATGCATAATATACTGAATTATATTCTGGAATTTTGTTAGAAAACACATAGATCGGTTTTTCGCCGTAAGTAGCTTCGAGTCTGTTTGCCTTCACTCACACGGGTGGGAAAAGATGGTACCCTATGATAGGGCCGTTCATCAGAATAAACAAAAAATAATTATTTCGGGTGTGGGTTGGTATATTAATTGATTGACCCATATTTTTTTTTGTAGAAAGAAACTGGAGGTGCTCTCACTAACATTGGTGCTCATTTAGATTTATCTGCTTTTTCGTCATGGGAGGAATTAGCTTCTCTGGGACTGGACAGACTGAAGTCTGCTCTTATGGCTCTTGGCCTAAAATGTGGTGGTACTTTAGAAGAAAGGGCTCAAAGGTATATGACCTTCCAATAGAAATATATGTTACGTATATATTAATATTCATTAGTCTTATAAATAACAACCTACTTCTATTTACAAGCTAATAAGTACAAACAATATGTAGATTTGAAGATTCAGAATTTCAGTTCGGTTGAATCTTCAGTTTTATTGTAACTATTTTTATTTTCTGCCCAATCTGCACCTTGGATTAATTTCGTTATTGTTAGAAAACATTCAGAAAATTTCAGGTGTTACAGAACATTACATGTAGTCACGAGTACGACGCTAGTGTCTGCCTAAAAATTAATGGAAATGTTATTTGTTACTAGCTATGCCCGTGGCTTCGCTCATGTGGACTACAAAATGCCATCGATTGGGCACACGTGCGAATCTTGCTCCCTTGCTCCTGGCTATTTTAAAGACAAAAATGCTTATTGTGGGTGTTCCTTAGATGACAGACATATACTCTTCCTGCCTTTTTTGTGGGTCTTTTTAGTGCCTACAATTATGTAGTACATTATTTGCTATATCTTTTATGGTTTACTCAGCGTAAGGCATTTACGCTCGAATTGATGCACCATGCCCAGATTTTATTTATTTATGCGGAACCCTAATTAAAAAAAAATGAAAATTTACCCAAGTTACTCCTTATAACATCAGCTATCAACCACTGAAAGTCCCGTCAAAATCGATCCAACCGTTTCGGAGAAAACCAGGAATAAACAAATGGACAGACAAAAATAAAAAAATAATGTTATTTGTTATAGGTATCGTACATACTTCCATATAAGCATTTAGTGAAAAGCTTTTATTTTGACGTTACAGACACGTCAATTTTATACTCATGATGATATTTTGAAGTTAGTAATTTGATATTTCACACCTTCCGTAAGACAAGGGCATAACTTGTGTTTTACCGAAGTTGTGATTTGTACAAAATGTAATTTGTATTTAGATTATTCAGTACAAAGGGGCAAACGGCATTGGACAAATCCCTTGTAGCAAGAAAAGGCGGTAACAAGGCTAAGGCTTCTACGCAACAGAGACACAAAGACATTGCTGCTATTGAAGCTCAGGTTTACAGGTATTTATTATATTACTTACACAATATTTTAGTTCTGTATGTAGTATCTGTTCTTTCATGAGTTATTTTCTTTACTTAATCTTGTCCTATTTATACGGTTTAAATCCGTGAAAAATTATCACGTCAAGAGAATGTGCACCACTCCGGGTGAAGGGTGTATATTTTCAATAGAGAAACCAATATAGTATAATGACAATACATTGTATGAACTTTATTCTCAATAAAAAATAGTTGTTATTCGCCCTTGTCAAAGGTATTCTTTTTAAGTATAAGTTTCTTAAATTTTCTATTGTTTAATATTTTTTTGTATTTGGTAAGATATCTATTAAAAATTACTGATAAAGGCATGCTTCTTAATGTTTTTTTTTATCTTTAAAATTATTGTAAAGTGTATCAATATGCTTTTTATAAATTTTGCTTTTTTAAATCAATTTAGTAATATGATATGTGTTTTAAGATTTTCAGGGATAGTGAGCAGTACGCGCGCTGCGACTATCGAGAACGTGACACGTCGTGCCGCACGCGCAGCCGGTGAGAGACGTGACGACAGCGGCGATGAGAGTGAAGGATCCGGTGCGCCCGATGTCGACTCCGATGACGATGAAGTGCCATACAATCCCAAGAATTTGCCACTAGGCTGGGATGGAAAGGTTTGTTAAGGAACTATCATACATACTTCTATCCGAGATTGGGCGCCCGTGTGTAAAATATAATCTGATTAAGATGATGATGATGATGAAGATAAGATATATAATCTGTAATTACACAAATTCTTGCGTTTCCTTTCTTTTAACCGACTTAAAAAAAAGAGGAGTTACTATACACATTTTTTATGGATGTTCAGTTATAACTTTGTTTACGGACCGATTGGGATGATTCGTTATTTGTTGGAAAGGAGGTACTTTAACGATGGTCCCATTTTAATTTCTTTGGCATTGGACATTAGACTTCGAAAATACACCAGGAAACTCCTCGAAATCATTGGTTGGTTTACCTTTTTTGTTAAAAACTATCTTGTTTTATAGTAGCTCGGCAAATTGACGTTACTGAAGGTAAGCACAGTATGAATCAAACACAACGGCGACTGCCGAGAGATTTCTCGATACTATAATAGAATTTTCTATCTTGTTCACCATATATACCGATTTCTTTTATTTTGCATTTTGCCATTCCTAGTAGGTTGCCGCTCAGATGCTGCGCACGTCTTGTACCCTCGGCACGGCTCAGCTCAACCCTGACCTCTGAGAATATTTTTAATATTGATCACTATAGTCTTTCTTTTTTTTTTGCTACTTTGACAACCAATCATCACTGATAATAACTTATTAACATAAGGATAATTGTGTAGTTTTGTTAAGTCAATTTCTTCTGATGATTTTAGTGTATTCATGTTCCATGTTATTGTTTCTATTTCACTACATTTGTGCATAATAATTAAACTATATTATGCAAAATGGCACCTGTATTACATAATATAGGCTAAAGGCAACACAAATTTATGAATAAAAAACAAAAACCTCTACATGTCAGTTTGTGATCCCGCCAAAAACTCCTGATTGAACATTGTTCAGGTTAATGGTTATAGTCTGTTTTCTTTTATTAATTTTTATATTGTAATTATTAACGTGCTCGAAATCAAGGATGGTTACTAGATGTGATATATAAACATAATGTTATGTAAATAACGTTATAATAATAGGGATTTTTTTTGTGGCACTGACGACGCATTGTGTCGTAGTGCGGTCCCGCTGTCCGGGCAGCAGTTACCAAGTTTGTTATTTGCATCAAGCCACCTTTATCGGACCAGTATTAAATCAAAAATATATCTTAGCACTAACTGTAACTTCACAATATAATAATAAACAGTATATTCAATTATGTGTATGAGAATCATTATTCACCTCTCATAAAAACTAAACTTTCTTTGACATGTGAGGCATTCCACGTGAAGCGGACAGGGGAAAAAATGTTGATGTTTCTGATTTTAATTTATAACAGTTTGGGATCCCGCCAAAAACTTCATTCATATTGTTATTTAAACTTTTAATTGGTTTGTTTTCTTTTTGATTACATTTCCTAATCATTCATTTGTTTCATTTTCTTAATATTTTATCTGCTCACAGTGTGTAATCATGTTGTAAACTCCTTTAATTAAGATTGCAATTGTTCAGACTCTATTTATCTAAAATATTATAATTACCCCAATGTAAATATTGTTTGTGTCTTTTTTAACGCAATAAAACACCATGAAATAAACACATTTAATAATATATACATATTAGATGATATAAAATAGTGAATTGTGCCAGTTGATATATTATTCATTCCTATTTTTTGCATCTTACAATTTATTTATTTTTACAGCCAATTCCATACTGGTTATATAAGTTACATGGTTTGAACATAAGCTACAATTGTGAGATTTGTGGTAATTACACTTACAAAGGGCCAAAAGCTTTCCAACGTCATTTTGCTGAGTGGAGGCATGCCCACGGAATGCGATGTCTCGGCATACCGAATACAGCGCATTTTGCTAATGTAACACAAATTGAAGATGCACTTGCATGTAAGTATTCATAAAATATTTTTGGTGATAGCGTTAAAAAGTAGTTTTAGGCATGGTTAATTCGTGAATACCAGTATCAGTAAGATAGAAATCTTGTCTAATAAATTAAGCATAAGTTATGAATTTACTAAGAACCTTCATTGTATATGTATAAAATAGTATACTTACATAATTTGAACCACAGCAAACCAAGTGGTGATTGTAAACAATTGTTGATTAAAAAACAGTAAATAATATTATGCAATTACCGGGGCTGACTTAAGTCATGAAGAGACCCTTGGGCACAAAAATTTTGGGCCAATTTAGAAAGAAAAAAATTGTGAACGATAAAAATAGGTTTTTTGTAGAATAATGTTTACGATTGCGAAAATATTTAGAAATCTGATATAGTTTCTAATTTATAACTTAGAAATTTAAAAATTAATATATTGAATTAAATGAATTAATAGGTTAAATAGATTGAGCTTCTCTCTTTTCTCCATAAACGAATATGTCGTTATTTCGGGGCTCCGTGAGGACAGGGGCCCTGGGCACGTGCCCGGTGTGCTCTTATGGTAAAGACAGAACTGACCAAGACCCGCGTGCATCCTTTGTTTACATAAGTAGGCCAATATAACTTGAGAGTGAATTATTTGACTAATTTATAAAAGTACTCAAACACCCTATTTTATAAAATATATATCGTAACTTATTGTTTTTAGTATGGGAGAAAATAAAGCTGCAAAAGGAGAATGAGCGGTTTGTTGCAGAAAATGATGAAGAATATGAAGATTCTCAAGGAAATGTTGTTAATAGAAAAACTTATGAAGATTTGAAGAGGCAAGGACTATTATAAATATTTATTGTGGTTCTTGTGAATAATTAAAAAAAAAACATACAACTTTAGTTCAACTTTAATTGTTTAGCAAGTTTTTAACTTTAAAAATATGGTAGTTAACATGCACTTATATTTAATTAAAAATTACCATACTACAAAAAGATGTATTATTTATTTACCTATTTGTCTTTAAATTATCATTGTCAGTGAGGTTAAGAGTGATGCGTATGTTTCTGACTTATCTACTCTATAGTAGATTTCGTTTCGGATCAAGTGCGAGAGGGGTGAAGAAACTGATTAATCATTGGCTAACTTACAGGTAGATGTTGATTATTACAGTTAAGACAATTTCATTATTTTCCATGAATTATTGCAGCAATTTTTCGCTATAAGACGCAATTTTTCTAAACGCAGACGTCTAAATTGAGGAAATCACATACACGTAATACTCGTAATCTCAAATATATCGCGCTAATCAACAATCGATTGTTCAATAGTCATAATGACTTTCGATTAAGCAATGTTTTACTACACTACTGGTCTTGACATTATCGTTTGTAGTACATTTCATACATCATTCAATCATTCATCACATTAATTACATAAATCTAAAACGCCTGCTACAGATCACAACGATTGTCATTTCACTTCATATGCTACATTATAATTTAAAGTATTTCATCTTGTAATGGAAAAGCTACAAGTGCGAAAAAGACAACCACTGCAGCAACTCGTGTACCAGCTAAAGGAGAGAATTTGTTGAGAAAAATTAAAAACTGCAATTAATTTTTCTAAACTGGTTTTACATAACTATATTTACCTGTGGAGGCACGTTGAGCATCCGCTGCAGAAACGTTCACTTCTAAAATATCTCTTTCCGCATGAAGTAGCGTATGTTTCACGGTCGCCATTTTTTGATGCTTTGAGTTTTGAAAATGCAGCTAATTTTCTCAATTATCACTACAACCCACATTTTTAGATGGGTCGTCGTGAGTTTCGCATGAGCGTAAGTCATGACGTCATGAGTGACGTTTTCGCCGCGACCACTACGACCGCGGTCTTTATGTGGAACGAGTAAAGGAGCATTTTGGTCGTTGTGGGCGCTAAGTGGAACGCACCCTTATCGCCCGTGATTTATCTGAAAAATAATTCTAGTAGGTATCTGTGCTGATTTGAGCTTGAAAGTTGACAGCTGACACATTGACTGACATTGACAATTATGACAAAGGATGACAAACTGACAGCTCAGAATAACAATGCATGGATTTGTAAACTTTGTTTACCTTTCTTAAATTTTTTATTATAACATTAATTATCGTATTTCTAAGTAGTTATTTTGTTGTCATAAAAAATCCATGATTATAACGTAATTAAAATGCCGGAGAAATCGAGTAGCAGAATTTTTGCACGTACAAGAGTGTTAGGTTATGTTAGTACACATGTGCCTTTCGTTTCTAGATATATAAAGAGACGCGGCGAAACGTTGCTTTGTACGAGTGTTGGGAAATGGTTTCATACGTATGGCTGTAATAAGTTTCGTTTGTTGAGTGTCAGTGGTGAACATCCTGGTCATATAACATGCTTGAGTGGTGACAACTACCACATCTATGCGGCAAGTGAAAACAATATTTATGCCTGGAGACGTGGTTGCGAACTTAAACATGTGTATAAGGGACACAATACTCGTATTAATTTTATGCTTCCTTTTGGCCCTCACCTGATTTCTATTGATAAACATGGTGTTTTAAAAGTTTTTGATATTAAAGAAGAATCTGAGATTTTGGAATTAACATTTGAAGAAAAACATTTTATAGTCACCGCGTTGTGCCACCCACCTACGTATTTGAATAAAATTTTGCTTGGTAGCAAACAGGGTACGCTGCAGTTATGGAATCTCCGCACAGCAAAGTTAATTTTCACTTTCAATGGTTGGAATTCACCTGTAACTGTCGTAGAACCGGCACCCGCCATCGATGTAGTCGCTATAGCATTGTCAAATGGAAAGGTGATCTTACATAATCTAAAGTTTGACGAGACTGTTATGGAATTTCTCCATGATTGGGGAAAAGTTAGCAGTTTATCATTCCGGCTTGATGGAGCACCTGTAATGGTAACTGGAAGTAGGGCTGGACATATTGTAATGTGGGATTTGGAGGAGAGACGTGTCATGTCTCAAATACAGTCTGCTCATTCTGCTGAAGTGGTTGGTTTACAGTGCTTGATGTCTGAACCATTAATAGTTTCCAACTCTGGAGATAATTCTTTAAAATTGTGGATATTTGATATGCCTGATGGTGGTGCCAGGCTCTTAAGAAAGAGGTATGTTATATTATCTTTCATTTATTAAAAATTTAAAACTTATGAAACCCAATATGCTAAAACCACAGCTGTTTTATTTTACTTATGCCTTATATGATTGAGAACATTTGTCAGCACTTTGGTATATAGTTTCTTAGATTTTTTAGACAATGGGAGAGCTAAAATACATTACAATTACCAACATTAAACTTTTTGTGAAAAAATTGTATTTTATAAACAATTTATTATTTAGAAAAAAGGCAATTTATTGCTTTATATCATGATCATTATTATAATAGTAACATTAAATTAGTTATTTTTCTTAGTTTAACTTTGTGCAAAAACCTCAAGGTATTAACTGCTTAAAACTATACTTATTTTTGATTTGTAATATTCAATAAATGTATTTGGTTGGTAAATGACAATATGTTCTTTTCAGGGAGGGACATTCATTGCCTCCAAACATGGTAAGTCACTGTGAGCCAACAGGGAATAACTTACTAGTTGCTGGCAGTGATAGTAGTTTACACATTATGAATACTATTTCTGAAACATTTAATAAGAGTTTTGGTAAAGCATCTTATAACAAGAAAGCTTCAAAAAAGAAAAGTAAGTAAAATATACTATAGAACTTTAATAATTAAATTTACTACTTTATAACTATTCATTTTCTTTGCACAGAAATTTCAGAAGTTTGAGAAATTTTTAGATTTTACAATTTAAATTAAGTTTTACATAAAGTGATACAATATATAAATTCCCTAATATATAGATGCACTTTTTTTTGTTTTCTTTTATAAATTTAGTTATACAACAAATTGTAACTGGATGATTGTTATCTTTCTTAATACCTTGCTTGGTGACATTGAATGCAGAGAAAATATAGTTATGCATTTTCCCCAATATTTCTCAAGTGTCTTTCCAGGCTTTCTTCACAATGTTTTCATTATATGTCAGCCAAAATTGTTATTATTAATATTTACATTAGTAAAAGTAGTATAAAACACTAAAACTTCTAGAATTATATTAACTCTATACTCCTTGACAGAGAAAAACCAGTTTGATCCACACATTCTACCACCGATAATAAAAATAAGCTCTTGCATGCAGAGGGATAAGTTATGGGACAGTATTGCTACATTACATAAAGGAAAACAGCTAGCTACGACTTGGTCCTACAACAAAATTCGTATGGGTGAACACAAGCTAAAACCTCCGGGATTAGAAAAATCTATTACTGCAAATTGCTTGACAGTGACTCACTGTGGAAACTTTGTTGTCATTGGTGAGTTTTTCTTTTGTTGTTAGTATTAATACTACAACATTTAATTAATATTTACTAATGTATTGGACTTCACACAATATTAATTTTATTTCTATTAACAAGTTGTATGAGTGCTATAATTGCTATTTTTATATTTGCTAATGTTCAAGCATATATTATCTGGTATTATCTGTTAATTTATGGATTGTTTTGTAAATGAGAATTTCGTGCTAAACCAAATACTTAAAAGGTCCGAAGAGACCAAAATGATAAGGAATTGTTACTACTTTTGGTAACTATTGCCTGTACTTCTGTTTTGTTCTCATCTATATTATAATATAATAAAGGAGAAAAGTTTTTTGTTTGTTTAAACATGCTAATCTCTGGAACTATCAGTCAGATACGAAAAATTCTATTTGTATATGATAGCCAGTATGATGTGGAATAAGTATAGGCTAACCTTAGGCTACAACCCTCAGCTAGCCTTAAAAATTGATTTTTGTTAAAGTCGGGATTGGAAGCCCTCCCGCACTGCGTTATCCGCGTGCGCTGGCGTAATGGTTAATGATACGTAAATACAATTTTTTACAAAAATACTGGTCCTTAGTATTTTTTAAAATAGTCCGCAATAGCTTATGCCTATCTTTTATACATAAGCCACAATGAAGTACTTAGCGAATTTTTTTGTTGAAGATTATGATTATGATGGTCATTATTTTTAGGCTTGGTATATTAATACTTACGAAAAAAGTTTCTTCATCTTAAAGAAAATTTTATGAAGTTAAATTTTGCCGTTTATAGCATGTTATTTCGACATATAGTCCGGTCAAATTAGACATAAAAATAGTGGTCAAATAACAAAAACTCCGACAGAGCTTAATTTTTGTAGATACCTTGGGTACACCAGTAGAAATAAAGTGCCAAAAGTCCCCATTGATCCCATGGGTGCTAAAAAAGTTATTCAAGGTTAAAATCAAAAGATGTTGATTTGTTAGTACTACTTACTGCAGGGACTCCAATTGATAAAATTATTCACTTTCTAAAACGTAGAAAGGCTCAACAGCAAACAGATAAACTCTTCAAAAAGTTTATCTGCTTATCCAAAATGTTAAAACCATATTTTATTTTTACATGCGATATGACATCAGCAATATTCAGAAGAGGTAAAACATCAGTATTAAAATTATTTGAAAATGAAGGGTTCAATAGATTACGCTAAAGTATTTGCTTTTTGCGTATTTGTATTTGCTTACGCATTTGGGTTACGCTAAAAAGGGCCAACGGGCATGTGGCGCACCTGATGGAAAGTGATAACCGCCGCCCACAAACATCCGCAACGCCAGAGGACTCGCAGATGCGTTGCCGGTCTTTTAGAGAAGAATAAGCTATCTTCTTGAAGGTCACCAGGTCATAACGGCTCGGAAAGACCTCAGGCGACAACTGGTTCCACAGTGTGGTTGTGCGAGGCAGAAAGTGCCTTAAGAAACGCACTGTTGTGGAACGCTGGACATCGAGGTGGTGTGGATGGAATTTACGATTCTGACGCGATGTCCGATGGTGATATTCAGCAACCGGGATCAATCCAGATAATTCAGATAGTTCACAGTGAACCAACATCTCTACGCAGAGCCAATGGATCAAGCCGATCGGAAAGAGCTTGATCGTCAATAACTCGAGCCGCCCTATGCTGAATGCTGTCAAAAGGACGAAGCTGGTATTTGCTCCCGCTCAGAGATGAGAATAATACTCCATGTGGGGTCGAATTTAAGTCTTATAAAGATTTAGGATTTAGTCTTATAGATATTTAACTTTTGCAAAAAATACAAGGAACAAGAAACAAGTACAACTATCTTGTCTTCCTCCAACATCGGCTTTTGCTTATCAACACTTGTATCGAGAATTATATGAAGTTCAGGCATGGCCTGGCAATCAATGAAACCTCGAAGACTGGGCCTGGAAATTAACAGACAATATTTTGGAACCGATTCAAACTCCCACCCCCTCCCACTTGCTCCGGAAAAACACCTAAACACAATTTTTTGCAATTCTAAAAATGATTGTAGTGTTAAATATGGCTGTAGAAAAGTAGAGTAGTGTAGGGTAGAGTTGTCATGTTCACCAGCGTGTACTAAATGTTCAATCGAATCCTATAAACGAAGATTCGTTTGATATCGATGAAGAGATAGCTGATTCATCTTCAGTTGAACAATTTATGGACATCTAGCAAGAAGAAAATGAAGAAGAAGAAGACATGACTCTTGAAGTCGAATTTGAAGAGTATCAATCAGATTAAAATACTAACATAAATTAGAACTATACAGTTTAAAATAATCACCTACAATCAATATCACTAATCATTATGCAGTAAATACAGTATTTTCCCATATAACTCCATTATAACAGATCGTGGAAAAGGTCTACCGGGAAAACTACGTTAAAAAAAAGCGCCAAATATACTACTTCATACGTAGTGCATATAACTTATATGTATAATTATATGCTATATAACTTTTACAATAGCGATATCTTAGGAATGGTGATTTTTAGGAAAAAAAGTATAAGGAACATTTTTGTGGATAATTGTATGACCTACAATTTTTGTCTGGTCTATATTTTCGATAAAACTTACAGTTTACAAGGTGAATTTAAAAAATCCGTAAATTTTGACTTTGACCTTGAATAACTTTTTTAGCACCCATGGGATCAATGGGGAATTTTGGCACTTTATTTCTACAGGTGTACCCAAGGTATCTACCAAAATTTAGCTCTGTCGGAATTTTTGTTATTTGAAATGTCTATTTTGACCGGACTAATATAGTTTAGGAGATAATGAAAAATAAAAATAATTTGTACTTGCGGGAAGTGAAAACATTTATGATGGGCTACACGGTGCGTTGGCGGCGCGGGTTTCGTCGGATAAAATCGCGAGTGAAACCGTGGGGCCCAGTTAGTCTGAATATATAAAAAAAAGATATATTTTGATTGATTAATATTATATCATTATATAAATGTTATATTATTGTAACAAATGAATATAAAATTATAGTAGATAAATATGGATATTACTAAAGTAACAGTTTTTTTTTCAGGCTATAGTAATGGTCAAGTTCACAAATTTAATATGCAATCTGGTATATATCGAGGTCATTATGGCAAGGAGAATAAACACGCTCATAAGGGTGCTATAAGGGGAGTCGAAACAGATCTTTGCAACCAGAGGGTGATTACTGCCGGTGCAGATGATAAACTGAAGTTTTGGCATTTTAAAGATGGTATATATTAAGCAAATGTTTATTTTTTGATAGAATTTTTGGTGCCAAATAATAGAAAAAAAAAATTGGTTAAATATGAATGTTGAGTAGGACAAACTAGAACCCTACATTTGTAAATAATATGAGTTGAAATTTACCTACTCAAATCTACAAGTCAATCGTATTACTTTAAGTGTACTACCGAGCTTCAAAACACCTCACCCCTCACGTTACTTCCAATGTACTGCCGAGTTTCAAAACACCTCACCTCTCGTGTTACTTCAAATGTACTACTGAGCTTCAAAATGCCTCTTATCAATTGTTACTTCAATTGTACTACCGAGCTTCAAAAAGGTCTTGCCTCACGTATTACCAACTTCAAATGTATGGCAAAGCTTCAGAACGCCTCGCCTCACTTGAAGTGCATCTTTGTACTGGTTTAGTACAAAAAAAGAGGCTACTCATACAATTTCAATACAAACTTGTATCTTAGTCAACACTATTTAAGATTTGACATGTACTTGTTCTTCTTCTTGTTTTGGCGTCGCAAAAAGCACTTGGCCGTGTCATTGTTTAAATAAACCTTCATAGTAGTAGGTATTGTGTATTCAAAGTGGTAACTAACAAGATGGTGGAAACCTTGTTAGAACGATCTAGGAAGTTTTTGTGACATTTCAAAATTCATGCTTTCAGTTTATATTTATAATCCACTTCACATAAGAGCAATAACGAAACTATATCATGCAAATCCACTTCACTTGTGCACAATAACTAAACTATACATCATATAAAACCCAATATTACATAATATAGGGCAAAATAATGTAAGTTTGTGAGTTATATTCCATACATCATGGAAGATCCCACCAAAACTCTAAAATGTAGAATTAGTTAGAATGTTGCTACAATAAAAATATAAATTTTTATTGGAAGATTAAAGTGGATATTTTCTTTCAGCAACATCCCCATACCATGTAATGAGATTAGAAGAATCAGTGACAATGACTAAGTGTCATAGAGAAAGTGGTTTGTTGGCGATTGCCAATGAAGATTTTACTATAACCCTCATTGATATAGACACTATGAATGTTGTACGAAAATTTGAAGGTCACATTGGAAAAATAAATGACATTGATTTTGATTCACAAAGCAGGTAGGTACAGATCATAAGTGGGCCTCATAAAGTTTAATTTTTAGTAGGTAAACGTTTTTATTTTATAATGTTGCTAGCAACCCGCCCTAGCTTCGCACGACTACAATTTACAAAGTGGTGTATTTTATGTTTAAAGACCCATGATTTAGAGTTTATCGCTTTAGTATTGATAGTTTATAACTTCATAGTCACGAAAAGTGCACTTAACTCAGGACGCGCAATTCATCATAGGGCGGAGTGCCGGCCAACCGTTTCGCTGCGAGTGATTTCTTTGTTTGCACGTAATTTTGAATCCGTGATATCTTCTACGGTATTCATTTAAATGATATAATATAAAGGACAATTTTAATCTACGTGAAATTCACAAGTTAAGTTATTTATCTGGATAAAGATTAATATAGAATCGGAGAAAATAGCTCCGCAAATACCCTATTATTTTTAATTATTATGTTGAAGGTAAAAATGGTTAATGTGAGTCAACCTTAGGAGATAGACAAATGCCATCGCGAAATTTTCTCTAAACTTTTTGAAGAACTATAATTCTTTAGTACATTATTTTGATGTATCTCTTAAGGTTTAACCAGCATAAGCTATGTAAGCGCCCGAAAATCTATTTATTGACGACTTGATTACAAAATATTGGATTTACTCTACTAGACTAAAACTTATTTGGAATGTATTGTATACAGGATGCCCCGTAAGGAATGGACCAACGCTATGATAGTGATAGAGGTGACATGATCTAATAGAAACACTAAAATTGATTGTCCTAGGCCTAGTAGTTTTTAAAGTTATGAATTTTTTAAATGTTATGTTGAAATTCTCATTCTATGAACACAAAATTTAAATTTGTTTTTTTTTCGTAGGTACAGTCAAGACTAATAAATACTATAAGTCAGTCAGTCAAATATAAACAAAAATTTTACATATGTTTTAGCTTTTATTTTTATGTTATACCCATAATTAAGCAAGAATAACATTTTGGTTATAAAGATACATGTTTTCTTAAATCCCTTACACAAAAAATTATAATTTTATATTTTTATTTTATTTAATATTTAAATTTTGTGTTCATAGAAGGAGAATTTCAACCTAACATTTAAATAAATGTATAACTTTAAAACTACTAGGCAGGACAATAAATTTTAGGGTTTCTATTAGATCATGTCACCCTCTATCACCATCATACCGTTGGTCCATTCCTTACGGGACACTCTGTATACAAACCTTCCGTAAAAATGACAGTGAAAACCGTATAAATATCTGTTGCGTAGTTTACATGAGGTAAGCGAACAAACAGACAGACGCGGAAGGCGATTTTCTATTTATTAATTTATCGATCATGTACATAGATGTTTTAATGAAATTGGTAATCCACAGATGGCTGGTGAGTAGTTCTATGGATTGTTCTGTTTGTACTTGGGATATACCTAGTGCCCAACTTGTGGATATATTTTCTGTAAGTATTTTGGATGTACTTTAGGTACTTTTTAAATACTTAATAAATCATTGTTTGTTTTTTGATTTCAATGTATAATCAATCGATAGCTCAGTGATAAAGCAATGATAGCTTATTTTAGCGTGTACGGTTACCGTGTCGATCGACGTGAGTTCGAATAATTCTTCAATAATCTTGAGCTTTCGGTGAAGGAAAAAATTGTGATGAAACCATAGCATGGTGGTAGTGCTTTTTATAATGCACGCCTGACTAGCTAAAACCCTCAAGTTGAAAATCTGTCGCCAAGCACCAATAGGTATGTTCCGGCAGTTGTACTTGTGAACCAGTTTCCCAAATAGGCTTACTATGTCACCGTCTTAGTTTACATCGTCACTTAACAACCGGTGAGATTGTGACCAAACTATAAACCTATTACAAATAAAAAAAGCCACGACTATAGTTTACTCTTTAAGTACGATTTTGTATACTACTAGACACATACATGATTTCAAAGTGAAAAGGTACGTTGCGCAGAAAAACGTAACGCTTTCTAGTTAACGCTTGTATTAATTTCACTCCTCACAAAATTTCCATACCGGGGTTGTTATAAGAAAATCGATTCTTAAGGGGTAAACACCAATTATGATTTTTTCAGGTAGAACAACCATGTACTTCGTTGAGTATGTCGCCGACCGGTGATTATTTGGCAACTACGCATATCGGTGAACTCGGAGTATTCTTGTGGGCGAACAAACTTTTGTATGATCGCATATTCCTCAAACCAATTGATAGAAGTATTATTGACATACCGAAATTGAGTGAGTATTTAGTTATATTGCATCGCATACAATGGATGCATCTATCCAAACGGTTTCTGGTTTTTATTATTTGGTTAGATATGCAAATCGCGAGTTGACAATATATTTAAATGTGAAAGTTGATTATTTAATCATATTGGTTTATTGATAAAAAGCTTAAAAATGCAAATATGTATAGAAAAAAAGGAAAAATCGCTAATTAGAGAAAGTGACGTCAAATTGAAATTCTAGTATATTCAACTTTACACATAACACCATCCTTAATTTTATTTATTGAATGATGACATCATGCGCGGTCATGTGAACATAATGCCTTGTTTCTGTGGCATATTTTATATTTAAATTAAAAAAATGTGTAATAAAGGTGTTGTTGCTTCGATAGATTAGGTTTTTGAGATGCACCTAGGGCTGGTTTGTTTGAAGTACATATAGCAAAATATTTAATAACAGTAATCGTTTAATGTGAAAGAATATAATAATTATTCGTGTGCCGCTACGACGGTCAAGAGTAAGGTGGTCCCGCAGGTGCACGGGGTAAGGGATGGTCGTGCACCGCTCCCCGCCGCCGCGCATGCAAGCCATAATAGGTGTACTAACGAAGAAATATTAATTCATGGGTATTATTTTCAACATAAAGTGTCTAAAACTTCTTTGCAAATGTTGTCTACTCCCGGATTGTTCTTATTTTGCACTGGATAGTTCACTTAGATAGAGAACTTATAATTAGTTATATAAACTCAAATTATATAGAATTCAATATCCTATTTTTTTTTACAGAATTACCTAGTACAACACCAGAGAAACCAGACATTGACGAAATTGGTGTTATTGACCTTGGGGACGAGCCTGAGTATATATCACCCGCGCAAATTAGTCAGGATCTTATCACTCTCTCTGACCAACCGACATCGAGGTGGTTGAACCTCCTAAATCTCGATATAGTCAAGAGAAGAAATAAACCAAAAACTCCGGTCACCATCCCTAAGTCTGCGCCATTCTTCTTACCCACGATACCAAGTTTAGAATTAGAGTTTGATATGGAAAAAGACGATGATGGAAAGAGCACTAAATTATTAATACCGGAATCACTTTCTACGTTATCGGTTTTTGCAAAGAAGTTAGTTGAATGCGTGAAAGAAGAAGAATTTGAGAAATGTGCAGTAAAATTAAAAGTTCTCACTCCTGCAGCTGTTGAGGCAGAAGTTAATAGTATGTCACCTGATGTTGGTGGCTCTTTAGAAGTCATGAAAAAGTTCCTTGTTCTCTTAAACAGTATGCTTAAAACGAATAAGGATTTCGAATTGGCTCAATCCTATTTAGGTTTGTTTTTGAAAACACACGGAAAAGTTATATCCCGAGATGAGGAACTTATGAATATTTTGAATACCGTAGAAGAAACATCGACGCGAGCTTGGACAAAGTTACAAGATCAACTAATGTATAATATATGTGTTGTAAAAGCGTTAAAGGATATGTAATAAAGTTAAATTGATATCGATATTTTGACAAGCTGTTATTTAACTCGAAACTAAATTTGGCCTCTCTTTGTTCCACGCCTTCCTCGCCTCATCTTTTTATAACATAACATATCATCACACCCATATCCCTGAAGAGTTAGGCAGAGGTGTACTAAATGAAATACTAATTACTTTCTATTATTGTTTTCACTTTAATATCTACGTTCCAAGTGACAAATTTATTAAGGCTTGCATATTCTGGACTACAATATATTCTATACTATCCTATCCTACTATATTATTATCATTATATTCTACTAACGTGTGAAAATGCTAATATGTGAAAGTTTTTGTGTTTGGGTGTTTTGGACAAACGGATTTGGATGAAATTTAGTAGGTACCTTCATAGTTTATGACCAGAATTAACACAAGATACTAAATACTTTTATTTTCCAATATCCACGAGACCAAAGTCGCGGGTACAGCTAGTATTATATATTACGTATAATTTCCTGTACATTCTTAGATGATTCAGTATCAATATTAAATACAATAATTGATTTTAGGATATGCTGCACGTAATAATACTATACTATTTCTATTTCTTTATTTTCTCGATGACAGCTCCTGTAAAAACTTAGACGAGCGTCTTTTTTACATTATGTACGCATTATTTTATAAAAATATGACGTTTACACACTTACAAGCATATACCAGAGTCGGAGAAACTGATAGGGATGAAGCTATATCGATAAACGTAAGACGATAACAGACTCGATATTTTTTACAAAATTTAAGAAACTAAACTACTGCCGGATACTTTTGTAAAAATTTATTATCTAATATTATATTTCATTACAAGATGTTACACGTATTAATTTTTGATTGATAATGCCGGAGTTTTTGGCGGGATCTTGAATCGAGATGTTGTGGTTTTTATTTTTATAATTCGTTTACTTAGGGTTTTGACACTATATTATGTAATATTGCTGGCGTTTTGCGTGATAAGTTTGGTTTTTGTGGATAAATGAAGTGGATTGTCAATATACTTAAACTAAGAACATGCGTTCTGGGATCCCACAAAAACTCCCTAGGAAGTTCTAACAAGGATGTCACCATCTTGTTAGGATACCTACTGAAGTCGTCATAAGACAGGACACTATTAATTTGATATTGGCAGTAATGGTCCTCATTAAAGATGACTAGTTGCCAAGTTACGGAGAAGATCCGAGCTACATTTTACAAAGTATAGTAATTCAAATTCGACATAGGAATGTTTATTAAAATAAATGTTGTTAGTTAACTCTTTGAAAAATGTATAGGTTTAAAGCTAAATATAGCGACGTATTTGTGAGACTATAAATGCGTGGATATTGATATTTGATTCTCTATTGATAATTTAAGTTAAATCTAATTCCTTATTATCCTTTGTCCGATTGTTAATAATTTGTATAATCCATAATATAAATTGTAAGTACAAATTATAGCAAGAATAAGTTATTCTACATAAATCCATTATACGGGATTGTTACGAAAGGGATTTCAACATTAAATACGACAATAAATCTCAAGAGGAAAACCGCGAGAAAGAGCGTTAATAGAAAAATGTTATTGAGCACGAAAAATACGGATAATTTATCTTAAATATATTTCTAACAACGATTCTTAGGTGCTATCTTAAAAAAGTAACGTATCTATGTGAGAGCAGGCAGTACCCGCAACAATAGAACATAATAGATGATTCCTCTTCATTGTGAACATTGAAGAAGTGGCTTTTTGTAAAGGTCGATGCTTGTAATTCTGCCTTTAGTTACGAAAATACAAAATAATCTACTAATTGCATGAATGTGAACTTTGTTTTAGATTCGATACCTAAATGTCGTTTCTATAGTCCGCTATACTAATAAGACAATAAATAAGTATCAAAAAAATCAAGCTGTTATATAGTACTTATAACCACTTAATTTACGAGCACAATAAATTACGTGAAAATAATTTATTGATTTTATTTCAGATGGATTAATTTCTCTAGAAATTACCTACGTATTACTTTACGTAAATTATTTTCTAGAATGTATAAAGTAACTATATTTTACTTAAATCATTATAATATCAGAAATAAGATTAGGAATACTTTCTCATATTTCCATTAATATCTTTTGACATAGGTACTTATTTAATTTTTCCTACGTATTTTTTCCTACCTTTGACAAACAATACATTTAATATTTCTTGTTATAAAAAAAATAAAAATTATGTTTTAATTCAAGAAATCATTGCGTTTACACTTTTAAAAGTAACTAGATGACCCGCGCAACGTCGTCTGCTTCATATCAGAGAGAGAGAGAGGATTAGAGAGAATTGGTCGTAGGCACCTGTGATACAATTCTAAAGGAGCTGAAACTTTCTATAATTTGCTGCGGAGTTATTTTAAGTTCAGTAGTTTAAGGTAGTTCCAGAGATTAGCGCGTATAGCCAAACCAGGCAGCTTTATAATATTAGTATATACTAGCGTCCCGCCCCAGCTTCGCACGGATCCTACAATTTACAAAGTGGTGTGTTTTATGTTTAAAAAAGCCTGATTTTAGAGTTTATCGCTTTAATATTGATAGTTTGTAACAGCCTTATTAGCGTAGTGCTCCTCGAGGTCCTGGGTTTGATTCCCAGGTCGCGGAAAGTTAGATCGCGCGTAATTTTGAATTTGTGATATCTTCTACGCTATTCTTTTAAATGGAAAGCTGTAAAGGACATTTTTAATATACATTAATTGCCCAAGTTAACTAACAATCTTTTAAGGATTATCTGGAAAATTAATACTGAATTGGAGAAAATAGCTTCGCAAATAACGTAATATTTTTAATTATTATGTTGAAGATACAAATGGTTACTATGAGTCAACCTTAGGTAATAGACATATGCCATCGCGGATTTTTCTCTAGGCTTTTTGAAGAACTACAATTCTTTAGAACAATATATTGATGTATCCCCCATAAGGGTTAGCCAGTGTAAGCCATGTAAGCGCCAGAAAATATATTTTTTTACGACTTGGTTAAAAATCATTGAGATTACTCTACTATAAAAAACTTAATTTTAATGTATTGTATAAATAAAGCTTTCATAAAAAAAACTCTAAATGTTAGTGAAAACCTCATTAAAATCCGTTGAGTACTTTAAAAGATCTAAGCGTACATAGGGCAGACAGTGGGAAGCGACTTTACTTTATACTATGTATGTATAGAAGATAGATTAAGTAGTTAAGTAAGATGTAATGTAAAATATATTACTAGAGTAGATGAAAGATAATAATCACAGACGGATATTTCTTAGAAAGTCAAAGATCGGTAAACTCGAGAGAAAACGAAAAAGGTTAAATTTTACTAAATCAGCATGGATATCTTTCACAGTCGGTATAATTTTTCTTCTTCATCGCATTCCGTTTGTTTGCCGATGATCCGAGCGAGGTCTTTGTGGCGCTTATTGAATATTTTTCGTTGCGAATTAAATAGCGGCAGATCGGTTCACGGGAGCCAGGGTTCATTAATGGCCCGCTTCATTTTCGCAATAAGTATTCATTTCTCCGTCCCCCGCGCGTCGTAGCGAACACCGACGCAGGGAATCTCCAATGAAAATCTGATTGTGCTTCCTTTCCTTTGCATTATGAATATCTATCAAATTCCTTCCCATCTAAGCGATTCCCTTTATTGAAATCGGATCGAGTGTTGAGCAAATAGCGCGAAGGTAAGACTTCATTAATTTCTATCTTTTCATGTGTATCTATTATTTGCAAAGCATTGCTGTCATTAATTATGTCGTATAATATTCTCTTGGTTTAAGGTCGTACGTTATTTAATTGAAATGTGAAGAAGGAAATGAGAACCGTCCATTTTCTTTAAGCGATGCTTCATTCCGGGCCATTAATTTTTTGCAATAAAAGCTAATTTGATTCCTCATAACACGACGAATATCTTAATAATTTACGATAGCTTTTGATCTTTGATAATTTTATGTGTATATAGTAAACAGCTAATAGTAATTATAATATCAATAAAAAAATGGTACCTACGATTGAATAACTTATACCGAGAAGACACTTATGAATGTCAAAACACCACGCACCGGTTCGGAAAACATCCCAGCCATCGAGGAGAACCGACAAGAAACTCGATCGGGTTTATTAATATCTTATTATTTTTTTTAATTGTTTAAGCAAACATAGGGGAAGTCCGGGACAAAAATCAAGCCCATATAGCCTCTAATTAACCAAAAAAGTAGTAAACTACAACATGTGGTCGCGCTGGCCGGGCGGTAATTAGCAAATACCACGGAGTAAAGAGTATACATCATCGGCGTGTCGCGAGCGTTTTTTTATATAACCATAACCAATCGACGCTTTAGAAATTCGCTTTAAAAATTATTAAAAAAATAATCTTATGTTTTGAGTCAACAGCCTCTAGTTTATAATTTGGAAATTATGGTATAATTTTCTTATCAATTAAAGTTATTGATATGCAGAAAAACTCGTTAAATTTTTTTAAAGCAGGTATGGTTGCAATTTTTTGATATGCAGGAAAGTGTTCTTAATTATTGTTCTTAATTGTTAATTATGTTAAGGGAGGAAGGAGTGGACCATGCGTATGTGTATTTAATAATCGGAATGGTTTTTCTACACTAACTAGCACATTAGTCTAACTAGCGCAAAAAAAGAAAAAAAAGGTCCCTTACAGAACCTATGTACCTGTGTGGTGTGCACGTGTGTTTGTTCTTACGTGTATAATGTTGTATGTGGGTAGCTAAGTGTTGCACGTATAGTGTCACTATTATCGCGCGGGCGGCTGCCTGACCCAAGGGCTTCACACCGAGGAACGGACCTAGGCTTGGGCTGCCCTACTTAGCTAGGTTAAGAATGATATATGTTTTTCCCAGAGCTTCAATACACAAGGTTTTAGAGAAAGACTCATTTGAAAATAATGATTCTTGATATGACATGCATGGAACGCTACATGCGTAACTACGCGTTGAAATTTTTAAAATATATGTACCTATTATGAAAATCAGTGCTCTGCTCACCTAGTTTTCTATGTGCTGCATCCAATTATTATATTCTTCGTAGTCACCGGGTCAGTGACCGATGAAGTAATGCCTGTACGTTAGAGAAATATGGAATTTATTGGATGAGAAGTGCGAAGGCTCCGTCATCTCGCATTGAGGTATTATATACTACGAACTAGAGACGACTCCTCGATCAGATAGTTAGAAACACGCTTTCGAGTGCATAATATACTTGCACTCACAGTCTGTGCCCGCCACTTGTTGAGACTGCACGTTCCAGTGCTAAATTTTCATATCATAAATATACCTTCATGTGCACTGAGATACTGTTTAAACAACTCGAGAAACACAAGTAAAAGTCAAGAAGTGACATTTCATCAGTTATGTATTACTGCGCGCGTTAACCGCGCCCCGTGGCATTAAGTGAAGCATAATTGTTGTTCGTGATAGCTGCTTCTAGTACATAGTACCACAATCCACAATCCCATCTCGCGTAAAGGCGACATTCACTCGCCACCGAGATCTCGTGACTTAACACTGCTCAACTATTTTCTGTGAGACTACGTGGAAATCTCTGGTCCATGCGGATACACTACAGACAATTGCCGCCCTGAAGGCCAACATGACTCGCATTCTTCATGAAATTAGGCTACAATTATGCGAAAATGTCATCTAAAGCTCTTAAGATATGTAAGGCTTTAGCAGAAAAGGGATGAGTTATAAAAACAAGATAAATATCACAAATCAATATTTACTTATTACTATTTTAAATATAATCATGATTTACCTTAACAATTAAATAATTTGTGACAAATAATACAATAAAAAAGTGACTTAGTGTCCACTATTCCCGCATACCCGGGTAAAGTGGATACAGTGTTTGGGTATAAAGTGAATACCCACTTCTAAACACATACAATCAATTTAATAATCTGAAAAAAACTTTACATATAAGTAATAATTACTAAATTCGCTTGTAAATGTTAAGTAAACTAATACTAGTAGTTATCACGTATGTACACTCCAGTGTCCTCAAAAGTGAACATTCTCGCGTCGTGTCGATAAAAAAAATCACATCGAAGCCAATTTTCAATTGTATCATCTCTATACACTTCACAGCAAAAAAGCACAAATCATCATTAAATATTTTCGGTAGTTTAGCTTTTTTAGTTTTTTGACCGTCTTTGTAGAACTAAAGCAGTGTTTTTATAGGAACTATTTTTATTTCGTGGCCTAGTTTTTTTACTAACGTTATTACGTTGGTTTATTTTTTGCATGTTTTGCTTTTGACGTGCCTGTAAAAATTACACAGGTGAATCCATACTTTTTAGCCGTGCCCTTTACTGGTTCTATAACTTTACATAGATTAATAGCAATATTTTTTATGTCCAATCATGCTCTGGAACAAAGTATGCGTATTATAAAAATGTAGCAAAATAATCAGACAAGGCGGTCCACGCCGATGCCATAGCCGCTTTTCCCTATTCACTTTGCCCGACGCGACGGGGTAATTTTTGAGGTTTATCCATCTCATACATTACATACATTGGTTCTATAATCCTGTCAAATATAATATAAAAAACCACTTTAATATGCAGAAGAATTATAATACTCCCAAGGATAGTAAAGGAATAGAGTTACAAATATTAACAAAACACTTAGGTACCTTGCAAAATTTATTTTATTTTTCGATACCACAATTTACCGTTCCACGAACGCCGCGCGACGCCGATGAGAGCTGAACGTAACTATGAGTATGTGGTGAACAGTGAACAAATAAATTTGGATTAGTCGCTTTACCCTGTGTGTTCACTTTACCTGGAATTCCTCTAGTATTGAAAAACAACTCGTAATTGATGCCCTCCATATATGTACATCGTAACAGTTATGTTAATAAGTACCAACTACATTGAATATTATGACTATATTACATGAAATCTATAATATAATTAATCAAAATACATTATATCGGGATAAAATCCCAAAAGTAGTTAGATATTCATACTTAAAAAGCTGAATGTATACTATTGTTTTATATACATATATATAAAATTATATTGTTTAATCAATGAAAATCGAACAGCGTTTCATGTAAAAGGTAATTTCGGCGTAGATACTAAATCTTGTACTGGTTCATTATGAAAAATGCAAAAGTATTGAGTGTTGTAAATAAATTATATTAATGATTTACAAGACAATTATTAACAAAAAAGAAATGAAAATGAACATCAGTCTATATGTTAGTATATCAGATAGAGAGAATCCCTTGTAATATTAGTAATTAATACGGAACAGATACCTACATAAAGTAAACACGTGCGCAGCAGAATTGTTTTATGAAAAGTGTATGGGGCAAAGCTCGTTTTGTTGACCATTGGTTAATTAAAAACAAACATTCGGGAAAGTTTACCCTGTTCATAGTATATCTTTTTGGTATATAGGCATTTGGGGCACATTTAACGGTAAAATATGAAAAAAATATGAAATTTTAATGTCCCGATATCTATGGGAATATTTTGTATTTCGTACGATGAATTGCATGAGTTAAGTGATAGACACAATAACTCTGATGTGAAAAAGTTCATGGTAATTTATAATTTATACAATAATATATAATTTATATATATAATACTAAGCTTGCGTTTGCGTCAAATAAGAGAAAGAGAGAGAGTTGGTCACAAGCACGTCTTTATATGTTTCCCGTTGACTAAATTTCATCAAAATCGTTCAAGCTGATTGTGAGTTCAATTCGGCCATACAAACAGATAGACAGATAACACTTTTTAAATGTCAAATTCGTCATATCGTGATCAGTGTTCTTTATAATAGAACTCTATCAAAAAAATTTGGAAAATTATACGTGTTCAGACAGAACTACAAATTTACTAATATCGATTATAGTATTTTTATTACAATAGTATTATAATTGTTAACATTTTCATTATCTAATGCTTTAAGTAAATCAAATATCTTTGCTTAAACTACGCGACGTCGATCACGTCAATCAAATAATTCACTCGGCAAAAAAGATACAGTTAAAATGTTTTCTAAATCTGTTATCAATAGATAACCCAAACCTTTTATTCGATGTTGTTAACGTTAAGTTATTATTTTCTTTTATTTAATTTTTTACTCTAAGTACATACACAAATCGAAATCTCTTTTAACATAATAATACACATGAATGGCCCTACTAATTATTGTCTATATTTTAATTATTGTTGCAATATAATTATGCAGTTGTTAGCCGAAGAATAATACTTCCCTAAATACATCATTAAGTAGCCTAATCCAGTAATATGTGGAAGTGTAGATAGTGAATATAGGAAATGAGAAAACGTAACAGCTGGCATTGAGAATTGAGCGTTCTGATAGTCCGATAGTGATTGTATGGAAATGCGATCATGCTCGAAAGGCGATTTCACACTAGTTGATTTTTACTGAGCCCTGGCGTAGTAGTCGCGTAAGTGACTTGAATTAACAAAGGAAGTTTAAATAATAATGTTGAAATGGCTTTTCTAGGTGAAGACTCTGGAATAAAACGTTCAAAGTCTTTTTATGTATTCACTTTATAAATTTAGAGCAGTAAAAATTCATTTATCATCAGCGGCAGCTAGTAAAGTTTTGTCAACCTGCCAAATTTATAATCGTGGGATTTGTGGATTGTTGATGAAAGCAATCGCTACTGAACTGCATAACATTCACGTATTGGATTTAACAAGAAGACAATTTTTAACAAAAAAGAAAAGTAACTTGAATTATTTTTGAGCAGTTCCCAGATATATCTTCGAAGTCAAAGGTCCAATACCAATGAAATTAAAATGGGAGCACCCTTGCGGTATCCCCTTTCCAACGGAAAAAGAGTCATCTAAATCGGTTAATAAACAAAGAAATAATGGATGAAGATCCCTAAAAAAAAAAATTTGAATTGAGAACTTCCTCCTTTTTTGAAATCTGTTAAAAAATAGTACTGTATGAAATGAAATAAACTAATAATAATCCGGATCGCATTTTACAAAGGCATCCAGTATGCGTTTTATTTTTTGTAACCTATTTATTGTGGAAGATTGTAGGCTTTATAGTTTTACGTTGCAACCCTAAGAAGCTAAGCAGTAAATATGAACGTCAAACAATCTGGCAAGCTGAAGGCAAATATGATACAAGACAAATAAATATGACACGGGTGAAACCGTGCGGCACAGTTAGTATTATATCATAAAGTTCAAAGATTGTTCTTTTTTGTTGGTTTGAACGCCCTAATCTCTGAAACTACTACTCAGATTTGAAACATTCTTTTTGCCTATGTATTAATAAAGTTTATAGGCTATTTAATATCACCCTACGACTCTTAAAAACACATCAATTGACACACAAAGTCTATAACACTGTCAGAAAGTACGCTAAACAAGAAATAATTAAAATGTGAGCGGCCATTGTGGCGGTGCAGGGTACTAGGAGCTGAGGATGGATTGGCCGAGAATCGAAAATATTTAAACACAATTGAAAACGCGGGGTACGGGTAGTCTTGGTATAAACACTTTTATTATTACTACTTAGGCCATTATATAAGCTTAAGGGTCCTTTTTTCAATAAACAGATGACTTTATTTGAGAAATCATTGTTAAATTTTAACAAGTTTTCCTTAGTATCTGCCAACACTTCAAAATTATTCCTCAAATAAAGTTATCTGATGATCGAAAATTTGGCCCTAAATGAAATATAATTACGAGAGTTTTGTTCCCTGTTACAGGATTTAGTATGAAAATGAATTGTGAATTTTATAATTATATATTAAAAAATGAGTGCGTCTGTTAGTGATCATGTAACTTCTGAAAGATTTGACTAATTGAGCTCATATTCACATAACATAATTGTTTTATAATTGAGACGATGGTTCATAGCTATATTAGGATACGATAGGAAATTTCACACAATTTAATTATATTTGGTTTATTAGGACTAGTACAGTTTTAATGAAAAGCTTTTTGTTGTTTTGTTTATCTAAGTGCATATTTAAAATGTAGAATTTATTAAAGTTCTGTTCCATTCAGTTCAGTTATATGAAATATCATGTGACCTTCGTAGCTTGCGCCTTGCGTGCTTCACTCTACCTAGACGTAATGAATGACTCCTGATATTATTATTGTCTGGCCTTTGTTGTGTCAGTTCCACCTACAAAGATAGTGTCTATATCATTCTATATGACTCGATGACAACCACCGATACTGTGTTTCTATTAGACGATTTCTTACCTATTTAGTATGTACTTATGAATATTTTTCGTTCGTGTATAAATGAGTCATTATATTTTTTTTATTGCAGACGTAAATTAATTGTATATTCGTCTACAAGTACGTAAATTACAAGCTTATAGCGCTTCTTTTAGAATATTGTTACGACCTATTACAACCCGATTAAAAAGAGTGAAAATCCTGTTCCAGAAATATCTCAAAGCAACTACATACTTCTCAGTACTTCGAAATAATGTTCGCGTCATAAAACAACCGCGCCGCATGTTTGTGTAAACATCACAGTTTACACACACATGTATAGGGCTTGTCGCCTCGATTACATCATCGAGTTGGCATAGCAACTAAACGTCGAGAAAGATAGCGATGATTCACGATTTTTCTACGATCGTTTAGTGTAGGTATTTAAGCGGCTCGGGCGCAGCGCCGAGTAGTTCACTTTTGAATTATAAAGCGATAATATCGAGCGATAAAAGGAAGCGAAACCACAGTGAAATAAATAACAGTGTTGTGAGTTCTTGAAATTTGTAACTGTGTAGAGTTCGAATAAAACTTCTTCACGACAATCATCGGCATTTTTATTACCCACGGGTGTAACAATATGGTACTTACTGTGCTTGATGGTAGGCAAGGTACAATCCAAAAACAGTGTCGACTACCGAGTGATTAAAAATCTATCGCCAGTCGCCACTATCATGTTTGCGTAAACCGAAACTGAATATGCACCGGCTGATTCAGAAACGATGCGGTTAAACCAATGACTATTACGGGCTTTTCACCATATATATGGAAGTCGCGACCTTATTCGGCTGTACCACCCTGGTATCGCCATTTTCTCGTTCATTATTCAGTAGAGTGTACCAGGTGTTGGTGAGGTCTACTTTTAACTGCCCCATTTTCTGGCATCACCTAATATAATGTAGTCTACACTTTTAATTATAGTAGCACTAAGCAATGTTCTCTATTTTTATTTTCTTGTTTTAGTGTTTGTTATGTAAGTATTCAAATAAACAAATAAATAATATCCCAATACTGGACTAAGGCCTCAAATGTGACTGACGACATCTGTTGGGTTTATAAGGTAGTAACTACCAGAAGTCTTCACTTTTTTTGGTCATCAGCCAGTAGTTACACTAATTAAATCCAAACTTCAAAAAATCGTCGGTCATTGAATTAAGCTCCAAACGACATCGTTAATAAGGTATAATAATTTTAGTAAAGTTGGTCATGAACGTAGAAAGTAGGTGCTTAAGGTTTTCGAACCACCTTTTCTCTCAATCTATCAATACAAAAGATGTTTTATGTTCACGCTACAAATTTATAAATCTTATATTTATATATCTTGTGTGAGACTGTTAGTGATTCTAACATCTGAACGTCTTGAAAGATTGAGCTCATATTTACATTATAATATTTTTATCCGATTTCAATAAAAGAAGGAAATTCTCAATTTGAATTTATATTTTTTTATGGATGTTCAGCCATAACTTCTTTGTTTATGAACCGATTTAGATGATTATTTTTTTATTGGAAAGGGGATAGATACTTCAAGGGTGGTCTCATTTTCATTTCATTGCTATTGGCTATTGGACCTTCGTCTGCGAAGATACACCAGCGAATTCCTCAAAAATAATCGAAGTTGGTTTTCTTTTTTGTTAATTCTTTTATCAAGACGATGGTTTATAGATATATTAGGTACCGATAGGTGGAACTATCGTCGGGACCTTAAATATCGGAAAAGGCCGAACAACGTTTGCCGGTCCAGCTAATTTACTATATATGATTGTAACTTAACTGTATTTTTCAATTTAATATATTTACTAGCGTTTAGAGCTCTATTTGTTTATGTTCCGAAGTTTGTGCATATTAAGACTAATCTATAATCACCAACGTATGGAGCCAGCTTTATGCCATGAGAAACTTATACCTACTCTCGTGAAGTGCATAATAATTAAAACAAGAATTAACGTAATAAAGTATACAGTGATTTTATGCATTTATCGCTTCGAATCTGGTAAGTCATCGTGCATTGTATGTTAATAATCGAATGCAATCGTGTGGCCGTGCACCACGCCACGCCAATGCACGGCCGCGACACGACAGTAATTTACGAGCGTTGCCAACCGCTTCCGTACACTTTAAAACAGTCAAAATTATGCCCTTTACCGTTTTGTTAACATGAAAATAAATTCAATTCCGAATTTATTTTCATTTCACCTATATTATTTAACACGACTCGTGCGAGTTGTTTCTATTAAGGCGCAGTACTGAAATGTAGGTATCATATTTTCTACATTTTCAACTGGTCCTGGAGTGTTCATTACGACTAATTACTTTTAAAGTAGTAGACATACGAATGAAGAAGATAATATATTTTTGATGTGAAATATCTAATGCAGCAGGCCAAATCGGCTTTTGGCGTGGAGACGCACAGTGGCTCAGCATTTGAAAAATAGTCATGAAAGTCCGATATTCAGTACATCCAGTAATCAAGTGAAGTGGCAGGGGACGCGACAACCATACTATTATATCTAGTAATAAAATAAACCACTTCACAATGATTTCCTTTTGGTTTGTCGCGTTTCGGCATCACCCGGTGTATATCCAGTAATAAATTTTTTGATTGGCATTTTTTCGTTACGCCATATTTAAATCCTTTACTAAACCATCCTTCCTTTCATGCAATTTTTCTATACAAATAGTTTTGATGTTTCACATCTGCCAGGTGTCCCGCAATTTTTTGATGTGAAAACTTCTTTAGCATCGTTGTGATTTGAAAGTCGATGAAACGAAACTAAAAAGCGAAAGCTTGTTGTTGCCACGCAATAATGAATTTAATTTTTTCTCTGATCCTGTAACAAAAGTAAATCTAAAAATATATCTTATATGAACCCTTGCTCTAAGCTCAAAAGAAACTGTAAGCGAAAAAGACATGTTTAATTATTTTGTTTGTCTAATAATTAATTATATTTCATTATTTACTATTGTATAAATTTCTTATTAAACTTTATAATAGTTTACTAATGCTTTTTTTTGTACATCTAACAGTTGGTCATACACCTATTTTATTTAATTGGTTGTTATTATGGATTCGCATTAAAAAAATCGGTTGTCTGTAAATTCGGTTTACTGACGATAGTTGAACGTGACAACGTCATAAGAAAATACTGATGGAATGGTATCATTTTTCAAATAATATCGAAAGAATCATTACCTTTATCGCCACAATTATCGTTGCTATAAACAATTGACACCACATTCACTTTTCACTGCACTTCATACTTGACGAAAACATGTAAATGTATTATTGTATAGCAGCTGTCCACGCGGACGCATCGCTCACTCAAGTAGGAGAGAGACAGATGTCGAACGCTGCCGAACGCGGAGGCCGATTGTGCCTCTTTGTCGCTCGTCCCGCGCTCTCGCTTGCACTTTAAGCTTTAAATGGAACGCCTCAGAGCGAGGTTACGCCGCATGTGTCCTGTTTTTTCGTGCGTGCAGCCGGCTCCATCGAATTATAAGACGTTGTCACGTCAAAATACAATTTACTTTTAGTGCTAGCGCGCAGGAGTTACTTTTCTCACCGTGACTATTTCGTCACTCTTGACCGGTCATATGGAAATGTTTGGAGGTGCGCGCACGTTAAGACATTACACAACAGTTTTATCTATAGAACTGACACGTGTGACGAAACATTTACGGCGCGGCGACAAGAATCATCCGTGCGCGCATACTGTAAATTTATCTTTAAAATGAACTTTAAATATTGTTTATTAAGTAATTATAATTTTCACGTTAATTATTTAGTAACTATTTCCATTTTATAATTAAACGTTAGTTGAAGTGAATTAAATAAAAATAACGCTAGCAAACCAAGAGGTAATTGAAAAAATTGCCACATTTACGATAATATAGGTACGGATATTATATGAAACCAATATATCCGAAGGCTCAACCGCAAGCTGCAGTGCTGACCTATTCCAGGGTATCGCTATTCGCCATTACAACTATGGCTAGGGTTGCAACCTATTTTGAAAAAAAAAAGTATATTTTTCAAAAAGTTGCAATATATATAGTACTTACTTTCTGGAATGTTAGGAAAAAATAAAGTACACATTTGTTTTTAAGCATTATTAATTAACTGCCCAAAAACAGTATAATGTTAACAGGGTTCATGTATGTGAGTTTCTTTATTACACCAAAGCTTTTAATGCCTGAACAAATAAAAAAAAATCCTATACGGTTTTGTTGAATACATCTTACTCAACTCAGGCGAAAAGATTCTGTGGTCTATGAGACGTGATGCAAAATATGACCGACAAAATGAAAACAAATTTCAATTTAATTTAACAAAATAATTTAAAATAAGAGTGACAGTTGAATTAGCGATGAAAATATAGTATTTTTCGTAATATATTATTTTTCTATTATTTATAGTACAATTGACTAAAATATAGTATGATACTATATATTAAAGTACGGGTGGCAACCCTAACTATGACCTACATCGGAGGAAATAATAATAAACACTTCCCACAACCCAATTATTCGTACATCGCATGTTGATTTAAAAGGGGTGTCTTGTATTGTTTAAGATAAGTAAATCATTGTAAATATTATTTAGTATATATGCATGTATACTATATTTGGAAATTATTTCAGCTTATTAGAACGAATTTAAGCTATATATTTTAGAAAAATACACTAATCAAGAAAGTCTAAGCAACATGTACTAATTTAAATTTTAGGATGGTTCTTCACATTATAACGTTGTATTTTATTTTTAAAATATTATCTTTAGGGTTCTATGATGTAAAAATAACAGCTGTTGTCTTTATAAGTTCTTTTAATAACAGAAATGAACAATATTAGAATATACTGTAGAAACTAAGATACATAAGAAACTAAACTTTTTTCTTACAAAATGAAATTTCTAAAGAAAATGTATTTACTGTGAAAGAATAGAACAATTTAATACAAAGTATGGGCTCCTCTGCTATTCAGAACTTGTCGGCAACGATTATTCATTGAATTAATGAGACTGTTTATATCATCTTGCGGTATTCGCTCCCAATGAAATTGTAGCAAATCCTTCAGCTGTTGGGTTGTTGTCGCTCCGTCCAAGTCCTTCAAAACACGTCTCTGGAGCATGTCCCATGCGTGCTCGATGGGGTTGAGATCTGGCGATTGTGCAGGCCAGGGCAATACCCGGATGTTCTCCGTTGCAAAGTATTCACTGGTTCGCCGAGCTGTATGTGAATGCGCATTGTCATGCATTAACCTAAAATCGGAGCCAAAGGTTTGTGAAAATGGGTAGACATAAGGTCTGAGAATATCCTCAATGTAATTTTCAGCATTCATGTTTCCATTTACAAAAACGAGGTCAGTTCGCCTGTTCTTCATAATACCCGCCCATAACATAACTGTTGAGCCGCTGTGTGGATGAACTTCCTGAACGCACTTGAGCCTTTCAGTATTTCCGGGCCGACGATACACTCGCACCCTTCTTGTATCAGGCTTAAACCCGAATCGCGACTCATCGGAAAACATAATTTTATCCCATTGTTCCTGGGTCCATGTTATGCGTTCTCTACACCATTCATATCCACGAGCGCGATTCCCGTGACGTATCGGTGGGCACCTGATTGGGCATCGAGCTCGTAGGCCGTACTCATGCAGTCCATTTCGCACAGTTTGAGGACTTACATCAACACCACTTGAAATTTGTAGCCTCAAACTTATCTCTCGAGCGGTTAACATCGGCTGGCGTCTTGCAGTCAGTTGTATGTACCGGTCTTGCCGAGTGGTTGTACTCCTTTTACGGCCTGGATGCTGTTCAGCGGGTTCTCCTGTATTATTGTAGCGCTGCCAAAGACGACAAATAACACTTCTATGAATGCCAAAATGTCGAGATACCTGAGATTGATTACTTCCCACTTGCAACATCCCTACAGCTCTTTGCATTTCATCTGCCATCAAATGACGTCGCTTCATGACGTAAAGAATATCTAACAATTCAATTTTGTCGCTAACTTTATTTAAATGGTTGGTAAAATTATAAAATCAAGACTAAACGTAGCAATTAAAACGCACTTAAATTCAAACAAATTCGCAGTCATTTGAATTTTATGAAAAAACAAAACATAATCAAATTTTTTTTTACAACCAGCCAGTATGTCTTCAATAACAAAAAAGTTTACTTACCTACGCACTTTGTTTGAGTAAATATTTAGAAATTAATTAATATAAATGGAAAAATTTGTAATATCACGCATGTTGCTTAGACTTTTTTGATGTGTGTATTTTGATGATGATTATGCCTATATCAGATTTTTCAGATTTGTGATGGTAATGTAGCTATGCTCGTGTCTTTATCAAACAATAAGTACCTATTGACATTTACAACATCCGATTAAAAAGTAAGTGACGTTTTTATTTAGTGTTACGGTATTCAATATGATACCTGGCAACTGTCTGAAATGCAATTATCAATATTTACACTTTCATAAACAATGTTTTATATAGAAACAACTTAAATAGAAATAAGCTATTATCTATTTTATATTTTAATGGCCTTTATAAACCCTTGATGCAAAAAGAGGGGTGTTATAAGTTTAACGTGTGTATCTGTGTCTGTCTGTGGTATCATTGCTCATAAACGGCTGAATTGACTAAGATTTAGGGTTTTTTTGTTTAAAAGGTGACTCGATCGAGAGTGTTCTTAGTTATGATTCAAGAAAATCTGTTCAGCCATTTGAAGATTATCAGCTCTTTTCTACTTGATAAATAGATGTGAGCAATTTTCACAGGTCTGATTAAGTCGAGATTTAGTATTCTGTTACTACAATGATATTAGAAAAACCTTGACCTGATGCTGCAGCGTCATCTGGAATCCATAGGATACCTAACTCCTCACCAACTTATAGCAGAGATGCGTATTTGAACTCATTGGAGTGGTCTCAATGAATAGGTACTTATATAAGATACTTGTGTCGATGGTTTATTCAATTTTCAATTTACAGTGCCTTTAAGTGTGGCTTACACACCACGCTACGCCTCTGGGCTAATTCGAAACCATCATAGTCGTGAAAATCAGAACTTGCATCAACCGTGTCTGTATGTATTGTCTCATTCTCTCGCAGGCTAAGTGATATAAGTGCTTTTTCGTTTCATCTAGTTTCAAATCACAACGGTACTAAAAAGTTCTCACTTCAGAAAAAAAATGCATGGAGTTTATAAATGTTATTTCCTCTTTAAGTAAATAAGATAATAAATTAGAAGGGAAATAAAAACTATGGTGGTTACAGGTTAGTAGATAGTTGCCGTTGTAAATGAAATTACAACTTTTACATTACGCGAACGCTAGATTCGTTCAACATATAACCTTGTAAGGCTTTTTGCACTTAAACTTTGTCTTGGGAACACTGCGGTCGCATTATTATAGTATATTGAACGAATTATTATTGTTTGTGTAGGAAACTTTGTCGCTACAAACAGTTGCTGTTTTGGTTACTGGTGACCCGTGCTCTCCACGAGACATAGTGTTACGGGCACATGATAATACGCTAAATCGTGTAGCTGATACTCATAAATTTTATGATGCTTTACAGTATCCATTAATTTTCAGTAAAGGTGAGGCAGGATATCATTTCAATATTAGAGTCGTTAATCCAACAACGAAACAGCCAATTCCAAATAAAAAAAAAACCTGTATGGACTTTTATGCATATTATATAATGCTTCGAGAGCAAGACTTCAATCTCCTTCTGCGTACAAGGCAACTTTTCAATCAATTCTTGGTAGAAATGTATATTAAAGTCGAGAGCGAACGTCTTCGTTACATTTCTCTAAACCAGAAATAAATACGATCTGAAAATTACATACATCTACAAGATGCGATTATTGCAGATGATAACATTAGACCTAACGACATTGGCAAAATGGTTATTTTGCCGTCCACTTTTGTGAATAGTCCCCGTTATCTGCATGAGTACACTCAAGACGCTTTTACTTATGTACGAACTTACGGAAGGTCTGACCTCTTCGTAACTTTTACCTGTAATCCTTCGTGGCAGGATGTAACTCAAGAGCTTATGCCTGGGCAAAAAGCCACTGATTGACATGACATAGTTGCCCGCGTATTTCGTTTAAAGGTTCAGAAGTTAATGAACGTTGTGACAAAAGGAAAAGTATTTGGAGATGTTCAGTGCCATATGTACTCCATTGAATGGCAGAAACGATGTCTACCACATGTGCACATATTAATTTGGCTAAAACAGAAGCTACTTCCTAATCAAATTGACAACATAATTAGCGCTGAAATTCCAGATTCGGTAGAAGATAAAAATCTGTAAGACACGGTTATTAAAAACATGATTCACGGTCCCTGTGGAGCTCGCAATCCAGCATCACCTTACATGCAAAATGGCAAGTGTACAAAAAAGTATCCTCGAGAAATGATTAGAGAAACAGTTCATGATAATAAGGGTTATCCGTTATATAGACGAAGGGCGCCTGCTGATGGTGGTAAACAAGTTGACATTCTGACTCGCAGTGGTGAAATAACGAGTTTTGATAATATCTGGGTTGTGCCCTATTCGCCGATTTTGTGTAAATTATTCAACGCCCACATTAAATATATTTGCAAGTATATAAATAAAGGAACCGATCAGGCGATCTTCAATCTGCGTAATGAAGGTGTTCAACAGACCCTCAATGAAATACAAACTTATCAAGCAGGAAGATATGTCAGTAGCAATGAAGCAGCATTGCGGCTGCTTGGCTTTCCATTACATGAAAGATATCCCACTGGTACACATCTTGCAGTTCACTTAGAAAACGGACAGCGTGTTTTTTTTGATGAAAATACCTTTCAAGACAGGATTTTATCTCCTCCTAAGACCACACTGACTGCCTTTTTCCAACTTTGTCAGAATGATACTTTTGCAAGGACATTATTGTATTCTGAAGTTCCCTGTTATTATACATGGAATACCTCAAAAAAAGAATGGCATCGTCGTATTCAAGGTTCACCTGTTGAAAATCAACCTGGGATAAAATCATCGGATGCTCTTGGTCGTGTCTAAACCGTACATGTTACAAATTTTGAATGCTTTTGTCTGCGTATGTTATTGCATCATGTTAGAGGTCCAACTAGCTTTGCAGAACTTAAAAAAGTCAATGGTCAGGAATGTCAAACATACAGAGAAGCATGTGAAGCTCGGCGACTATTAGAAAATGATAATCATTGGGACGAAACTATGGAGGAAGCCGTACAATGTCGATCGCCAAATAAAATCAGGGAACTTTACACTACGCTTTTATCTTCTTGCGGTCTTTCTAACCATCAAACTCTTTGGGATAAGTACAAAGAATACATGGCTGAAGATATTTTACATCAACTGCAGCAAGCACATACAGATATAACTTTCAACGAACATATTTACAACAGAACGCTAATTATAATAGAAAACAAGGTTTTTACAATGGTTGGAAAAAAATTTGATGATTTTGGAATACAAAGCCCTCGACGAGAAAATAGTGATGATATTAATAATGAAATTGCTCGAGAACTAGATTATGATTTCATAGTACTGCAACATCAAGTGGCAAAATTAGTTCCTCAATTAATTCAAAAGCAAAATCATGTTTTCAATCAAGTATTAAGTAAAATAGACTCCGGCAATGGTGGACTCTTCTTTCTCGACGCACCAGGAGGAACCGGAAAAACTTTTTTGCTTAACTTATTATTAATGTCCGTCAGAAAACACCAAAAAATAGCAATTACTGTAGCTTCTTCGGGTATTGCCGCGACGCTATTAAGCGTCGGCCGTACGGCACATTCCGCTTTAAAATTACAATTGAATCTGGCACAGGAAGATTCAGCCATTTGTAATTTCAGTAAAAATAGTTCACGAGGTAGGATGCTGCGAGAATGTAAGCTTTTAGTGTGGGATGAAAGTAAAATGTATCATAAGAAGGCTATAGAAGCTTTAAACCGGACTCTTCAGGACTTGCGAAATAGTACAGATATAATGGGAGGAATGGTAGTTTTATTGGCTGGTGATTTCCGACAAACCCTCCCAGTCATTCAGAGGGGGACACCAGCAGATGAAATTAAAGCATGCATTAAATCATCAAGCTTTATGGTCGAGAGTTGAAAAATTCAGCCTAAAAACGAATATGAGAGTGCATCTTAATAATGATGTGGATTCGGGACTTTACGCAGAAATGTTGTTGAAAATTGGTGATGGTTGTTTAGACGTTGACGCTAAAGGTTATATATCACTATCAAGAGAATTTTGTAATTTAGTAGAAAATTATGTGGATCTTATTGCTCCTGTATTTCCGGAAATGCAACAAAATTTGAGTAGTGATCAGTGGTTGTGCGCAAGAGCAATATTAGCACCAAGAAATGAAGTAGTTAATAGGATCAACAACGAGATTTTAATAGAGGTGCAAGGAGAAATTAAGGAATATTTGTCAATGGATACAATTATGGATACGGAACTAAGTACTTCATATCCTGTTGAGTTTTTGAATTCACTTGAACTGTCAGGTGTACCGTTGCATAAACTTTAATTGAAACTAAATGTACCAGTAATGCTTATGCGAAATGTAGATGCTCTTCGGCTATGCAATGGAACAAGGCTTCGGATAACAAAATTGGGGCAGAATATACTTGGTGCTACTATTTTAACAGGTGTCGGTAAGGGAGAAAGTGTTATCATACCTCGGATTCGAATTATTCCCTCTGACCTTCCATTCCAATTCAAAAGGGTTCAGTTTCCCGTCAAGCTTAGCTTTGCTGTTACTATGTTACTATAAACAAAGCACAAGGGCAGACATTACAGGTAGCGGGAGTGTATTGAGAAAGGCCATGCTTCTCTCATGTTCAACTATATGTAGCCTGTTCGTGTGTGTCTAATGCGCGGAATTTACATATATTTGCACCGGATGGAAAAACTCTTAATATAGTCTACAAAAATATCCTACATTAATATTCTGCATTTATATCTATTTAAATTGTTTAAATCCAAAATTATTTATTTTTGTTACAGAGAAATATATTTTAACATTTGTTGTTGCATTTAAATAAAGTTTAATTTAAATTTTTTAAACTTCATTGTATGTAGTAATTTTAAAAATTGATCATCCCAGCTAAGCAATAGCATAGAGTTATCCATATTGATTCATTTCTATGGTAATGATCTCTGATACTTATTTAATGGCTTCAATGCAAGCGAAGCCGCGGGTAAAAGCTAGTGTTTATATAAATATAAGACGCGTTTCCCAAACTGCTACAGCTAACGTAGTTATAGTACTAAAGGTATTAAGACATGTTATTTGTGTTGCCCTAAACAAATAACCGTAATTTGTCCTTTATTAGTAATTCATGGGCGGTAACTCTGTTCAGCGTTATTTTTCTTTAAGGAAATATGCCAGGGTATTTGCAAACTATTGGTTTATTTATAATTAAGTTCGGTATTTTTTTTTTGCATGATTTTCAAGTAATTTTTAAAGATTATTTTAAAATTTTATAAACGTAACACACAATGGCGTGTATTGCACAAATGAATTAAGACATTTTTAGAAATCAGTCGCTACATAGCGTTTATTAATCGACTTCAATAAAGGTGGATATTCTTAATTGGAATGTATTTTTTAATGAATGTTTAGCCATAACTTCTTTGTTTATAAACAGAGGGGGACACCTCAAGGGTGGTCCCAGTTTAATTTCAATGGTATTTAACCATGGACTTCGAAGATAAACCCAATTTTACATAAAATTTTTAGAGATTAAATTTCAATTTATAATAATGATAACAAATTCTTAATAAAATATATTACTAAACATTATTTTCCAAAAAAAAAACAACAATGGAAAACAGAATGAGGTCTTTAAAAAGTTTGAAAAACGGAAAGTTCTCCAAATGATAATAATTTAATTGTAAAGCAAAACAAAGGCGAACAGCAAGGTATATTAAGTTTTAAAATAAATTCTTAATTTAAAGGCTTACTCAGTTGACTGAGCGCTATCTGAAAGGAATGTCGGATTCAGAAAAACAGAGACCGAACTCTTTGTGAAAGTTCTATTTTTCCGCCTTATAATTTCCTTATAACAGAAGTTTGTAAAACCTACTATGATTTATAACTTAACGTATGTAGAACAAACTGCGAAATCAGTTTACTGTACTCGTAAACTGTCAGATCGCGGTGAACCGTGCCACGATAAAGTACCCAGTCGTTTGGTATATTCATAGGTTCTCAAACTTATTTGGCTCAGCGCCCACTTTCTGAATATTTTTTTTAACATCGCCCCTAAAATCAAGTTGTTAGATCTCTTTAGATCTTGATTGCTAATAAACATGGTACGCGGCATAATGTTTACACAGGAGCCAAGAAAGTCATGATAAATAAAAGAAAAATAGATAATGATGATGCTGGAATTATAGTAGTTATTTGATAGACGAAGACGTTACTTTAAGGAAATCCATTGTAAATAATTAAATAAAAAAATTATTTGATATTACATCCAGGAACTGATCAATAGATTCTATGTAATTCTACAAAACATAAACAAAATAAAATAAAATTTAACACTTATTTTTATTATTTATTCTTTACCGGCTTGACCGCATCTGTTTTATTGTCTCCGTTACTAACTTTTCACTTTTTTATTTTTCTATTATTAGTTAACAAATAACAAACGTGTTTTGCAGAATTTCGTAACATGTATTATCATAACAAATAATAACAATTATTATTAGCTTAGTTTCGTGTCTGTTATACAGGACGGATATGATTTACATAGCAATAAATTATTAAGATGACCAACTGGGTCGGTGACCTAACCCCTTTGTTTACAAATTATCTTGATTAGGAATAATTTGCTACACTTATAACATGAGCGTATTTATTTTTAAATTATTTATTCATTATTTTTACTGGAAATGGGTTAAAAGTGGTGTTTTGCAATGAATTTATATTAATTTTCACGATTTAAAAAAAAACCGAATTTATTTCGTGTTTTGTATTGATATAAAAAAATACATGACAATTAAATTCTTACCAAAACAAATAATTTCATTAGATTTTTGGATCCTTTTTTTGATTATTTTATGAAAATATGGATAATATTTATTTATTGTGAATATATATTTTATAGAAAATAATTGTGACATTACTGATCTGACTGTAAAACTGTCTCACTGATTGAAAGATTTAAAATAAAATAAACGGTGAAGTAAAAGTCTAGTAAAAATATAAATCTAGTATTATTCCGTAGATACGCTTTAAAAAAATATAAGTATAAAGAACGTAATTAGGTAGATAAAAGTAACAATGGAGAATTTGATAAATGTAATTATAGTAGGGATTACAAAATTAGCAAATGTAAACATATACATATAACAAGTCTGATGTGGTAATTTTAGGAACAAATCCAGTATCAGCGCTCTAATACTAATTTGTATTAGGGAATCCCGTCTTATTTGTTAAAGTGATCCTGAAAACAAATCACCTTCCATTTACGTAAATAAAACATACAAGGACTTACACCAAATGGAGGACCTTTAAAAGGGTTGAATTCTGGTAGCACTAATTAACATCCCGGTGACGCGAAAGGTACCCTTTTCTTTTCGATTTACGATACGCGGACGGGATTAAAACCGACTATAATTTTTTTAAAGCATTTTGCAAATGTACACGCTCTGAAGTTAAAGAGCCTTTCAAACATTTGCCAGACCGTTTTTGTAAGCTGAAATTCTATTTTCTGATTTTTCAATGTGAAACATCAACATATAAGCGCTCTACACGCCAAATCCGCCAACCCGCCGACAAATGTCGTGTTTAGATTATGAATTTTAAAGCATAATTTTAGATTATGAATAAATATTAATAGGTGAATTTATCGAAAAATTCAAATAGGCCACTCTAGTTCTTGTGGCCTCAAATAATAATAATAATAAATGAGTATAAGTTTTTATAAATAATTTTCGCAAATAACAAATAAATATCGAATTATAATAACTGTGCCATCTTATGTTAGACTTTTTCGTTTGTAGTGATTTGGCTTTAGTCATCTTTTCAGTGATAACTGAGATGGAAAATAAAGATGATAATCGAACTTAAGAATTGTGGATGTATAGTTCAATAAGGAATATTGCTAAAATATTTTTTAATATAGCGTAGTAAGCCTACACAAAAGCCTAAATAAATATACAATATTACATCCGTTCATATTTACTTTAGTACCAACTATATATATACGAATTTTATAATAAGAACGTATTCGTTTTATGTCTTATTTCGAAATGACACTATCAAAACGAAGTTGTTCTAAAATATTGCTCTTGAGATTTGATAATAAAGATGATAAGTATCAATCCTTGTTAACAGTCGAATACAACAAAAATAAGTTCTTTCAAACAATTTTAGAAGAAAGAATTGAAGGAAAGCGAGTACGAGACCTAGAAGAAGATTTTTCCAACAAGCGAAGTATAAAGAGGAAGTCGTCTCATATCAAGAGGTCAAAAGAAAGACAGAGGATAGAGAAAAGTGACAACTGCCCCACCGATAAAATCTGAGCTCTTAAATTAAAGAAAAAGAAGGACAGAAAAATAAATATTTATAGGTTTCGAGGTTCGTAAGCTAGTAAAATGAAGATTATTAAGAAGACCAGTTAAGTGAAGGTTGGCCAAATTTATATCATACTTTACTGATAAATTCAAAAGTATTATCTATTTTTATTCATTTTAGAATATACATATTCACATCTCAAAATGAAACTTAAACTTACTTTATTGAATTTGATGGCGGTAGGCACTCAATGACTAAATACACTAAATTCGGTCGTATATAAATATTTAGTTATAGTATTTTTAAAATATAATACAATGAATCATAGTGTGTATGCAGAGAGAAATCAGCTCCAGACATCACTATCTTTGGCATAATGATAACCTTTTGACAGTAAAATCCATTTCATATGGCTCATAAACTTACTATCCAGCAAATCCATTGTAGAAGGATGATAAAGTCAAAACAAAATATCTTAAAAGCTTTAATACAAGTTTAATAATACCAGCATGTAGTAAATGTCCCAATGTTGGGCAAAGATCTGATCCCCAGGAAGGCACGAGGTCACCACACTAGCCCATGATGTACCTATTGGCGATTTCAAACGACGAGAAATCCACAATTCTATGTTTTTTCCACACACAGTGGTAGAAGGTACTTACTACAGGAATATTTCTCAAGCATTTAGGTTTCCTCACGTTGTTTTCCTTCACCGTCCGCTGGTATAGATAGTAGTAGCGCTTAAAGTTTAATAAGGCATGTCTTTTATATTAATTCTTTCGACATGTTTGTATTACATTACAGGATCACGCAGTATATTGTGATGAAATAAAATGAACATAATGCGGTAGTTGCTAAACATAATCTGCTGCAAAGCAAATTAGAATAAGACTTCGAAACAAGATTATAATTCTCCAAAGCCTGTTGCATTTAAAGAATTTGGAGTAAACCACAATAGTACCATATTAACTTGAGTCAAATAATAAACTAATTTAATTTTATTGCTGTCTCTATAACTATTAGGTTCATTGCCATTAGAAGGTAATCCGTTATTTATTAATTCTAAGTAGACCGATGCACGCAACTTAAGACAACATGTTGTTCTTTATATTATATTATTTCTAATTACTGTGTTTTTAATTTGTAAATCTTTAGAGTTACGTTAGCACAGTTGTTTACAGAGATTTTATTTAAAATATCTAACAACTAGGTTGTACTCTGAAAGGATGGCAGCACTATCAAATTCTAAGGAGCCGGCACGGAAGGTATCCTAATTCCGTATGCTTAGGACAAGATGGCTTAAAAGTAATTTCTCTCTGGTTTGTTTTGTTACATTTCACCGACATTTATTTTGAAAAAGGTCGTTGCAGTAGATATCTATTATTTTAAAATTATAAACATTAATTTATACACACGCATGTTCTCAAATTAACACATACTCAAAACTATTACACTAACTGTCATTTCAGTATTTATACCATTCATTTATACACATATAATTCTTCACACAATCTATCCGTACCTTCTTCGGTCTTCCTCTACTCCTATATTCGTCTACCTTCATACTTAACATTCTTCTAGTTATATGATTTCCATCACTCTTTATGACTTGATATCACGCCATCATATTACCTGCCCTAAACTGTTTTGACATTAGTGATCAGATACTCTCAGTAATCCTTTCTCTGTCTCTCTTATATTACGCAGACGAAGTGGCACGGGTCAGCTAGTAATTATTATAACTTCTTACTGAAATCAAATTTTTAGATTTCAGCATCATCATCATTATATTAATACGTGAAGCAAACATTTTATACCTTAAGCGTATTGCGTGCACGGAAGACTGTGAAATTTGACATAGTTAACGTTTATATGAAGAAGATGTGCAGAAAGCTAAAATTTATTTATAAAATCTGTTACTAATATATTAAATTAAATAAATTAATACTAGGAATCCAAACCCAACCAGTGTCGTTGAATTTAGACCCCCCAAAATATTGACATTGTCACTCAATGAAAAGTGACAGCAAGTGATATAATAATATTCATTGTTTAGGTTCATACTGCAAATGTCAAACAGAAAATAAAATTATTAAAAAGTCGCTGGTCGAATTTCGATCATTGGGCGACCGCTAGTTTGTCTAAATCTCTATGTATGTTAATTGTAACGGAAATAGTGCAAATCCGTAATAGTCCTTTGGATTGATAATTGTAAGTGACAAGAGCCGTCACTGTAGACTGAGATACCATTTGGGTATATTTATATTTACTCATGCTAGTCGATAATCGGAATTTAATCAGGATTCACATATAAATTCCTTAACAAAAGCAGTGACGGACAGTGTATGACGAAAATTTAGATTTCACTTCGCCAGTATCATGCTACCTAGGTGTTGGCTTATATTTATTAGAGCTATGCCAGATAGTATGATACAGATAAGTTTTATAAAATAGCTTTTATATAATAGTTTTATAATTTATCGTTTGGCCATAGTCTCAACTGATGTTAAATGACGATGTACACGATGTAGCATGCTAAGCCTAATGAGGGGATTGCCTCTTATGCTATGATTTCATCACCATGTTTCCCTTCACCGAAAGTTCAGGCTCATTGCGAGGATCAGAACTGACGTCAATGGACGTGATGATACACGATACAGTCATCAGTCGAACCGAAAGAAGCAAACTGTAAACATAATACAAAGTAAAATTTGTTATAAACGATCACGATGCAGCGACATTTATTTTTTAATAATATACAAGCCGTAACTTAAACTCGTCGGCCAGTTGTTGCCGTTGCAAATGTAATCACAACTTTCAAATTATACAGAATCTAGATTAATGAAAATAAGAACTCGTGAGCCCTTTTATACTTAAAGCTTTCTTATATACTAGTGCGTCTTATTATATAGGTAAATTGCTACCGTTTGTGAATTAATATTTACTATCACGAATTAATTTCATGGGAGTTAATAGCTTGTTATATATTGTGAGATTATGTTAGACTTTAATACGGTAATGAAAAAATATACTTCGCTTTGAAAATTGTATTGTAGTCACAATAACATGTTATTAAAATAATTTATAAATTTACCACATATACCTATGTGTCTATATGTATCTATATGTTATTTACCTATATGCTAACAATGATTAATAATAACATTCATGCATTATATTGATACAAAATATTTATGTGTTTTTAATCACAGCTGAGCTTTAACACTTTATTTCTTGTAATGGAAATTATAGCCGTATAGTTATTTATGCAAGATTCTTAGTTGACTATTTTGAAGAGAGTAATAAAGAAATTTAAAAAATCGCGACGTGGCTGTACCGGAAATTTGTTTCTATATTTTACGTGAATACTTCACTCAGACTCAGATGCTTTTTACGTACTAAGAGTACCGCTTCACTCTATTATATGGTGGTTTATAGGTATTACTGGATTTCTATTGAAAAGCCCTTTTCAACCGTATATGCTGTCTATATTTTGATTTTGATTTTTGACGAGTAAAGGCCGGCATTGTATTAAGTTTTCCTTATTTTTTAAAACCATATATGTATATTCACAATAACTATTCCATGCTACTTTTTTGTATGGCTTTCGGTTGAAATTAAAACGAGCATTGTAGCTTCTCTGAGTTATCATAATTCATAGGTGAAACGACCTCAAAACGGCGGTGCGTCCCCCACCACCGCGCGTGATTCTTTACAGTCCTCACTTTACGCAATGAATTCTCTAATACTTTATCTATCGATTGGTGTAATTAAATCTTGAATGTGGATGCAATGCCAAACAGTATGACGCGATTTTGTTATCATAATTTTTTAATTGCCTCCCACTATGGAACCAAAAAAGACGAATTCACGTCAAAACAGCGTAACTAGGCATGAAATATATTTTCGTATACTCTATCGTGTGAAATTTAAAATTTCTAAGTAGTATAAAATATGTTTGAGCGATTACACGATCTATTTGATGTCCTTTAATGCCTCAGCAAAAAATACGTTCGAACAATTGTTAGTTTTAACATTAAAAATGTGTTCGTTTAGATTTATTATAATGTTAAGCATCAAGCTATAGTTTCTTAAATTTATTTTCTTCAAATATAACATTTTAATTGTTCCATCGAATTTATCATACTGTTTATGATTCTTAAACATAATATTATAATTATGTTTATAAAAAGTATGGAGAAAATAAATGTAAATAAATGAATAAAATTCATTTATGATATTCTGTTGCACAGACATGTGTTATAATAAATCTTAAATCTAATTAATTATATTTCGATAGTTTTGATAAATGTTTATGAATATGGTTATTTGTCTAATCTAAATGAAGTCAAATGTTCATTATATATTATCAGATTCTTATCTAATATAATTTTTAATTAATGAGAATGCAAGTAACTAAGCGATATTCAAATTTAAATTAAAAGATTAACATATAGCAAAGTGTTTACATATGGGAATTATGTTTCTTTTATGCACGTGGGAATGAAAACAACCATTACAGTTACTCGGTGAAATCATGAATATTTCATTGAAAACCCTTTTATGGCATAACGTTCAGCGGACTGTTTTTAAAATTATTTTAAAAATATCGCGAATGTGTGAATGTAAAAACTGGCAGATGTTGAAATTCTATTTCTATTGGTATATTTTTAATCATTCTTTACTATACTTATAATAAAAGTCAAAACAATGTTTGCCGGACAATAAAATCTGAGACTTTATTCAGATTATGAGACTGGAAAGTTTTTCGATTGATGATATTTCACATTCTTATCATATATAGATTCTCAAAGAAAAAAGAATAATTTTCGGAATAATTAAAAAAAAACAATAATAAAAAAAACGGTTTCTCAGAGATTTCTTAGAACCTTGTATTGCGCAATAAAGTGTGTCATCAAAAATACCCGGATTTGAAAATTTTATCTTTTAGACAAATTGTTTGGCATTTTGAACGTCCCGATTAAAATATGTTTCTGATATTGTTCAGTCTGTTCGCAACATAGTTGTTATACGTACCTGCCTACCTGCCTAATGACTACATATGTACGTAATTATGTTTCACTACTAATTAATGCCACTGTGTAAATCCCTGAGTAGTTAAATATACGATGTTGTTTTTAGTTATACATTTGTTTACTTTAAATAGTGAAGATACCTTATTGCATTATTAGGAACTAGCTGTGCTCCACGGTTTCACCTATATTAAATTTATACGAGCAATTATTCTCCACCTTGCTACCGCCAACGCACCCGCTAGCCTGCCGGGCATGTAAGCCCTACCACCACCAAGCTATCGTTTTATCACGAATAATTTAAATATTAAAATACGCGACTCAAAATTTAATTGTAATTAAGTACCAGGTAGGTGTGCATTTGCCCCGTTTCTGATGAAAACCTTGACTAAATAGCTTGAATTATAGGTGAAAATAAAACTATTAGAAACTATTTTGTTACGTTTATTGTTAAGTGTGAGTGTTTGTTACACCCAGATATTTTACGTACGTCGCGTGGTATTATCGAGTGCGTAATCTGTTTATAACGTCTAAATAAGCGGCACAGTACCGACGCAACTGTTATTTATTGCTATGCAAATTGCTGCGTTAAATGTACTCGTAAATCTCGAGTAAACTCCGATGTGGAGAGAACAAGCCTATTAGTACCGCTTCCATGCTAAATGTACTACTGATTGGAAACTCAATGGATAACGGTCTATTGTAGCTCTACGTTTATGGACTTTAGTTTGGTATGTAATTGGTTATTTGAATTTAAAAATCTTTCTATAATTACAAAACCATTGTTAACAAAAAAGAAAAGCAATTTCAAAATGATTTTGTGGAGTTCTTTGCTGTACCTTCGAAGTTGAAGGGCCAATGCCAATGAAATTAAAATGGGACTACCCGTAAAGTATACCAACAAAAAAAAAATCATCTAAATCGGTCCACAAAAAAAAGAAGTTATTGCTGAATATTAGTATATTAACCTATTTATTAATAGATTAGCTGTTCCCTACGGTTTCATCCAGGTGTTAAATGTATACACCATTTTTCCACTACGTAGCGCCGCCACGCGTCATCAACGCGCCCGTGTAGCAGTCTATCGCTGTTCTCACTTCCCGTAGTTGCCTACAGCTTGCCAGAATGCTTGATGTGCATAGTTACTGCTCCGTCTCTTAGGGTCGTAGCGTGAAGTTATACTGCCTATAGCCTTCCTCAATAAAATATAAAATGTAAAATGATTTTTTAAATCTAAATCGTAGTTTCATAGATTAGCGCATTATAATAACTCAATAGTATTTTGAGTTGATTTCTTGAGCTTCATAATATTAGTATAGATTAGTAATTTTTTTTTGTCTTACATATGTCACTGATTTAAACTACTTAAGGTTTAGAAAGAAGTATCCACAATTTACAAGAAATATAAGGACAAAAGTCCTTTCTAATCGATTACGTTTCGTGTTTAATTTTAGTGAAGAGTACGAAAATCATTTTTGCGATTATTGTGATAATAATTGAAAATACAAAACTGAAATCAACAAAAACTCGCTAAAAGTAAAATTTTAATGTTTAATCTTGGATATTAATTTTTATGTAGGGCATTTAATCTGATTGCTTTTGGAGTGTTGTGATGAAGCGATTGTCGACGATCGTTAATAATTACTGTTGGTTCACGGCATCTCACCAGATTACATTCCGCTTACTAACGAACGATGTATGATGACTTACTGTATTGAATACATTTGATAAAATTAATCACATGAGATTAATTATTTTCTATTATTTAAAGTAATTTCTTAGAAGACAGTAATTAAGTGCAAGCAAAATTCTTAACAAAAAAACAATTTTGATTACTGCAGTAATTTAAGAGTAGGTATTAAAAGAGTTAGGGCAAAGATAAATTTCTTTGGAGATTTGTCTCTAATTGAGGTAGTTCCATCCTACAGAAGATCGCAGACAAATAATCTAGTGTTTTGTTCCTACGGTGGGTAGTGTTTACAGAGCTCTTTGGGGAAGGAGGGTCCAAGGTCGGCAATGGGCTAGTTATACCTATGGTATTACAGGCGGGCTTGTTTGCCACCTTTGTTGTATAAAATATATATTCATAAATAGGAAATCGATTATAACTAAACGCTTGTGATTAATTAAACTGTTGCGTCAAAGGAATGGCTATGTAAATAACTACCTAGTAAGTACCTTCCACCACTGTAACTCATTTCTTCTGTAATTAGCCACAACGAATATACTGTATCAAAAGGTAAATTGAAAAAAAAAAAAAAAAACCCAACACAAATAATGTACCCATTGAGACTTTTCCCATGAACCCAAACACGATATCAGACTCGATTAGATCTATGGAAGATGCTCACATCTATTCATCAACTAGAAAAGAGCTTATAATTTTCAAATGGCAAACCTGAACCCACCATTCAAACAAAAACTAAATCAAAATTGTTACAACAGTTGGGGTACAAGATGCCACACAGCTTAACCCATTCATCTGTTTGTGTCGGGGATTATATAAGTAGCTGAAATCAAAGTTCAAACTTAACTAACTAGGAGTAATAAAATTTATTGTAATCAGTTATCAATATATTATTAGCTCTATGCTAAGTTTTCTCGACTTTTCATTTAATTTAATCAAAGGAACATGTAAGAAATCTATGGATATTTATATATTAATAACATAATTTATAATAAAGCCTGGTTACATGTAACAATATGAATTATACTTGCTTCAATATGTGTTAACTCAGAGATTTTTTTTTTGTGTCATTTATATTAATAAACATGATCCGCGTTTGGAATATACACATATACAAATTTGTCTGATCTCTTTACTAATTTGTAAGCAAGGGAGATCAGCGAACCATATTTATTTAAGATGAAATGCAAATCGGGAAAGCTAATCGTAATACAAGACAAATAATTTAATTATAGTTAAGTATAAATGTATGTACTTAATAATGGTATTAATTTTCATTAGGTGCAAACAAATTTTTTTTTAATGCTTAGGAAGCAAACTTTACGGTATAACACATACAGTATTTTGCTGTGTTGCCTATTTCATATTTGAGGACGTGCCAAATAATCTTTAATATTAGATCATTCAAACGAAGCATGAAGAGTTATTTGAGAATTCCGGCATGAAATTGATTGCCGATGGACGTTTCTTACATACACATTATTACTTTTCAATAATAATAAGATAATTTTTCATAAAAAGAAAACCAACTTCAATGATTTAGAAGAGTTCCCAGGTGTATTTTCGAAGTTGTATGTCCAATGCCAGAATCATCCAAATAGGTTCTTAAATAAAAAAGGTAAGGCTGAACATCCATAAAAAAAAAAAATGTATTCTGGTTCTCGCAGCCACAATTATTATATACCTTACTAACAGTTTATCTGTGTGTATCAGTGTAATGTATTATTGTGTATACAAAAAACAATAATAGGCAAGTAAAATATTACATAGGTATTGATGCGAGCAATGCGGTTTCATCGTTAATTTGATATCAAAGATGTTTGCTGACATAAACTCGGAGTACATGACAGATTGCAAATACAATCTATTTTAATAATGACAAAAATAACGTTTCGATGTGGCACATTGTGCATTTGTGCCTACGATTCAGTGTGATGTCGTCTTGTATTTGGAGATAATATTTTTTTAAAACTTTATTAGAATTATAATTAACAAATGTGTACAAGTTTTCGGTGAGTTAAATTATTTAAAGAATACTTAATAATATACTTCTTTTTGTCATTTGAATAATATGCAACAGTGATATCTAATACTATTAAGTAAGCAATTCATGTTATATGTAATTGGTTTCTCGAAAACAACTGCAATGATATGGATGAAATTTTGCATTTAGAAAAGGTTTTATGTTCCAAGTTTACCGCGACAGGTGGTTTTCTTTTTTCTAAGACACCGAGTAAAGCTCGGTCGCCCAGATATTGTGTTATAAAACGTTCAATCATTTCTTTATTCTATGGTTTGCTTTTTATTGGTAAAACGTTTGGAAACAATCTTATCTAATTTTAAGTGATGATGTGGTTCAAGATGAGAACACTCTAAGCTGAATAGGGGAATTAGATTTCAATAGCAACTGCTGGAACGCACCTATAGGCGACATATTTTAATTTGAGGATAGTTAATTAGCCAGACTTGAATTTGTAAATGTCCTACCACCATGATATGGTTTCATCGCGATGTTTTCCTTCGCTGAAAAGTTTAGGCTCATTGCAGGGATTTGAACTCACATCGATCGACGCAGTATCCGTACACGCTACACTCAGCCATTATTGCTTCAAAAATATATCTAACTAGCTGGTACCCGCGACTTTTTCTGCGTATTATTGGATATACACAGACTGATCTCGGAACACGACAAACCAAAAAAATCATGGATGAGGGTTTATAAATTATGTGTATGGTGGTTGCAATCTCTACCACTCCGCTATATTACTGCATATACACCGACTGATCTCGGTTATGGTTTAGGTATGGGTTTATGTTTAGGTTTAGGTTTGGGTTTAGGTTTGGGTTTGGGTTTCGGTTTGGGTTTACATTTGGGCTTAGGTTAGGTTTAGGTATTGATTTTGGTTTGGGTGTAGGTTTAGGCTTAGGTATGGATTTAGGTTTGAGTTTAGGTTTTGGGTTTAGTTTTGGGTTTAGGTTCTGGTTTAGGTTTGGGTTTAGGTTTGGGTTTGGGTTTTGGTTTTGGTTTTGGTTTAGGTTTAAGTTTAGGTTTGGGATTTTGATTGGGGTTAGGCTTAGGCTTAAGTTTAGGTTTAGTTGACGTAAACAATACAATAATCGTTCAACAACTAAAAGAGATTGGGCTTTCGATAACATGCTGCTGAATTTGATGGTGTAAAAGCATGAGGCAGGGTGAGGGGTAGACTCCATGTGAAGGAAAAAGTACGGAAATAAATGGTTTCTAAAAATTATTATTTCAATTTTATCGTTACGTCTGTCTGAGAGTTGTATATGAATTTAGAACGAATAATTATTTGTTTCTAGCACTTGCCGGCCGTTGCCACAGCCCGCTCACTTCGCTTGCTCGGCCCACGCCTTATGATAACAGTTCAAACATAATCTAACCAATATTACCATAACGAAATAGTTTAGGGTTAGGTTTAGGTTTAGTCTTAGGCTTCGATTTAGGTTTTGTGTACGTAAACAATACAATAATCGTTTAAAAACTAAAAAAGTTTGGACTATTGATTAAATGGCGCTGCATTTAATGATGTGAGAAGAGAGAAGGTATAACACGGAAACAAATAGTTTTTAAATTAAATATTTCTTTCCAATTATGTTTTTATGCCTGTCTAAGAGTTGTATATGAATTTTCAACGAATAATTATTTGTTTCTAGCACTCGCCGACCGCTGCAACGGTCAGCTCACTTCGTTTTCTCGGCTCGTGCCTTATGATCAGAGTTCAAACAATCTAACGAATTTTACCACAATGGAATAAATTTCGGTTTAGGTTCAGGCTTAGATATGAACTGATATCAGTGGTCAAGCTATACCATTAACCGGAACAAAATGTATTATATGTGTTATTCCAGTTCTATCTATCAGCCAGACTGTGTGCCAAATTTAATTGAGATCTGTTCAGCCGTTTTTGCGTGATTGAGTAACAAACATACAGACTTTCACATTTATTGTATTAGTAGGGTAGGATGACAATAATTTAAATATGTACTTTAAAAAAAACCAACTATATGTAGTAAATTCACACATAATGATGAATATATAATATATACAAATAAAATGATAGATCCTATCCATAGATCCTAGGTCCTTATATATAATATTACTATAGTTCCTTAATCAATAATTCTGTAGATATCGCGTGCGGAGCCGCGAGCACAGCTAGTTAAATGATAAGCCTTATTAACTTGCTACTTGTTCCTCATAATCTAAATTTTATAACATATACTGTAAATTTTATAAATTATTTGTGTAGGATACAAGTAAGATGCTAACAAGCAAGGCTAACAAGTATGGATGAAATCTTCAACAAGAAACAATTATTTGGTATTACCGATTATGTATCAACAAGTGCTATTAACAAAAGAAGAATATCGTTGGAGCTTACGTCATTTTGTCTATAAAGACGTGATTAATATTCGCCTACGTTTCTACTTAATTTTCATCCTTTATTGTCGCTAACAACTGAAAATAGAATTTTACGAACGAAATTTAAGCCCAGATTTACCATCGAATTTTATATAAAAATCATCGTTTTATTTACTTATCAACAGTTACTGATAATATGTAAATGTAATACCAGTCTAGATTTGGTTGATTCATAACTACGACACTTTTTTGCGTTTGAGCCTCAACAAATGTGTTTTTATTAGTTGATTAATTTTCTATTCTGTCGACTTAAAAGCCATCAGTAGTATTTGAGGGAAATATGAAGAGATGATAAAACCCATTATTTTAAAGAACGTTTTAATTAATATGAATAGTGTAACAAACGACTATAAAGTTCAACAGAACTAATTTTATTTATTGGTCATTATTAGTTTTATTTCTAGAAAGATTCTAATCTGCTCTACCATTTCAGTATGAGCCCACGGGTGACTTTTGTCACCGTGACTTTCGTCAACCTAGTCAATTCTATGGATAAAAAAAATACTTTGTCACGTCGTAACTTGCGCATACCTCCGTACATAATATACATATCCATAGGATCGGACAAAGGTGACGAAATAGTCACGGTGACAAAAGTCACTCATGCGTACTATATAAGTAACACTTTAGTGTCGGATTTTTTCTTTTATATAACTCGATACGTTTGTAAGGGTAATATTAGAAATAGGTCGACATAGCATATAATATGAAACCTATCTACTTAGCCTATTTAAAGGTTCGAAAGATAGCTGGAGCAAATGTCAGACTTATGTCAGACTGCACCGCAAGCGAAGTAATAACAGGACCGTACTAATGGATTGCGCACTACGTGTAGATGCTTACTACACCATGTTCTATACAGGCCATCTTTTATGTTAGATGAATCAGTGGTAAAGTAAATAAAAAACATAGCGTGTACAGTAAATTAAAGTATTGTAAAAGTTGTGTGGGTTTATAATGTGTCAATATTTATCACCTTACCTCAACCTACTGAAGTAATTAGTCTATAGTAAACTTCTGCTTTCCTAAATGATGTTTTCTGCTTCTGTCAACGTCATTTTAATTTTCCAGGAGCGGAACAGTTTAAATCATTTATTCCATTACTTTTGCCGATAGTATGATTTTCAAAGTACGAACTAGTGTTCTAAACATGATTAAAACATATTTCGGATCAGATTGGTTATTTGAGCTATGTTAGCTGAAAGAATCTCAGCTCGCTTCCCGCCACCCGTCATTATAAATATTTGTTTATAATAGTTGTTCTAGTACGTTATTTAGTGATCGACCGAGGTTTCGGTTCAATATCGTCCAGAAAAATCTTAGTTTCGGCCGCAGTTTCAGTCTCGGCTACTAACTGCCCGCAAACTTCGGTTCAGCCGATACTAGCGATCGCGTTTGTGCGTGCGTATGTGTTTTCTTTCGAAATTACCGCTAACTCAGTAAACTACCGCTTATTTAGTTTGATTCCACTCTGTTCTGGATTTTGATCGTCATAGCCTTTTTGGAGATGATGATGAGACCGAAAGTTGTTTAGCTATGTAAGCAGCGAGAGCCATATTTATTTATAAATTTACAAATCTGCATTTCCTTATTGCTTATGTTACTGACTGTTGACTGGTGGAATGCCATCATTTTACAAAAGATCGTACCGAAATAACCTTGTTTCGTTTTACTGGGATGAGTACTGCTTTCAGAACTCCTTAGGGTAGGGGTTTCAAGGTTGGCAACGCACCAAAGAGATATCTACGGTAACAAGCGTTCATAGGCTACGGTAGCTACTTACTAGGAGGGCTAGGGGGCCGTATGCTTGTTTGCCACGTTTGTTGTATTTTTTTTTTTGCAAAGTGGAGTCAGACTCTCGCACCGAGGGTTGCGTAATTGTAGAACGACATTTACCAAAATAATTAGGCAACATTACAGAAACAGCACCGAACAACTCTAGCGAAAAGATAAACTGTATTGAGGGACAAGCTTAACTTTGCCGTTGAAAAACTTTTATACTCATACATTGACATATGCCGCGGTTAGTTTACCAACTGTAAATAGCTTTATAAAATATTTTTGTGATGTAACTATATATTAGTTGTGCTATAAGACCTTGCTTCCTGCTAAATTTTATGATTCTAGGTCAAGTGGAAGTATTAGGTTTTTATTCCCGTTGCGAGTTTATCTTTTGATTGCATTGATTTAGAAGTTTGATTTTTCACATCGCCAAGAGATTGCAGACTTAATTATTTGATATTAATTTCAACTTGATATCTCCAAACTCTTCCGAGAAAAACGGTCTTGACAGACATATAGACGATCTTATAAGGGTTCCTTTTTCCTTTTGAGATACGGAACACTAAAAACAAAATCACTTGCATTAAATACGGTATCAGATCTGATAATATATTTATTATATAAAAACTAAAGCAATTCGGAATTCACGATCTTATTTTAAAATGGTTACAATCTTATTTACAGCATTGGGTTTAAAAGGTCGTGGTGCACGGGTACACTTCCGGTCCTTTTTTCACATCATCAGGAGTTCCGCAAGGTTCCCATTTAGGACCATTACTACTTTTAATATTTATTAATGATATCACTTGTTATACCAAACACACTAAATGTTTACTATTTGCGGATGACTTAAAATTGTATAAGGTAATCAAAAATGTTAATGATGCAGTTCTTATTCAAAGAGATTTGAAATGTATCGAAGACTGGTGCACCGACAATAAAATGGAACTAAGCGCAAGCAAGTGTGTATACGTTAAATTTACAAAAAAATAAAAATGTCATTCCTTCTAGTTATTTCATAGGTGCTGAACCTTTGCAAGCTAAAACAAAGACTAGAAATTTGGGAATTGAGATAGACAGCAAGAACAATTTACTGATTACATAAGTATTACGATATCTAAGACCAGGAAAATGTGTGGGTTTGTTAAGCACATGTGTAATGAATTCTGTGACATAAAACAATATTATATCTTTATAAAACCCTGGTTAAGAGCATTTTAGAATATGGAGCAAGTATTTGGAACCCTCACTATAATATCCATATTGATCGCTTAGAGCGCATTCAACGCAATTTTACAAAATTCCTCGCTCGCAAAGACCAGAAATGCCCTTACCGCGCTGATTATAAAATTCGTTTAAATCACTTTAATGTTATGTCGCTGCAAAATAGACGTATGATCTTCGACCTTATTCTTTTACATAAGCTTGTTAATGGAGTTATTTTAGTCCCTGTCAAAACGAATATCAGTTCACCTTTGAATCGCCTTAAGGAATTGTATAGCGATGTTAATAAAATTAATGATGATATTGACGTCTTTAATTGCTCTTTCTGGAATTTTTGCTCAAAGTTGTATAAATCATTCGCTATTTCATCTGATTTGTAGTTTTCTTCATATTTGTAATTTATTTGTAATTTGTTTTTGTTGGATTTGTGCTGCGGCTTAATTTAACAAGATGTGCATTTCTGTAAAGATAGTTCCCACAGTCCTTAACTTGTGGTGTATTTGTTATTGTAATATTCTGTGAATGTGTCGTTGATATGACAATAAATAAATAAAAAGTAATATCTGTATGTAGGCGATAACTTAAATATGTCGAAGAGAGTGACATCAGGATAGACTATCGGAGACACCAGGATTTTACTTAATAGCTTCATTATGGAATTACAGATCCTTTTTTTTTTTTTTTTTTTTTTAGAACTGACTACACTGTTAGCCTTAGGGGCCCTAAAGCCGCTGCGGCTTTTACAGCTTCACCGGACTTGATACAGATCCTGTGAACGCAATCAGAGTTAAGTGCAAGCACTGTAGAGATGTGTACGGTCTGACAACTCAAGTGAGAATGACGTCTGTTTTTTGGAGTTGCCCCCAGTAGCCTCCAACCTTCCCTAAATAGCCACCCCAAGCCTCGCATGTCTAATGTTATCGCTGTCAGTAGGTGACCTGGTAATTGATCATGAAAGTCCTCACGATTCGACAAGCTCCAACCAGAATGATCTTCTCGTCGGGTTCCGACACAGTGGGTTACCTCGAAAAATCTTGATCCAAATATTCAATATTAACGGAGGCCTTCGCGATGCGATACGGCTCAAGCAAGAATCATTCTTCAAGCCCGTCGTTGGCTGTCTAAATAGCTCGTGGGCTACAAAGCACGATTAATGTTGCAAGCGCGCGGCGTCTCTACATTTTTTCCAGTTATTTATTTTCCACGTATTTTGAGTACTTCAGAAAACTATTATCTCGTTTCTATGGCACATGTTTTGTTTTTAAATAATCACATAGACACGTTTTTTTAACAAATAAATTGTTAAAAAAAAAATTAACTAAAGTTGAATTTTACTACATAAATTTCAGTTTCGGTGACAATTTTGGCTGAAAATCGTATCTCTGTCGATCAATAATATGCTTGTGTATCCATATAGGTTCTTATTATCGGATTAACACGTTCATAGGCATAACATACAAAAAATATACATACAATACATAGGCCTAAAAACGTTGCGTTTCATACTGTGGCTAACGGAAACCAATTACCACTACTGATGTGTTTAATCTAGTTTATAGTAAAAACTTTTTATTTTTCTCTTATTAATTTTTAAAAAGTCATTTTAATTTTTTAAACATGGCTAGTTAAATCTAATAGTGAGTTGTTGTCTATATGTAAATTAGAACCAAACGAGAAACTTTTCCTCATTCACAAAAACTTGGTTTCAGCAATGAGTAGTACAAATACATAGATATGTAGTTTCCATGAACTACTTATTTGCGGTTTAACCTGTGGATATTTATTGTGTCTTTTATTAGGTAATAAAGTAGAAAGGTTGGTGTACCGGAGTATCTTTTGAATGGGGCTGAAAGAACTGAAAGAGAATAGTGATGTTAGCACGGAATTCTTAGTAGAACACATAAGGACAAACAAAATATTGTTTTTTCTTTTTTCTTATTACGAGTGTTTTGAAATATACTTTTTTTTTGTTTGAAAGGGATTTTTATGTTATGTGAAATGTATTTATTTTATTATTAAGCGACTTCAACAAAAGACGGGAGTTTTTATGCAATTCGAATGTATATTTTTTTTAATGGATGTTCAAACATAACTTCTTTGTTTATAAACCGATTTTTTTTTGATTCAATTAAGGTAACATACAGCCATAACATAAACATGTTTAAATATAATTTACACAAACAGGCCTACAGTACCATATATTGAAGTATATCTACACATAATTTTTCAAAAATCGTAGCGTTACAATCATATTTAAAAAAAACTAAATAAATTTAGAATTTGAGTAAGCTAGAAATTCTAAACAACAACAAAGTACATAATTTATGAATTCGCGAAAGATTAATAAGTATTTCTATGTAGGACTTAATACTAATAATAGTAATATTAAATATAAACATTATAATAAAAACATACAAGAGTTAAATTTATATTATATCATAACATGTCTTTATTCAACAAATCACGTACCTTTCTTTTGTAAGATGATAATTTATTTGAAAATATGTCAACATCACTAAGAAATCTGTTATAGTAATAACAAGAACGTTGAAAGAAGGAGTTTTTGAAATAATTTGTCCGACAAAAGGGAACATGAAATGTGTCCTTTGATCGTGCGTTTGATCGCGGTATTTTTAAAGAAATGTGTTCCAGAAGTGGAGAAGAATCTATATGGTAATTAATTATTTTATGTAAGAAGATTGCATCAAGATATATCCTCCTATGTTTTAAGGATTGCATATTAAACCTAGAAGCACTTGTTTTAAAATCAATAAAATTATGACTAGTTCTATAATCGAGGGACTTTAAAAATCTGTTCTGTATTTTCTCAATCCTAGCTATGTGCACTTCATATTGTGGGCTCCAAACTACACTTGCAAACTCCAGTATACTGCGAACATAGGCGTAATATAAGACTTTTAAAGTTTCTACTTCCTTAAAGGGTTTACCCAAACGTAGTATTAAGCCGAGTTTCTTAAGAGCTTTAGAGACGATAGTATCTATATGAAGATTGAAGTGCAATCCTGAATCCAGAATGACACCTAAGTCACGAACTTCATTAACAGGTTTAATTATATTCCCAGACAGTTCATAGTTGTAAATTAAAGGATTTCGTTTCCGTGTGAAAGAAATAATGTGGCACTTGTCACTGTTAATAAATAATTGATTTGACAAGCAATATTCATTAAACATATTGAGATCATTTTGTAATTGCATACAGTCAGCTTCTGATTGAACGATTTTAAAATTTTTTGTATCGTCTGCATAGAATAAATGACAAGACTCCTTAAAACATGCCCCTATATCATTGATATACAGCGTAAATAGGAAAGGCCCAAGATGAGATCCTTGGGGAATACCGGAACAAATCGCTAGAAACCTAGAACGATAACCTTTGAGTGCTACAGCTTGACTGCGGTTTCTTATATACGACTCAATCCACCTTAGAAGGTTACCGTGTATACCGACCCTTAGCCAGAATCGAGAGCTTTTGTAATAAAAGTAGTGTAACCGACTAAATTAGTGTCAACACTGCGACCGCGAAAGAATCCATGCTGCTCAACAGTAATTTGTGTTGTTAATTCGTTAGTAATTATCTTTTCAAAAAGTTTTGCAAAAACACAAAGTTTTGAGATTGGTCTGTAATGCTTAACATTATGTTTATCACCTACTTTTGGAATCGGAGTTATCAGTGCCATTTTCCAGACATTCGGAAAACATCCTTCAGTTAGTGACATCGTGAAAATTATAAAAAGCGGCGAAGACAATTCTTTTGCAAGTCTTGGCACCAAAATGGGGTGAACCTCATGAAAACCAGTACCTTTATTAGTGTCCGTTTGTTTTAATAGTTCGAACACCATTTCTTGGGAAATATTAATAGTACCAATATCTACTAATGATAATGATGTATCATAGCATCTATGATGAGTATCTTCGTGACGACTGGTTACAGACACTGAATTAAAATAATTATTAAACATATTGCATATTTCTTCACTATCGGTTGAAGATTGATTATCGTGTATCATTTTAGCCGGTATATTGTTATCAGAGAACTTAGATTTAATGAAGGACCAACAATACTTTGGCGATGTAGTAATTTTAGCCTCAGAAAACGAAATATAATTTCGATAGCATTCTGCTTCTAGGCATTTTCTCTTCTACGTAAGAATTTAAATTCTACTAAGTCTCGATCATTTTTATATTTTTTCCAATTTGCATGAAGTTTTAACTTTTCACGAATAAGTTTTAGTAATGCGTGGGAATACCAAGGTGGATAATTTTTATTTAAATGTATTGGTTTGATAGGGACAAATTGATCAATTAACTTATGCATAATGCAATAAAAGTAAGACCGTGCTCAAACCACTAAGACATTGAACCCAATTGATATCTCTTAAACCCTTACTAATCCCTTCAAAATTAGCTGAGTGATAGATATATTTAAAACGGTCGACATCTTTAATGTATATCACCGAGGAAAAATTAATTTCTATTTCGAGAGATTTGTGATGCATGTCCTCAGGGGTGAGTGGTGAAGGACAAGCTTTGACATAACAATTACTATTACTTAACACTAGGTCAAGAATACGCTTATTAACGTTATAACAACTGTTGTATTGTAAATTATTGCTAAAATTCATAAAAACGGATAAGATCGTTACTTTGTTAGAGTTAGCAGTATTTAATAACCTTAAATTAAAAAATTCGTGACGGTCTCATTCCGCCTGAAATATATTATAGTCGCCCAACAATAAAAAGATGCTGTCACTTCTATCATTGTGCATTATTTCATATGAATTATCAAAAAATCGTTGTAACGATAGTAAATGGTTATTATTGTGCGGGAAATAACAACACACAATATGCAATGAGCGTAATGTATATCGCTTATTGGTCGGAGGTGCGAAGGTAGGGGAGTGGGGGTAAGCCGTGGCCATGGACGCCGAACCCAGCTCGATGCTCAACCACAGCTCCTCGGAATCGCACGCCGAACACCACTCGTCACGGCGCGGCGCCGAGTAACAAGTTCCCGGCGCGTACCGCTATCAAAACTCCACCTCCCCTCACATCTTTCATTGTATTAGAACGATCTCGTCTGTATACAATATAATTGCTGTAAAAATACTCAGCACTATCGAAATCTGAAGATAACCATGTTTCTGTTAAACAAATCAAGTCATAGTTACATTGTAAAACGCTAGAAAGAAAAGTATGCGATTTTGTACGCAGTCCTCTCACATTCTGATAATAAATATTTAAACCATTTAATTTAAACTCTTTTGAAAACAGTCATTACACAAACAATACTTATACAAATTATTGTTGACAATATTTTTATTAATATAATGAACGGACTTGCGTCTATATGTACATAATACTCTAACGTATGTTTTAAAGGAAAATGAGTTGACATATTTTCAAAATGAAAACTACATAAAATTATTAAAATGATTAGCAAGGAAATAACATTATTGATAATACTATGAAGAGGTGATTTGCTTTTATAACAAAAGTAATAAATAATAGGAATGCAATTATAGCTTTTTAATTTTTTGTAATAAAGTTTTTTACACAAGAAATATAAACAGAACAGTCACTTTATTTTCTGGGGATCAGATTCTTTAGAAATACGAATAATACCTGATTTATCATTTTTCCTCATCAGTATTTTACAGTCTCTAACCCAAAGATAGGAATAGTTATAAAGGACTTTGAGTTCTCTGGCGCGCTTTAATAACAACTTATTTGCGGGTGTAAGGTAGTCGTTCAAGTAAAGGTTGGAAGCAGCTCCGGGTATACCGATCTCCGCCGTCGTTAAACCACGACGAGCGCGAACGGCTGCGGTCAGCTGATCCTTACGGTGTCGCTGAGTAAACCGTACATTAATGGAAGGGTGACGTACAGCTAGCTTATTACCATCGGTTCCAAAGTTGTTATATGGTCGAACACGATGGATCGTGTCGAGATCTGTATCCAAGAGCGTAAAATCCACAACTCTGCATAAATCATTTAAATTATAATGTAAATTCTCACCGCTGCGAGGGGGTACCCCTGATAACTCTATTTTGTCGGGAGAACTGGTCTTGCAGGCTATTTTCATATCTTAGCCCGAGTATTGTATCTTTTGCATGATTTAATTCTATTTGTATTACGGTCATCCCTTGAATTTTTTCTTCTACTAAAATCAGTCTACCTTCCATTCCTTTAAAACATGATTCTAAATCATTCCATTTTTTATTAAGATCTTGAATATTTTTATTTGTATTATGAATATCAGATTTTACTGTACTAAATTCTGTTTTCACTGAGTTAAAGTCTCCTCGGAAGCTTCTGATTTCTCTTAATAAATCTGCCTGCACTGAATTATCAACAGAAGGATTCTTGCAGTAAATACACCGCCAAGCAGCCTTTTTCTCCGCTCCCAACCTACGATAGACACTTTCGGACATACTGGCACACACACAGTGGTAACGACCTTCACATTCCTTGCATAACACAAAATCGGAAACAGTTTCGTTACACTTCGAACACAATGATATTTTATTATTATGTTGCAAACGATTCACAATTCATCAATTTATATTATGTACTCTGATATACTTGAGTAATGATAACGTAACGCAATAATAAGTTAATAACTCAGAGGGTATCTATTTCAGAGCAATTGAGAGACAAGCGACCGTCCGCTACGAAGTTTTTGTTAAACGATTTTGATGATTAGTTTTTTGTTGGATATGGGGATACCTCAAGAGTGATCCCATTTCAATTTCATTGGAATTGAACCGTCAACTTCGAATATACAAGCTGGGCTAGAAAGGCGTACAATTTTAAAAACAATCTTGCGTTTGAACCTTATGAGCGGGGGCTGCGCGGGTGGTGGGGAGGAGAAGCTCGGTTCACGGAAATTTAGTCGCGATGAATTGCTTCACCGGAGCGCAGCGTGCATTCTGCGTTAAAAATTATTATACAAATGGCAATTCGTGCGCTATTGTTCGACGTTTATTTCGGCGTGAGTTTGGGTTACATGACGTAAATCAGTGTACGAAGGAAAGTGTGATTCGATCGTGGGTCTGAAAGTTCGAAGCTATTGGTTCGACTCTCAAACAGAAGACTTCGGGACGCCCAAAGTCTACAAGAACGGAAGACACAATTGAACAAGTTAGAGCTTCAGTTCAACGTAATACTGGTCTACGTACGATCAGCTGAACTTATAGTGTTCAGAACATCTTTGCTTCGCATTTTGTTGAAAGATTTGAATTTGCACCTGTATAAAATTCAACTTGTACAGGAATTACTGCCAAATGAACCAATTTTATGACGAGCTTTTGTTGAAACAATGTTGGAACGCTTTCAGAGTTTCAACAATATTCTGTTCTCCGACGAAGCCCATTTTCATTTAAATGGGCATGTCAATAAACAGAATTGCCGTTACTGGGCTGCAGAGAACCCACGTGCAAACATCAAAAGCCTCTGCATTCGCCGAAAGTAACCGTTTGGGCGGCCATATCAGCACAAGAAATTATCGGACCCTATTTCTTTGAAAATCAACAAAGACAATCTGTCGCTGTAAATTCCGACCAATAAATAGCCATGTTAAGGAATTTTTTCTTTTCGCAACTGCAACAATTTGAAGCCTATAATCGTGCGACGTGGTTTCAAGAAGATGGTGCGACATGCCATACATCTAATGCTTCGTTGGCGGACGTAAACTATCGCTGGGAAACTGATTTCGTGCCGGACTTTTTCATGTGGGGATACCTGAAAAGTAGAGTCTACTTCAATAACCCAGCCATGATTAACCAGTTGAAGATAAATATCCGAGAAGAAATGGCAGCTATTCCTCGCGCAATGTGTCAGCGAGTTTTTACCAATTTGAGATTCAGATTCGAGGAATGTTTGCAGCCGGATAGTGCATACCTGAATGATGTAATTTTTAAGAAATAAATTTACCAGATGTCTATTTTAATTGAAATAAAGATGAGTATATGTATTGTATTTAGTTTTTTTTTTTTTTTTTTAAAATTCGCAAATCTTTCTGGCCCACCCTGTATTTCGGTCTTATTTTCAACATATAAAGGGTTCAAAACAATAATTTTAAAGATTATCTACTTCTGGCTTTTATAGTACAAAAGACAAGTGTTGTAAAGCTTCATGATAACTCATCTGTATCTATTGTAATCTAATATATGTATTATAATATTACTTTGAAAGTAGGTACCTACGTTACTTTGAATATTCATCAATCACGCTAAAAGAACAAGACAGATTATAATGAGATTTGGTTTAGAAGTCGATTACGTCCTGTAATAATAGAGAAGATACTTTTTTTGCTCAACGAATCATGCGGGTCACAATTGGTATTATAATAAACATACATAATAATAAATTTTCCGTGTTAGAACAAGCATCTTTTAAAAACTACTGAGCTAACTTATTTGAATTAAGATTTCAAATTAATGTAGGACTAAACCCAAGAAAAGGTTTAAGCTATATATCATTACGCTTTTCTATAGGGTTTAAATGGTAAAAATAAAATTACAATTAAAAAAAAAATCACCATTAATACAGATAAAACTGATTCCATGAAAAATCATAAATCGTATTCACCTAAGCGAAATTAGGGCTCCACGTTGATAGTGATCGTAGTGTATTTCTAGAATTAATATTTACATTCCCAGTACATAGTAATTTAACTATTATTGACACAACTCTATCAAGTTAATTATGTTAAGAATCTTTATTAAATGCTTTATGTACCTTAGCAATTGTAGCAATATTAATTAAAATTTATAGAAGCAAATCGGCTTCATTCAATTAAGAATATCAATATACAGATCCCTGTTAAATTTAACAACGAATTACTTTCTTAAATAGAAGAATTCAGTAAATAATCACTTGAATCACGACACAATACAACATTGACAAAGAACCCCTAACGAGGCCGAATTTATCGTGAACTTTCCACTAATACCGTCATTAAACAACCCTTTGTTTTCGTCTTTGATAAAAACGCTTCGAACCACCTCCGAGTTCGTAATTTTTATCTTTCACTGCTTGAATAGACACCTTGGAAACAAAAGGGAATACTTTTCGACGGTAACAGCTGTCGCTAATGTCACTTTAGAAGCTTACTGTTTTGATAAATTCTTAGAAAAAAATATAACTAGAAGGTACAATTTGCTTTACTTTTTTTAACGAGAGAATAGACTATTCCAGATGGGAATAATTAATAAATGTAATATCGGATCGTCAGGTCTTAAATTTTTCAGATGTAATATAATTTATCATTTTAATTTGGTATAACCTATTTTCCGTCTAATATCCGCACGTAATAAATTACGATAAAGAAATCTCAATTATTTTCGTCATAATTATTTTGACGTGAATACGTCTTTAAATTGGCTTGCATAATTAATTCAAAATTCTAACTGAATAATAAAAAAAAGTAATGATAAGTAAATTGAGGCTCAGAGTTTGGCATTGCAGCTACATATCTATCATTTACACGACAAAATTTAATTACACCACTTGATAGTTAAAAGATCAAAGAATTCGTTACGCACCACGCGCCACATTTTTTGAGGTCGTTTCTCTACGTCACATAAATTTATATGTTGTATAAATTATGATTCGTCGAAGTTTTGACGTTCGTTTTAGTTTCAATCGAGAACTCTCATCAAGTTTTATCGATTGTGTTTGCAAAGGTACAGTTATTGTGATTATATATGATGAAACGGTTTTATAAATATAGAAATCGTATACGGTTGAAAAGCGCTTCTCAACAGCAATCTAGTAATAAAACACGCGGCGCCATGCCAGGAAAGTAAGCAAGCGGCCAAACGAACGTGTATGTATTTACTATTCATGTAAAAGAAAGTGTCACGAAGTATAATTACGGCATGCAAAAAAATTAAATGATAGTAATAAAAAAATTAAAGAGTAACTAACTTCTAAAACCGTTTTTTTTTTTAATTTTTGTTGAGCATTTCGGTTAATGTCATTATCATAAATATGCATTGTCCCATGGTTGGGTTAAGAACTTTATTATCATGTGGATCTACTGACAATTAAATTAAGAAATAATTATGCCATTCAATCCAATTGTTAAAAAACCCTTATTAAATCAGGTCAACTTCACAACTTTAGTTAATCTTAGCTGGAATAGATATCACCACCTCAATACAGTCCAACACAAATCGAGGTAAAATTGTATAAATATTCTATTATTCGTAATCTGTTATTTTTTACCCGACCGTGACTGCTAAAAGGAGAGTTAGGGCTTGTGTAGACGGCACCGCGGACGCGCCGCAATGCTGTGTACAAGGGCTGCAACCGCACCGCGGCCGCGCCGCTAAAACACCGCAATTTCTAAAAATGTATGTGTTATGGCAAATTTTGTGGCGGCGCAGTGGCGGTGCGTCCGCGGTGCCGTCTACACAAGCCCTTATGTTTTTCGAGAGTATGTATATATCGTATGTCTATTTCTTTGGCATGCTCTGTAGCCTAAACGCCTTAATGAGTTTTAGCCTACGAGCTGTCGTTAGGTTCGTCTTCATTGAGAGAGTGACATAGACTATATCCTATTTAGTTACGACGTCTGGGAATCAAATGCCACAAAAAAGAAAAATATTTTTAAGTCAACTGTTTCTTGTTTCTTTTTTAATATTTTAGCTTGTTATTGCTGTGTTTCATACATGAAATTCATGCTGACCAGTCGCAGGCACAGTTAGTAAATTAATATTCTTCTTCTTTTTATTTAATGACAATTGTGTTCATCCAAAATACTGGCCGAACATTTTTTCTAATTATTCTTGTTTGGCGATAAGAAACGCAATTATTATTATATAACAAAATAAATAAATTTTATAGAGTTAGAAAATATGGCCGAATACAATTTTAGATATTGTCCTTCACAACTTTACATCGTCAATTTCGTTTTATTTTTATGTATAGGTAGAAAACCTCTGGAGGATCGTCGGTCAGTTATCGGCAGTAACTCTTCACACAATTTGATACGAAAATATAAAGTGAAGCCAACTAAGGCTATATAATAAAGTTAGTTGGTTATATACTTCTCGGGAGGGTACGTGTACGTTGGATGTCATGCGAAGGGTTTTCCCGGCGGTCTAAACTTCTGACTTAACTCTTCGGGCCCATTGATAGCAGGCCACTTTGCGTTTAATATCCATCTATAAACAAGTCTGACAATTACTGTCGATTTATCAAAATAAACTAAATAAATTTGTATATACAACAAGCGCTTTCCCGTGGCCTTGCTTACGTCATAGTTGAGTTATGCCCCATTCTAACTGAATTGCTAAATATCAATTTTCATAGATCTATCTTCAAAAATTTGGGATTTTCATACAAAGTTTCATCACATTTTTCACCACCTTAAGGGTTAAATTACAGAAATCCTGCCTTAGTGCTCACCTACAGTGTAAAAGGAACCAGCATGCAAATTTTCACGTTCTTCATTGGGCTGTGTTTTACAGTCAGTTACTTTTATATATAGATTCGACCATATACCTTGAAAGTTGGTAAATGATTTTTCATGGAGAAAGTTTTATACAATCCCTGATGGGTGGCGCTGTAGTTGAGTGATTGACTACTGAAAAGGCAGAAGAGCCAGTGCAAATATATGCATTTAAAAATCATATAACACTTTGTTAACTCCAAAAGCGCCTTTTGTTAATGAGTCCAATAAATTGATTAGAAGATTAGAGCATAGTTAAATTTCTTTTGGAGATTTCCTGGAGCTACGAATATAAGATATTTACATATTGGAAGTATGGCTTTTTAGTAGTACCTACTGTTGAACCGAGTAAATTCTATGCTGCGCCGCGTCGCGTCGCCTCGATTCGTGTACAAAGGCTCACGTTTGATTTAATTTCCTATGTAATCGTTTCAGTGAGATTGAAAATATTTGTGAAAAGGTGGTAAATTTTCATGTTAAGAGTTGTGGGTTTGAATTATTTAAAATGGAGTCGAATGGACTCTTTGACTATACAGCGGTAAGCATATTGTTGCATCACGAGCTTTCGTTAATTTTTTTGTAGTAGCACTGCAAACTCACGTCATTTGCCTGATAGTAGGTACCTATTAATGAAAAAAAAAATTTTTAGGTAATATTTTTAATATATAAAGTGTTTAAAACAATTTTATATAAGTTGTCAACTCCCGGATTCTTGTATCCTGCCACCAAGTAAACTGTTTCGGTTCACTATTCATCTTTGAAATTAAACATTAGATTACAAACTTCTATTGGGTCTAGTCATTGGACTATTTGACATTTTTAAATGAAAAAATCTTCTTGTGACGTAATGAATAACAGAAAACGCAAAATTTACTAAAAATTCACTTAAAACATTTGTTCTAAGGCTTATTTTAAAAATAATTTTGGTAAGAAGATTTTATTAAAATGCCGATATGACTATACGGGGTTCAATAACCCAATGGGAATTCGACGTATTCCAGTTAGAAGGTGATAGGGGTTACTATTTCAGATAATTTTAACTCCCATATTCATTATGTAAAAGTGAACCATTTTTGAGTTATCATGTTTTTTTAGCTTTTTTAAAATAAGGTCAAAAATGCAACATCAAAAATTTGTTTAAAAAAAGTATCAATTTAAATCTCATTTTTCTTCTATTTATAAAAATTAATTAAACACTGGATATTTATCAATATTAGAACAACAATTATCGGTCCAAATTAAAAATGCGAGACAAAAATGATATTATTTAAATATTTGAATTTTAATATTTTCGCTTATCGTGCACAATGAAGTTTAATTTCAAAAATGTTTTTTTTTTTCAGTAGACATATAAATTCTTTTGTTTCATAGTATATTTTTACATGTTGATGGTACTGCGTCGAGTAGTAGGGTTTCACTGCTTAGCTTCAGTTAAATTCGAACGAAGTTGGGGTAAAAACCAAAGCAGATAAGTACTGTTCCATTAAGCGAAATGGAGCAGTGCAATTATTCTCGGCTCCATTCTGCCTTGCGTCGGTCGACGCACAAAGACTAGCGCTTGATTTAATTTCCAATAATCATTTCTGTGGAACTGCCTATTAGTATAACCACTTGTTTTTGTATGCAATCTCTATATATTATTGTGGAATAAAAAAAGTTAGTATTGTTTATTTTGTAATAAAATTACTTTTTATTTTCTTACTAAGGTAATTAATGGATCTAAATCTGATTATAGAGTGATAGAGAATAATATATCATACCGTTTCACAATTATTAGAAATAGACTAAATAAATAATTAAGTTGTGATGATGCATAGGGCAAAGGGACTGTAAAAACTTACAAAAAAAGAAGTACATGAGTATGTATGTAGGTATTTATTTTATAGCGACGAAACTGTACTTGATGGTAAGAACATTACAATACACCAACAGTGACGACCACTGAGTGATCAACAATCCATCACCAATCGCCGCTGTTATATCAGCCTGATTAAATAGAATCTCTTTAAACTCCGGCTATACCCGAAACACGTCTCTTCAAGTCAAGCGTGCTTACGCTCACGACCACAAAACCACCGTTCCCTCCGTAAGGGACGGGCGGTTAACTTCGCTCCTGCACACCCGCCACGACCACCTTCTTCAGCGACAAATCAAGCCTAGTTTCGTTCCTCCGGCATGGAGCCCTTGAACCAGCAGCCACTCGAGCGATACAGTGACACTGTATTCATTACCTATCAACATATATACACGATACTAAACTTTACACATGCATACCACTCAGGTCTATAAATTCTGTAAGGGATCTTTATAGTCTTTTTTGACTAGTTAGACTTAGATCAAATTGCGAACATTACCCTACGTACTAAATACCTTCCTCCCTGAAGAAATACATATATATAATATGAATATATGTATTATATAAGTATAGTTAGATCGAATTTTACGGTTAAGAAATTAACCAAATCGTGACATATTCGCATGTACGGCAACAGCCCAAGCCAAGGTTCGGCCACTTTGATACCGTTGAGCTCGTTGCCTCGCTTTCGCTGCTGAGTGCTTTTCTTGAGTTTTCTGATTAGTCAGAAGTTTATATTAATCATGCTGATAAAATATTGTTTACGCAGACTTCACCGAACATGGCTCGACGGGTAACACTAAGTATATAAATTGGCACCCGGCGTAACTTAACGGCACTTGAGAGACACATCGTTGCTCATTTAGAAAATATTATCTCCACTTAATTGCTTAACTTTTGGCAAATTATCTCACGTAAGTACCAATTAAGCGGAACATGTCGACTGATCTGTTAGTAATGTAGATTTATTTAGTTCCGTTTAACGGTAGGTAACTTTCCAGGATAGTAATTTTTAAAGCGTAATTAATTATTATGACCAAGTAATGCAGAATATATTAGTATTTGCTTACTTATAATTATCCTTTTTAGACCCAACTGAACCTTAAGGTTTCAGTAAGTAACAACTTGCATTTCTATACTAAATACTAACGGCACTAGGAAGGAAATGGGGTTCGGCTGTACCATTATAAATGTGATAAGAAAAAAGTATTCGCTTATATATAGATATCAATACTTATCTATACTTATATTATAAAGCTGAAGAGTTTGTTTGTTTGGTTGAATGCGCTAATCTCAGGAAATACTGGTTGGAATAGAAAAAATATTTTAGTGATGGATAGCCCATTTATCGAGGAAGGCTATATAACATCACGCTACAGTCAGTAGGAGCGGAGTATCAATGAAAAATGTTGCAAAAACGGGGAAAATATATTCCTGTTGAGAGCTTCCATTAATAATATATGACGCAGATGAAGTTGCGCGGGTCAGCTAGTAATATTATATTATAAAGTTAAAGAGATTTTTTATTTGTTTGTTTGAACGCGCTAATCTCTGAATTTACCGGTTTGATTAAAAAAAATCTTATAGCTTATTTATAGAAAAAGCTTATAGGCTATGTAACTTCACGCTACAGCCTTAGGGAGTGGAGTAGTAACCATGAACATCAAGCAATCTGGCAAGCTGTAAACAAGTACGGGAAGTGAGAACGTCGATTGGTTTGGAGGCAGCGCGGTGGAGAGTTGGTCGAATAAATTTAACACAGGTGACACCGTGGGGCACAGCTAGTTTATTTATATTAGTAAATTGTAGTTAGTTTATTACATAAGTGAAATATTATATTTATAGTTACTATCAAACTCAATGCCTTAGTTATGTTGAACTCGAAACAGAAAAGAAAAGAATTAGCGAGTGCCAGTTGAGAAATAAAAATAAAACCCTTTAAAACTTTACAAGAGTCGTTAGCAGATAAATTAGGTCTCTTGTTGACTGGCGTTAATGAAATGCAAGCAATTCACAGAGTAAATTCTCGAGTGCAGACGAACTACAAGCACGGATTGCAAGTGTATTCTTATGCGGGTTTCATGTTTACCTCAAATACATTTAAGAAATGAACGAGGAAAATATTCATTGCATTTTCTTCTATGGATATTGCGTCGGTTATGTATGATCTAGGAGTATGCTTATATTGTGATGGATTTCAATAAAATGAACTCTACCGAAGAAAATGAAAGCAAGTAGGAACTATATATCCTACCTGTGTGGAATATGGGACATTCCACGTGAAACGGACCAACAAAAAAGTGTTGATATTTCCGATTTTAGTAATTTTTGATTTTATTATAGTTAATTATATTATATCCCCGACCAAGATACAAAATGTTTTTACAATATAAAGTCTGGTTAACCTGTTAAAGGACTTTGAAGTTTTGACTAAGCAGCAAGTATTTATTACTTCTAATCCAGATATAATCTTACAATGAAATAAATTTTGCAGTAGAATTTATACTTAATTAAATGAGCTTTTTACTCTATATTTTAACCTATGTATCATATGTTTGGTGTGCAGTGTAATATGTGTACGTCGAAAGCTAGTGAATGCAGTTTCACTGTATTGTGCTGGCAGCGGGCTCAAGGGCTCTACGCTGGACGATCGTACCTAGGCAACCCCCGCTCCTTGTGCGCTACGCCTTTTACACCATTCCACTCGGCCCGAGTATGAGGGTAGCACATGGATAAATATCTGTCAGTGTAATAAACAGCAAACTATTTTTCAAGCTCAAAACCGTGATCGCGATATTTCTGGAGCGACGGACGAAAGAGAAAATTAAATAGACATTCTAACAGAGTGTGTAGCGTAACTCTTTCAATTATTACTTAAGCATGCAGTTTGCCCACAACACTGAGAAGTTAATTCCGCGGTCATTTTTGTACTTTAACAATGGCACGATCACAGCCTTGCACCAGACTCCCGGTACCTGACCGTTTCTTCAACACTATTTGAAAAGGCGGTTCAACTGATGTTACCTCACCCTGTTGAGCCTTCAGCATTTCGACAGACACCCTGTCATACCCCACAGCTTTACCAGTTTTCATACTTTTTAATGCTTTTATAATCATATCCATACTGATGTTGCTTTAAGGTTCACTTTCGTTTCACTCCAAGAGCTCGCATCGGTTCTAGTGCCTCTTCTCTTTCGAATACACTTTCAAAATATTCCTTCCATCTCTACAACACATATTCTTCTCATTTTACAATGCTTCTATCCTTGCTTCTGATTTTAGATAGCTCCGAGTTTGCAATTTGTCCTTGAATTAATGTAATTGATTTACAAAACACTTTAACATTAGCTTGGAAATTATCAGAGAGCCTTCAGTCAAACTCATCCTTTCACTCTTTTTTTCTTAGTACTGTTCAAATTTTTCACTAACACTTTCAGTAATATATACAGAATGTTGTTATTAAAATTACAGTAACATTCGTTGAACAAATGAATTTGGAATGACAAGCGTTTACATAGTTAGCGTGGCCATAGCAGAATACAACACAAATTTGTTTCTGCAATCACGGACGTGGCCGTTCGAAATCTGATTTACCGCTGATTTGTGGTCAGGTGCGGCGTGGCGCGCGACGTACATGCCCTACCATTCTACATCGGTATTTGTGATATTGCAATGAATGTTTTGGTAAAATACCAACTGGCTAGTTTAATAATACAACTATTCAAACATTTGGTGCAATTTTTTAATATGATTGCAAAAACTTTATATTATAGATTGTTTTTGTTTCTTTGAAAGTACTAAACTCTAGAACTAGCAGTCAAATTAGAAAAAAGTCTCTTATTTTATTTTATAGCATACTTATTGAGCAATGTTAGACTATCTAAGCTATGATTCATTAGTATTTACATACAAAGTGCTTAATAATAATAAGTGTAGGTCGCTAAGCGAGAAGGGGCTTGTGGATGGCTGCCCGACGAGAACCTAAATAATTAAACACTAGCGAAACTGCGGGGACCTGCTAGTCATAGTTTAAAAATTAGCTAACCACTTAAATTTCACATTTCTCATGCTTGAAATGCTTAACCACCCACGATCGTATTATGTACAGAAGTGGGATTTCTTTTATAATTATTTTTCCTAAATTACATCATGATTTATTTTGAACAACTTATCAGTTAGGAGAAGGTCATATTCAGAAACTCGAAAATAAAATTTTATAATAATACTAGCGATGGCCTGAGGCTCCGCATGCGTTTATTACCCTTTATATTCGTCAATAAAATTAAATTATGAAGTCATATTTTTACTCATATTATTGAAAGTTCTTATAGTCTATCAAAAGGAAAAACAAATATGTACCGCATATAAAAGATAAAAATCGGTGAAACAATTTTTGAGTCAAATCGGGACTTACAAACAGACAAAAAATTATATCATGATCACTATAAAAAAATGTATGTATAATACGTAGGTACACAGAATTGCAGATTAATAATAAATATCTGGGCGACCGAGCTATGCTCGGTGTCTTATAGACAAAAAAATGAAAAATACCTATCTAGGTAAACTTGGAATGTAAAACATTATTTAAATGCAAAGTCTTATCGAAATCGTTGGAGCCGTTTCTGAGAAAACAATTACATATATATATACCTACAAGAATTGCTGTCTTAATCTATTAAGATATCGATGTGATTCTATAAACTATTTTTACACGCGGTTTAAAATATTTTTGTTTATAATCCTATCAATTCGGTGATTCCATTTTTAAACTAACATATCGAATTAGAAAGTCTTATTTGATATTGAAAACTGAGCTCTTTATATGAATTTCTGACCAACTATCTCGAAAAGATAAATCTTTTGAACTGACCCATATCCTTCGCAAGGATTGTGTGAACATGTACCTACATCGAAGTTCCGAAGGATTCCAGTCAAACTGTCAAACCTCTTTCAGTTACAACCTTTACCTACATCCATATTATTATCAAAGTTAAAACAAGTAACTTAACTGTATGTAATTTAATGAAAGACTTTTGTAATAAATCGACATCAAACAAAACAACAGCTATATTAATAACCTTTGGTTTTACCCGTGTTCAACTTGATCAACTTTCCACCGCGCCGCTGCCAACGCACTAAGTTATTAAATGCCATATATGTTAGGATCACTAATAACTTTTAAGCATAATGGTTTTGTTAAGCACATTTTTAGATTATGAATAAGTGAATTAGGTAAAATTTATCGAAAAAAGTAGATAGGCTCCACTCTGGTTCTCGTGGCATCAATTATAGGTATAATAATTAGCTGGACCTCATAGTTTTACCCGTGTTTTTATTCGACCGACTAACGATCGCGCCACGCCGCGCTGCCAACGTACGTACCTGTGTAGCGTATCGTTGTTCTGACTTCCCGTACTTGCCTAAGCCTCGTCATTCATTATCAGATTGTTTATGGTTATTGCTCAGCTCATTAAGGTCGTAGGTTTTCAAATCTGACCAGTATTTTTAAAGATTCCAAACAAAAAACCATTTCTTGAGATTTGTAATATTAGAAAAGACAGCATCTTATTAACCCCTAATGCAAAAAGAGGGGTTTTACTTAGACTTTTAACGTGTGAATCTGTGTGCCTGTCCGTGGCATCGTAGCTTCGAAACGGCGGAACAGATTATGATCTAATTTCTTTGTTTGAAAGGTGACTATTATTCAAGAAAATCTATTTAGCCGTTTGAAGATTATCAGCTCATTTTTCTTTGATAAATTGATGCGAACATCTTTCTGATCTAATTGAGTCAAAATTCGGTATTCTGTTACTTCAATGATATCAGAAGAGTATGGCAATCTTGACTTGATGCAGCAGCATCATCTGGAATCTGAAGGAAACCTAATTTGTCACCAACTCGTAGGAGAGAGATATAGTGTTTAGGCTCATTGGAATGGTCTCAATGAAAAGTTGTCAGGGATTATTAAATTTTGAATTTACTTCGTTAAAAAAATTGCAGTATTGTAGGTTTCAATGACGAAAAATTTACCACCCGGCGTTACTATACAATGTTACCTGGGTATTTGTTAGCAATACTTGGGCTGCTGTGTTTTGGTTGAAAGCGAAAGCGTGTGGTTGGCAACATACACTGATACACGAGACATTATGACTCATTCCTCAGAAGTAGCAACTTATTATCACTGGCCTCATACCGATGGTTTTTTCTCAGTTTGGTTGGCTGCATTGAACATTTAACATTAGTTGGAACTTTCACAGTTTATTTGTTTATAAACTAGTTTTTGAAGAAAGTTGAGAATAAAGATTTTGTTTATTCTTTATAGGTTTATATTAAATGACGTTGTGACCCAAGACACTAACCCTAATGGAGGATTGGCTCTTAATTGCAGCTGCCGGAACACACTTACAGTTGCTTGGCGACAGATTTTTAACTTGAAGATGGAAGCAAGCCAGATAGCATTAGAATATATCCATATGCTATGGATTCATCACGATCATCAGCTCAGGCATGAGCTCAGGCTCATTGCAGGGATTCGAACTCACGTCGACCGACGCGATGTCCATACACATTGCCACTGAGCCATCATTGCTTCAATTATTCATTAAATGCATTAAAACTAAAAGAGGATTTAGTCTTTTTAACATTTTAGTAGAAATTTTTCTTAAATATCTACCATAATCAAAAACTGGAATGAAAAAAAAGAAAACATAAATTAATAATGAAAAACGACTCTTGTATTGCTTTTAAATAATAAACGAATTTATCAAGCAGGCAAGTTAGCCACGGAAATAATGAGCCAACTTTTCGAAATAATTTAGATAGGTAGGTGGAAGATATTAAGGAACGATTATTATTGGTTATTGAGCAAAAGTTTCTTTGTTCAAGTCATAATAATGTTCTGACAAAGTTTGGAACAAACCATATTTTATTTTTGTTCGAACTTCACGTTTTTGTTTATGACGTCTCTTTCCCCGAATATTGGTGGCGTTGTATTTACTTAAAAACCTTTTAAAGTTTAAGAAGTGAGACATGTGTAGTACTTTGTGAAATGCCGAGGGAATATATCCTAGTAGGAAATTCGAGTTAACCGTCAAACTGGCACTACCGGTACACAACAAAGCCATTACTAGTAGACGCGAGGCACAATCTTATTTTCAAGTTTACAAATTGAAAAGTTTAAATACAAAATAAATTCGGCTTTGTTAGAGATCAACAATAAACTTAATAATTATATCTGTAAGTAACTGTGTATTAAAACTTTTCCATAAGTATATATCACCAAATAATTTATGAAACAATCTATTGAGATTGTAAATTGTAGGTAGATTTTGAACGGATACCAACATTTTTTTAAAAGTTTATATCTATTTATTAAGCAAAATCATGATACTGAGACTTGAAAAATGTACATTTTCAACGGCTTACGTCTGGTACGCGCCGGCCGCTGCGGCGCGGCGGCCCGTTCGCTGGACTCGTGTGTTATGATTACAGTTTCAATCTAAACTAACCTAACTATTGAAGTTTAAACTACCATTGTGTTAGTTCACAATATATCAACAGTTTGTAACCTCACTAGATTGTTTATAAACTAATCGTTTGTCTAATTATTCGGTAACATACCTATATAAATAAATTAACCCAGTAAAATAATTATAAAAATCTATCGTGTAGTTTACGAAAACGCTAAATTATGAAGAAGAAATCAAAAATCTTGACAGCAACAAAAACCGCTTAACTAAAAAAAAAATTATTCAAAATTTTTTTTAATTCCCAGACGTCATAATTGAATTAAATATATAGCCTTTGTCACTCCCACAAATAAGACGAATCTTACGACACCTCGTATGCTAAAATCCACGAAGCCCTTTAGGATACAGAGCGTGGCAAAAAAAAATAGACATACATACGTTCGAAAAACGTAACATTCCTTTTTCGCAGTCAGGTACAAAGGGAACAAAAAACCCGACTGCAACCAAAACACTTGTAAAAAATATTATTCTATTTTTGATTTTATTTGATTACTAGATGTCTTATTTAAATATTATATAGCCTATGTCACTCCTATAATTAAGACAAATCTAACAATACATTGTATTCTAAAATTCATCAAGTCGTTTAAGCTACAGAGCGTGTCAAAAATTATACATACATACACTCGAAAAATATAATCCTCCATTTTTAGCAGTCGGGTAAAAATGGTGCAGTTCTTAAGTAATTAAAATACGCGTAATTTTTTAATAATAAACCAGTATTACAAGTTGCGCTGTGAGTGTGCTTTCGGGTGCAATTTATGGCAATCTTACATCGTTCATAGGTCTAAGTGCCGAGCTGCAATGGGCCAGATTTTGTTAATCATATTAAATGCTTAGTTTAAATTTTAATGTTGAGTACGCTTTATAGAAATAATTTTCATCTCAATATTTGTTTATTGTACAAGAGGTTATCATTATAATTATAATAAAGTTGAAATTATCTCTATTGCATCAAATAATAGTATAATTAATATCTGGGCGATTCAGTTTCCTTCGGTGTCTTGCAACAATAAAGAAAACACCTATCAAGGTAAACTCGAAACGTATAACATTATCTAAATACAAAATTCGATCCAAATAGTTTCAGCGGTTTGAGAAAACAGATACATATTAAACTAGCCCTTTTCCCGCGTCTTCCTCACGTCATAGTTGAGTTATGTCCCATTATATGTTTAATGTTTCATTCTAACTGAATTACTAATTACCAATTTTCATAGATCTGTCTTTAAAAAGGACGGATTTTAATACTAACTATCATCTTCTTTTTAACCGCCTTAGGGAATGACTTTCCAAAAATCCTAACTCAGTTCTCACCAACACGCAAATTTTCACGTTCCTAGCCCCCGTAGTTTGGCAATCAGTCCGTTAGTTATCCTTTTATTGAACCAAAGTAATATTATAAATGTGAAAGTATTTCTGTCTGTCTGTTACGTTTTCAGACCTAAACAGCTGAACCAATTTTGATATAAAGCTATATTGGACTTTGAAGAACGACATAGGTTACTTCTTGTCGCGAAAATAAAACATTAAGGGATGAATTTTGGTATAAAACTTAACTGGACTTTGGAAAAGCAAATAGGCTATCTTCTATCGTGAAAATACAACTTTAAAGGATGAAATAGGGGATGAAAGCTTGTATGAAGAACCCAGTAAACTGATTTTGATGAATTTTAGTATAGAGGTATATTGTACAGTGTAGAAGGACATAGGCTATCTTTTGTCGCGAAAATAAAAATTTGAAGGGGTGAAATAGGGATAAGTTTGTATGCAGAACCCATCTTTTCTCAAATTAGAAATATGAAAATTCATATGTGTATATTTAGTAAAAAAGAAGAGGTTTTCCCGTTTTTGAAAAATCGGTGAAGCATAGCATGATTTCAATTATCTTTGAAGTTTTATTGGGACGGTTAATGGGTTGGGTTCATTTTGTCATATAATTTAAATGCCATACACATAGTGATAAATTTATCACTGATTTTGTTTTGGTTTGTCGCATTTCGGGAACAGCCAATGTATATCTATACAATTAATAAAATTGTCTATTTGTAATGTCAAAATAACAGTCTCTTAATAAATGCACGTGAAAGTATATACGGAACTTATAACAAAACGTTTAAAAAAAAAATTACTGTTATTTTGTTTGGTTTTTCCGGGTAATATGCGAAATGGTTAGACCAATTTTGACGGGACTTTCACTTGCAGATAGCTGATATTATAAGGAGTAACTTAGGCTACTTTTATTTTAGAAAAATAATTAGGATTCCGCGCAAATAAAAAAAAGGTGGTCATGGTGAATCAATTCGGGCGCTTAAATGGCTTTCGCTGAGTAAACCATAAGAGATATATCAAATTAATATAGTACATAATCGTAGATCTTAGACCTACAAAAAAATCACCAAAAATATATTCTATCATCTAAGGGAGGTGGTCCACTATAAGCATTTTTATCTTTAAAATGACAGGGAGCGGAGGCACGATTGACATTATTCTGTAGTCCAGGCGAGCGCAGCCACGGGCACAGTTAGTATAGATATACATACAAGATTTGCTCATTTATTATTAGCACATTATTCATAGTATTAGCACAGGTATTAGATTAGATTATTGTAGCTAGAGAAACTTTTGTCAAAATTGCTTATTTCAGAAATCACGAAAAAGTAATTTTAGTTGATTGAAATGTGTAGATGTTTAATTTAAAACATGTACATGTGAAAAGTTATCTAGATTGTGTGAAATTCAAAACAAAACCATTTATTGTCAATGGTTCACCCGTAATTTGTGGGCCGGCGGGTGACTAGCTAATGTACCTGTTACTAATTATGACAAAATAGACGAATTGTTCGGCCTGATATTGTTTACTGCTATTTCAAAAACTTCGTCGTTATTACAATTTAAACTATTTACTGATTACAGTTGTTTATATAAAAAAACAGATTATACACAGATACACAGATTATATAAAAAATCAATTACGATTTGTGTCGTAACGTAGGTATCTATGGTAATATCATAAAGCTCGAGAGATAGTTTTTTTTGTCTATTTCAACGCGGTAATCTAATTATTTTTGCTTTCGCCAGGGTGTGGCGCAGTGCAGAGTTGGTCGAATAAATTTAACATTTAACACATGGGGCGCAACTAGTATTGTTATTGTTAATTTTAATAATTATTCGATAAATATTTTTTTTGCTTCTGACTTTTTTACTTTTTAATATACAATTAAATAGTAACTATAAGATTTAGTAAGACGATTGCGTATGTGTGTGTAAATTATAATAATTGTTGTGATGATTATCAATTAGATATTATCAATAATAGTTAACGTGGGTACAACGTATGTTGAATCAAACAAGATGCTTGAATATGTTATTCGCTGCCGTGAATGCGCTAATGTTGGAGAATTTAATCAGGGTCGGGCGTGGGGCGGAAGAGCCACGTTCGTCTGGATTTACGAGCGAAAAAGCTTCCGCCGCCTTCCGACGTTCACGCTAAACTGCACCAATTTTTTTACATAACAATTTAAGTAAAAGAACTCTTTATTAAATTATGGCTGTGCTTGTTTTGTTTTTTTAAAGTATTATAATTTATAAGTGTGTGTTGTATAAAAATATTTTTGTTTTTTGACTACACATAACAGGTAGAAGTTCACATTATTTTTTTTGTAGAATTAACAATTGTGAATTTACTGTAAAGTTAAAATATTACATAGATACTATTACAAGCTTTCGGAGTAACATTACTATAAAAAAAAATCACATTTATAATCACTAGCTATGACTCACGGTTTCACCCTTGTTAAGTTTATTCGACCAACTCTCCACTGCGCTGCCGCCAACCCACCCGTGTAGCCTATTGCTGATATATCTAATTGCACATACATTTAAGTAACTTGCCAGACTGTTTGACATTCATGGTTACTGCTCCGCTCCTTAGGGTCCTAGCCTGAAGTTATGTAGCCTATAATCTTCCTAAATAAATAGGTAATTATATAGATTAACGCGTTAAACAAACAAACAAACAAAAACAATCTCTTGAGCTTCATAGTATAGTAAAGATATCAATATACGTTAAGAGAACAATGATTCGCAGTATTTAAGGACAATAATTGTAGCTTGCTAAATTAAATTCAGGTCTAGGAACGAGTATTGTTCACTGCGATGTCGGTCAACTAAACGAACCGTGGAAAGTAACGGAGACATGAAATCCCAGATCAAGAATTAAGAGCACTTTTGTTTTAGTAAACCGAGCGGAATAATAGCAAGAGTTTCGCGTCGCCATGCCGACAAATGATTTGATAGGCTTCATCAGAACTCGAGAGGCCCCGGATAATGTTTCACTCCGTGACCTACAAATGGAAAAGATGAAAGTAACGCGAGCGTCGAAATGATGTAGATACAATATCCGAAATGGGGATTTTGAAACTGTTTATGTTAGTCGAGTCAGAAACATCGTTGCGATCTCTCCACATCCCCCCGTACGGGTTACATTTTGTATGGAACCTTGAATAGGCGGCCAGTCTCTTTGATGGTATTGAAAGAGAAAATGCTTATCGTACCATCGCTAGTAAATAACGGAACGGGTGTCGAATTTCTCTACACATAGTACGAAAACACTTATCCTTTCTATTTCAACAGACAGTTTTCATATCCTTACTCTATACATTGAAACTATGTCACGAGTCTCAGTTATATAACGAACCAGTATTGGCAATTTGTCACGTATATTTATTGTTCTATATAAATAAAAATAAATTACTGTTCGTTGGTAAGCGCATAACTTGAGAACTTCTGAACCTATTTGACAAATTCTTTGTTTTTTAATGTTAGTAATACTCCGAATAAAGTTTCGTGGCAAAATCGAGAATACAGAAAAAAATTAAATTATTTTTTTGTATTTTTTATTTTATTCAAGACCATAACTCGCGATTCGAACGATGAATGTGCGTAATTTTTATTTAGTTTTGTTCTTGTAGTCCTGGAATAGTTATCAAAAGAAAAAAATCGTGATGTGGTTGAGTTATTGACGATTGGGGAGGGCAGAACTACTTATGGCAGGCAAGCTAATTGTAAATAAATGTTACTTCAGTAACTAAACACAAAGTACACATTATTATGAATTAATATAACTAGGTTCCTTTTGTAATTATTGAAACTGTTTATTGGAGTTTGTCAATTAGATGTTTGATATTCAAACATCATAAACGTAATTGAAGATCCGCTTCGTTATTTGAATATTGTTAATAACATTTTTGTGTGTTCATTATCAGTTTATATCCATCTTTGAATTGAAAAACCAGTGGTTTGGAACAATTGAAAGTGGTTTAAATAAATCGACGACATTTCATTTCCTACAGTAAGTAATGCGACCTCATGAATCCGTTCTAAAAATTGAATTTAACTTATCTATTTTATCAACGAATTAATGGCTCCGGTTTGCATTATTTTAGTGTCTACGTAATGGAATATTCGAAGATTCTCCTTTCATGTATGTATTTACATTATTATAATTTGGTTTATATTGAATGAACGGTTTTTATACACTGTTTTGCTAACTTGCTACTATAGTCTTACATATTATAAAAGACAATGTCTCTATGTCTGAACGTTAGTGTGCTTATAGCACGTGCATTACTAAACGAGTATTGTTAAATTAGATTAGAACGTTCTCTTGCAATACTTAACCTACATTGGAATTTATAAATCTAACTGTTATATTTCATTCAACAAAGTAAATTGATAATATAAAAAAAACATCGAAAACATTAATCCTTATCAAAACAAATAATTTCGTTCTCATTACTTCAATTAAGTAATTACTATACCTAATAGATATTAACAATTAGTGTCCTTTACTGCGTATAATTTAATATAAATCACTGATAGAATATTTATAATACTCCAGTAAAGACAATATTTTTATCGGGTGGCCAGGATTATACGTCATATGGCACGTCGAGTGTTGAATTATTTTCCATTGTCTCTCAAATTAAGCGTCCAAATAACATGCTGTAAAGAGCAAAGTTTATTTTAATAGAATTATTTTGATGATGAAGAGATTTTTGTTCCTAAGGTATAGTATGCAATGCATAAAAATAATGCTCATAACAATTTTTAATCTTCAACAAAAAAAAAAAAAATGCAAATTTAAATCAATATGTAAGGCTAGCTTAGAGTTGTAGCCTAATATTAGATAGCCTATACTATCCTTCATGAATTTGGCTATCATTATACAAAAAATATTTTTCGAATCCTACTGGTAGTTCCAGAGATTAGCGGGTTTAAACAAACAAACGAAAATATAGTATAGATAAACACAACAAAATGTGATGTTTTAGGATTTTTTCTTTACTTGTGCTTTAAATAACACATTGTTTCTTACCAAATGTCATGATTCTAGGTCAACGGGTGATATGCGGCATAAACGGCCGTATCTTTTGATTGCGTTGACTTACAACTTTGATTTTTTAACTTCTCTAAGGGATTGCAGAATATTTGTTATTAATTTCATCTTGATACCTCAACGCGTTCTTACAACGTATCAATAACAAAGCATAGAACCCACAGCTTATCTAGCCTTGAATTTTGATTATACTTGGTACAGTAATACTATAATTTTTTTTTTTTTTCAAAAACAAGAATTTCGAATTAAATTCAGCATGCACATCATGTAACAAGAGTTTTTCAATGTAATGAAACTAGATAAAATCTCAGTGGGCTGATATATTATGTCAATTTTAAATGCTGTCTGTGTTGTTTACGTTTCGTATTGAACCATTACTCATATTCATCAAGGTATATATTATGTATAAGTAATTATTTAATTATTTCCGATTTTTTGTTTATGAGACTGCTGCCGTTTATCGTAACATCGATAACACAATTATAAAAAAATTAATAAGATTGTATACAACATGCCAATTGACTCTTAAAAATATAACTTTTTTTCGGTATACATTTATAAAGTTCTCTTCTTCTTCATATTTAATGTCAACTGACGTGCATTTATCGTTTGGCCAATGTCACGTGGATAAAATATATTTCTAATCTTCAAAAATCAAACAAGTCAAACAACACTTTAACAAGATGGTGGTTCCATTATTAGAACTAAACCGTCCAAGGTGTATTTGTGGCTATTCAAAATAAACGTTTCCAGTTATTCTTTACAATTCACTTCACTTGTGCACAATAATCAAACTACATCACGTAAAACAACCAATATGACCAAATAACATAAGTTTCTATATTAAAAAAAAAAAAAAACACCACCTGACAGATTAAGATCCCACCAAAAACACAATGAAGTACACATTTTTAAACGTTTCATAACAATTAAAATTTTTTAATAAGCAAAGTTCTAGGGTAAGTTCAATGGCCGTGCTTCGATGTTATTTGGCAAATTAATTCAGAAAGTTTATCCCATACGCGCGAGTAAAAGATGTTTGTGCAGAGTTTCTCGCTTAATAATTTGTTAATTGTCTACTGAACTCATGAAATTTATGAAACTCTTAAGTTTCTTAATTTCAATTTATCACGAACCAAGTTTATTTTGTGCTCAGTTGGCAACAGATCTACACATACGATTCAAGTTTGTTATGTTAAGAAAAAAAAAGTTTGATATTTCGTCTTGACAAACAATAAAATTTTTTTTTTTTTTTTTTTTTTTAATATATAATGCATTTTTATAAAGAGGTATTTCTGTTTTCATTTCAATGTTTCCATGTTTTTGAATATCGATTGAGATATAATTAGTAAACAAAGCTTATTCAAATGTTTCACACCTGTCTATACTACATAAGGGCTAAAGAGTTTTTTTGTTTGAATGCGCTAGTCTCCAGAATTATCACTCAGATTTGAAAAATAACTTTTGTATTTTATAGCATATTATTGAGTAAAGGCTATTATAGGCTATGTAATTTTACCCTAGCGAGTGGGGCAATAATCATGAACGTCAAACAATCTGGCAAGCTGAAGGCAAGTACCTACTGGAAGTATGAACAAATATAGGCTACACGGGTGCGCTGGTCGCGCGGTGTTCTCGGTGGAGAATTGTTCGAATGAACGGGTGAAGCCATGGAGCATAGCTTGTTATAAAATTTTAATTGCTAATTATTTTATAACGAGGTCGTTTAAAATTTACCATCTTATTAATTGGGCACTAAAACAAAATGGAATCTTACGTTTAGAAAAAACATGATACTTCCTATATTGAATTTTCAAGGATATATTCTAATTTAATGTCTTTTCACTTGATAAAATACTAGCAAAGACCAGTAATGGGTAATAATGAATAATGAATCTATATCAATCTAATTTTATATATTTTACATTAATTATAAACAGTGTAAAAACTACAATAATAAATCAACTAGATACTGAATAAAAACTATATAAATCAAATAGGCATACTATATAAAGGTATTGACATGTAATATGGTATTGTATCAAAGCAACAGTGATTGCGCCACTATTTCCCAGCCCGAAGAATATGGTTGGCTAATGGCTAAACGCACCGACACAGGAAGCATTCCAAGTTCCAATACAATCCTCTGGAGTAGTAACCTATTAGTGACGGGCCTCACGATTTCAGTTGTTTTGAAATATAGTTATAAATAAATAAAAGCTGCAAGTTGGTTTACTTATGATTTTATTTAGAATAAATACAGCGTCTAGATCAAATATCTGTAAAACTGAGTCCTTTTCTCAGATGATAACTTTCTATTTATTAAAATATTCACGCTACATTCACAAGAAGAAGTTATGAATTGTCAGAAGGCATAACTGCACATTTAATTTGTTTTCTTGGGACTTTTTTGTATGCATCGATTAAGTATTATTTGTCTAATTTTTTTTATTAAGAGCACAATATATCTATGGTTTGATAAGATATATAATTATTTTTGGGCAAAAACAAATGTACACACAAGAATAGTCAATGCAAATAACAAATCAGTAGAAGAACTATTCGCTATATGATATGTAAATGTAAATAAAATAAAAATGTGTATGTATGTATGTTAAGAGAGGTAGGGCACAGAGAAATTTCTTTGAAGATTTCTCTCTACTCAGGGCAGTCCGACCGGTGGAATACCACCACCTTACAGAAGATGACAGCCAAATGAGATTGTGTTGTATTCCTGCGGTGAGTAGAAGTTCCAGTGTAGTGGGGAAAGGGGGAAGGGATTAAGATAAGATTTAAGATTTCTCTCCAATTAGAGCAACACGACTGGTGGAATACCTCCACCCTACAGGAGATCGTTGTAGCGTGTTCCTGCGGCGAGAAGGTTTTCTTCGCTCTTCTTCTTGGGGTAGAGCGGGGTTTAAGGTCGGCAAAGCGTTAGTAATACCTATTGTATTACAAGCGTTCATTTTACTACTATATCTACTTATAATGTACCAATAGCTACTCGTGTTGTTTCTTTTTAATACGTGCTATTTGGCTACATGACAGAAAGAGAAGAGTAACGTTAGCACTAATAAAATATTGTACTTTAATATTCAACATCTGGGCGACCAGAACTGCGCTCGGAGTCTTATGAAAAACGAAATACATTACAAACATTACCTATAGCCTGTCTAGAAAATAAAAACCAGCAATGAGGACACTACTTTTGAAATTTACATGGGTACAAATAGCACAGTCGGACTACAATATGAATTATCCCATGCAATTTTTTTTATTTATTTACTTAGAAATTTTAATGAATGTATAGAAACCATTTACATATTTATAATTTAAGTATACGTCATTATGTACAATGCCATATACAACGTAGCGCTTCAATGACGACATTAAATGAACACATGTATCCTTTTACGCAATTTCAGATTTTAGAGATATTTTAATTAATTTAACGTTTTTATTTATTGAATTATCTACAATTGTATAAATTATCGAGTTATAACAATCTGTACATAAAATACTGTAGTGCAAAGGTCATTTATCCACCTGTGTCATGACTTTTTAAATGAAATGAGAACTTAAAAAATAAAACTATTAGAATGCAACACTTACAAAAAGTACACAATTTCACCTAATCGTCAAGTTCATTACACTCAACTATCTAAGGTTAAAGTATCAGCGGACTTGTTACTCATAATACTTAGCTATCTTATCAAGAAGTTAATAGGTAAGCTTGTATTGATGTTAATTACCCATATATACTTGTGATTACTTTGATTTATGACCGTCATTTTCAGTTGGTTAATACTTGTGGAAGTTATATTGAGTCAACTACTGATAATGCTGATCATTACGAGCTCTTTGTTTTATTTCCATCTCGGCCGAAGAGTTCTTTTTTATCGATTTGGATTTAGATTACTGGATGTCACCTGATTTTAAGTAACGATGTGGCCCAAGATTGTTGGAAAGAATAGAGAGACTGGCTCTTAAGTGCAGCTGCCGGATCATACATATTGATACTCGGCGACATATTTTCAACTTGAGAGTGATAGCCAGCCAGGCGGGCATTAGAAGAGTCTTTAATAGATTGTTGGATTTTGAAAATCGAATATTTTTAGAAAATGTAATGCGTTTTTATGGCATATTTCTTAACAAATAATAAAAATACCATAAAGTAAAATATCAGAAGCTTCCATTAAAGATGGCATATGTTTTTAATTTTGTTTTCCTCTATCGTTAACATGGAAAAGCGTCGATTTTGGTGTGATTATAGTACAAACCTTAAAGTAAAACAACAAATAGTAAAAACCGACCAAGTCTGAGACGGATTAATAATAAGGATATTGAACACAATGAAATGTAGTTTTCATCATGCCACAATGAAAATAAAAATAAAACAAAGTTGTCAACATCATAAATCTAAAAAAGTATTTGGAAAAGAAAAAATAATAATAATAGAAAGACATTGGATAGGTTTTCATTCACAACCGACTTGTATCGTGTTTTTTTTTTTAACTGACTACATACACTGGCCCTGAAGCCGCTGCGGCTTTGCTTTTACAGTTTCACCGAACTTGTGGTTGTATCGCATCTTGCCGGTCTTGAGATCTACTATGTATATTAAGAGTTGAAAATACTGGCACAGAAGATGCAAAATGAGTATATAACTGAAGATGAAATGATCGAATATTTCACACGACGAAAAAACTTCAGTATCGATTATAAGTATTTCTGCGAATTCAAAATATACTTTAACTTCTGATAAATAGGAAGGTTTATTGTTTATTTGCCGATTGATCATTTTATAGTAACATTTGATATTTTAAAAATACATATATTTGTTTGAATCCCATGTACTTAGTAAAATAATCAGGCCTGGATCTCACATAGTTTTTTTTTCTTCCACGATTGACGAGTGATCGGCTGTATTGATAATAATGCAAGTTTTTTCCTAGTGGTCGTAAGCGCGATTGCTATGATCGAGGTCCTGGGTTCGGTTCCCAGGTCGAGCAAAATGTTATTGAGTTTTTCTTTGAAATTCTCAGTAGCAGCTCGGAGTTTGGCTTTGTGCCCGATTAATGGCAATAGGCTCGCCCCCTATTACATGGAACCTAAAAAACCTACACTGCAAACTATGGATGTACATTAGTACACCTCTGCTAACCCTTTGGAGATACAGGCGTGATGGTATGTTATGTTATTATTTTTACATAGCTAAAATACAAAAATACAAAATTTCTACGTGTTATTATTTTTATTTATAAAAAATAATAAATAAATTCTCATACTGTATAACTCATACATGTTATTATGAGTTACTTGAACATAAAGAATCATTTATGCGTAACGTTTAATAAAACAGATTTATCTTCCAATCGTTTTGATATTTCAACCCCGTTTTCTGGATGAATAACTTAGTAGTTATTGAACAAGCAACGCAATTGGTTGGGCACAGATTTCCTGTGTCCCGGTTCTAACTTTAGTGTTGAGTTGTGACAGGAAAGTAAGGAAATCGGGAAATTGACTGTATATAGTTTTGTGGTTTTATTATACATAAATATATTTATCTATACATATAATAAAATCAAAGTGTATGTTTGTAATGTCTTCTTCTTTATATTTTGTACTTGCCAGTGTCAATGTTTTAAGTCTTCGTAAAGTTTTCCAATATACAAATTGGGATCTTCTGACAAGATGGGGGCTCCCACGTCAGAATTATCTAGGGAGCTTTTGTGTTATCTCAAAATGCATGTTTACACTTTATATTTATAATTCACTTCACTTATACACAGAACAAAACTATATCACGTAAAATGCCAGCAATATTAAATAATATTAGGCTAAAAAAACCTAAGTTAATCAATTAAAAATAAAAACCACAACATGTCACTTCAAAATCCCGCCAAAACTCTGTTTGTAATGCCACAATAACAGCTTTTACTAAATGTATGTGAAAGTATATACGATACCTATAACAAAAAACCCATTTTGAAAATTTTTGTCTGTCTGTCTGTCTGATTATTCCGGGTAATGTCCGAAACGGTTGGACCGATTTTGACGGGACTTTCACTGATAGATAGCTTATGATATAGGGAGTAACTCAGGCTACTTATATTTTAGAAAAATAATTAGGGTTCCACACAAGTAAAACAGACTGGTCATGGTGAATCAATTCGGGCACTTAAATGGTTTACGCTGAGTAAACCATAAAAGATATAGCAAATTAATGTACTACATAATCATAGCTATTAAAAAGACCGGGAGAGTATACATCTATTTTATAAGGAACACCCACAATAAGCATTTTTGTCTTTAAAATTGCCGGGAGCGGGGGCAAGATTCGCGCGGGCATTCTGTAGTTCACGTGAGCGAAGCCACGGGCACAGCTAGTTACTAAATACAATTACCAGGCAGTAAGCAAACATAACTGAATCCTGAAGCCTTTACTGGTAGTAACTTTTGGTTGTCAAAAAATGGAAATAGTCTATCTTAATGCAATATTATATTTGTTTCATCTCTTTGAAGTTGGCGGCGCTAAATTTCGTATTATCGGTCTGATAGTAATACTTGGAATAGACAACAACATATAAGACTGATTAAGAGTCATATAATTTTACGTCTTTGGTAGTTATTACACATTTTATCCGAGGATTGAAAAATTGGCTCTTGGATAAGTAAAAATTTCAAGGGAAATAAATGTCTATTACGAAATTTAATATAAAATTGCACAAATTCGAATATGAATATGTGACGGTATTGACTTCTGTTAAACACAATGCCACTAAGCGGCCACAGCACTGAATCAGTTTCAAAACAAATACGTATACGTCCGAGAAAAAATATGTATGGCAGTTACGTGTAGTCACAACACACATTCGATGCGATTGGTCGAAACGTATAATGTAAATTAGCTTCATTATATATTATTTAATGACCAATTTAATGTATTTTTTGCTAAAGATATAAAAATTCATGAGGTTAGATTTAAAATCACATTGATAATTTTATTATTAAAACGTGAATACATTTTATTCGGAGTGTTTACTTCAAAGGTGTTTGACGTATTGTTTTTGTTAAAACAAATTAAAATTATCGCAGATATTATATCTGTTCCAGCGCAGTACGCTATTTCAATATAATCGTTATAAATATGAACGTACATCGTTTGTGAAACTATGATGAAATCTGCAAAAATAAAAATAAAAACTTACGGACGGTGTTTCTTCCAGGTAATAATATCAATCAACTCACGTGTGTTGAGGCAAAGGTGTGTAAAATTTGACGAAGTGAATGTATTTACATCAATCCAAGATGGACACGTGCACATATGAAATTGTCAACAGTCGTCAGAATGATGAGAAATCAGAGAATAAAACTAAGTCGTCATGGAAACTATTTTTGCGGCAGGTACCTATATGTTATTTTATCATTATTTTATATAACTATGATTTATTTGTAATTACGTTTTTTTTTTCTGTTATAATTATGGTTAATAAAGAAAACAATGACAACGGAGTACCAAATAATAATACCATACTGTAAACGTAAATGATTATTTAAGAACTTTTTTAAGAACTGACTACACTGTTAGCCTTAGGGGCCCTAAAGCCGCTGCGGCTTTTACAGCTTCACCGGACTTGGTCATATATTTTATTTATCTTCGCGGCGTTGCAGCTCTCTTGCTTGCCTTCTAAAGAGAAGGGGATACTATTATTTCTAATATTTACCTCTACATCTTAGTACATACTATTAGAATAACCCACCTTTCGCACCTTCTATACTATAAATAAAATGATAGAGGTTTTCCGTTGTGCACGCATCATGTAAAAACTACTGGATAGGTTTTGATTTTTTTTTTACTTCTTAGAACTTGGTCCATATAAAAAAAAATTATCACGATATCTTCATAAACTATAATAATTCTCTAGTTAACACGCGCGGAAACATGGACACAGCTAGTATTATAATAAACTGATGTAACAAAAAAAATTGTGAATTTATAATGAAACAACTTAAATAAGCTAAAAGACGATCGGACATGTCGATAAATTTTTGAATCGTGTTTTCTGCAAAGAGTTTGAAGGATTGGTCCAAAACTGGAGCACCAAGGATTCTCAGATAACTGTGATCTATAATTTTGATTCCTAGAGCAATAGCATTAAATTTATTAATAATGCTTTTAATATCCAAAATCCTATAAAAATTTCACACAGAAAAATTTAATTCTAAACCGATTTCCATAAATTTTGCTATATGGTTGAATATTTCATTTTATTTATTTTGTGTACAATTTTATAAAATAAGTAGAAATCATATTTTACCAAAAAGTTATATAATAATAATATGCTTTAACTGACACCGCAAGCTACGCTACAAGGCTTAAATTTTTTAAAACATCGCCGTACGGAGGTCCTATTAATCTTACATCAAAACGACACGCTCTTGTGACACTGACTGACAATCGAAGTATTTTGCTATAATTTATTTTAAAAGAAAACTGGAGGGGTTTGTTAATTTCATGTTTTTATTTTTGGATAAATAATAACTTGTATTAAGCACATGCGTGGGCACATTTAAAGTGACGATTATAGCATATTCTTCTAACATGTCAATAGACGTGGCTTCAAATTCTACAAAGCTTAAGTTTATATTGAAGGAAAACAACACTTTCTAATATCTTTTTTTATACAACTAAAGTGGCAAACAAGCATATGGCCCTCATGTTGGTAAGCGGTTACCGTTGCTTATGGATCCTTGTACGTTGCTGTTCTTGAACCCCTCTTTCTTAAGGAGCTCTGGAAAACCTACTAGCCGTAGAATCACAACACAAGGTTGTTTGGCTGCGATCTTTTGTAGGGTGGAGGTATTCACTAATCGGGCTGCTCCAAGTAGAGAGACAATTTAAAAGAAATTTCTCTGTACCCTACCCTACCTCTTTTGATAAATACTAACTTCAAATAAAATTATTCACCCTTAAACTATATTTATAAGTTAGCTTCCCTTGCTATGCTTAGTGTGTTACTAACTTTGGGTACATCGAACTTAACATCAATAGATGTGTTCCGGCAGCTGCACTTGAACGCCAGTCTTCCACTAGGCATCCTTACTTAAGATCAGGTGAGATTGTGGCCACAACGCTAAATCTATAACGATAAAACAGTACACGTAGGTAGTAGAATGATAATAAAACCAAATATGTTAATTACATTAAAGTGTTTTATAATTATGAATTTATACAACATTTTATATAACTGTTAATAATCTTTTATTTTATCAAAAGTGTACTCTCGCGTTTCATTTTTTACTAGACAAAGTGCTTTCTATCATCTAATACTAACAAGTGAGCAATTCTTGTATATAATATGTAAATGGTTTTCCTGATACGGCTCAAACGATTTATCTAAATAGATTCGTGATTTTTTTTTTTTTTTCTAAGACACTGAGCGCAGCTCGGGCGCTTTGATTAAATTAATTAAATTGTGTGATTATTATCTGATTAAACTGTATTAAATAAGATAAATTATAAATTTTAATTTATTAGATTGCATCAATTTGTCTGTAGTAAGAATTGTGAGGTTAATTTGTGTTCAGGTTTGCTTGTTCATCTTTGAAGTGAAAAATTGGAACAACATTAGATTGTTGTTTTATGTTTAAATAATTATAATATATTCCATCACGGAATTCATTATACCTATTTTAAGGTTGTTGGTTTTATGATATCAGCGATGTTATTTTACTACTCATAACTCGATACAAACCTGTTTGGCTCGATTCAGATTGGTTATATTAAAAATTATTCATGTATCCCATACGGTCTCTTATATTTGTATTTTTTTAATTTTCAGTTATACGTATCGAGTGGAGTTTGGTCGATATACTTCGTTCTAGGTCTGGGTTTTGGTGCGCCTACAGTCATGATCCCGCAGATAAGAAGGGAAGCAAATTCAACGGAAGCAGTTACAGAGAACATGGCATCATGGCTTTGTAATTATTTTTTGATATGCCTAAAAACGAATTCTGTTTAAAAAAGCAGACAAACTGAATATTCAATAATAATAATAAAAAAAAAAATTGCTGATCTTATAAAAATATGTTAATTGGAAATTAAAAAAAAAATTTTTTTTTTAAAAGTACGGCCTTGAGTTCTTATATTCACGTAACTTATCTTTAAATAACCAAACTATGAGTATTATCGTTTTTTTTTCAGCTTCTGTGCATGGCTACAGTGCGCTACCGTGGGTTTTTATTATCAGTATTATGACAAAGTACCTGGGCAGAAGAATACCATTTTTATTAGTTTGTGTAAACACATTAGTAGGTTTCATAATATTTTATTGTAGTACAAACACAACACATCTACTCGTTAGTGCAATAATGCAAGGCATGCTTCTTGCCAGTAACATGACGCTTTTAGTTGTAATTGTTACTGAGTATTCATCGCCACGTTACCGCGGTATATTTATGATATTCGAGTCGACACTATTTTTCTGGGGAGTTTGGGTTGCAAACGCAACGGGAGCATTCTTTCATTGGAAAAATATTGGTATAATCGCATTTGTTTGCTCAATTTACTCCTTATCGGCGGCTTTCTGGCCTGAGTCACCTTATTGGTTAGCAATGAAAGGGCGCTTCGACGAATGTATTGTGGCGCATCACTGGCTCAAAGGATTCGACAAAGATTCCGAATATGAACTAGAAACATTAATCCAGTCTCAAAAAGAGTACCTTAAAATATGTGAACGAAAAAATATCGTCGCAAGGAATCGTTTGAAAACTATTTTTGAGACAATATCGACAAAAGCTTTTTATATGCCGATGTTACTTTCAATATCAGTAATGTCGTTGTATCACTTTTCTGGTAAATTAGTTTGCAGTATGTACGCGATAGATGTTATAAATGAAATAACTGGAAATGAGTATACTTCAAGAATAGGCATGCTTATTATGGACTCCGTCACTATATTCGGAATGCAAGTAGGCTGTATTTTGTCCAAGTTTTTAAAGAGGCGAACACTGTTGCTATCATCTGCAACGGCGGGGATTATATTCTTGTATCTCATATCAATATATTTATTTTTAATTAAGTATTCTGTGTTTGGAGAAAACAAGTACGTGTCTATTATGCTACTCACTTTATTTTCTGTCTCTATAAGTATGGGTCCCATGATAATGCCCTCAACGATATTTGGTGAACTGATTTGTTTAAGATATCAAACTTCCTGCCTTCTTATACTTACATTGTTCTCGGAATTTTTGATGGCAACGATACTAAAAATCTCCCCTTATATTTTTAAGATCTTAACATTACCCGGTGCTTTCCTTTTTTATGGCATATCGGCTTCTATATTTTGGCTTATTACGTATAAATATTTACCTGAAACCAAAGATAAAACACTATTCGAAATTGAAAATTATTTTAAAGTAAACATTAAAAGTAAAGATGCTGAAAAAGATCTTATTAAAAAAAAATGATTATGTAAGTATAATTAATAAGTTTACTATGGTTGTTAACAATCTTTTCCTTCAACTTAATATTTAGTTTAAGATATGATTGAAAGCTTAATAAAATAGGTATAACTTAAAATTATAATGAAATAGATTCCTGTGACCGATTATATAGTAATATAATTTTAAGTTTACATATTATAATTTTAAGATTTAAATTATAAATAGATTTGAATTAATTTAATCTAATTATATTTTTGTTTAATTAAATGGGTTGAATAAAATAATCATGATATGTAATTTGTATTATATACCTACTCTTATAGTTTTACATGCAGAAAGCTATTTATCCAAGAAGTATTTTCGCAAATAGGGAGGAGGGAGCCTAAAAGTTTCTAATATTAATCTCAGTGCTATCTAGGGTTTAATTTCAAACTAACTTTTAATCAACTTTATTCTATTGATAAAATATGATTGTTTTTATATGTTGTTGATATATATCATTAGGTACAATAATATAAATGAATCTTGTGTAAAATATTTTTCTACATAACAATTTTAATAATATTATTGTTATTGTTGAATTGATATCAGAATTCCACAATAAAAAGTATACTCTTGAAAGTGTTTTAATATAAGATAATGAAATGGACAGACTACTACTCCACATTTCTAATAATAACGCAATAAAATTTATAATTACGACTTTAACATGAGTTTCTTTTAAATTCCCTTTATTGTGTATCTAAATTTCAAACACACAAAGGAAACGGACATTTGGAAAAAGTAAGTATTACATCTAATAATAATGCAATGAAATTTAGAATCACGGCTCTAAAATCAGTTTCTTTTAAATTCCCTTTAGCGTGTATCAAAATTTCAAACTTAAAACAAAAATACAAACTAAAAAAGATAATCCGCGAATCAAACCTAATCCTATAATATTAAGAAGATAAAATACGCCCACGAGCCGATTAAAGAATATAACAATGTCCTCTAACGTATTTAATTATATTGTTAATTTATTAACAAGAGTAAAAATTTCATTTTTGAAGATAGGATTAACAAAATTGTGATAATTTGTATAGTACATGTGATCAGTTTTAATAATATTTCATTTAGTACGAGTTTTCTAATTAAATATCCATGCAGACATAAACATATATCATAAATCAGACTTTTAAATTAAAAGTCCGAAATACCGGAAACATAGCCTATGACGCATTGTTATTGATAATTTTTGCAGTTTGTATTTTATTGTAATTTTACTTCTATTGTTTTCATACTAAACTGGACTACCTGCATTTATCACTTTTTGAAATGAAAAATATTTGATAGAAGAAAGTTGTCTATATATATAAAAAATACCTTTAAACCGATTGCGATTAATCTTGTTATGCACCCATTCGCGAAATTTCAGTAATCGTTTCAATCGTTTCAATGGAATCCTAAATGTGAAAGTTTATGTTACTCAATCAGGCAAAAACAGCTGAAACGGATTTGGATGAAATTTGGCACAGTTTATAATAACCTGGATTGACACTTTTTATCCCAGTAAAGACCCAATTATGATGTACATGCAGGCTAAGTCGCGGAAAAAGCTTATAAAAAATAATTTTATAATATGTGCTTATCGAAATCGACTGCTGCTACATAGAGAACTTGCATTGTTTATATTTCCTAGTGCAATATACGCCGCGAGACGGACTTCAGGAACAGTTGTTTATTGTAGTTGGCTTATTTAACTTAGGTCTTCACTATCAAACAGCTCGAGCGAGAATTACTTAAAGCCGGTCATTGCCTGCTTATAAATTGCGTGGAGCACAGAGCGCACATGTTACTATCGTGCCCAGCTAGTAGTGCAGGTCTATAATAAACTCGAATACTAAGACGCAACCTCCACCAGCAAGTGTATCGTCACGACTCGTCGTTAATCTTGACTAATTGCCGCGTATTCGCGACAACTCGTTGCACAGTTGTTTTGTAGAAAAGAGCTCAGTTTGGTGATGGGTAAGAGCGAAATCAGAAGTAACAATAGTTCTTATCTATTATGGATGTAGTATTGTGGTGTGCTTGTGATAGTACGCAGGTGAATATGCAGTTGCTGGATTTGTTATTTAGAATTAAAAAAAAATTCAAAGCCTTCATGAGGACTGCCGACAGAAGTGAAAACTTAAAACTATCAACATTTTTCCTAAACTTCCAGTGAAATTAATAAAAATAGTAATAAAAGTAATTATGATTAATATTAATATTAGAATTAAGAAAATACAAGTATTATTTGAAATAAGAAATACTAACTTGTTAAAATATAATTGTGTAACATAAGAAAATACTTTTTGGTTATCGTTAACACGTCACTTGACCATGTCGATGACGACTTATATGAATTTTCTCCCTATCCAAACCTTCCTAAAGAAGTTTTCACTTCAATAAAAGATTTATTAACAATAAACACACCTGATTTGTCAACCAGGCAACGCAAGAATGACTGGCTGGAGTGACGCTGAGTAGCGCTTGGTGGGGCGGGCACAGCTAGTCGTCCGCGTTTCCCTTGCCAATTTCACTAGTCGCATAGTATCATCGTGTGTCCGTATTGTCATAAAGTTGTTATAGAATGAAGTGGCAGGACGATACACTCGCTCGTGGAGGTGGTGCCTAAGCCATAAGTATGGACTCCATAACCACATCGACAAGATTCTCCAAATTATATTAAATAGCATATTATTTAATATATCTTGTTGGTAAAGGAAGCCGGGCCTTGTAAAAAATAGATCTGTCGTATAATAGCTACATGTAGATTAATATATCGTATGTTTTTCTAGTAAGTAATGATGCTACCGCGGGAAATCCTTTATCATCAATTTGTCGATCAAGTATTCGGCGACAAGTGACGGATAAAATGCAGTCTTGCTTGGAAAACTCTTGAGTGATTTATTGACAACGTCTCGTTGTCGTGTCGCGCACCTCAGATTGTGAAACAAGGCTTTTTGTGGGTGATATTTTTTACTTTAATGCTTTTTATTTTAAAATTGTGTTTTTAGGGTTCCGTAACTTATAATAAAAATAAAACGGAACCCTAATAGGATTTTTTGGCTGGCTCTCTGTCTGTGTGCCAAAACACTTTTTCTCGAAAACGACTTGAAGTATAAAATTTAAATTAATATCACATTATTATGGCTTATGACCTAATACTTCTGTAAAAAAAATATTTTTGTAGGTTAACGTATTAAAGAGACACGTCACTTCATAGTTAAAACAACGCTCATGAACTGATTTTTAAAACCTATAGGGTACTTCCCGCAGACCTACAGTATTTGAAATTTGTCACGAAGGTAGGTTTTTTAAGAGAAGTTAAAGGAAAAAAAAAAGAATCAAAAATTTCTAATCCACTGTGAAAATAGTTTTACTTCTTTTTCTCGAAAAGGGCCTTAGGTATACAGTTGAAATTAATTTCGAATACTAAGAAGATCTATGACTTCAAACTACTATAAAAAAATCAAGTTTCTAAGTTTGATAAAGATATAAAGCCTTTAATAATAACAGTCTAAAGTCGTACTCAGTGATCAATTATGAAAAAAAAAACATATAGGGTACTTCCAAGTTACATACAATTTTTAAAGCCCTCCTACAATTTATGCATATTAATGTTCTCCATATACCTAACAGTAAACAATGATCCGGATCGCCTTTTTGAGAATAAGTAATATACAATGTTTTTTGATACATTTGCAAGTAAATAAATAAAATAATGTCAATAATAAATGTAAGTAAATGTATTAATAAATATTACTTCACAATACTAGCCAACTCAACAATTACAAAATGTGCGAAGAGCGGGTTTTTTTATGAGGTTGGTAGGCTAGTGTTCCATGAATAATGATTGCGTTCAGAAACGTACAATGCGCAAAGACGCAAACACAGTCATATATTTATTTAAATTACATTTATGCATACAACCAAATGGATTGTAAAAAAATGGCATCAATTGCAAAAGCCAATACACCCTCGAGCGTTAGCGCACAAAAAGGCCCTTAGGTTTTATTTAGGGTGTTACACCCAAGATAGCCTGCATATTAAGACACTGTTTACGTGCAAGTGTGTTACTCTTTTTGAAAATTCTACATGTAATATAATAGTTACTATGAATATTGCTACATTAAAACAATTATTGGATAAACAAATAAACTCTTTGACTTTTTCTATCTCAACAATCGGAACGAGAGAATCGTATTGTTCAAATATTAAGTAGCAACCAGCACAAATATACTTCTACACAAAACTAACCTTGGACTGAAACATAGCTTGAGTAAATATTACATCTAATCACCTGTGTATTTTTATTATACATATAAATAAGTTAAAATATTAAATATGAAAAATTATTGGATAAAATGGTTTATCAGAGTCATTGTAGTTTTAAAAAAAAATGTCCTATTAATAATAGGATAGAGTCTATTCTCTTCAATAACTTAATATGTATAATGCCAAAAACGATAAAAATCACTCCATCTCTTTCATTTTTGAGCGTCGCTAAGTGGGTACTATCGACTCATTTCATTTCTATTAGAGAAGAGCTACCTCATTGCTTCATTGCTCTATAATATGCACTGAAAAGCAAAATACGCTTAACAAGTTTTTTCAATTACATACCTGTAATGTACGTCACAATAACAGTAATTTTGTTTTAAAGAGTATAATCATTGTATTAATACGTGAAGCAAAAATTTTCTACTCCTTGTTAAACGTATTGCGTGCACGGAAGACTGTGAGATTAGTTTTTTTTTTTTTTTTTTTTTTTTTTTTTTTTTTTTTTTTTTTTTTTTTTTTTTTTTTTTTTTTTTTTTTTTTTTTTGAACTGACTACACTGTTAGCCTTAGGGGCCCTATCGTCAAACAGAGCCGCTGCGGCTTTTACAGCTTCACCGGACTTGGGGGCGAGCGCTTAGGGCACTCAGCCGCGAAAGTTTGTGACGACCCGCACGAGGGTGCCAGAGTGGCCGAACCTCGGCTCGGGCGGTCGTCGCGAATGCGAAAATGTCGCGATCTAACTAATTTCCTAATCTTAGGAGAATTCGAGCTAACTAATATATACTCATATGCACGTTCCCCTCCTCCTGGGAGGAAGGAGTGGACCATGCGTATGTGTATTTGTTAATCGGAATGGTTTTTCTACACTAACTAGCGCATTAGTCTAACTAGCGCAAAAAAAGAAAAAAAAAAGGTCCCTTACAGAACCTATGTACCTGTGTGGTGTGCACGTGTGTGTGTTCATACGTGTGTAATGTTGTGTGTGGGTAACTAAGTGTTGCACGTATAGTGTCACTTTGTATCGCGCGGGCGGCTGCCTGACCCAAGGGCTTCACACCGAGGAACGGACCTAGGCTTGGGTTGCCGCTAGAGAGGGTGGACGTGACGGGTGTGCGGGAGCGAATTTGACCGCCCGTCCTCTGCGGAGAGAACGGTGGTTACGCGGGCGTGGGCGGTGGCACGCTCTGTTTGGAGAGACGGTGTCGGCGTAGAACGCGTTAGCTTTTTCGGTTTGGTCGGGCGGGTCAGTGAATACTGTGAGATTTGGCATGGTTAAAGTTTATATGGAGGAGTGCAGAAAGCTAAAATTTATTTATAATATCTGTTAGTAATATAAGTTGTATGTTGTTAGTAGTATGTTAGTATATAGTTATATATTATATTAAATTAAATTAATTAATACTGCGAATCCTATCCCGCCCATGCCATTGAACTTAGACCCCGCCCCCCCCAAATATTGCCATTGTCACTCAATGAAAAGTGACAGCAAGAGATATAATATTCATTGTTTAATTTCATATTGCAAATGTCATACAGAAAATAGTCTATAATTAAAAAGTCTCTGGTCGAATTACGATCATTGGGCGACCGCTAGTATACATAATTTCATGAGAATTGTGCTTTAATTTTTGTGTTAATATTATAACATTTTTTATGTTTAGTTTTATTAAATATTACGTAAGTTATATTTGTAATGTAAGTACATTGCGAGGGTGTGGTGAGAATATCTATTTCCTTAAAAGACACGCGAATAAGTTTTATTAGAAATGTTTAATTCTGGAAGTGTTCACGCACCTATACTTGTATACTTAGTATATATATTCTATAATGAAACAAATAGTATCGCCGGTGTTTCTATTCCAAGAAAGTATCTACGTTATTCAAAATTATAAATCACATAAGTATATCATTTATGGATTAATGATGAGAAAACTTACAACCATTAAAAATGAACTTGTGCACGATGTTTGTTCCAGGTTAATATTATTGTACTTAATTTAAGTTGTATTTTTTTAATATTAAATTTTAGGGGCTCTATGCAATTTGCTCTAAAATTTAGGAATAAAAAAAGGGGAATTCATTCGTATCGACGTCAGATGAAAACGTTTTTGTTTGCGACGATACTAAAAAAAACCGCTTTCTGTGACGCGCACTACAAACACGCTCTTCTAATTAGTGATAGAATGTTTATTTTAATCCACAAATTTACTAGAATACACACCATTAAATGTTATTATAGTAAAAAAAAAACTTTTATATAATATTTAAAAGAATTCCCCTCCTGACTGCCTATTTAAAATACATAACCATATTCAAAACTGAGTTACTAAAATACTAGATTAATTTATGTAGAGGTAGCCTTTGAGAGTAGCTATAGTATTCAGCCAATATTTACGTAAAGGTATTAAATAAACATATCGGTGTATATTAAAGTTTTCAATCACGGAAAATTGCACATTCATTCGATCCTTGCACAGTTTATAGGCCGAGAGTAAAGGTAAACATGCGTTCATAATAAAATAGCAATTTTAAGTAATCGTTTTTTTTTAAATGTTTTAGCTACAAAGTCATTTGCACTATTTTCTTTGACTATATGAATAAATCTGTCGTTTTGTCTGTATAGGTCATTTTTGTCTAGGTCATAGGAATTTATTATAAAGAAAAGTGATCACAAATATTGTATGCGAGAAGCATAGTATTATGTAACAAGCTGTGCCTGTGGCTGCGCTCGCATGGCCTAAACAATGCCATTAGTCGCACACAAGTACGAATCGTGCTGCTCCCACTCGTGGTTAAATGCTTATTGTGGGTGATTCTTAGAAGACAGATATATATCCGCGCCAACTTTTTTATAGGTCTTTTATATATCTACAATTATGTAGTACATTGATTTGAAATATCTCGTAAGATTTACCCAGCGTAAGCCATTTAAGAGCTCGAATTGATTCACCATGACCAGTTTTCTTTTTATTTGTGCGGAATCCTAATTCTTTCTCTAAAATAAAAGCAGCCTAAGTTACTTATTATACTATAAGATGCCAGTCCTGTCAAAATCGGTCCAACCGTTACGGAGATTACCCGAAACAAACAGACAGACAAAAATTAAAAAAAATGGTTAATGTTATAGGTACCGTATATACTTTCACACGCATTTAGTAAAAAGCTGTTGTTTTGACATTACAAACAGATACTTCAATTTTATTAATTGTATAGATTGCTAAATTAATAGACTATAATAATTGTCAATATTATTTTTCATAAAACAAATAAGTATCAACCAGTTTTGATGAAATTTTGTAGAAGAGAAGCATACATTATTCCACGGATGGCTATAATATTTGTCAATAAAAAATATTACAAATGGTAAAAAAGTTTTTTTTTTCAAATCGTTAGTCATAAACGATTTTCATGAAATTTTGTAGACGGGAGGCATACGTTATTCCATAATTATTGATAGGCAATAAAATGTTAATAAAATGAGTAAAAATAAAATTACGAGACAAAAATCTGTAATAATCGCATACGGAACCGCAGGATACCGCTAGTATACATATATGTATATATATACAAAAATGAATGTTTCCTTGTTTGCCCCTATGCAATCATAAGTATACATGTTTTTGCTATAAAACTTTGTTGAGTTTTTGTGTGCAAGCTCGCGAAGTTTAATAAATTACAAACAGTTTACAATAGCTGCCGTGCAAACCGTTTCATATCGAAGACAACGGGAATGAAGTCGCGAGCAGAGTTGTTAGGGAATTAATATATCAAAATAATAATGTACCTACCTACGTACCTACCGTAAAACGTACATAAAACGTAAAACTTTATTACCGTTGTGATTTGAAACGTGATGAAACGAAAAAGCGACACTAAAGAGAAACAAACACATACATCTATAGGGGTTAGCCTGCAAGAGAATGAGATAGAATATATTATACACGGTTAATGCAAGTATTAATTTTCACGACTAAGAACGTCGAATTGGCCTAGCCGTGTGACGACCAGACTTGTACGCACTGTTATATATACAGTACGATTGGTCGATAGCTCGAGTCTCACTGATTTGGGGTTTTAATAAAGAGATTTTAAAGAATATGTTTTTAGTGAGGATTGAAAAGTGATCAAATATTGAATTGTTTGGTTTGTTTGTAGACAATGAAAACAGTAAATATATTTTTTTTAAATACGTTCTATAAGGACGATACAGTACACCGTAGCCATGATTAGTGATCATGATTTGCTAGTGAAAATATGCGTAAGGAACTCAAGCACTACAAGTAACCTTCAGTTCGAATCATCATGGCATAAAAACTAAACCTAAACAACTACCTATGCATTTAAACATATTTAAAGTATATATATTTTTCAGTTGATTACTGATGCATTATTAATAATATTTACATAATTCCCCTAAAAACAAAGAGATAGGTAATATATGTGAAGTCATTTCGCGTAAACACCACAGCATGGTTTGAGTTTATAGTTTGTGGTTTGGCTTAATGTAATGGTTTGATAAAAAGCAATATTTTCTGGTATGCAGCAGCTGGGAGCTGTGTATATCGAAATGAAAGAGAGCCTTGATAAATGTATATAAGCTTTTATCTGCACTGCGGACGCGGTAACGGTATAAATAAAAAAATCTCTAGCCACTGTTTTTCATTATGGTTAAGAAAAACTACAATCAATTTTACATTTGAGTATAACAGTTGAAATCATTAAATACAAACTTAAAGATTACTACGTCAACTCAATTTTATAAGTATATTAAATTATAATGAAATATTAACTGAAAGTTAGATTTAATACCATACATATAATGTATTATAAACAGCAACGGGTTGAATAAAACCTCAAGCCATGGCATGCTAAGACAAACCCCAGAGGTTTAATAGGATGCCTTTAGGAAGATTATAAATAACTTTATTAGTGAAATAAATAATAATAAATTGATACAATAATTTATAATTAATTTAATATTTCGATTTCGATTAATTCATTCGATACCCCTTACAACTATTGATAAAAACTGCAAAAAATATTAGAATTTTACATTACTTTCTAAAGAGTAAATATTAGTAGTGTAACAATTAGAAGTACCTGATAATAAAGTAATAATGAACGAGATTTAAATGGCGTAATGTGGAAACGGGAAGTAAAAGTAATAAATTTTTGCCTAATTACAGCCAGGTGTCAGAACCAAAACCGCAATTTCTGTACAACTTTACTCCATAAGTCAGTCGCGATCGAGATGAACGGTCGCTGTAATTAATATACCCGAATATGTGATGAAATTACACATACATATAGTAATTTTTGATTTCGTATCCTTATAATTTTTCGACAATATAAAGTTAACCTAAAATATTATAGTTCAATTATGTAGTAAATTCCTTACAATTTAATTGTGAGACTGAATATGTCACCGGATAATTCTACGAACCCTTAGTTTATAAACAATCTAGTTACATTATAAACTGTAGATAGATTGTAAACGGACACTAAAATTATCTATCTAATGTTTAAATTTTCGTAGGTTTATAAATTAAGTTTGTCATGCTAATTAGGTTGAAATCGCAATAATAACGTGCCAGAAATATATTAACCGTTAAAAAATTACCTTTTGCAAGTTCTACTGCAATTATTGAAATTATTAGTTTTTGTTTACAATCTATCGACAGATTAGAATCTCACTAGATAAATGATAAACAAATGGTTTGTTCATTTATCCGGTGACATATAGGTACATGAAAAAAATAATTAAAATAATACCTACAATAAAAATGATCTCACGATTAGAAATCAAGGTCTCGGTATTTTAATTTATGGTTAGAGAAGTACGTAAACTACCGTTAATCATGCTGTCAGACGTGATTATATCTGAGATGCGAGCTGCGGCAGCGTCTATTGAGACAGCTAAATAAATAGTCTGTTTCAAATTTCTCGTACTACCAGATCAAATATATCTGAAACTGGATGTAGATTGCCCTACAAGTAGCAGAAATTAAAAGCGAAACAACCATTCTTCTATGCCTATAATTAAATGCAATGAATTGACGAAAATGTAAACAAATGTAATTAAAACATAAACACAAATGCAAAAAAATATAAAGAGCTCATAAGTAATAATCATACCTAAAATCGATGTCGGTCATGGTTATTTCTGAACTTTATCTTGAATTACGATTTTTGATCTTTTCACCATACTGGTCGTTCTTGTCAATGCCGAGATATTTGTGGTTATTAGTACCGAGATGTTATTACATAAGGTAAAATATATTTGAACATCGTTAGGTGGTACTCTTTGATTATTAATCAAAACTATAGGTACTTGTTCTCAAATGTGATGTGTTATTTTTCAAGCTGAAAACTCTTTTTACTTGTCTGTATACTATTTAAGAGTTATAAAAGTCTGTTCTTAGCTTTGTGTTTAATTGTCAGTGAGAACTTATTAATCACGTAATCATTCGATTCAATTGATCTTAAGGGTCAAGCATATTAAAGCACATAAACTAATAAGTATTTTTTCCGGTATGATTTATGATCGTAGTCATTCTGAAATCAATGTCTGCTGCTGACATAAATGTTGATAAACGCAATTAAACTCCGATAATGAAGGCAAGAAAAGCATTAAATGTGTCTGTTATTTATGTTTTATAAAATGTGGTAATAATTTAGGAATCTTATTTCTTTCGCGCTTTATTTTCTATATTTAGTCCTATTGACATATTTAATTACATATATGCAAAAAAGGTGTGTGTGTGTGTGTGTGTCAGCTCCAACGCCTCCGACACACGACTGATGATGTCCGATTGTCATTCAAAAATAATCAAAAGAGTAAAATAATTCTTGAATTAGTTACTAGATGGCGCATAAATGTAATATTTACTAAGAAGTACTGACCCTTTCACACAAAACATAGCACTATTGAGTTAAAGCTTCTATAAATTTCACTCCTCATAAAATTTTCTTATCGGCGTTCTTATATGAAAATCGATAAATTTGATCGAATTTGTCATGTTTCTCGATAGCTGGATAAACACTGGCAGATCCCATAAAGGGACGAACCAAAACACAGTAACTGTGTCGGGTTTATCACCACTTGCGCATAATGGTCGCGACCCAGTATACCGGCGGATCCCGGACTGCTTAACGGTGAAATAGGTATATTTTTATGTTATTATGTAGATCACAGGTGATAATTTTCACACAACTCACAATATTTAGGTGCGCAAACACTGTTAAATATTTTTAGTTTCATATCTATACCAATACTAATCTATACTATACTATAATAATATAACAATGTGGAAAAGATTTTGTTTGTTTGTAAACACGCTAATCTCTGAAAATTCCAGTAAGATTCGAAAAATTATTGTTGCTTATGATATATATTATGATAGCCAGATTCGCGTGGAATAGTATTAGGCTATCTAACTCAGCTCAGAACACTTAGGTGACGTAAGAAAACCAAAAGGTTAAGAAAAGGTTTGCAGTGTTAAAATATAAACCAGTGGTGTTGCTATTTTCATTTAGTCTTGCCTTGGATGAGCCTTTTGCATATATATTTTTAGCAGATTTCAACAAAAGATGGAAGCTTACTCAATTCGAATTCAAGCGAAGGGTGGTGCTCCCATTTTAATTTTATTGGCATTGGACCTTTAACTTAGAAGATACACAAGAGAACTCTTCATAACCATTGAAGTTGATTTTTTCTTTTCTTCAAAATTGTCTTGTACATATACATATATATTCTAGTTATCACCGTCATCCATTATGCACAACATTTCTAAATAAATTTAATTTTCTTAAATTACCTCTTATTAATACAAGCAGGTTGGTCATTTTGGTGATTTTGTTTTAGTGAAGTTATTATTAAAATTTAGTTGACCTTAAAACGCAATTATTGGTAGATCGAGCATTTTGGGACAATAGAATGGTTCGAAAAGTATTCGTCTTTTATTTTGCAAAGCCCTAAATCACGTTTTTATTTGTTGGTGACAGTTCTTTATAAATATACAGAACGCGCCATGTTCGGCCGGTTTATTTGTTTCATTTCATAATTATTATAAATGTATTAAACAAGTAACTATGCAATGACATTTTGCATATTACGTTTCTGCGGAAGTAATTCAACATTCTAAGATGGCATTTCGCTCAGTTAGCGTTTAATTAACTGTGTATAATTTTGTGCCAATTTCGTAGCATTGTTAGCGAGCAACCCATAAAATTGTTTTTGATATGTATCACTTGTAGAATATTATTATTTTAAACAAGCTGTGCGCGCGTCCCCGCTCGCGTGAACTGCAAATAGCAATAAAGGTAAAGTTATAAAATATTTGTGTGCCAAACATCCAAACATTGAAACGTACAGACTTTCACAATTGTAATATTATTATATATGTAGGATATTTGTATTTATGGGATTAAAGTATGAAATTGCCGTTTCGTAATGTTTTTTTTTAGGATGAAATTATTTATTTAATCAAAGTATTTACCCTCATTGTCTACATATTTTAGCCATATAATAGGAATATCATTTAAACCTTTCCGATAAAACTCTGTGGCCTTGGATTCCACATACTGTGTAAAACGGAATAGAATAAAACATTTTTCCGTGGCAAAAAGTGTCCATATCATGGAAAAAGTGGTAGTCGATTCGGGCAAAGTCCGGCGAGTATGGAGGTTGACGGATGGTTTCTAACTGAAGTCCTTGTACTGTTAAAGCTATTTCAAGAGCAGTGTGAGGTCTGGCGTTAACATGGAGCAATAATAGTGAAGACCAATTGACAAGTCGGGGACCGAACAGTAGACATCTGCTGTTATTGATTGACCAGATATGCGGAAGCTGTAGTGAATTACACCCTGAAGTGACCACCTAACAGTTACCATCACTTTTCTGTGAGTAAACTTCGCTTTAAGTATTGTTTTAGTGTTTCACCTAGGGTCAGCCACTGCGTTATTAGCTATTCGCTTGATTCGATTATTATAAAGGATCCACTTTTTGTCACATGTCACCATTCGGTCCAAAATCTCTTTATTTCTGTACCGATTTAACAAGGTAAAGCAAACTTCAACACACGTTGCCTTCTGCATATTAGTCAAATTGTGAGGCACCCATTTTTCAAGATTTGTAATATTACCTATTTGCTGCAAATGAGTCAACATTGTGTGTATGTTGTGTGTGACTGTCTTTTTGTTGAGACCTTTGACACGGATTGGCTTCAATATCACCTTCAAGTCATCGTTATTTACCTTAGTGACTACCAATAACGCACGATGCGTTCGTTAGCCATACCTTTTTCAAATACAGCATTGATATTAAGATCAGTTTATGCTGCATTAGTCCCACGTCGGAACTCGTATTCGAATGTTACCATAGACTAGAGTAATACATAGAATGTTACTCTGATTTTTGCTCTATCCCATCTTCACGTTAAAAGCCGAATGTAAAAACAATAGGAAGTCGAACATCAAATTTCATGACTTTTTTTAAATTTAGAATGTTATAAATTTCGTGTGAAAAAAGTTTCACTCGAAAGCTAACACAATGCAGGTTTAAATTTATATTCAAAGTGGCCAGTGCGTTAAAACGGCAATTTTATGTTTAAACCCATAATATTATCTGATAGGTTTTTATAAATTATTTAATTTTTCATTTTATTATTATATTATAATATCTGGGCGACCGAGCTGTGCTCGGTGTCATATAAACAACAAAGAAAATACCTATTTAGGTATACTTGGAATGTAAAACATTATCTAAATACAGAGTTTCATCCAAATAGTTCGAGCCGTTTCTGAGAAACCAACTATATATATATATACAAGAATTGCTCACTTAATATAATTCGATTATATGTTTAACACCATTAACGATGTCTTCGAAGTTGTTTATTCATCGTGATAAAAATAGGTTGAGAAAGATAGATTTCTGCTTGAGCATTATAGCAAATGAGGTAGTTTTGTTAATTTTCTCAGGCTCATTGCAAGATTTAAAGCAACGTCCTTCAATGTGGCCTCTGAGCAGAGTACTACTAAGAAATTATTGTTTTAAAATCTTGTTTTTAGATTTTCTTGACCAATTTAGTAAGAAAGAGAGTGATTTATTGTACCTATTAATAATATGCAAAAAAACAATACAGGGAAATGTAACAAAATAAAAACAGTATAACAAGAAGATTTGACAGCAGCGTTGGTCACGGAAGTCATCGAATGGCGTTGTTTTTCCACCAAATCTCTAACTTTTCCGATAAATAATCAAAGCATTACTCAATATTTTTATCACTGAATTTAACCATTTATTGAAAATACTTATTTTAATATCATTAAATTTTAAATAGCAATAATAATAAATGATGGAGCTACATTCATATCTCTTTAATATTACATTGAAATTAGATTAATAGTTAACTGACTGATTGATAATCAGGAAGCTGCCAATTCAATTTCGGTTAAGACTAATCAAGTCCAGTCTGGTTAATACTCGGATAGAGTATTTACAGTAGAAAAAAAAAATAAAGCAGATTAGTTATAAATTGAGTAGGTCTACGCTATTTTGTTTAGAATAAAAATGTTTAATAAAAACTTGTCATGAACAAAATTGCTTTAAGTTGTAAGCGTAAAACGTTAGAGTAAACATTAACAACTTTAATTATAATTTGTTAAAGATAATAACAAATTTATGAAACGTTTTCAGAGCGAGCGTCATGTCGTCAACGTAACAGCTAAGCGTGCTGCATAATGACAAAGATAATGACTTCAAGAGGCGGAAGAAGCAATTACAACCCGAGCCGTTTGCAATCACGGCGAGGAAACAACACAACGCGGAGACAATTCCGAGATTATATTCCAACAGAATGTTATTGCGGCGAGTAGCTATTACATCTTGAATAGAAAGAAAATTCTTATATTTCTTCCTTCGAAGTAGTGAGTGAAACAAGCTGTGAACTATCAAAAACTCGTTTCTGTCTTCACGATTTTTGCAAATCATAATGGAACAAAGATTTGATATCAACTTATTTTATATGACATTTGTCACATTCATATAAGGAAATCGAGTAACCTAGATATAAGAGAAATTGGTGGAGAGATCCTAGAGCGTGTTAGAGTCGCAAATATCAAATTTTAGCAAATAAAAAATATTCCAAGTATCACATATTTTGAGAATGATTCAAATAAACATTATTCAATTAACCGTATTTCGTGCTTTCTGAATGTCTCCGATCCCTGCACAACAGCATGTACTCACAGTTATCTGTCAGCCTTGCCAATAAACAGACGCCATAAGCTTGACAAATGTGAGAGCAGCACTACCCTGGCGACAAATTTAGGAAAATGAAGCGATAATGGTTCAGTGGTAGCGTGTACGGACATCGCATTGATCGACATTAGTTTGAATCCCTGCAATGAGCCTGAGCTTTCGGCTAAGGAAAATATCGTGATGAAACCATTTTACGATGGTATTTTCTAATGCCCACCTAGGTAGCTACCACCTTCAAGTTATAAATCTGTCGCCGAGCATCTGCTTCTGAATTTGGGAGCATGTTCCCCCACTAGGCTTATCGTTTTAACATTTTGAGTTACATTATCACCAAACATCAGGTGATATTGTGACCATAACGCTACGCCTATAAACGATATTAATTTTCTCAATAATCCTGTATGTTGATTGTTCTCCTAATACCTGGGAGTGCTATGAACAACTAAAAAGTCGTTTCTATGTTTATCGAGCGCTTATTACGATTTTCGCAAATAATAATGGAACAATGGTTTGACAACAACTTACTTTATGTGACATTTCTCACATTCGTATAATTTACTTACTGAACTCATTGTAATGAACAATATTAATTTACTTCTGAGTAAGAGTGTGTCGAGTAATCTACTTAAAGCAATGTATTCTCGTAAACGAAATCGAGTTAAGTCTCGAAGTAATTTGTATTATTTCGCTTCATGTTTTGCTTAATTATTCGCTACACCTAGACAGGCAGGTGCGACGAATCTGTATTTATTTGCATTAAAAATAAATTTGCCGAGAGACTTGCGTAATTCAGGATTATGGACCGACAGCTGTGTCAGACAAATTCAAATTTGCGGATTTAATCTTAAAATCACCATTAACCTGATTAATGGGACTGACACATAGCACAATTACATACTAAAACCGTATAGATGCTACGTTCGAATTGCTAATTGACTAGCATGCATATAACAAACTTCGTCAATAAGTCAAGATAAAAAATTATAATCAGCTAGCTGCGATTGCGGCTCCACTCATGCAAACAACAACTAAAATTTAATGGAATAAAATTATCTGGTCTTAATCCGGGTTAAAGCTAACTCTGTGCTAAATTTCATCCACATCCGTTCAGCCGTTTTAGCGTAATTGAATAACAAACAAAAAAACTCACTTTCGCGTTTATTATCTATATCTTCTATCTATACATATAATAAAAACGTAACTGATCGATGTCTGTACATAGAAGATATATAAGAAAAACTATTATTAGGGGCCTTTATCAACGCAGTAGTACCCAAAACAATGACTGTTAGAATTTTTGTCTGTTTGTCTATTTGCCAACGTTTGTGCGCGCTAATCTCAGAAACCACTGAACCGATTTGGAAACGGTTTTCAATAATATATTGGGGTAAGGTTTACTTAATATTTAGAGTTTGTATTACTTCAATAAGTTCATAAATAAAAAAGTTATATCAATTTAAAAAATCACGTCGAACATTTGTTCGATAAAAATGCTATAAAATAGCTCTTCAGTTGCGATCTTTTACCCCCGGTCCCTATGGCCGCCCCGCTAAACCCGTTGCCCCCGCGGCAACAAAATCAACGTCGATGTCCAACTCTTTTTCGGCCCTTCCAGTCGAAACAGATATGGATGCTCCACTAAGTCCAACCCCCTCCTCGGAAATGGAACTCTCGCTCCACTTCCAAGAACCGGTCATTATCCCGACCGAACTTACCGCGGACAATGACGACTTCACGGTCGTCAAATCCCGCAAACGCGCGCCCCGTGATAGCCCCGTAGAACAAAACGCGGCAAAAACAACAAAAACGGCAAACGGCTCCGCCGCCCCCGCACCCTCCTCAAATACCGACGAACCGGTCGTCGGTAAAAAGCAAAAACCCCCTCCGATAATTATCCACGACAAAACTGTCTGGACAAAGCTCACCAATGAGCTTAAAACGCTAAAAATAGGTTACACCAAAGCGCGTAATATCGCGACAGGTATCTCCCTGACGATGAGCACGTCAAACTGCCTTCGCAAATTGACCACCCTCCTCCGTAGTAGGAACATTCCCTACTACACTTACGCCCTCGAAGAGGAGCGTGTCCTACGGGTTGTGCTTCGGCGCATCCCGGTCGAGATTACACCCGAGGAAGTCTTTTCCTCCATTGAAGAACAAAAATTCCCCATCCGAGAGGTACATCGGATGTACAATAAAGACAAACGAGCCCTTCCAATGCTTGTCTTAATCTTAGATAAAACGCCTGAGGGCAAAAAATCTTTAATTTAGAAATTGTATGCGAGCTCTCCGGAATAACCGTAGAGCCTCCATACAAAAATTCGAAGCCCTCCCAATGCCACAACTGCCAGTTGTACGGACACTCCGCCCGCAACTGCTTCCTTCGTCCGAGGTGCGTTAAGTGCCTCGAAGACCACCCAACCAGGGAGTGCACGCGCCAGCGTGACTCTAACACCCCCTCGAGCTGCGTACTATGCAGGGAGGAGGGACATCCTGCGAACTATCTCGGATGCCCCAAGGCCCCGCACACCGCGCACCCCCGCCGCCCTTGGCAGGCTGCCCCTCAGCGGGCACCCCCCGCCTCAGGGTCCCGGGCGCAACCTCTGCTCAAACCAGAGGTGTTTCCGTCCCTCCCTACCCCCCGCCGCACTCAGGCGACCGTAGGCCCCCCGCACCCCAGGTGCAGCCCAAACCCGTGCGTTCGACTCAGAACGCATGGGCCTCCAAACCGCAGCCCCTCATGGCTATGGACATCCCCGCGCCCCGCGCTCCAGCGCCCCGCGCTCCAGCGCCCCGCGCTCCAGCGCCCCGCGCTCCAGCGCCCCGCGCTCCAGCGCCCCGCGCTCTAGCACCTCGCGCTCCAGCATCCCGCGCCACCACAATGGATGAACTCATGTTATCGCTCACTCGTGAGCATGAGATACGCGAGGTCCTCACATACAAGGCCCATATGGAGCAGTACGGTTTCGTCGAAACCATAGCTGCCTTTCCCCGGCTCGTAAAGACGTTACAGCGTCTCGATCGCGAAGCCGCCAACTTCAGGCCTCTCAATGGCTAAACTCAAGCCGAGAGGTTTAAACATCTCCTTTTTTAATGCGCGGAACTTATATCCGCAGCGTGATCTCGTCGCGACTTATCTTAAAGATCACCAAATAGACGTTCTCTTAGTACAGGAAACGCTCTTAAAGCGTGGTAAACGCAATCCGAGTATCGCAAACTATAACATTGTTAGAAATGACCGCGACGGCCGAGGGGGCGGCACTCTCATTTACTACAAGCGCTCGTTGTATTGCATGCCGATAGATCCTCCGATACTTACCAATATGGAAGTATCCGTGTGTAGACTAGGAATGACCGATCATCCGTCCATAACGATCGTATCCGTATACCTCTTGTGGTGTATGCATCCCAACACTAACCGGAACGCGTCCCCTCACTAGTGATGCTCTGCCTCGCTCTGACTTGCGATGGCGTCGGTGTAGATTTAGCTTTGTTAATTTGTGTCTTGGCAATAAAACCTTATTAATTAATTTACCGTTTATTTGGACACGACAGCTTGGCGACGAGGATGGGATACCACAAGTGCTATTAAGTGAAAAAATTAACAAACTCATACTAATTAATGTGAGAAAAGTGTTAAATTTTAACTAGCCGGTAGCGTCACGTTCAAGTTCACGTTGTCGCGAGATAACCTAAAAACTAGATGTTATATATGTCGGGAAATAAAAAACAACCTGAAACTTCATCTGACGGGGGAACAGACAAATCTACTGATAGTATAATTAATGTACAATTCGAGAAAACTTCTTGGATTTACAAATTGTCGAAACCTGAATTACAAGAAAAGCTTGTTCAATTGAATATTGACTTCGACAACCAAGAAACAGTTGATAGTTTGCGACGTCGGCTGGTTGCATATTGTAAAAAGAAAAATAAAATTGCGAAGACTACTATCATGGCCAAATTAAACCTACCACCCTTTGATGGAAATAAATATGAGAGCTTCGAACAACAACTGGAATGCTATATGCAACTCAATGACATAGCCGAAGAAAAGAAAACATTACTATTGCTTACAAAAGTAACATCGGAGGTGTTTGAAACCGTCACATGTTTGTGTGCACCTAAGAAACCTATTGACCTAACATACAAGGAGTTGACTAGCGTTTTGAAAAAGAAATATGTAGTCCAACAGTCCATCTCGTTGGAGCGTGCTGCATTTCGTAGTCGTAATCAGCTGCCCAATGAAAACATTGAGGAATATGTACTTGAATTGAAAAAGCTTGCGAGTAAATGTGGATTTGCTGACCAAGATGACCAAATTAAAGAGAAGCTTATTGATGGAGTAAGTTCAAAATTAATAAAATTTGAGCTTTTAAAGAATGACTCTAACCTTGAAGAAATAGTTAAACTGGCCCGATCAGTGGAGGTGGCTTGGCTTCAAACCTTAGGAAATTCCAAGGAAGGTGATTCAACAACTGCTTTATTCTACTATGGACAGTCCAACAGTAGACAAAAAAATCAAGGAATGAAGACTTATATTAAAAAAGATTTCAAGGTTAAAGGGAAGTGTTTTTGCTGTGGAAATAGCAATCATATTAAAGCGGAGTGTCGACTAAACAAAAAGTTTTGTTCAGAATGCGGCAAACAAGTACATATTTTTAAAATGTGTCCTAACAACAGGTACAATCGCACTTATTTAGTAAAGGAAGAACTGAATAATTCTAAGAAATCACAAGTTGACGATGCCCTGGTGGAGGAATCAGTCAAGGAATTATTTGAAGAATGTGATGTTTATACGGTTAATGTGAGTAGAGTACCCCCCCTTTATATCCAGTTAAAAATAGAGGGAATAAATTTAGACTTTCAGTTGGATACAGGGTCTGATGTAACAGTTTTATCTTTGCAAGATAGAAATAAGCTATTCCCATTGATGCCAATAAGCACCTGCAAAGTTAAATTCAGAAATTTTGACCAAACAGTTTCTAAACCGGTTGGTATAATAGAAAAATTGAATGTTCAATATAAAAAATTAACAAAGGAGCTTAGCATTTTTGTAGCCAATGACAATGTACCACGGATAATTGGCCGTGACTGGCTGCATAGTCTTGGCCTATGGCCTCCAAAACTGGAATGTAATACTAATGTATTAGATATTAATCATAACTTTAAAACTATTTCAGAGGCAGAATGTTTTGTAAAAAGGGAGTACGCAGAAGTATTTGCAGCAGAGTGGGGCAACAGTAATGGCGAGTCTATTACATTAAAATTAAGAGAAGGGGCTGTACCTAAGTGCCTGCCGGTCAGACGAGTACCTTTCGCACTCAAAGGTAAGGTTAAACTGGAAATAAATAGATTACTTGAGAATAAGCGTATAGAACCAGTGGAATACAGCCAGTGGGGAACCCCAGTGGTTCCAGTAGTGAAATCTGATGGTTCTGTACGTTTATGTGGGGATTATAAGGTGACTTTAAACCCTTACTTGGAAGTAGACCATTTCCCGTTGCCCCACATCGAAGAAATCTTAGATACTTTAAAAGAAGGTGAATACTTCTGCGAGCTCGATTTAAAGGAAGCGTACCTACAGGCCCGTTTGGATGAAAATTCGCAGGAACTGACGACCATTGTAACTGAAATGGGGACTTATAAATATAAATATCTTCCTTTTGGGGTCTCCACGGGTCCAAGTTCTTTTCAGCGTATAATGCATAATAAATTAGCAAATATTCAAAATACAATAGTATTTATCGACAACATTTATATAATGGGGAGGGATGTTTCTGATACAATGAATACACTGTGTAAAGTGTTAGATAGATTAAAAGAAAGCCAATTTAAATTAAAGTTGGAGAAATGTAAAATATTTAAAAAATACATAGATGTATTTGGATTTAGGATCACTAAAAATGACATCAGCATCATAAAATCAAACATTGATCCTTTACAACAAGCTAAAGCGCCAACAAACATAACCATGCTGAGGTCATTTTTAGGAAAAGTTAACTACTATGCCAGATTTTTAAAAGATATGGCTTCAATTCTGACACCGTTGTATGAATGTACACATAAAAAAAAAAATTGTGTGGTCTATTGATTGTGAAAATGCATTTATAATGATCAAAAAGAAATTAGCATCAATTCATAACTTAAGACATTATAATCCAAACTTACCTTTAATTTTGTCATGTGATGCATCTGAAACGGGCCTAGGTTGTGTCTTATCTAATAGAGATTATAACGGTGTCGTAAAACCAATAGCATATGCTAGCAAAAAATTAAATAACACAGAACAAAGATACTCAACTATCGATAAAGAAGCAATGTCAATAATTTACGGAATAACAAAATTTTATAATTATACTTATGGCAGGCCATTTGAATTAGAAACTGACAACGCTGCCTTAGTAAGAATTTTTGGTCCCCAAAAGGGTATTCCCAAAATGGCGGCAAAAAGACTTCAGCATTATGCCATATTCTTATCCGCATTTAATTACAAAATTAAACATATTAAATCCAACAAAAACCCAGCTGATTTTTTGTCTAGAACATCTACTGAGGTTAATAATGTTAAACTGGACTTACACCCAATTTGTCAAGAAGCAGAGCAAAGTAGCATATACTATATTGTAAATTCTGTTATTGATTTATTAAATTGGAAAACTATACAGTTTGAGACAAAAAAAGATTTAATGTTGTCAAGAGTAATTAGGTATAGCATAGATGGTTGGCCTGACAAAAAGAATATTAATAAGGACTTATTACCATATTTTTATAAAAAACATGAGATCAGTTGCGATAGAGATTGCCTTTTCTGGGGTTATAGGATAATCATTCCGAAAGCTTTAAGGAAGATAGTCTTATTTGAGTTACATAAAAGCCATTTTGGCACAGTGCGCATGAAACAAGTGGCACGCTCATTTTTCTGGTGGCCTGCTGTGGACACTGAAATAGAAACCATAACTAACAACTGTTTGAATTGCCTAACCATTCGTAATAACCCCACAAAAAGCATTCAAAAATCATGGCCAGTAGCACCATCAGTCTGGTATCGCCTCCATGCAGACTACTGTGGACCTTTCTATAATAAAATGTACTTGTTAGTCGTTGACAGTTATTCAAAGTGGCCCGAGGTGGTTGAAATGAACACAATCAGTGCAGCGAGGACCATTGAAGTGTTGGATACATTGTTTTCGAGACATGGCTACCCTGTCCATTTGGTTACTGACAACGGTCCTTCGTTTGCATCTCAGGAGTTTGCAAATTTTTGCAATTTAAAACAAATTAAACATACCTTCTCCCCGCCATATCATCCAGCTACAAACGGGGCTGCAGAACGTTTTGTAGAAATATTTAAAACTCATGTAACCAAAATCAAAGAAAGCGGTAACAAAATGATGTCTGCTATCAACTTATTCCTGTTGGACTATAGAACTATGCCTCATAGTACTACAGGCGTCACTCCAGCCCAACTTATGTATAAAAGGGAACTAAGGTCACGATTTTCTTTGTTAAGACCGCAACCTATTGCGGAAAAATCCATGGAAATGCTAGAGAAACAGGCTAGGACATCCTCGGGCACTAGGCAAGTTAGTTTCAGGGTGGGAGAGAAGGTAATGGTGAGGGACTACAGGAAAGGCAATAATCCTTGGACTATGGGCACCATTGCTGAGGTGTCAATACCAGACACAACTTATTTGATTGATGTGGATGGAAGTAAGTGGAAGAGGCATGTTAATCAAATGATGAGCTGTAGTGACAGTTTGTTAGAATAACTGCCTTTTAAATGTCACCACTTGTAGGCCATTAATAGAGTACCTATGTGTTATTATATTTATTATAAGTATAATGCCAATGTAAATGCTTCAGTATCTCATTGTTATTTAGGTGGAAAGTTTACCACTGTTGTTTATTTTTAAATATAGAGGGAGATAAGGCATCATACAGAGAGCTGGCTTAAACTCAGGGGGGAGGAGAGTGTGGTGTATGCATCCCAACACTAACCGGAACGCGTCCCCTCACTAGTGATGCTCTGTCTCGCTCTGACTTGCGATGGCGTCGGTGTAGATTTAGCTTTGTTAATTTGTGTCTTGGCAATAAAACCTTATTAATTAATTTACCGTTTATTTGGACACGACACCTCTCACCGACGAAAGTACCTCTCAGGTCTGACCTAGAGAAGCTACTCTCGCTCGGCACATCGGTCATTATCGCAGGTGACCTCAACAGTGGACACACGTCCTTCAACAATTGGAGAGACACCAGCAATGGGGTTATTCTTGAAGGGTTGTCGGACGAGTTAAACTTTGACGTCATAGCGCCTCCCACTCCCACCCACTTTCAAGATCACTGTACACCGACAGTGCTTGACATAGCCCTCCTGAAAAATATCGCGCTTTAGGTACGACTCATTCGGGTCGTACACGAACTCGACTCCGACCATCGCCCGGTCATCCTACAGCTAGGACAACTAAATGACTCCAGCCCTCCTACAGTCACAACGGTTGACTATGCAAAATTAAAACACTACCTCGCGGATAGGCAGTCCTCGCCCAGTCTCGTTAGGGTCCCGGACGTATTAGAGTCAGTTGCGCACGTAGATCTCGCGATCGATTCCCTAGTTGACCACCTCCAAGTCGGCATCGGAGAGGCCTCGAGAGAGGTCGAAGCGGCGAACGATCGCCGCTTTGTACTCCCTGCCGACGTGCGAGCGTTGATGACGGAGAAGAACGCTGCGACTCGTGCGCATGACTCTTATCCGACCGATGCAAACCGCGCACGATTACGCGCACTTCAGAGAGCGGTTAAAGCCCGTATAACCGAGCTCAAAAGTCACAGATGGGACACCTTAGTCGAAGGGCTAAGGCCGTCACATCTGACTTATTGGAAAGTAGCCCACGCCCTTAAAATAGACACCCAACCTCGCATGCCCCCCCTCGAAAGGGGTCCCAGCACTACACCCGCTTTCGATACCATCGACAAGGCGGAGTGCCTTGCCGCTTGTTTGGAGAGCCAGTGCTCCCCGAACAGCGTCAAGAACACCGACCGAGTCAGAGACATCGAAGCCCGCGTGGAGGAGCTGAATAAGCTCCCGGCATCAGAATCCCTGTCCCCAGTCACTTCTGAGGAAATCTCTGCCATTCTCAAAAGCCTTAAGCTTAGAAAGTCACCAGGTCCCGACGGTATCAGGAACGAAGTACTCAAACTTCTTCCCGATCACCTCATAGCTCTATTGGTCTGCATATTCAATGTAGCCATAGACAACTGCCATTTTCCAGCCGTCTGGAAAACGGCCATTGTCATAGGTATTCACAAGCCCGGCAAGAGCACGTCGCTTCCCGACAGCTACCGCCCTATCAGTCTCCTAAATACCCTAGGTAAAATCTATGAGCGGATCCTTCTAAACCGTCTCAAATCCGTAATAGAGGAGAAAAACCTCTACCCGCCTGAGCAATTCGGTTTTCGTGCTAGACATTCTTGCACTCATCAAGTGCACCGCCTCACGGAGCACATTTTGTTTAACTTTTCCGAGTTATCTATACCCCGTCGCACACTGGCAGTCTTTTTCGACGTAGCCAAGGCCTTTGATAAGGTCTGGCACGAAGGATTAGTCTACAAGCTGTACTCCCACGAAGTCCCCGATAGATTAGTTAAAATCATCCGCGACTACCTAAAAGACCGCACCTTTCGCTACAGAGTGGAAGGTGAACTATCCACACCCCATCCCATACGCTCAGGCGTCCCCCAATGTTCCATCCTGGCACCTAGCCTCTTCAATCTGTACGTCAGTGACCTACCAAAACTTCAAGAGAAAGTTGAAGTAGGCCTATACGCTGACGATACAGTCATATACTCCTCTCAAAGGCAAACGAGAAACCTCAAATGTAGAATCCAAAGAGCCGTGACCACTCTCGGGAAGTGGTTTAACGACTGGCGAATAGCCATAAACCCCACGAAGAGCGCAGCGGTGCTCTTCGACCAAACCGCCACACAGATACCGCAAAAACTCAAGGACAATCCCCTTGAACTCTTCGGTAATCCGAGTCCCTGGGAAAAGACGACCAAATATCTAGGTGTAACCCTAGATAGTAGACTCTCCTTTATACGCCACATCAATCTGGTTAGGAAAAGGGCCTCCTGGACCCTCGCCCGATTGCATCCCCTGTTATGTGCTGCAAGCAAAATGTCCACGAGACACAAGCTTACGCTCTACAAGATGTGTATCCGACCGATCATGACATATAGCTGCGTTGCGTTCGCACATATGTCAAGATATAACTGGGAACGCTTACAAGCCATCCAGAATAAGTTTCTTCACCGCCTTACCGGTGCCCCCTGGTTTGTTCGTATGGAGGATCTCCATAGAGATATGGACCTTCCCTCGATACACGCATATGCCAAACACCTTTCTCACTCTTATTTCGACACTGCGTCGAACCACGCGAATCCCTTAATAAAAGCGGCAGCTTCGTATGTGCCCGACCCTAACGCCTGCCGGAGAAAACGCCGGCCGCGTAATATGTTCACTGACCCACCCGACCAAACCGAAAAAGCTAACGCGTTCTACGCCGCCACCGTCTCTCCAAACAGAGCGTGCCACCGCCCACGCCCGCGTAACCACCGTTCTCTCCGCAGAGGACGGGCGGTCAACTTCGCTCCCGCACACCCGTCACGTCCACCCTCTCTAGCGGCAACCCAAGCTTAGGTCCGTTCCTCGGTGTGAAACCCTTGGGTCTGGCAGCCGCCCGCGCGATACAAAGTGACACTATACGTGCAACACTTAGTTACCCACACACAACATTACACACGTGCACGCCACACAGGTACATAGGTTCTGTAAGGGACCTTTTTTTTTCTTTTTTTGCGCTAGTTAGACTAATGCGCTAGTTAGTGTAGAAAAACCATTCCGATTATCAAATACACATACGCATGGTCCACTCCTTCCTGGAGGAGGGGAACGTGCATATGAGTATATATTAGTTAGCTCGAATTCTCTTAGGATTAGGGAATTAGTTAGATCGCGACTTTTTCGCATTCGCGACGACCGCCCGAGCCGAGGTTCGGCCACTCTGGCACCCTCGTGCGGGTCGTCACAAAATTTCGCGGCTGAGTGCCCTAAGCGCTCGCACCCAAGTCCGGTGAAGCTGTAAAAAAAAAAAAAAGGGCTCTTCAGTTGAATTGACTGAAACTTTAAACTGGTTTGTAAAATGATGATGATTCCAAGTTTATATAAATATAATACGTACAGTTTCAGAGAATTTTGATATATTCAATATGAGTTGACCTTAGATCTATGTGATAAATCATATTAAAAAGGGGTCACCCTAGGATGGTTATAATCACGTAAACGAGTTGAGTGCGGCACCGCTGCCAGGGATGGCAATGCATTCCGAAAAAGATCGATTTGAATAAAACTCTGATGAATCGATTCACAAAAAATCGTGGTTTAAAAGGTTGACATCTCAAAAATCGACCTTTTTTTGATTCCCTTTCAGATTTGTGTTAACAATATAAAAATCTTTATGATAGAAAACAAAAAGGACACCACAACAATCGATCCTTTTATTATTTTTATCACGCTAAAGTATCAGTTAAAGAGAAACAAAGAAATGTATAGAGAGAGAGAAAATTCATTTCAAAAATGTATTATTATAAACTGTTGTCGTTATTCTGCTGCTGTTATGAATCGTATTTTAATTGGTTAATGACACCATAGAGAATGACAGTATAATGAAATGGATGATCCATACTAATATTATAAATGCGAAAGTAATTCTGTTTGTCCTGTCTGTTGCATTTCAGGCCATGAAATAGGCGATGAAGGTTTTTACGAAGAACGCGTCAAATGAGATTTGATTAGTTTTAGTATAGAGAGATATTGAACCTTGAAGAAAGACATTGTCTTACCTTATGTCGTGATAATAAAACTTTAAGAGGTGAAATAGGGGATGAAAGATTGTACGAAGAAACGACTATTTCTAAATTTAGGCACAAGAAAATTCATATTTATGCTTTTAGGAAGAAATAACAGTGTTTCGCCTTTTTAAAAAATAAGGGATTATTTACAATACCATACACATAGACTGCAGCCTCTGATACGAAGCAAAATGTCGCTGAGACATAATCTTACATTTATACAAGACATGTGTCCGTCCTATCATGACATATAGCTGCGCCACATTCGCACATACGTCAAAGATCAACATTAACAAATTCCAAATCCTCCAAACCCGATTCTTTCCCGATTCGAACCCGAAACGGGAAGAGACTAGCGTTTGAGATACAGGCTCGGCCTAGTTCAGGCACTAGGTTTCATTAATTAAGAACATAACTATTGTATTTCCTAGAAATAAGCCTCATATTTTTGTATTTTGTTATGGTCAAATAAAGTTATTATTATTATTCTTATGTAAAATTAATAAAGACCCTTGGTACGTTTGATAGGAAGACCTCCATAACAGATATGGAACTTCCCTCGGTCGAATCGTATATTACATACCTTACGCGATCGTACTTCGACACTGCGTCGAATCACACGAATTTGTTGGTGAAAGCCGCCGCGACTTACACCGCAAAACGGAACATCCCCCGCCGGCCGTGAATATCTTTACCGATCCCGTTGATAAGATCGAGGAAATAAACAAATACTACTCCACCGTCTCTCCAAACAAAGCGTGCTCGCGCCCATGCCCGCGAAACCACCGTTCCCTCCGCAAGGGCCTAATTTCACTCCCGCACACTCATCACGTCCTCTCTCTGTTGCGGCAACTCAAGCCCAGGTCCGTTCCCTCGGTGTAGAACCCTTGAGTCATGCAGCCGCTTGCGCGATATAGGTGATACTGCACTTGCAATCACATAGCTCCCCACACACATCGTTACACATAATATGTACATACATACGTGCACATCACATAAGTACATAAGTTATGTAAAGGAACTTTTTTTCTTTTTTTACGATAGTTAGTTTTGACCATGTTTACAGAATACTAAATACATATACACATGTTCATTCCTTTCTCCCAGGAGGCAGGGACATGTATATATATATATGCGCTCGTTTAGCTCAAATTTTCTACGGATAAGGAATTAGTCAGTTCGCGACCTTTTCACAATCGCGGTAACAGCCCAAGCCGAGGTCCGGCCACTTTGGCATCCTTGTGCGAATGTTGCCCACGCTTTCGCGGCTTAAATTCCTTAAGCGCTTGCCCCCAAGCCTGGTGAAGCTGTCGAAGCCATCAGTGGCTCTATTTGTTTAGGGCCCTTTAGGCTAACAGTATAGTCAATCAGAAAAAAAAAACCATCGATGATTTTCTTTTGGTTATCGTGTTCAGATACCTGTCCGTGTACTATTAATAATTTAGTAAAGCGGACGAGTTTTTTGTTTGTTTATTTAAACACTGTAATCTCTGGACAACTGGTAGCAGTCGGATTCCAAAAATTCTTTTTGTATACCCAGATTCACGAATAATAGTATAGGCTATCTGGAACTAAGCTACACTTCTCAGCCAGCCTGAAAAATATTGATTTTTGTTAAGTAAGTCGGAACACAAAGTGATCCCAAACGGATTTATTCGCGTGTGCTGCTGTATTGGTTAGTGATACGTAAGTACAATGGTTTACAAAAATATTGGCCCTTAGTATGTCTAAAAAAAGTTCGCGATATCATATGCATATCTACTAAATATAAGCTACAATAAGGTATTTTGGGACAAACCTTTATAGAAAAATAAAAAAGTTATTTTGAGCATTATTTTTTGGCATGGAATATTAATCCTTACGAGCGAAAGTTACTTCATTATAAATACAATTTTATTAAGATAAACCTTGCCATTTAAAGCATGTTATTTGGACGCATAATTTGAGAATTAATAGAAAATTAAAATAATTCAACACTCGGCTCGGTCTATCTTTAATAGTAGTGGCGAGAACGAGGCGTGCGATGTGACGCATCTGGCCGCCCGATAAAAATATTGTCTGTACTGAAGTAATATAAAAATCAACAACACTTTTTTCTTTTAAATTATATGCGAGGGAAACTTCGGGGCACAGCTGTATATTAAGTGTATATAACAAAGTAAATAACTAGTATTATAAAATAATAAAGCGTAAAAGTTTCTTTGTTTGCTTATCTACGCTAATCTCTGGAACTATCAGTCGGATTCGAAAAATTATTTGTTTCTTTACGATAGCCAGATTCACGTGGAATAGTATAGACTCTCTAACATTATGCTACATCTCTCAGCCAGCCTTAAATATTGATTTTTGTTAAGTAAGTCGAACTGGAAGTGTTCCCGAACTTCTTTATCCGCTTGCGCTGGCGTAATGGTTAGTGATACGTAAATATAATATTCTACAAAAATATTGTTCTTTAGTATATCTAACAAAAGTCCCCGATAACATATGCCTATTTCTTAATAGCATAAGTAATTTTGCGTGTTTTTTTGTTGAAGATTAAAAATTAATTTATGAGCATTATTTTTAGGCTTATCATGTTAATCCTTACGAACAAAAGTTATTTCATCATAAAGTATAATAGTATAGTATTCATAATTTTTTGAAGATAAATTTTGCCCTTTATAGTATGTTATTTGGACACATAGTTTAGGAGATAATGAAAAATTAAAATAATTTGTACTTGCGGGAGGTGAGAGCAATAATTATGATAAGCAACACGGGTGCGTCGCCTTGGCGACGCGGTATTTGTCGGATCAAAATACGGGCGAAACCGTGGGGCACAACTAGTAATTAATATATGCTAGTGATGCCCGCGGCTCCGTTAGGATGGATTACAGAATCCTGGAACGGTCGCCCACCGATTATTTTAAAGACAAAAATGCTTATCGTGGGTGATCCTTGGAAGATAGTTATATGCTATCCCTAACGTTTTTAGGTCTTCTATTAAAATCTACAATTATGTAGTACATTACTTTGATATATCTAAAATGATTTATACAGTGTAAGCCATTTGCCACTCCAAAAGCGTCTCTCTTCCAAATTGATTCGCCATTATCGCCACTGCTTACTTTGTACGTTATTTTATGTAAAACAATATGTCCTGATTAACTGGATAGCATAGCTATGAATGAAAAAACATGCAAATTGGGTAATTGGATCTAACTTTTAAAGAACATTAACGGACAAGGCACAAATACGTTGAATTTTATATTAAGTATTATATGTAATAATGTTAACAATATTGTGTAAGTGTAGTTTACAATATCGAAACAGTCGCATTCTTTGACAGTATTTATCGATAATCCGCGTCATGTTACCCAAAATATTTTACTTTCCGCATCATTAACTTCCATCTGGCAAAAGATAGACAAATGACTTGTGTGAGGAATTTATATTCCATTATTTACGGAATTTATGCTATTAATATGCTTATTAACTTAGATGTAATTGTTTTTCTTTAAGTAATAATATATTTACTCTAATGACGGTTCAGTGGTGGCGTGTACGGAAATCGCATCGATCGACGTGCATTCGAATACCTGTATTTAGCCTGAGCTTCTGATAAAGAAAAACATCGTGCAAACCATAATATGGTGGTAGAGCATTTTATAATACCCTCCTGGTTAGATACCACTCTTAACCTAAAAGTCTGTCGCCAAGCGCCTATAGAACTCCAGTTTTCCAGCAGCTTTATTTGACAGCAAGACTAGACTATATGTGTTACCATCTTTTGCCATATCGTCACTTACCACCAGAGGTCATTGTAGCCAAACGCTAAATATATGAAGAATTAAAAATAAAAATACATTTCATTTTCAAATACATTCGAATTGCAAAAATTATTTACTACGAACGAAATATACACAATTCCATTACATTGCAAATTTCTAAATGTAGTGATTGAATCTGTAACAACTTCATTGTAACCGAATTGTGTTAAGTGTTCTTGTAATATCCTATTACTTTCCTATGGTCCTAAAAGGGTTCAGGAAAAGGGATTTCACGCTTCTCCAAATATAAGAAAGAAAGCGCGTGAGAAAGAAACAAGGTGCAGACCCTTACGCCACAATAGGTATCTAATACACGTAACAAGTGACAGGTTTTATTTTGTTTTTAGTATCTGGATTTAACTGCGATTATTAATATTTATGTCATCAGCAGATACTGATAACGATGTACTGGGAATAAAATTATATAATTTATTGCATCCTTCTTAATAAACTAGCTATGCCTCACGGTTTCACCCGTGTTAAATTTATTCGAGCAAATCTTCACTGCGACACCGCGCCGCCAACGCACTCGTGTAGCATCTCTTTGCTCTTGCCAGTTTGCTTGACGTTCATAGTTACTGCTCCTTTCCTTAGAGTGACGTTATATAGCCTAATTTGTACAATAAATAGGCTATGAAATGCACAATACATTTTCCAATAGACTATAACCTATAGTAGTCGTTCCGGAAATTACCCTCCCTATATCCACGAACGCACTAAATCCACACTCTTTCTTTATAATATTAATTAATTAATTATTAATACTAAGTATTGATTGTACTGACTCAACGTTATGTCAATAATTACATTTAAATTATTAAAGTGATTATTTTCATTGTTCGCTTATAACTTAAACGCAAAGGTATGCTCTGTAAAACCTTTAGTACATTTTTACAACTCTTCGAGCAAGAAAGAGAAAGACAGAACCGTCTTATACTTAAATAATCAAAAATAAGATACCTCACCAACAATTCAACGGTAGCAATTGCGGTCTTTATCTAAAGAGGGCCCTTGTAAATTGGTCTATCCCTTTTGCTTTCGTTTTTCGCTTACCTTTGTGTACACTTTCGTCGAGCCATTGCTTTGAATTAATTTCACGCCAGAGTGATCATTTGTTTTTCTTTTGTTTCCAACTTGGAACCTCTTTGGAATAATGTTAAAGATATATTTGTACCCTTAACACATTGTTACAAGTTTGAAGTCGATTAAAGTAGATTTTTATTATTACAACAAAACGTGCTAAGTATTTGCTTAGTTAATTTTATTTATATTTAAAGCATTATATACTTATGTTGCCTGAACGCTTGCTAATACGCTAGGTACTAAATAAACAAAGCAAGTTTAAAAAAAAACAACTTCAATGATTTTGAAAAGTTCCCTGACATATTTTCGAAGTTGAAGGTCCACTTTCTATATATGCCTAGGTATGTACGCCAAAGAAGTATAACTAAAAAGAAATAACTCCAAAAATTTCAGTAACGTGATGAAGTAATCCGTCAATGATAAAAATATTAATTAATTTTACTGATTTTATAAAATTCTTTACGTTGTATAACGTATGTATATAATAACGTATAACGTTGTAAACATTAATTTGAACTCCCTTCCCAAAGAGCCTCTGGAAATCCTACTCATCGCAAGAACAAAGTTAATTGACTGCGATCTTATGTAGGGTAGAAGTATTTCATCAGTCGGGCTGCTCCAAATGGAGAGAAATCTAACCAATGACCTTGGAATTTGACATGATCCTGAGCGTTGTTGGCCGCAGCAACTGCTTCAACTCCGACGTTCGTGTGCTCTCCTATGGCTAATGTAGCTAATCTTCGTTCAGAAAGTGCGTGCACATAGTGAACATGTTACAAACCATTCTTGTAAGTGTAATTGATTTCTGCTGATGTTTGGGCTTTCAATTGATCGCGCCTGACATCAAATGCAGTACGTCGATGATCTTCAAAGGTTTTCACTGTAGTTTTTACTTCAGATCTCCACTCAGGACTTTTTGCTGCCTGTTTATCACAATGCGAAGGATTAATGTCACATTTTTTCAAGTGGCGCTTTAGTATCTAAGGAGTTGTCCGCCCTGCTTACACTTGCCATCTTCAAGCTCAGAATAAAATATGCGCTTTGCCACTCGCTCCTCCGACATAGGTGACACATTACCACACCGCAGAAGCTATCGCTGCATCAAATATGCCTCAATGCTATATACATTGGCTCGCCGCAGCAATTCGCTGTTCTACACACGGTCAGACTAAAGAATCTTCAAAATTTCTTGGAGGCATTTGATGTGGAACTGGTCTAATATGCGTATGCGTATAAGATATTAACCAACACGATAGCCATATATATATATATATATTGAGATCTTGGTAGCCACTTTCAAATCGTGTGAGAAGAAAACCTCCAAAAGCTTATAGCTGCAGCACTAAATCTGCAGTTAATTTCACGATCAAGATCGCAATTAGATGTGAGTGTGCTCCTTGGGTACCGAAATCTATTGAATTGCTTCAGCTTGGCATCATCGAGTTTTATGGCCAATGTCCAACATATTTTTCACCATAATCATTACTCGTTAACAATGAAGGTTGTGCACACGTGTCATAGGGTATTAAAGATATTAAATATTATTATTTCACATTTAAAGAGGTATTTAGAGATAATTTATTATTGTTATTATCATTTTTTGATCTCTTACCTGTATTTGTACCTTTTACCTTATGAAATAAAATAAATAATTTATGAAATCTGCTGAACTCTGATGCTACGAAATAAAACTTATACATATGCAATAGGACTATTTCTGTAGAAACTAATTCAGAAGCTTTCAAGCGTCCGATTTTATGACTGAATGATTAATTGAATCGGTACTGCTTATTTTTAGCTGTTAACGTGTAGAATTTATTCTCGGGGTTCACCAAAATTTAGCAAAATGTAGCATCAGTAAGTCCATTACCATAATGGAAAAGAGTGGGCTTTCACGTTTCTAGATTTTTTTTTGCTCTGTAGTTTTTTATCAATGCCGCAGCGCAGCTTATTTGTATACAGGTATGAAAACTACTTCATTTGAGAATGTGCAGTAATTCCATCCGAAGAAGTATCGTTTTTTAATTCATACTATATAGTTAAAATAGTTAGTATGGTAAATTACAATTTTAACTTTAGAATGATATTCAATTTGCAAGAATGAAGATAACAATTTTTTTTATACTAGAAACCACCCCCGACTTTGTGCGCGTTAATGACAATATAAAATTTGATAAGAATTTTTTTCTAAACTACTAAGGTGGCAACCAAGCATACGACCCGCTGATAATAAGCGGCTACCGTAGCTCATGGACGCTTTGATGACCTTGAAACCATTAGCCGAAAGAGCTCTGGAAACCCTACTCACCGCAGGAACACAGCTCAAGGTTATTTGGGTGCGATCTTCAGTAGGGTGGAGGTATTCCACCGGTCTGACTGGCCCAAGGAGAGAGAAGTCTCCAAAGAAGTTTGTCTGTGTTCTATTTATTAATAAAACAATAATAAGCCGATAAGAGCTCTGAGATAACCCTAGCTTTCTATCGCAGTGAAAGAATTATTATGAATGCGATCTTCAGTAGGGTCGATGATTATATCCTACTTCTTTAGTCTGACTGCCAATAAAATAGAAATCTCAAAGAAGTTTTTCTGTAAGCAACATAATTACTATATATATCTTACAACCTAAAGATGCAATGATAATGGTATGAATGCAAAAACTATAATAATCTCTAATACCTCCTCACCCTCTGTGTAACAATGTAATAGCTATTATTTTTATTATTGTAATATTTAAAATAATAATATATACATATTTAGTAATAAAATGCTCACTTAGTTTTTAGTATGCAGAAATTTATGTTTTTAACGGCAATTTTTAATGTTCTCTAGTAATAGCACCCACGCTTTAAAAAAGGTGTGGACCACGAGTCTACAGCATTGTGATTTTATTAATAAAAAAAAAAGGGCAATATCTAGATATTAAACTACTGTATAAATATTCGTAAAATAATTTTAACAGTAATATCCAAATATGAACTAATTTACACTATTTCCCAATGTACATAATTTTCCAATATTCCATTCCATTCAATTTCCATTATCTATTTGAAAAGTCTGAAACATAAGAAATAAAAGTATATCTATACTAAAATATATAAAGCTCAAGACATTGTTTTTTTTGTTTGTTTGAACGCGCTAATCTCTGGAAGTACCAGTCATATTTAATAAATTATTTTTATATTTTAAGGCCTATTTATTGAGGAAGGTCAATTATTACTTCACTAACGGAGTAGTTACCATGAACGTCAAGCAGTCTGGAAACCTGTATTACTAAAAAAAATTATGTTACTTATACACTTACCATTTACATCTAATAAAGAAATCATCCACTTCAATAACATTTCCAAGGATCAACTTCAATTTGCTACAAAATGTTACAGTATCAAGGTCATCATCTATCTGATAATCTGCGTATAAAGAAAGCAATCTGGCAAAGTGTAATCTGTGTACGGGAAGTAAGAATAATGAAAGGCTACTCTGGTTGAAACCGCAGAGTACAGCCAGTCATTAATAAATTGGTTAACATATGGTATCATTTTAATTAAAGTAAATAATCATTACATACCAAACTGAAATCCATAAACGTAGAACTACAATAGACCGTTGTCCATTGAGTGTCCGATTAGTAGTACATTCGGTATGCAAGCGGTTCTAATAGGCCTTTTGTCTCTTACATCGGGGTTTACTTGAGATTTACGAGTACATTTAACGCAGCAATTTGCATAGCAGTAAATAACAGTTGCGTCGGTACTGTGCCGCTTATTTAGACGTTATAAACGGATTACGCACTCGATAACACTGCGCGCCGTACGTAAAATGTCTGGGTGTAACAATATTATACATTTTAAGTAAATGTTAATAATTTCACTTTCACTCATAATATATAGAGTATTTAGTCAAGAGTTTCATCAGCGACGTGGCAATACGGCTAATGCACAGTTATTAACGTTACATTTTAAAACATATATTTTAATATTAAAATTATTGATGATGGAACAATAGCTTCATTTAGGGGTTTTATAAATGCCCACCTGGTTAACTATCACCCTAAAGTTGAAAATCGTTCTCCAAGCACCTATATCTAGGTGTACTCCGGTAGCTGCATTTGAGCACCAGTCTCCTCTATGATTAACATGCAACCATCTTAGGCCAAATCATCACTTAAGATTGAGAGATTGTAGTCAAACACAAAATTTATAAAGAATGAATTATATAAAAAAAGTTTATATGTATTATCTTCGGAAAACTGGAAATACTCATTAAGAATAGTTTTGGGTGAAGTAAGTCAAACATTTGTAGTAGGGAATATTCAGGTAAATGTTATGCAAGAAAATGTGGTCAAGTAAAAATATAGATAGATGTAGTATTTTCTTCCAAATCGTTAGGTGAGAGTAATAAGGTTGGTGATCAAAAGTTTTTTGCTACCCGTGACAGTGACTGTATTTTGAATTGTCACGTTGAATCAGTCTGCATATATCCAGGTACTGGGAGGATTGCAGGCTGGCATGACAGCAACTCCATCCGACGACGACTCCGAGGGTGAATAACCAATCCCTCGGTGGTCGCCGTTATTTCTGGATTATTATTGCTGGATTAATGCTTATCATCAGGAACACTTCCGCCCGCCACTTAGCCGTGCAACTATAAAAAAAGATATAAAGTTAAACTTAATGCTTTTTTCTGTTATCTGGCAATATAAAGCAATGATGTTTAAATTATAAGCTCTTTTGGACATCGCGTTTGTCGACGATGGTTCAAATGATACAATGAGTCTGGACTTTTGGCGAAGTAAAAAATCGCGATTAAACCATGACATGGTATTAGGTTATTTTGTAATACCCCCCCCTTATCTACCGCCTTTAAAAACCAATAAGTGTTTTTCGGCAGATATGAAATTCATTTTTCTCTAGGCTTAGTGTATTAGGTCATATTGACCTTTAACATTAGGTCGTAACGTTCTGGTCAAAACGCTTAATACATGTAAAGTATATAACATGTTGTGTCTTAGATACATACCTACCCTCCGGCTATGAAAAAGTGGAAGGCTATAAAAGGCGTAGTGCACAAGAGTGAAAAATTTTCACTTAGATCGTTGGACCATTCATATCACTTAGTTTCCCATTTGTACTCCGTGAATCAGAATCTAAAAATAGATGCTTTAATGTAATGCTTTTAATTATATACATTCATTACGTTTTAAATGTAAAACGACTTCAAAACTTTATTTAATCTTTATTTGCGAATCCCTGCTATGTCTCGCATAAGTGTGTCCGTGAAACCCGCTCTATCAATTCAATAATTGTTACCTAAAATAAAATCCAAACTTGAACGCGAGAGAGTATAATGCGTAGTAATGGTTTAGTTAATAGAACAGTACCTACAATATTAATGACTTTGAAAGTTTTAAGTGGTGAAAGAACATTCGATATCGTCCTAACTGCATAAACGGTATACCTAAGTTTATAATGCTCCTGTACAGTAATGAGAAACAGTATTAAAATAAATTACCTAGAAGTTATGAAAACTATAAAATAAATTTGATGTCGAATTTAGTCATTTTATGATTATGATAAGTAAGTTAAGTCATTTTAAGTAAGTTTTAAGATAGACTTCTTCTTTTTGTAATGGCAACTGCGTTCATCTACAAGTTTACCAACGTCACGTGAGTAAGGCATTTTATATTTATTATTTTTGTAATCTTCAATAATTATAGTTCTAACAAGATGGCGACTATTTTGTTAAAAACTTAAAATTGACGAGGGACTTTTTGTGGCAACTTAAAATGATATTCATATTGTTGTAAGGCACATTCGATGTTTAATAGATTTGCATAACTAGTGATGAGTATTAAGCAATAAGTACAGTGTAAACTCTTTATAACGTTATCCTTTATAACGATAAACTCCCTATAACGTTGAAGTGAGTCCAACTTGGTTGGTTTGCGTTAAAACCCACATATTGAAACACTCTTTATAGCGATACGCCACTCTCTATTACGAAGAAATGTGTTCATATTTTTAGACAGTAAATTTTATTATCTGTAATTATTGTTTATTATCAGGTGACAAAAGACTTTGAAGCTCCGAAACATCCGAGGTCGGTCTAGCTTTTGTTATCCTTAATTGCCTTGAACACGTGCATTATGACGCATTGTTTTCTCGGAAGTGATGGTCTTCGACCAAGCATACTGGGTACCTATCGTATTATCAGTCGTAAACCTACTTTGAAACTGTTAACATGGCCAGTAAACGGAAAACCGATTAGTGTTGACGAAAAAGTTTGTGTGATACGTGCGATTGAAAAGGGAGAAAATAAAAGTGACGTTGGAAGGCATTTTGAACTAAGTCAATCCACTGTTGCTATCCTTTGGAAAAACCAAAAAACAATTCTACAGGCGGCGCTGGAAGGAAACTCTTCTAAAAAATTAAGAAATGCCAAAATTCGAAGACTTAGATCAGGCAATGTTGTCGTGGTTTAACAATCAGCGCCAGAATAATGTACCCATCTCGAGGCCAATTTATTATCTAAGACATACATATTAAAAATTCTTGTTAATTTGGTTGTTTTTTTGTACACTCCTTATAACGATAACTCTCTATAACGACAAAAAATGCTCAGTCCCTTGAGTTTCGTTTATAAAGAGTTTACACGGTAACATTAGTAGATATATAATCGACACACAAAAATACCATTTTTTTAAACGTTGTTGGTTTAGTGTTGTGGCCACAATCTCACCTGATCTTAAGTGACGATCAAACTTAATCATATCTCATATTGTATTTAATAGGCTAAGTTTTTTATTAAAAATGGCCAGCAAAGCGTCCAGCAGCTAGCCCGATGTCAAATAGTTTGCATACAGAGAGCTTCAACACATAGAACGCTACTATTGCGTTGCTGACCTTTAGGTATATAAATAAAATCACATGAACCTGCCATTACGCTTGCACCCGTGATTCTAGATATATATTATATATAGACATATATATTTACTATAACGATAAATTATAAAAACACTTATTAAAATAAAATATACGGCGTGGCGCAGCGGTTCTTGGTCATCGAGCCCGGCGCTGCGCCGGCACAGATCCCCGTCCCACGCGTCGCTAACCCCTCTCCAACCACACAGCATACCCCGCGACTACACGGAGCAGTGATTTTTTTAGACCTGACTTTACTGTTAGCCTTAGGGTCCCTATCTGCAGTGAAGCGAGCGCGACAACTATATTATTCGATAATCCTGTCAATCTAAAACAAAAAAAAATTGTTATTGAATTGTGTTTAACATATTTGTCTTCAGGTAATATTAAAGGTAGTAGATTAGATTTCTTTGTTGGTGTAATTTCACTGTATTGCAATAAATTACCTAATAGTTTCATTTAATTTGTGGTCTCACTTACCAAATTAAAAATATTCCCAACATGGAGGGCAGTTGTGTCATTTTCTTTATATTAATTCCACAAATGAGCGATGTAATCAACGATATTTCAGTTACCTATTTATAAAAGTTTTCTACGTGTGATATCTTTGTTGTATTGTGAAGCTGTGGAACTGTCTCCAGGTCAGTGTGTTCCCTTCTTACTATAAAATAAAAATCCTTCAAACATAACGTGAAGAGACATTTGAGCAGGCTGGCATGACAGCGACGACTGCGATGGATTGTAGATCCAACAGCGGTCGCCGATGTTGTTGGATTGCACGATGCCTTACCATCAGCCGTCAGTTTGCCTTACTACGATAAAAATCTAGTAAAATATATATATTAATTACTAATAATATAACAAAGCTTAAAGAGTTTTTTGTTTGTTTGTTTAAACGTGCTAATCTCTAGAACTGAGAGACGGATTTTAGGATCTTAATGGACGGAGAAGTTTCTATGAACGTCAGGTAGTCTGGCAAGTTGTAGGCAAGTACGGTAAGGGAGACAACGATGCGGTTATACGGGCGTGTTGGAGGCGACGGTATCGAGAGTTTATTGAATGAATTTAATACGAGTGAAAACGTGGGGCACAGCTAGTATTACAAAATAGCTTCAAAAAATTTATTTAAAATAAGGAATCAAACATAACTCAAAGTTGCGAAATAACAATAAAACCAGTGACGGTGATACAAAACGTGATTTATTTTCACAATGCGGAAATACTTGAACTTTCAACTCACCTTCAAAATGAACCGAACCTATTGATTTACAACGACACGGTTCACCGACGACCCCCATTGTTACTGCAGAGACCTTTAAAAGTTCAACAATTGACATTTGCGATGTCACTATTATGATGAGATTTCAAAGGTTTTCGATTGAGCCATCAACTGTAAGAGATTATGGATGATTGATTGCTCATTAATGTACTTTAACAGAGAGCTTCTGTTGAATAGAGCATAAAAGGTATTCAAGTTTTCACACCAAACAAATTGAACAGGTTTTGTTTACATGGTATCACGTTTTGTTCATAGGTTTTTGACAACTTTTACTCATCTAACGGGAAAGACAGCATTCAGTATCAATCATTATATACTTCACTTGGTACACAAGCAGCACCCTTAACGTAAAAATATAAATTGATAAAACAGAAAATTGAAAATTCGTATTAAATCCCCGGTTGTTAATTTTCTAAAGTATAGGGATTGTGAAAGTAGACTATGATGCAAACATATTCATTATTCAATGTAGATACAATTATATTTATAGAAAAATAAATGTACATGTAACCTTTAAACGCGGTTGGAGTAAAACTTCTTTGAATTTGAACACTATCGATTGTCCGTAATGTAGCGCGTAACGTTATGTCATGTTACGGTTTCACCCAAGTATTATTTCCATTACGCCAGGTATAGGCGATTCCTGCTCAGATGATTCGCATTAAAGCATTAACATAAAACACATAATGGCGCGGCTGGAGATAAAATTGCTTGTATATGCCGTCACGTAACCGTTGGATTTATTTTAAGCGCCATCTATCTGCTAATTATTCACACTATATATGTTAGCTGCACGTCGTGTCTTAAATTATTAATAGTTTTTAGTTTATCACTAAATTTAATGTAGATAACATTCTCGTTCTTCGAAATTTAAAATTACTTTTGTTAATTATTCTGAGGAGGATTTAATCTTTCGACTTTTGCGTATAATCAGGTTGTAAAACCAATTAACAAACATAACCTTATTTGTATGCATGAAGTTGACGATTATTGTGAACGTAGTTGTTTTAATTATTGAATTGTTTTTACAATTTAAATCTTTAATTTAATTAAATTTTACAATTTAATTTTATAGAATCTAGTGTTTTGCAATAAATATTAATTTCGATGTTTACCATTCACCAGCATGGATGCATCTACCAGTACAGAGACATTCGTACATCCCTGTAAGGTTCAATATAAATTATGAACATATGATGCTGGACAGGAAAATAGCGTACCTTAACCTCATCGCACAATTATAAATACTCGATATTTGCATTAATGTTCATAATGTAGTTTGACAACTATTGCTCTGTGCTGATAAATTCTTATCACGCACGCTTCTAAATACATTGACTTGAGTTTGTTATGGACGATAAAATGTATAAGGTTCTTAATCCAAAAATTTCGAAATAAAGTTAAGAAACAAAATAAAAATGTTATGAGCTACTTAGGTAATATGATGATATAAATTTTAAGAACACTAAAATTAAAAGTAAGTTTTAGAAGTTTACACCCCGAAATTGGGTCGAATTTCATCTTGAGAATTGAGATGTCCAAGTTAACCTCACCTGCAAGTGGTGCACTCTGCTGAGTAAATAAAAGAAATTGTGGCGATAGCAGGGTGGTAGGGTTGTTTTGCCCGATTGAGTCGCGACCGCCATGTATGTGGTGAAAATTCCGACATAGTGTCTAGCTTTTTTCGTGTTCGCGTTTCGGGAACACCTGTGCATATCCAGATAAATGTATGCAGGCTGGCATGGATTGGATTACGATCCCTATGTAGTCACTGTTTTCGTTTGGATTGTACTGTGCTTACCATCAGGGACAGCTTCGTCAATTTACCATGCTACTATATAAAATAGTAAATTTTAGTGTCTGAAGGAAGCAACTACAGAATAGCGCAGTAGAGGTTAGTGGTGGAACGTTCATGGCTGTTAACATTTATTTCGCGGTTGGGTAATTAGCGACGTAGCGTACCGAACCTACCGTTTACAATAGGCCACTTCACAGTATAGTAAAATGAACTTGGAATTTCTTTGTAATTTTACTTTCTTAAGGTTTATTACCTAGGTATTATACTGTCGTTAAGATCTTTGTCTAAAAAAGCTAGAAGAGCTTGCGAGTTATGGTGTGTTTTTTTCAAATGGGAGTAATTTCTCTCTTTACAGAAAATTAATATATTAATTGTAAATAGACTTTAAATAATGTATTATCTACATTATACAGTGTATATGTCTTATTGATCCGATTTTAATAATAAAAAAAATTTAATTACAACACATCGTAATAAACAAGGTAATAATTTTAAACTTGAAATATGCACCGAAAACAAGAAAATGCTATATTGTTTTAGTAATTATGATACATGTTTTTAACGGCAAAGAGAATCGACACGAAAGTAAGGTGTTAGTTAGTTAGGTGGAAAAGTATTTTTTATACAGCACGTTTGCTAATGAAGCCCAGTGGGCGGATGTGTTGCTCGTAAATACTAGTCCGTTTCGTTTTTCCGTTTCCGGTTTAGTCTTGCCATTACTTAACCGTTACATGTCTTATTTAAAACGTAGATATACAGATATAATTTGAAGTTGTTCATATGTTTCCAGGTTTTTATTTATAGGCTATAAAAAGGCCTGCACGTTGTTTAGCTTATCGTCTTATCAATATGAAATATGAAAGTTTGCCGTCTAACGTAGTTGGTGTATAATTCTATTTTGTTATTCTAGATATTTATGAATCTATTACAAGGTTTGTTTATATTTATCAAGGTGATTTGATACTATATATCATTATATTTATATAAGATTTTATATCGTAGAGATATGTATATTTAATCTGTATATACTATCTGGGCCGGTAGACGTTCTGCCCTTTCCGGTAATCAACCACCACCTAACGAACCCTAACATATGTGAACCATCGTCTTCATAAAATAAATGTGTATACCTATCATGTGAATATGAGCACAGTTTGTAAAGTAGTTCAGAGGGTACACGATCACTAATAGACGCACACGATTTTTATCAATATATAAGTATAAAAGAAAGTCGATCTCCGCGACTGTCTGTTGTTCGCTTACTTATTCTAAACCACGCAGCAAATATTTATAGAGCTTTCATGTTATTTAGAGATTTTATTGCGGAAGATTTGAATATACAATACATTCCAATAAAATTTTTGTATATTTTAAAATCGAATGTTTTGTAATCACGTCGTCAAAAAAAAAACGATTTTCGGGTGTTTACATGGCTTAAGCTGGCTAAACCTTAAGAGATATATCAAAATAATGTCCTGTATATTGTAGTTTTTCAAGCAGCCTCGAGAAAACTCAGCGGTGGCATACGTTTATCTCTTAAGGTTGATTCACAGTAACCATTTTTATCTTCAACATAATAATTAAAAATATTAGTTTATTTGCGAACCTATTTTCTCCAATTCAGTATTACTTTATCCAGATAAATAAATGACCGAATACAGTAGAAGACATAGTTAATGAAAAATTACCTAACTGAAGAAATCACTAGCAGCGAAACGGTTGGCTGGCACTCCGCACCTATGATGAATTGCGCATTGCAAGCTAAGCGCACTTTTCATAACTATGAGTTAACAATATATTACTATAACAATAAAGCGATAAACTCTAAATCATGCTTTTTGAACATAAAATACACCACTTTGTAAATTGCACCCGTGCGCAGCTGGGGCGGTTTGCGAGTAGGTATGCTATAAATTAAAATTTCTTTATTTGTCCCCTATACGACTGCGGTGAACCTCTGGTGAGTTGCTATACGCACACCCGTGAATGTTCTTTAATGCTACAGCCAGTATATAATAGGTGGCGCGTGAGTCCTTTCATTTCAAATACAACAGGAATAAAGTCGCGGGAAAAAGCTAGCACATCTATAAAATGTATTATAAATTAAATAAAAATATGTAAAAATAAACATATTTGATGTTATACTTGTTGTTTATATGTGATTTTGGTAGACAATTAATTTTACAATAATTAATTTGACAAAATATTTCTTTATGGATTACAATTTTTTTTGACACAATTTCACACTCGGCCATTTAATTCCAAACTAAGCAAAGCTTGTAATATGGTAACTAAACAGCTGATATAGATACATATATAGATATTTAGCACCCAGACACACATACAACTGACATTTATGCTCATCACACAAAGTCAGTCATAGGCGGGGATCGAACCCGCGACCTCTCGGTTCAATAGTAGCGTTTAATACCACTGCGCCACTGTATGAAAAATATATATTATATTTTGTTTTTCATTTTTTATCCGTTATAGGTTTAGCGTTTGGCCATAATCTCCCATGATGTTAAGTGACGATCTTGCCCAAGATAGTAACATGCAAAGCCTAGTGGAAGATCGGGTCTCAAGCGCAGCTGCCGGAACACACCTATTGGTTCTTGGTGACAGATTTTCAATTTGAGGATGATAACTAGCCAGGCGGGCATTCGACAAAACCTTACCACCACATTTTTACTTTAATTATCTGAGCGAAAACCATTTCTTTTATTAATTATTATTGGTTTGTATTTATGCGTAGGTATCTATAGAAATAGCTTTGCCCCACGGTTTCACACGTATTAATTTAATACGACAAACCTCGTCAACGCACCCGTGTAGGCAATTTTTTATACTTTGTGTAAAAAAAAATTTATGAGTAATAATTTAATTTTTAAAATTATAATATGGCCTATGTTACTATATATTGATGAAAGAATTTTTATAATCAGTCCAACAGTTTTTGAGATTATACATTACAAACAAAAAAACATACAAAAAATCAAATCTTTCTAAATATTGGTATAGATATAGAAAATATGAGTATATACTTTAGAAAACATAAATTTTATCAATTTGTACTTTAGATGTAGATTTCCAGCAGACGTGACTTCGATATTGTAACATCATGTAGCATATTGAGGTACATCCTTACTTCTGTAGAAATGCATGATTTCTTTATTATATGTAAATAGTAAGTATATAAGTAACATTTTTTTTCCTTTTAATAGAGCTTTCAAAGCTACTTGACGTCATAGTTACTGCTCCGCTTCTTGGTCGTAAGTGAAGTTATATAGCCTATGATCTTCCTCAATAAATAGGCTATGAAATGCAAAAAGAATTTTTAGAAGCTGACTGGTAGTTCCATAGATTAGTAAGCCAACTTAAATCTTAAGTTTTGTAATATTTGTATAACCTACGCATACCAGCCGTAGCTTATAGAAACTTTAACGTGTTTTATAATCCTATTGTTAAAACTACTTATATAAGAAAATCTTATTAAATTCGAGTGATCAACGGTGCAAATAAATTGGTTAGTGATCTAAACATTGATATCGTCAATATAAGACTGCGGTTGTTAAACTCTCCCGAATTCCTGTTTCTTTTGCTAAGATTTTTATATTCTTCCGTCTACTCTATTTTATATTGATATACATATACGAAGAAACTTGTAAATTGCCTTCTTCTATATACATATGTAATGTAACTCTGTACTTAGCTATAAGTTTCCTTGAAATAATAAAATAAAATAAAATAAAATAAATTGAACACGAATTAAATCTCGGGTGGTCGCTATATGTTTAAATTAAATACGATTGTTTATAAACTCAATAAAAAGTGAGAAACAGTATTTGGATCGCACTGCGTTTCAATGATGTCACATGCATTGGATTATGGATAGTACATTTTCTTGTAAAACACGAAGATAAGTTTCCGGCATCCTTATTCCGTGAGATATGTGTTCCGAACATTCTCGCTGCAAACATCGCATGCATATCACAGAGATGTGGCGTCGATATTCTAATACCTTAAAAGCAAATTGCAGTAAATTGCGGAATTACCTCCTTGCAATTTCTGTAGAAGTGGCTGATATCATCATTCCTGCGGTATGCCGCGTGGCGTCATGCGATGTAATGCAGTGATACTACGAGAACTTCCACTTGAATATTTATTAACGCGAATTCTAAATACCTAAAGTTATAATAAATAGCTTTTTTAGAGCTCCTTAAAAATGTATTTGCAACGCAATGAATGGTTTTATATATGAATGGTCATCACATATGAATCTAATAAAACTTCACAGTGATGTTATAACATAAGTTACCCTTTCCATGGATATTGAAGTGCAGACAGCCCACAAGTTACGTCATTTCTAGTAACGTTAAAAAAGAAATTGTCACCAAACTTCACTTGTTTCGATTTAGGTCATAGGCGAATTCTAGTAAGCATCGGGTATAGCTTATTTAGTTTCACTTTTTTTTTTCATTGTGATAAAAATATCCCAATCAAAAACAGTAAGCCACGAACATAATTCCGTAAAATATTTTAGGAACTTGCTTTGAGAAATTAAGCGTAGTTTTTATGTTATACAAAATGCAGTTTTATTTATATTTAAAGCCCTCGTAGAATCTAATTCCTGGGTTTTGTATAACAACATATGAACAAAAGACTTAACCTCATCGATTCGATTTATGTCGCGTATTTTGAAAGTCTAACATGCTGTAAGTCTAATTATCAGCAACATCAAAATCTTTAATAGAATTGAATTCGTTATTACAAACACTTACGACTACTTTATTATTGTATTTCTCCATAATTTCGTATCACTATTTAAGTATATTATAATATAATATTTTGATCTAATATTTCATAATCGGCGACATTATCAAGCAATAATTAATTATTCATTATCCATCATTTCACGGAGTACAGTCGCAGTGATAATAATTGTATCAAATTGCAAATGTCTTCGCAAATATACTTACACTATTTGTTTATGTATGCCATTGCTTCATATCATCTTAACCATAATATCAAGTTATTATAATATTAATACGTAAAGAAACGTATTAATATAAAAATAAATATGCCATAAGTATGACGACAACCTCTATAGCGATCTCGAATATATCGATTAAAGAAAAAACATTTTATATTTGATCATTCAAGTACTTTCAAGTTATACACAAATGCTAAAGTGACTTCAAAGAAAGAACCTCAAATAATTACCAAGACAAAGGTCTTAGATTTTCTCCAGCGAATTTAATCAAGTCCAGAAAACGAGAACTCATTTATTGTTGTACAACGTCGAACTTATAATAGAATTTTAGCGCCGACTAATATTCAAATTTGGTAGTAGTCAGTTCAAGTTGAGTATTACATAGTATTACACTGATTTGTGAACTGAGTGCCGTTGCGTTTAGTGAGTTTAATATTTGCTTATCAGAATTTACATTACTGTTACAAAGCAAATAATTGAAATTAATAAACTTGAAGTTATTATCGACCTGCACATGCTAAAAACTAAGTATATATTTCATTATTTGAATAAAACAGACGGTTACGCAATAAAATACAATAAAAATATATAGAAGCCTAATGTCCGTTTATGTACAGACAGGCCTCGTGGCGTAGTGGTAGTAGGCCCTACTTTAGAGCAGAGAGATCGCTGGTTCGATTTTCGCAAATGACTGACTTTTGTGTGCATTATTGTCAGCTGGGTGTCTGGGTGTTATATAAAATATATACTATAAATAAATATTACAAAAAATAGCCTTTTATTCCTTGCAATTACATAATAATTAAAGTTACATGCATAAATCAAGTTGAAGTTATAATTTAAATGAGTAAGTATTACCTAATCTCTAAAATTTAAAAACAAGAACAAGAACCCCCACGTTAGGGCGAAGGCCTTCTCCAGACTGTTCCACTCTATATTTAGCTTCTAACAACCATTTAATCCCTACTAGTTTTTAAATGTCGTCTTCCCATCGCAATTTAGGTCTCCCTCTTTTTCTAGTACCTATTTGACTAGACCATATTGTTAGTCGGCTTGTCCATCGATCATCAGCCATTCTGGCAACATGTCCTACCCACCGCCATTATAGTTTTAATGAATGGCTAAGGGCATCAGTTACTTTATGTCTATAGTTTGGTTAAATTGTGTTCAAATATTTATATTAGTAAATTCCATTACTTTTCCAATATTTTCTCATTTTTATATATCTGCCAGACAGCTGGACTTGAGAGCAAACTCCCCCACTAGGCTTAACGTGTTACCATCTTGATGGGTCACATTGTCACTTAGTGAATTTTTGCACATAACGCTCAACCTATAAAAGAATAATCCAAAACGCTTGTAAAGGGTATACAATATAATTAGTATTTAAAAGTATATAGTTCTATAAAAACACGTACGTATTCGAATGTAACTTTGTGTCAACACTTCAAAGTGAAAGATTATGAAATTTTGATAAATTAGGATTGTAACAAACGAACATTAACTTTTTTATTTATAAGGTATATATAAGATAGTTCCTTGCTATATACTTCACACTGAAAATGATATGTACTATGATAGAATTAGCCTAAGTAATTAGTAAGTACTCGGCTTCAGTGAAAAGGCAATTGAAAGCTACATAAAAAGGGTCAAAGAGTTCTGACGCTATTCATGAACCGTGTGTGAAGATATAAATATAGTCTAGGTGTACGGGTTGAGTTAAAAAAAGGATTTTGACTAGCATTTATTTTAGCTTGGGTTTTATTAAGTACCTATCCGGTAATTCTGTAAATGAATGAATGAATGCTTTATTGCACTTTTTTGTTTATGCTCTGGTGAACTTAATACAATAAAGCATTTTCTTCCACCTAAGCAGCGGTATTCTGGAAAATTTATTATTGTTCGTAGTGTAGATAGAAACAAAACTTGCCAAGTGCACTTCGGACCACGCGTAGTGTGTGTGTGGGATTCCGTAATTACCCGTTACAATGTGCATTTACATTATTATTATTATTTACATTATTGTGCGTTACATTTCCAAAATAACCTTGTAGCGGATAGGAGGACACTTGACTCTGGCAAAAATTACCACTTTAAAGCTTTATATTTTGCAAACGGTTTCCTAAATCAAAAAATAGTTTTCACCCACTCGCAATATTTTCGAGCGACCTATCCAACAACACACTACATCATGGGATAGACGAGAAAAAAAAACACACTTTACGTACAGGGCAGGTACTCTAAAAGAATTTTTTTTACTATATTTTACCACTTTTTTGGCGTGATTAATCCGTGATTATATCCATACCAAATTACAGGTTTCTAATATTAAGAATCTCTGAGCTAAGCCGTGGACAGACAGACAGCCGGACGGACACACCGTAACTATAAGTGTTCCTTGTTGCCTACGGAACCCTAATAATACAAATGAGCAAGAAAAAAACGCGGTATCGCTCACGTGGACTACAGAATGCCATCTATCAGGCACACGCGCAAATCTTGCTCCCCGCTCACGGCTATTTTTGACTACTCGGAACAAACAGACAGACAAAAATATTAAAAATTGCTTTTTTGTTATAACTACCGTATATACTTTCATATGCATTTAGTAAAAAGCTGTTATTTTGGCATTACAAACAGATACTTCAATTTTATTAATTGCATAGATAACGTAAATTCTTTATCTAAAGCTTTGGTAAATCACCTAATAATGTGCCTAGTCAACGAACTGCCTATAAAATTTTGTACATATTCTATGCCTTTGAATTTTTCTCTCCACTAGACCTTCATCTGTGTGAAGTAACGGTCAAGACATTTGCTTGGATTTTATTAAATATTCTCGGAGTCCAGCGATTCCGTACGTTTTTATTACGCAGTAGTTATTTTAATTTTATGAGCAGCGTGTGTTTATTCACAGTGATGCTCAATACCAATTTTCAAAGTTCAAGATGGTTACTCTCTATTTAATACTGTCCAGGGCGTTTTTGTGACAAATTAAAATGCTTTTAGCTATTATTCATAATTCACTGCACTTGAACGCTGTGACCTAAAATATATAACGCAAATTACCTAATAAAATATCAAATAACATATATCTGAATTAAAATAAAAAATCTCAGATGATAGATCAATATCTCGCCAAAAACTTCAATTCAAGACTCTTATTTTGAATAATATTGAAAATTTGTAATAAACTATAAATTGAACATAAAATAAAATTCATGTACAGACATAAGTACACATATTAATTTAAAGAAAAAAACAATTTGTTTAAGTAGATACAATCGTAGTTTCTAAACTTTTCAACTGGTCATTTAACTTAATGATCGATCATTCCACTTAGTTTGTTATGAAATCACGCGACATATAATTTAAAAGAAATTAATGTACCTAGTCGTAACATAACCATTTTAACTGCTAATTTTATAAATTTTTTTTAATGAAATAGTCCGTACAGCCCTTGTAAATCTCAGCAGAAGGACCATATTTTATTTGATGGAAAATAGGAATGATAATAACCGGGAGTCATCATGTTGGCGTATAAATACTAACAGGCAATATCTATGTTTAGAGGCAGAGCACAGATGAATCTCTTTGGTTTGTATCTACTCAGGGCAGCCCGACTGGTGCAATACCCCCACGGCTCCACACTACAGAAGACGGTTGAGTTGGCGGCGTGGCGCGCGGTGGAGAGTTGGTGAAATAAATTTAGCACGGTTGAAACCGTGGGGAAAAGCTAGATTGTACATAAAATTACAACAATTCTTACCTATAATGTCTAAATTCGAATATGGCGTGGTTACTGTAGACGGTTAGAGGTAAAGAAATGTTACGTCATTAGCTCAGTCTTATCAAAAGGTGAAAACGAAGTACTTGTTCCCCGACATTCAGAGTATGTTTTTTTTAGGTTTCATCATCAAATATAGATCAAAGAAGCCTTTCCTACGCACGTTTGATATTTATGAAAGAACTCTTATAAAATACAACAGCATTTATGAAAGTCGCGGCAAAATAGTCGATAATGAGTGCGTGTAAAATAATATGTAGGACGCAGGAACAATACTATTTTATCTTACGGAATAAAAGAAAATGTTGATACGATAAAAAATATAAGAAATGTATATTAATCGTTTATTTTTATACTACAAAAGTGTCGAAATAATGTTAAAAGCATAGATTATTTATTGGTTTCCACTTCAACTAGACACAGTCTGCGTATTATACAATTGCGGCAATCAAAACTACGCCAAATCGACGTACTTGAACCATTGTCGTACCGACAATACTGTTACATTGATAAACTTAATTTCAAATATAAAATTTTATATTAAAACTGTTATACACAAGCACACTTAGGTATACAAACTAAAACAGCTTACTTCAAGCATTGACGATTTCCAGGTCGCAATTCCCGTGGACCATGTAAAATTGTGTATGTATAATAAATTTTGTATGTAAAGTGGGTGTGTAAGGTCTGACTAGAAGAGCTGAATTCACGTCACCACTCTACCAAACTAGTCTGGAAGGGTACACACTTCCTTCGTCAGTTTTCAGAAAGTTAACAATAGTAAAACAGTAATAAAGTCCACCTTTTCAATATAATTAAAAAACTTATAGAAAATCTACGTGCTCACATATACTCAAAGCATGCAAATTTCGATAGGGTTTTTAAATAGAAACAACGCATCACGGTAATTTTCATAAGACTACACAAAACTATATACAGCGAACGCCGGTGTTATAAGGAAAATTAATAACGAGTACAAATCAACGCAAAGCGCATGACTTCGGCTATTTAGATTAAAATAATTTAATTTCCAACAACTCTCGTAGTAGATGGTTTCTAAAAGTGTTAATAAAGTGCACCGTCGTGATGCAGCTCGGCATTCATGAAGATCCTGGTCGGTAATAAAGTAGGCATCAAGCGAAGTACGTGCCCTGGAGTAAGACGAGTTGTACGTGCTAGCTCGTTCCCCGTTCATGATGTTCACTCAACGAGCAAAGTCGGATAAATTAAAAAAAGTGTGAGAATTAGCACATTTCTCTCGAATTTTTTTTTTCAAATCAGGGCTTTTCATGCACGTGTTCAAAGCTTTTTAAGAACAAACACTCATTTTATTTAATAGTGGGTTACCCTATTAGTTACCCTAATAGTGAATCATGCAGGATTTTTTGTCGAGACCTTGATCTGTCATGTGGTGGTTTTTATTTAAATTCAGAAACTTATGTTATTTCGCCCCAGTTATGTGATATAGGTGACATTAATAATTTTGTTTTAAATTTGTTTGTTTAAGTTTCATTTAAATAATAGTCTAAATTGATATGATTGAAACAAAACCCGAATATAAAACCAGATTCAAAAGTTGTCTGAAAGATTCGCAGTATGAAAATGACAAAACACAATATTACGCAATAATTACATAAATAAAAATGAAATTCGAAAAAAATTAAATTCCAAATTTTTTTTTAAATAGGATTTACTAATATGTGTGGCCAGTACGCAAAATAAATACAAGAAAAGAAATTAAACATTTTTTTTTGCGTTTCTCTAAATTTTTCCAAGAGTTTAGTTTGATTATGCACAAGGGAACATAATTATAAATATTAATGACTAGAAGTATGACTTTTAACTTTCCACAAAAACACCCTGGACAGTTTTATTAAGATCGTGTCAAAATGCTTATGGGACCAGGTAATGCAAGTAAACACACGGTACTTTTTTGGTTGATCATTTTGTTCTGGAAATTTTAATCTCAATAATGAAACCCGTGGCCGACTTGAGATGAAAGTCGATAACGGGAATTTAAAGTCGTAGTGGCGACAGATAGTGGGAACGGATAGAGGCAGCCAAACGATGCCATAAACACAAATTGAGTCAAAAGAAACTGCTTGTGAATGTATGATGGAAAAATTCACTGTAAAAATAACCGAGACTTTTGGTTTCCATTTTTCTTCGGAATTTGGATAAATTTTTTACGGGGGAACAACGGCAAAAAATTCTATGAGGAGGTGCAAAACGCCATTAAATAGTTCATCAAATCCCCTCTTCCAGGATCTCTATAACAGAGTCAGAGGAGGGGGCGCGGGCGTTTAGTGGACTGTATTTTTTCTTTAAGTCACGTTGAACTAAGTTTGAAATAAAAATATAGCGGAATCCCTCGTGCACTTCGGAACTCTAATAATAGGGCAAAACCACTTACCTTGAACTCCGGTTTCTTCCTATATTTAGAGAATCTCTTGCGCAGGTCCAGTTACACAATCGCACTGCAGACACCAATAGTTTATAATATTTTGTTTCACTTAATAGTAGAGATGGTTGCGGCGCGGCGCGGTACACACACGGCAGCGGTGCAAGACGTATCTAACACTCGTCATCCCCGCATGGCGCAGGTGAGGGGGTCCAAGGCAATGAGCCATGCCTTAGGACGCGGAAGAGATCTTGCCACCGTCATTCACGGTAGGGTTGTACCCGATTATTAGGTCATTAAGTACACGTTTATGCGCAAACAGTCAGCAATTAATCGGTAAAAGTGAAACGACAATAATGTCCAGTAGTTCGAGTAATTAAATAAAATATATACTTTTCATTTAATTTTAATAGTAACTAACTGTGGATTTTTGTGAATTCGGTGGCGAAGGGGAACGTGCGCATTGCGCGCGCGCGGTGCTGGACACTTCCAGTTTAGTTTATTTAATTTGCGTGGAAACCTAATTCTTTTTTTAAAATAAAAGTTACCTAAGTTACACCTTATATCATAAGCTATCTGCCAGTGAAAGTCCCGTCAAAGTTGGTCCAACAGTTTCGAAGATTCTCTAAAGAGAAATGGTTTTTTTTTGCTCTAAGTGCCCTTTACACCTAGACATTTCAATTGTATTATTTGTATAGATATCCACGTCTGCCCATTAACAGTGGACGCGATTGGTGTATTAACTGTTTGTGAAGAAAAGAAAAACAATACCTACATAATAATTATTAATTGAAATAAAACTTAGTCGCTTGTTCTAAGTTATTGATTCTAAATGTTAGAAATATAATATAATGATACTGTATAACAAACCGGTTGAATAAATAACAGCAATAAATTACAATAAATCACGGCGAATGCCGTTTGATCCATTAGCGCCTTAAGAAATACCTCTGAACGAATAAACATGAAACTCCTTTCACGAGCATCAAATCTGTTAAACCCTCACATTTACTTAGAACTCACGGAATAAGGAACAATCCATAAAATAAGCCGTTTTCTTAAGACGACTATAGTGAACACACCTTTGATATATATGTATAAATATCTATACAATTAATTACCTGGTAGGTAAGGGTACCACCACGTTTTGTTTTCGTTTTTAAATTGTTTTAAAGATGATGGATGAACATGTTATGATTTTGTAAGCATTACTGCTGCACTTTTTTGAAGAGAATTCTTTTGACGTTTTTAGTAGTGGATAAAATTGAGAACTTCTAGCGTATTATGTGACGGAATTGCGCCAAGATGAAGTTAGCCGTCAATGATAATAATGTGAATGATTTCCAGACATTTTTTAAGGGGATGATCATATTCCAAACTATGGTAACTAAACATCTGATATGGATACGTATTATATAGGTATTTAACACCTAGACCTAGACAATGACGTACAACTGAGAATTATGCTCATCACAAATGTCAGTCATGCGGGGATCGAAGGGCTTAATAGTACAGCTTACTACCACTGCGCCATGAAGCCTGCGTAAAAGTAATTTAATTTACTTAAAGAAACACAAAACACAAAGACTACATTTACGTTTGCAATTTTTTTTTCCATATTTATTTCATTTGACCACATGGTCAGTGTACAGTGTACATTACACTGTTACAAAAATTTCCAACGTAGATAATCCTAATGAGTAGGATTAAGAGAGCTCAAAATATACTAAATTTTCACATAACATAACATACCATCAAGCCTGTATTCCCGAAGGGTTAGGCAGAGGTGAACTAATGTACACCCACAGTTCGCCGAGTATGTTTTTTAGGTCCCATGTAATAGGGGGCGAGCCTATTGCCATTAATCGAGCACGAAACCAAACTCCGTGCTGCTACTGAGAATTTCATTGGAAAACACCCAATAAATTTCGCTCGACCTGGGATTCGAACCCAGAACCGAGAGCGAGAGCTCATAGCAGTCGCGCTTACGACCACTAGGCTAACGAGGCAGTAAATTTTCGTTTGCATAATATAGTTTTAGATGGAGGCTAGTTTAATAGCTTGCTAGTTAATTCACTAGATACTCTTCAGTTAGGTTATATATAAACAATGATATCGGTAGTGAAACCGTGCGCAATGCGGAAGACAAGGAAAACTTTTTTAAGGGTTTATTGGCTACTAATTATGTCTTAAAAGGTTTTATGTAAAAAATGATATATACAGTCAAGTAGTTGCGAAGCGGAGGATTTACTTTTTTAAAGCGTTTTTTCGCTACTAATTTTGTCTTAAGACTAAATAAATAAACCTTTGCAATAATCAGACCACTCCGTACTCGATGCTTATCTCTGCAAACGTAGCGTCTGGCTTCTCTAATAGAGTGTTGAATGAAATTATTTATATCGAAAAACGTTGTTATTAATACAGGTAAATTCGCCCCATAAATATCCTAATTAACTGCGCTATTCTGAAAAGGTAAGATATGTTTAAGATATATTAAAGGTGTTTGTATCAAGTTGTACTCTGTTAGCAAACTTCGTATTCCTATCACGTACTTTCCTTGCACCTCACGTGGTCCGGTGCCACAATTTGTCTGATTGAGGACGCACAGGAAAATATTGACAAAGCTATACCATTGATTTACTATTCCTGATTTGTTGTACCTACCAATAGGTATAACATTTTGTGTCGTATTAATATTCATTATTAGTCACCTTTATAATAGACGTCTATTAGGTAATTTGGAGATCATTTCATGTAGGTATAAAGAGATCTACAGGTTTATTAACATAATTATATACCATTATTTAGCAAGATTTTTCGAGGCATGTATCTATTTTGTGTTTTTATGGGCTTATTTCTCTTTGCATTGTTTGCATTTGTATAAAGAAGCTAAGTTCAATTTATATTAAAAATATTTATGCTGTAATACTACGAAATGCTGTTATTATACAAAGTTTACTCAAAAGGTAAAAAACAAATATTTCTTTCCTTTATCGTATTTCTCATTTACGTTTTAATTGCGTAAATCCTCTTTATGGGCATCTTTTTAGATAAAATCTTTTTTTTTCAGCAACGATATCGGGATGATGTAATTAAAGATGCGGAAAATCAGCTTACCTGGCTGTTTGTAGCTTGAGGTTACTTTCGTCTAATTAAGGGACTGTTTTATAATTGTGAGGATTACGTTCTCAATGAATAATGCGGTGGCAGAGGATCTGCGAATTAACTTTTTTTATGATATTAACTGTACATTAATTTAATATGTATGCTAATATTAGTATGTACGGGGGCTGTTAGGGCTGTACAACTCAAACAGGCCGCGATTATCATACTTATAATAACAAACACTATCATAGTGATACGTTTTTGTACGTAACTCTTCGGGATCAGCCCGTGTTCTAGTTTCTATTTACGCAGGTCAGCATGACAGTAGTGCCTGACGATTTATTGTTGATATCTCGGTGGTCGCCACTGTTTTTAGATTGTACTGGGCTTACCATCAGGCAACGTTTCATGCTACTATAAAAATAAATTTATTTAGAAATTTAAATAGTCTGAGAGATGGAAGCATTCATTTTATACGTAGGTCCTTAATAAGAGTGTACTATGAATAAAAATATAAAAATGTTATATAAACACACAGTACACCTACATTAGTACACCTCTACCCTAAAACTTCGGGGAATACAGGCGTGATGGTATGTATGTATAAACACAATTCATCGCCTAACATGTATTAATTTAACCAATGTAATCTAATATTCACCATATACCCTGCTAGATTCCGATAAATACAAGCGTATGCATATATTATCAGCACAAAATACATAGAATTTAATATCAAGATACAGTGAAAAAATTACGAAATTCGCAGATTTACAAGGTTTGTTTCCTCCAGTTACGTCACTCCACATGCTTCGAAAAGGTTTTATATCAATTAACATACAGTGTTATTATAATAAAAAATGCGTTAACACACATCCTCTTATCTTTGTCCACTTTCACAAGGCTGTAACTACTGACCATATACAGAATTGTTACGATTTTTTTTTGTAACTTTAAGTACTTTTTAACTAAATCTTTTTTAATTCTATAAGCGGGCTTTATTCGTTTTTTCATGCATATTTTTTATTCAATTTTATGGTAAAAATGAAAGTGCAAAAGCAATTTTTTTATTCCACAGTCTTACTGATTCATCCTACTAATATAATAAATGTGAAAGTGTGTATGTTTAGATTTTTAGATGTTTGCATATTTGGATGTTTCTTACTCAAACACGCAAAACCGGCCGAACGGATTTCAATTAAATTTGGCAGACAGATAGTCTATGACCTGAAATAACACATAGGGTACTTTTTATTCCGGTAAAATACATAGTTTAACCAGTGTTATCCTACAAATATAATAAATGTAAAGTTTGTATGTTTGTTGTTTGTATGGTCGTAAGTTTTATTGGGATGGTTAATGTATTGGATTCATATTGGCATATAATGATAATACCATACTAATAGTGATAAACCCATGTATGATTTTCTTTTGGTTTGTCGTGTTCCGAGATCTATCTGTGTATATCCAATAATACGCTGACGATGTCGTGGCTACCAGCTAGTATAAAATAAATTTGATAAGCATTATTCAGGAAAAAAATTAACTAGCTGTGCCCCACGGTTTCACCGGTAAAATAAAATAAAAATCTGGATAGGAACACCCTAATCACCTAGCGGTATGAAATATGAAATATACTTTATGACCTACTCTCATATCTACCAACTATACGTAAAAAAAATCATAAAAATCGGTCCAGACGTTTCGGAGGAGTGCGGCCACAAACATCGTGACACGAGATTTTTATATACAAGAAAATTTATGGATTGTATGATTGACAGTTTTATAATCTTTATTGCGACAAAAAGATAAGCAATTTAAGGAAAAAGGATATGACACGGTACTAGCACAAATATTCAGTACACCCAGACCCAGAATACACCTCATCATTTGTTTAGTTTCTTGTTTCTGTTAGCTGTCACTTAGCTAATTAAATCGTGGCAGTCGAAAAATATTTCAAAATAAATTTAATAATTAAATGAATAGAGAAAATGGTTAAAATCATTTAATATTTGATTCCATTACAAACAACGTTTGTAATCAGAAAGTTTTCTTTAGATTCAACCGATGATAATTTTTCAATTGAAATTTAAAAGTTTACATTATAAGTTACCTATTATATTTCGATGAATTTATCAACAGAGTACAATTTTGTACTGGTTCGAAAAATATAAAACATTAGTTGGCGCCCGTTTGTTTGAGCGTAAGTTTTTGTATAATTTTAAAAACGATATCCTATGACTTATTCATCGGTATAACTGAGTCATGTACCAAATTTTATAAGAATCCATCTAGTTGTTTGGGCGTGATTGATGGACAAACATACAAACTAAGTTACTTTCGCATTTATTTTAGCTTTCATTAGCTTTCCACCGGAACTTCGTAACTGTTGTTTTCAAAATAAAATGATCTGCACGCCATCTATTATAAAATGTTTCTACTATTTGAAAAACCTTACCTTAACAATAACTTGTACAATAACTTTTTAAAGTTTCATCGCATTTGGATGATTGGTATAGAAACGCATAAGATACAAATAATAGATTTATTTATCCTATGGTAATTTAACTGGTCGGCGCAATGAAGACGATCGATGATGGAATATGTTAGCGATTGTCGTTGTTTGCGGAGTCTACGGTGCTTGATCTGATGCTAAGCGTTTAGCAAAACTAAGTACTTGCTAGTTTTATATAGTAAAGTTAGTATCTATAGTTCAAGTTTTTATATTGTTTCTTTTTTTTTCATTTGTTTTTTTCACAATCTCACCTGGTGTTAAGCGGCGATGTGGCTCAAGACGGTAACACGCTATGCCTAGTGGAGGAACTGGCACTCAAGTTTAGTTGCCGGAACACACCTATGGGTGCTTGGCGACAGATTTTCAACATACGGGGTTAGAAAAAGCCCTACCACCATGCTATGGTTTCATCAAGATGTTGTTTTTTCACCGAAAGCTCATTGTAGGGATTCGAACTCACGTCAGTCGACACGCTGTCCGTATACACTATCACTGAGTCATCATAGAAGTTCATTAATAAAACTGTGATCATTAAAATTATAATTACATTAATTTTAAAATTGTGGATTTCTGCCTATGTAGGCAATTTTGAATTTGCATTACATTATGAATCAATCAATATTATTGTGAAATATAATTAATTATTGCATGATAATGTCAAATTACATTATGTATGAAACGCATATAAGATAATCATCTATCCTCTATAATAAGTTTACGTACTATAGGGAAATAAACTAGTTACATACGAACGCATATTTATGTTTGCTAAACGCCGGGGCTCATTTAGTTCGAATATAGCACGCGAACTACTCGTATAGAGGTAAGTTTTAATTACTTGTTTATTGTTGGTTCTTCCTCACGGGCTCGGTTGGATATGTTTGCTTTAGAAAATATTAAATTAAATAGTGAAAATCGTTTGATGTGTTTCTATTTTTACAAAGAATATTTAATTACCATTTAGAATTTAACTTTGTATGGATTTTAATGTATGCTTGAATGGATTTCATCTAAAATCCATTTGACGGATTTTTATTATACAGCTAAGTTGGCCAATAAGCATAGGATCCGCCTAATGGTAAACGGTTACCGTAGCCTATGGACGCTTATAATATTAGGGGTTAATAACGCATTGCTGACCTGACCCTTCCCCAAAGGGGCTCTGAACATCCTACTTAAGTGGTGTCGAGAAAGTGTCCTTATAAATAGTTAAAATCGCAGTAATTAATAAATGTGGGAATAACTTTATATTTTACGAGATGTCAATAGCATTTGAGTAAAACAAATAAAATTATTTTCCACTAACCTTAATTTATTTCCAATAAGGATACCTTTAGTACTTAGTATACTCAAGACAAATTTAAAGAGTTTTTACACAGCTTTCAATAAAGGCAATCGGTTGAAAGTCGTAAACAAGAGATTTGTCTTTAATTGGATATTGAGTTTCTTAGATAAATCCAAGATTTATTTAATGTTATGTATACAAGTTACTCATATAATAGTGTTCACTTAGGTTAAAGACAATAGCTAGAAATGAGTTTTTAAATATTTACCTTAATAAAGATGGAATAGGTTTAAAAATGATGTATGTAAAAACAAAATTTCAGAACTTACAGACTTTGAGGTCTGTCTTTAGATTTGATATCAGAGCTGTACTAGATTTACGGTTCCATAGCTAGAATGAAAAAAAGGAAATTCTAAGATCACTTTGTTGTTCATCTGTTTATTTGTCAATGCTTATTTTGTTTAAAACGGTTTAAGGTGTAAAGTTAAAATTAATTTTAAGGCCTATAGCCTCATATTATTGTAAAAGTTTTAGTCTTTAAGCTTACGAATCTTTATACTTAAGTCCTACTTATTGAGCGATTTTTAAACCCTATATAGTTTCCATCCCGGGAAACAACAGTCTTGAAATTCGCCACATAAGGAGCGCGTTTAATATTAATTATGGAATAAATCCGTAACAGATTGATTACAAATCCTGTGTGAAAATATTACGAGACAAACTTATATTTGCTGTTAATTTCGTACAGTACATTTTCATATGAGCCATGTAATACCTAATACTATGTTCTGTACTAGTTTTGTTCACTACTTGACAGTATTTTTTTACAGCTTAATAACTCTGCTCCCGGGGATAATATATAATATATAACAATTTTGTAACTTAAGAGAGTTAAAGGGATAAGGGGCAGAAACGTTTGAATTGAAACATTGAACTAGTACGTAGTACATAATAACCCAATGTAAAGAAATCCTGTTTTGTTACTCAATTACAGATGCGAATATCTGTATTTAGACTAGTGTTTTATTGTCATCATTTTTTAATGATCACCGAATTATTTTGTAATTATTTCTCTTCAGATAAATTCGCTGGCAAATGATTCATAGCAGTCGTCTAGTTGTTTTATGAGTAAAAATTGCACGACCGACTTTAGACACTGAACTCCCATACGTCATAAAAATATACGTAAAATTGGCAAATATGCCACTCCCGGAAGCAGAGTTATTAATCTGAGGGTTCAATTATTATTGCATTATAAGAGTTTAAGAACTTATGTTTTCAAATATATAGTCTTGTTTCTATAATAAGTCTTTTATCCGGAAGGTACTTTTTTCTGTTAACCCCATTTCAATATTCATTATAAGTTGTCTTTTCTGATCGCACATCTCTATTTGATTTTTCAAAGTTTTTTTTCGTGGCAACGCTTTATCTCCTTAATTCTTAATCTGCATTAATTATTCAAACTACAAAAAGTAACATGACAGCTGTTAGTTCGATTGTTTACTTTCTATATCTATAATGTTAGAATAATACTTCAGTGAAGACAATATTTTTATCGGGTGGCCAGGGTTAATCGTCATATCGCATGGCTCGTTCGCGCCACTACTACTATAGTCATAGACCCGAGCCCATTGTTGGATTATTTTAATTTTCCATTATATCCTAAACTATGCATCCAGATAACATGCTATAAAGGACAAAGTTTATCTTAATGAAATTGTCTTAATGATGAAGAAACTTTCATTCGTAAAGATTAATATGCTATGCCTAATGATAATGCTCATAAATAACTTTTTAATTAGCAATACATTTTTGTTATAAAATACCTGATTGTGGCCTACGTCTAAGACATAGGCATATGTTATCACGATTTTTTCTTAGATGTAATAAGAAAATATATTTTTGTAGAACATTGTATTTACATAATACTAACCATTACGCCAGCGCACGTAGTTAAAGCAGTTCGGGAGCGCTTTGTCTTCCGACGCGATGTAGCAAAAATCAATATTCGAGGCTAGCTGAGAGGTGTTTCTCAATGCTAGATTCCTCATGAATCTATCTGTCTATATCATATACATAAAAAATCGAATGCGACTGGTAGTTCCGGAGATTAACGTGTCTAAACAAACAAACAAAAAATTCTTCCGCTTCATTATATTACTAGCTGTGCCCGCGACTTCGGTCCACGTGGCATATTTCGTGAATGAAAAACAGCAACTAAATAAAAACCTCACCTCACCTCAATTTCAATCTATGGTATTTGACCCGTACCTATAAGCTACGATAATACCCAACTTAAATCATTTTAAATGTTAACCGATTCACAGTTTTACAATCATACAGATATTACCTAAAAACATAAAGACTGACTGCTATACTCGAGAGCCTGGGTTCGATTACCAAGCCGAGCAAAGTATTATTGGGTTATTGGGTTTTTAGTATTATATTTTCAGTAGCCGCTTGGGGTTTGGCTTTGTGCTCGATTTACTGATTTTACTGAAAATGATGTAAAGATGAAATAATTTAGTATTTTTTCACTTCATTTAGTAAATATATTACAGAATGACGTACACATACATTCCTTTTCATATGTACATAACCTAAACGCAATTTATAGAGCATACAAATGGTCTTACGTGGAAAAATGTATCTTAAATTTACCTTCAGACTATAAACTACAATCATACCCAATTTCATTAAACTCAGTCTAGTAGTTTTTGCGTGAATGGCATTCAAACATACCGACTATCGATCAAAACTATCGAAATGTGTTCAGTTCATGATTCTAAACCCCCGTATTATTTTTTCTCAAATATCTTCAATGTACAGATTTCGACTCCTTACTCTTTTGTTATAAGTATAGATTACATTATTAATTAATAATAATAGATTAATAATAGATTAAATTACAATATTGTAATAATAACATTTTAAGTAAAGATGTATTATATAAAGTATATAGTATAGATTTATGAGGATGAAGTGGGATGCAAAGCTAGTATTTTTATATAAGGAGTCACACATCGCTAATATAACCCAGTGAATTAAAACATCCCTGAATTTCAAACCCAATTCTCGTTTTGGGTAAAGTAAATACAGAAAATATGTAAATTCAAAGTGTGTTTCATATTTTCTTTCTAACCTAGCAACCTTTGAAAGACATTGAGTAGAGCAAATATAGTAACTTGAACAACCCAATTTATTGTCATGGATAGTTTTTATAATTCAAAATCAAACAATACTTTATGCCATTTACGCCACAAGAAGGCTCTTATAAACGTCAAACCATTATTACCAGTTCAAAAAACATCCCGAGAAGAGACCGTAAGAAACTCGATCGGGCTTATCTTTTTTTTCCAACTATATAAATAATACTCGTAGATAATAATCATATTTATAATTTAGTGCATGCACAGATAGGTAATCACTTCTAGACATTCACATCATTCATATAATGATCCACCCTACAAAACCTTTGACAGTAAAATCTGCTTGACATGGTCCTTGAACTAATTGTCTGACAAATCAGTAATGTCTTTTGAGATCGTATTATAAAACACTACCTATATAATAAGCTTTTATTAGTATTAATAAGTCTAAAATACGGTACGAGTAATTTATGTATATTTATAGTATTAAAACTGGTGGTCTTTGACAAAATGTACTTATCAAGTTTTTTAACGAATATACATTAAATTATGAAGACTGTATTGAGAGGGCAGTTTGCAACATTGTTTTATTTTGTAGTATCACGTCATAGGTCTGATAGTAAGCCCAGAATAATACAAAAACAACTGCAACTACCAACACAACGACAATTCATCGATGGTAGTTGATGCCATGCCAGTTTACAAGCCTTTATGATATACACGAGTTGATCCCGAAACGCGACAAAAGATTATAGTATAGTCACTTTGATGGGTTTATGAATGCATTATATTACTTCATATATTATATAACCTTTAAAGATTATATAAGGTGTCAAAGGAATTGTAATCAAAAAATAATTTGGGACTAGTGCGTGTTAAAAGTATAAATCCATAAAAGTGTTTGTCGGTTAATATTGCCGTCAAAACGTAGCGATTAAGTCAAATTAAGTGACGTATAATTTTGTATCGCGTCCATAACCCGGTACTATACAAAATTGAAATCGTGTTGTTAACGAGCTTCGAAATTAATATATCGGTCGAGTTTGAACTTAAAATTTCCATAATCAGTTGTTTTTATTGAAATCTCTTTCATCTCTATCTATCTATATCTTATTATATTAAGTGAGCAATTCTAGTATATATATATGCATATGTAATTGGTTTCTCGGAAACGGCTCCAACGATTTGGATGAAACTTTGTATTTAAATAATGTTTTACATTTCAAGTATACCTAGGTAGGTGTTTTTTTTTTGTAAGACACTGAGCAAAGCTCGGTCGCCCAGATATTATTATGATTAACCACACTATCTATACTAATATTATAAATGCGAAAGTAACTCTGTCTGTCTTTCTGTCTGTTACATTTTGACGCCTAGACCGCTGAACCACTTGATGAATTTTGGTATAGAGATAGATTGAACCTTCGGAAAGGACATAGGGTACTTTTTGTAGTGAAAATAAAACTTCAAGGGTAGAAAATAGCGGATGAAAGTTTCTATGAACAAAATATGGGAACACCAAATGCACATGCGCGATAATGGTGAAATTAAATCGGCAATCTGGTTTGTTGATTTATTGACATTGTTATACATAATAAGAAATGTATTGTATTTTTAATAATTACCTATTAAGTGATAGTCCAGTATTCTTTTTAAGTATTGGCTAAAGTGTTTTATAAACTGTTTAACTACGCAGTACGGCATGATTACTGTTTTATTTTATGATTGAAATATGACGTACGCTGTTAATCGCGGCTCGCGGGAGTTAATATATTGTAAGCCATATACCTATTGTAAATTATATGGATTATACAGTTTTGCTACAAGTGAATTATTTCATTGTGTTATTCCACATATGGTGAAAATAAAACTTGGGTGAAAGTTTGTATGAAGAACCCGTCATGTCTGAAATTAGGGATATTTATATTTATGCTTTTGGTAAGAAAGAAATAAGTAAATAACTACTGCGTCTGTCTGTCTGTTCCGGGTAACCTCCGAAACGGTTGGACTGATTTTGACGGGACTTTCACTGGAAGGATTTTATAGGGACTAACTTAGGGTACTTTTATTTTAGAAAAAGAATTATGGTTCCGCAAAAATAAAAAATCTGGTCATGGTGAATCAATTCGGGCGCTTAAATGACTTACGCTGAGTAAACCATAAGAGATATAGCAAATTAATGTATAACATAATTGTAGACATTGAAAAGACCTACAAAAAGTCAGTAAGAGCATGTATCAATCTCCCGAGAAACACCCAAAATAAGCATTTTTGTCTATAAAATAGAGGAGAGTGGGGGAGCAAGATTCGCGCGTGTGCTCGATCGATAGCATTCTGTAGTCCACGTGAGCGAAGCCGCGAGCACAGATAGTAATATTATAAATGCAAAAGTAACTCTTTCTGCTTGTTACCTTTTCAAGAGTAAACCACCGAACCGATCGCAATTAAATTTGGCATAGAAGGAATGAACTTTCATTATCATTGCATAGAGGTAGCTTGGAATCTAGAGAAGGAAACAGTATAAAAAAGCAGGCAAAATGAATATACTAAGCTAGTTTTTTTACTTATGGGCGTAGTTGATATAAATTTCACGTCACGAACGATATAATCCTGTGTCTGATTCAAAGTGAATGGATACGTTTGTGCTCCACTGAATGCATCCGGACCCTTGGAAATCGTGACAATCGCCTTTGCAGCTAGACTACCTGAGAACTCTTTACTGATAACGGTATTATGTTGCGAAAATATTATCATAATACTAAATCTTTATATTTTTGTACATGTACATAGGTACATAGACACACACACACACACACACATACATATTTGACATAGGTCAAACAATCGTATTTTCAAATAAATTTCAGCATAATATAATCTAACTTAGCATAACAATATTGTTGAAAAACATTTTATACTACAGTAGTGATTTACTTAGCGTTATTTTATTTTTGCTCATATTATTGACAATTCATATGCCGTATCAATAATTGAGGAATGTCATGTATTTCCCGTCTACAAATTTCATCATAATCGGTTGAAACTTAATTATCCTATTCTACGATTTCCAAAGTATTATTAACGATTTTTATAGCCTCTCAATTATGGAAGGACGTATGCTTCCCATGTACAAAATTTGTTCAGAATCGGTTGAGACTTGATGAAAATTTGATTTTGGAACTTTTTTACGATTTCTAGAAGTAATATTGACAAATACTCCCCGTTTACTAAATTTCTTCAAAATCGGTTAAGAGTTAATGAAATTCAACATTTTTGGAATTTCTTTTTTTTATGTTTCCTAAAAGAATTATTGAGAATTCTCATAGCAAATCATTCGTGGAATTACTTATACTTCCTGTGTACAAAATTTCATGAAAATCGCTCAAGAAAGAATGAAAATAGTTTTTAATGGTTTTTAAACGTAATATTGAAATGTCTTATACTCTGTCAATTGGCAAATGACATAAGCACCCCGGTTAAGCCGTTTTTGAGTTCAATCCGGACATACAAACAGATAGACAAAAAAAATTAAGGCATATTCGTGATCAGTATCGTTCTTAAAGTATGACTATTGGGAAATTTTGAAAAAAAAATTAAATGTAGAGTCAGAACTACATATTTATTAATATAGATTTACTGAGGAAGGTTATAGGCTATATAACTTCACACACTGTGACTCTAAGGGGGGGCCAGTAACCACGAATGTCAAGCGATCTGGTAAGCTGTAGGTAAGTACGGAAGTGTCTACAATGATAGGCTACACAGATGCGTTGGCGGCGGCGCGGCGCATTCGAGAGTTGGTTGAATATTAGCAAATCCTAATTTTTGTATAAATGTTCAATATATACAATTAATTTTTGTATACAAAAAGGCTCACAACAGAATATTTTTTTCGCCTGTGATTTGAAAAGTATCTTCAAATGTATCCTGATCGTTTAATCAGTCTGTATAAAGCTCGTAAACACAAGAAGATTTTTCGTTTGAAATGTTTTCCCTATCCAAGTTGTAGGCTATCATATTTCTAAGGGCTTTGAGGGTGCAAACACTTTCAATATTATATAATACCGATTCAAACGGAGTTTTTGAAATTAAGTACTTAGATAGTAGATATACTTTATAATTCACGAAATTTTACGCGGTTTAAAAGAGTATTAATTGTAAACTTATTAAATACTAGCGTTGTGCTCGCGGCTCCTCACTTGATTGTTACTACGCAGTAGTTATTTACACCCCGTAATTTTGTTTTTACTCATATTGTTGATAATTCATATGTCGTATCAATTCAGGAATTGCATCTATTCACCGTGTACAATTTTCATCAAAATCAGTTGAAAATTAATATTTTATTACGCAATTTATTATATATTATTAACGATTCTTAATGACATACGATTGATTCTTCATTGCAATTATGGAATGACGTACTCTTCCCGTCTATTGAATTTGATCAGAATCGGTTGAGAATTGATGAAGATTGAATTTTTTTGAACTTCTCTTTTTACCGTTTCTAGAAGTAATATTGACAATTGTTAGCATATCAATTATTTAATTACCATTACTTCCCGTGTACAAAATTTCATCAAAATCAGTTAACAAGTTAATGAAATTAAAATTTTTAATTTTTTTTTAAATTCCTTAAAGTGTTATTCAAAATACCCATAGCTTATCATTCATGGACTGACTTATAACTTATCGTGTATAAAATTTCATCAAAAAAGGTCAAGGACGAACGAAAATAGATTTTTAAGAATTCTTTTTACGATTTCTAAAAGTAATATTGTAATTTCCTATACCCTATCAATTGACCAATGACATAAGCATACCGTGTACAAAATTTCATAAGAATCGCTCAAGCCGTTTTTGAGTTAAATAGCGTACAAACACACTGACAGAGAAAAATTTTTTAAAGCATATTTGTGATCAGTATCTTTCATATACTATATCTTTCGGGAAATTTGCACAAAAAAATAACTGTACAGACTTATGAATATAGATTAGACAGAATCCAGGAAAAAGATAGTTTTTAATACATATCGCTGCCAACTCTATCGCCCCTCAATTCTGGACAGTATGATAAGAAGAATTTAATGAATCCTCCAACTTATTAAAAACTATCTAAAACTTTGTCGTGTACTCAAAACTGAGATAGACCCGGCCAAACCTTCTAATAAGTAGTTCTATACCTACCTAGTATTACTTAAATATGTGCGTATTGATCAAACCAAGAGATATTTCAAATTTATTGGCTTACGTAAACAGTTTAGATACCGCGAGTTGATAGGTGTAGATTGTGCGAAATGAATTCTAATGAACTTCGTTCTATAGGGATGTTTTTCGTTCTATAATAATAAATATGTAGTTCTCTTTTTACAGGTATTTTTTTTGTTCAAAATTTCCTAATGGATTTCTTATATAAAGGGCAATCACATTTTTATTACATTTTTTTATCTGTGTGTCTGTTTGCATATCCAGATTTTACTCAAGAACGTCAAAACCGATTTATATAAAAATTTGTACACGGGAAGTAAACGTCATTCCATAATTTATGGGCTATAAAAATTGTCAATAATACTTTTAGAAATAAAAAAAAAAACCATTGTGTTAATTCTTAACTGATTATGATGAAATTTTGTACACGGAAAGTATATGTAAATATTTTTGTCAATTGATAGGCTGTAAGAATTTTCAATGATATAAGTCAAAATAAAACTACAAGACAAAATCGACATTGCGTAATAAACGCGTAAATAGGCTAAAAGAACGTTTTAAAACTATTTTACTCTGTAATCAGTGTATGTCTTTAAACAAGCATAATGCTCGTACGTAATATTTACACAAAGTTTAAATTCATCTATGTTATCTAGAAACTTCTAGTCGTGACATTGTTGAGTCGCCAGCCGCAGATACTCGGATCCCAGGTGTCGGTAGTTCCCCAAGCTCGGGCCGAAAGCAAACATAAAATATAGAACTTCCAGTTTTCAGGACGTGTTATGCATGATATATCACGTAGTGACGTTTGTTCGTCGAAACAAAGCGCTCTGATATATTGCCAGAATTTAATTTCAATATTTAGAATTATTTTAATGGGATATCAGACCGAATTTATGACTTTGTTTTTAGTTTAATATAATATATGATATTGTTAAATATGTTTGATAAGGGTAAAGTTAGGTATTTCGTTTATTGTTGTAAATTACAGTTAACGTTAAATTTTTTATCACTGTAACCATTGTTCCTGGACAATTTAATGTAGATCATTTGTTTTATCTATATATAATATTTCTCTGTAGTGTTTTTTGTGGCAAAACAAATTCTTAATCAAAATTAATGATTCGTACATGATTTTAAAGATTATATTTCCCGCTAATGAAGAAAATCAGACAAATACATGAAAATTAATGTTTTTGTTATAAAATCCGAATGAAAATATATTCAACTAACGTGTAGTAGGTACCACGCCCCCTATTAACAGTATGTTTAAGTAATATGCCAGCTGTCAGTTTTATATTTTTATAATGTGCAAAATGTATTATGTATGTGACTATTTTATATTGTGTCCATGTATTATTTTTATGGGTTATTCTCACAGGTTATTAGTTCTACAGTACACCGAATATTTAACAAATAAATTATATAACATATATTTGTCACACTTGACATTGGCAGAATTGGCTGCATAGGCAGAAAGCAGAAAAAAGTTGTGCAAAATATTCGTACGAGCCTGTTGGTTAATATTTTGGTTCAAATGATACCTAATAATAAAATAAATGTTTAAATGAAACTACCGCTAAAAGATTATGGTAACAATTATATTTTATTTACAAAGTAAGTAGCATTATTTATAATACAACGTAAATAACTCCTATGAATCCAATCGTATGAATAATCCGGGATGCTTCGCTTCGCTTTAGTGCTTCTAGCTCGCTCACGTCAGGGGTCTCGTTGAAGTCCCCCACCTCATTGTACTGCATCTCCTCAAACTTACCGGACAGTGCTGTAATAGAATACTAGCTGAGAAACACTGGAAGCATCTCTCGAGACATTGTACTTACCAGACAACCACACGGCCCGCTCCGGAGCGGTGTTCCAAAATATCCAATTACACGACATTGCCATTAGCAGTTTCAATTTTAAAGTCTTTTTACATTACTTAGTAAGGTGTCCGTTTATTAAATTTAAGGAATACATAAAGATAAGAAATATTTTTGGAATCATTTATAGAATCGAGCAAATTTGGTTGTACTGATACCGTGGAGTGAACGATTTATTGTTTTATTTTGTTATCTATTCAGCTGAAAGACGTCAAATGCTGTACATAGGCCTCTCCGAAAGATTACCTCTACGACAGGTTCCTGACCAACCGGTTAACACCCTTTACCAGGTCGTCGGTCCACCTTGTCTCAGGTCCGCTCATTACCACTTAAATGAGGTAATTATGAAAGCTATACCGGTGACTTTGCTTCTCCTGCAGATTGCCTTATTTCTGAGCATAGCCCTATCCGTTGCCTGTTCCTTGTTGAGCTTTATTATGAGGCCTTCGTTAGTGACCATTTTTATTTTTTGTTCCGGTTATTTATTTGGCTGAACAAGTAAAAAATGTAATTACAAATGAACTTACAATATAACTTGATAGTTCCGTCTGTGTCTCCGAGAGAATTTTTTGAAATACAACTGTATGTACCGAAAGTGGTTCTACCAATTTTCTTTATTTTTAACCTCATGTCAACCTCATATCCTTTTTCGATAGCTGTTATTTCGAATCTTTTATCCGCTGTAACAATGAAAATTTCTGTAAATACTTTTATAAAACTCTCATTAAAGGCTTTTTATTTTCATAAAGTTTTTAGTTACCTACATTGTGATATGATTTGATCATTTATTGTCCAATAATTAATTGATCTTGGAAAAGCTTCTGAATGACAATCTAAGTGTACTATGTCGCCTTCTTTAGCCCCCACTAATTGGTTCTGTATAGTCATTATAGGAGGAACTGGAACAATAGGAAAATGTATGAAGTTAATTATAAAAACTAATTTAGCGATAAATGAAAACCAACTTTGTGATCATAAAAGCGAATTCAACAATAAATTAAAACTAACTTTGTCATCAGTAATTAATTTTCCTAAAGAGAAATGTATTCAGCCATTTTTAATTGAATTCACAGACACTTATTATTTATGGCATTATTTTACCAGCTGGTTGTTAAGCAAACTTAACCATTTACAAATTATGCTGTTTACCTAATGTAAATTTACGAGTGCCGATTTTACTGTTATTTTTGACTTCCGCGTGTATTTTAATGGGGTATGAAATTTAATTTTGTAATGTACTTGACATGGATAAAAGGGCTATACATTTTAATGTCAATGTTTTTAATATAATATTTTGTTCCTTGATAAAGTAACTCACAATGTACTACAAGCATGACACGTTTGCTCACTGATGGAGGGACTCCATTGCTGGCAATGCAGAGATACGCTCCCATATGCAGACGTGACACCTTCACAAGTTGTAATACCGCTCCACTTACAGATGAATCTAGATTTAAAAAAATGATACTTTATTAATCAATCCTGTTTGATTCTACTCTAAAATCTTAATTAAATATAATTCAATTTGAAAAAAATAATATAACAGAAAGATGTCAATAAAATAGATAAAAAGTTAAGATGGATATTGTACTTGAATAAAGAAATAATTTATTGATGCTTTACAGATCAAAGTATTTGTTATAAATATATGTGCATAATAGTTGCCTGTAAATTGCGTAAAAGAAATATATTGTTGTCAATAATTTAAATTCTTCAAGTACCTATTTTTTTTATTCAATTTGCTTTATCTCGTTCTTTGTGTCTTTTAATATCATCGCTGTGTTATTGCGTATCTTTAACATTAATTTCTTGAAGTTAATATTAAGTTACAAGCGGTTTAAAGGCACATACTTCAATCTTATATGCACGGTGCTAATGCTAAGTTAGAGTTCCTTTTTATGCAGATATTATTATAAAACTAGTTGTGACTGCGGCTCCGCTTGCGTGGACTACAAAATGCCGTCACTATTATGGTGACCCCGGTTCCACCCACGGTAGTCGCCTGCCGGTTTTTTAAAACATAAAAATGCTTATCAGTTTATTTCAGCTGAACCCAAATTTTTTACTAAAATAAAAGTAGCCTAACTTACTCCTTATAAAATCAGCTATCTACCAGTAGAAGTTCCGTCAAAATCGATCCAACCGTTTCCGAGAATAGCCGGAATAAACAGACAGACAATTTTTTTATTATAAGTACTGTATATACTTTTTTTAAATGTGAACTGTGTTTTACCGATTTTTCTTCATGGTAGCCTTGTATAACGGCATGCCGACGTGGCGACGCCACGACGCCGACTGTCAAATCACTATCATTTTTCTACGGTAGCAGATGCATTTATTAAAAAACCTGTTATTTTGATATTACAAACAGACACTTCAATTTTATTATTTTACCAAGTATATCCAAAAGGAATTTACAAATATTTAATACAAAAATATTTATTGGAATATTCATGGATATATAGGTATTTGAGCATTAATTCAATATTTACTTTAAATTATATCTTTAAATTATTTAAGAGCATACATATTAAGTAAAACGTATTGTTACGACCTGTTACAACCCGATTAAAAAGATAGAAAAAAATCCTGTTCCCGAAATATCTCGAAGCAACTACAAACTTCTCAGGACTGCGAAATAATGTGCGTGTCGTAAACAACCGCGGCGCATGTTTGTGTAAAAATCGCAGTTTACACATACTTGTCATTGTATAGGACTTATCGCCTCGATTACGTCATCGAGTAGGCATATAAACTAAACGTCAAGAAAGTTAGCGACGATTCACGATTTTTCTGCGATCGTTTAGTGTAGGTACTTAAGCGACTCAGGCGCGGCGTCGAGGCAGTTCAGTTTTTAATTATAAAGCGATAACAACGAGCAATAAAAAGGAAGCGAATCCACAGTGTAATAAATAAGTGTTGTAAGTTCATGTAATTCGTAACTGTGTGAAATTGAAATAAACCTTCTTCACGTCAAACATCGGCATTTTTAATATCCACAAGTGTAACAATATGAAACAGATTCTAATAATATTATTAGTAATTAGTACTTTCGGCTCTGCTTTAGTCTCTTGTCATTTAGGGTTTTTTCTTTTTATAACTGTGTTTAGTCACTGTGAAATGTGCATACGTAATTAAAGTACATACTGTGAGTGTCACTAAAATTAGTTGTTGGTAAGAGGTCTCCGGCTTCCTTTCTCCAAACCACAGCGGGAGTAGGCACACCGTGGGCTGCGCATCTCAAAGTCACATTAGCACCTTCTCTTGCAACTTGATCACTGCTTGTTGGGTAATCAAGGATATCCGGCGGTACTATAATAAACAAATTATTATTAGCATTCAAAAAATGAATAAGTAATTAGCATTTGCATTCATCTATTATTTTGAAACTTTCCTACTTTGAACACTTCTCTGTATTATGGATGTAATTATGTATTTCTTTTTATCATAAAATTGTTAAAAATTTCGATTATACTGGTTTAAATGATTACATCATTTGTTTTTACTGAGCCAAAGACAATGTCCTCGAGCCTGAATCGAACCAGACAGTTTTTACTGGAATCAAACTCGGGAGCTTTGTGGTTTTAGTAAGATATCTTGACCACTAGTCCACGCAGGTATACAAAGTTTATATAGAATTGAGTTAATTTTTTAGTGGAAAGTAGAGAACGATATAAAGCAAGATATAAAAGTTGTGTTAAATATGCCTAGTACAAACTTAGAGAAAGGTGACATGGACTTTTCTTTGTTGGTATTTAGGTACAGATCATAGAGAATTAAGAGGGGTATGGTACAAAGGAAGTTCATTGGAGATTTCTCTATATTTAGCGCAGCCCAACTAGTGGAATATCTCCACCATGTAGAATATGGCAGCCAAGTAGCCTATTGAAATGTTCCTGCGGTGTGTAAGGATTCCAGAGCTCCTTGGCTAGTGATACTTATGGTATAACAAGCGTCTATAATCTACGGTAGCCACTTAAAATCAGGTGGACCGTATTCTTGTTTACCACCTTAGTGGTATAAAAACACAGAATCTAACGTATACGTATCAGCCATACCAATTGCATCAAAACAAGATTTCTCTCTTAATATTAACATACCTACCAACGACATCGAGATATGCAGTTTGACTCTTCATAGGATCGGTGTTTAGTTGACACATGTACCATCCTCGGTCTGACTGGCGGACGTCGTGGATGTGAAGAAACCAGACACGACGGTCACTGTGGTTGACTGCGATACGATGGTTTTTGGTGATCACGTGGGTGGCAATCGTCAGGATAGTCTGCGTGTCCACGCGTAACCACGCCACCTTTACATAACAATATTATACATATATGAAGTTCAAGTAAAGGTAGAAAATTGAAATTAAATGAGAGTTCATGAATAAATTCACTCAAAAAGAAAAACTAATGAATTATGGTGAGTTGTAAATATTTCATAATTAAATGCATGCTTAAAAGGATCAACGGGAGTTTTAGCGAGATCATTATCTGCCATGTTGTGGTTTCAGTATAAACTTATAAACCTTCGCTATTTGATCCCATATATTTTATAATATTTGTGGTATTTTGCGTGATATAAATTGAATATCGTGTTCAGGTGAATTGTATTATAAATAATACCTAGAAGCATGAATTCTAAGATGCAAAAAAACTTCCTGAACTATTTCAACAAGAGAGCTATTACCTTGTTGTAAAGCATTGCTTGAACTCCGTAGATTAACTAAATATTCTATCCACGTAACATTTTCATAATTGTGTATCAATATACTTTGACATAAAATAAGAAGAAAGGGTCAACGGATGTGCTATATACGAGTATGTTTTCAAGAACAAAGATTACCGCTGCTTGTTATTTCTTAGCTATAAATCCTGTGCAATGACAAATATAAGGAATGAACGAAAATACGCTGACCCCAACAAAAAAGTTTGTTTCCCTTGATATTTTTACACATTTAAGACCAATCCTCAGGTACTGAAAGGGCAAGGAAGATGTTCTACCTACTCCGTTAACCAGACAATTAACTTAGCTGATTAATGTGAAAAATGTATTATTTTTTTATAAAACATTATTACTCTCTTTACAACTTTCTTCCAGGAAGATGTAAAGCAATTTTCACGCTACTATTTAACAGACAGATTTACAAAGTTTTCACTCAGACCAACCTTTGCGCAACTTGCGTCCGGTAGTAAAGTACCTTTTTCTATAAAGCCAAGAGCGGCGAATTACTCAAAGATAAGTAAAGGAAAACATTTTGCTAGATCGATGAAGCGGGTACTGACCCTGTAAGACCCGAGATCATTGACGACGCAAGTGAATACTGCCTCTCTACCAAGAGACACCGTCAGGTTGTTTAGGCTGTCTTCGAACCGTGGAACTTCTGAAATAATAATAAAATTTAATGTTCATTTTATAACACTATTATTACTTTTGGTCTTTAAGAATGTAGAATTTGTATTTACGATTTAAAAAGGAAATATATGACATGGGCTTACTAAACAACTATGGTTTAACTACATCCTTATGGAAAATTATAATCATATTTAATTTTTGACAAAAAGAAAACCAACTCCAATAATTTTGAGGAGTTTTTTGGTGTATCTTGGAAGTCCAAGGTCCAATACCAATGAAAATAAAATGGGATAACCCTTAGAATACCACCATCTAAATCGGTTCATAAACAAAAAAGTTATGGCTGAACATCCATAAAAAATATACATTCGAATTCAGAACTTCCTCCTTTTTTGAAGTTAGTTAGAAAAGAAATCTGTTCATTGGACCGAGTAAGTAACTTGAGAACTGCTGGACCGATTTGGCTAATTCTTTTTTAATAATGTTAGTAGTAGTCCGAATAAGGTTTTTAGGAGAAGAAAAATTTGAAAAGTTGGAATATTTGAATGTTTATGAAAAACCGAAATTGCTTTTGTTTACTGGATATTTTTATGAGATCGATTCGAACGAAGGACATGCGTAATTCTTATTTTATTTTGATCTTTATGGTCCTGTGAAATGATCACCTAACCTATGATAATAAGATCCTGCTCAACAAAACCAAATCGTTGGCGAAAGAACGGGGTTTTGCGTTTGTCTGGGTAAAGGGATGCAAAATTTTTATAAGAAAAAACTCCAATTCACCGGTTTATGCCATCAAATCGGAAACAGACCTAAAGAAAATACTGCACTAAAACTATTGTATTATATTATATATTTCTGTAGCACATGTAGTAATGTTTACAGTTGTACAACTATATTATACATATGCTTTCACACAATATTAGATCTATCACACAATGTAATTATATTTTGTTGTACTGATGCTTGCTTGCAAATTTTGAATATCGTTGGTATAATGATCCGTGTTATTATGCACTTTTTATGGTCACTTTCACCTTTGTTCGCTTATCGTCTTGGCACGGCCAGCTTATTTTTATTATTATTTTTTCTACTACCCTTCATATTTCCTGCGATTTGTTTGTACTGTGGTTTTTACATTATAATTTTGATTTTGCTTTTTATTACAGCCTCGTTAATACTATTTTTGCTCAGTATTTCCACTAAATTGTTACTTAAATACCCTCATGTAAAATGATCACTATATATTATCAAAATGTACGTAGACTTCGTACAAAAACAGCTATTTTTCTTAGAAATATTTGTATTAACTCGTATGATATTATATGCCTTACAGAGACTTGGTTGACTGATTCTATTCTTAATGGCGAATTATTTGATGATCGCTATATCATATGGCGACGGGATCGAGACTACTCGAATACTGATCAATTGTTGGGAGGCGGGGTGTTAATTGCGATTCGGCGTGAGCTGATCGCTAATCTTCGTTCCGAGTGGTTCTCGTCAGCTGAAGATATTTGGGTGACTATATTAGCTCAATGTAAGAAACCAAAAATTTGTTACAAAATACATTTGTGTGTTGTTTATATTTGTAATCAGAATCTTGGTAATTCGATGGCAACACAATTAACAAATTTTTCGGAAAATTTAATTGAAATCGTACTTCAGAATCCCCTTGATAAATTTATTGTCTTAGGGGACTTTAACCTACCGAACTTAACCTGGTCCTTAGCGGATGATGGTGTATCGTTTTATCCTTCTAATACTCAGGGAGTTGCTCAAACTAATTTCATTGATAGCCTTGCCACATGTCACTTACAGCAATACAATTCATTTAATAACATAAACAATAGATTCTTGGATTTAATTTTTTCTAATAGTGATGTCTCTGTTACAAGTTGTATTGAACCTTTGGTTCCAGAGGATCAGCACCATAAAGCCTTAGTTGTAAATGCAGATTTTGTTGAACTCCACGCTCTTCCTTTGTGTCCGTACGTTAAATTTATGTATCACTTAGGTGACTTTGATTCAATTTCAACAAGAATAAATGAAATAGACTGGCGCCATGAATTTAGCTCTAAATCTACAGAGGAATCTGTTTCGTTTTTTTACTCTACTTTGACTAGTTTACGAAACAAGTTTATTCCCTCGAAAACTGTTACGCCTAATAATAAATACCCACTTTGGTATAAATCATCGCTCATTAAAGTATTGAAAGAAAAATACAAGTTTTTATCAAAGTTTAAAAAATACAAGAACTTATCTGATCACAATTCTTTCGTAACTTTAAGGGAACGAGCTAAACATATGGAAAAAGATATGTTCCACAATTATATCTCTCAAATTGAAATTAATATTTTGAAATCTCCCAAAGCGTTCTGGTCTTATGTGAAAAGTAAAAACCAGTGTAATGCTTATCCATCCATGATGAAATATGGTCTGGTTTCTTCTGCATCAGGTGACATCATATGTAATATGTTTTCTGACTATTTTCATTCTTCTTTTCTACATAATACACAGAATTCTTCACCTATTACAGACGGTTCAACATTCATTCTTGAGTCTTCTTCCAATATAAGTTCTATTGAAATTGTCTGTTCTGATATACAAAAAATTCTTGAAACTCTTGATCTTAATAAATCTGCAGGTCCTGATAACATACCTCCCATTTTAATAGTTAAGTGTGCAAATAGTATTTCTGTCCCACTTTCTCTTTTATATGAGCGTTCTCTTAAAGATGGGATAATGCCTGATATATGGAAATCTGCCTTAATTACGCCTGTTCATAAGAATGACTCTAAAGACTTGGTCATTAACTACAGACCCATCTCCAAACTTTGCATTTTTTCTAAAGTATTCGAAAAAGTCGTTTTCAAACAACTTTATCCTTCTCTTAAACATTCCCTTAACGATCGGCAACATGGCTTTATAAAAGGAAGATCTACTACATCAAATCTTATCCTGTCTAGTGTTTACATAACTTACTACATGTCAGAGCCTGCCCAGGTAGATGTAATTTATACTGATTTCAGTAAAGCATTTGACAGGATAGATCATGAAATCCTGCTTTGCAAACTGAGAGATATAGGGATTCGGGGTAATTTGTTGTGGTTGTTTCTGGTTTTCATCTTATGTCAAGAACAGATGCCAAACTGTAGTTCTAAATGGCTATACATCTTCGCCGATGCAGATACCTTCAGGAGTTCCTCAGGGATCTTTATTGGGTCCTCTGCTCTTTAACATTTTTATTAATGATATACCATCCTGTTTTACCACTTGCAAAATTCTTCTCTACGCTGATGACCTTAAAATTATATGTCCTGTTTAAACTGTTTCCGATGTAGTTCGTATTCAATATGATTTAGATAAGTTTCAAAATTATTGTACTCTAAATAAATTAGATTTAAATGTCACGAAATGTCAAGTTATAACATATACCCGTAAACTCAATCCGATTCTGCACAATTACTTTCTTAAAAATACTAAATTATCACGAGTTAATGCTGTTAGAGATTTAGGTGTTATTTTTGACTCCAAACTAATATTTGATAAGCATATTGATAATGTTGTCAAAAAAGCTTCTAAAGCATTAGGGTTTGTATTTCGATTATCCAATGAATTTAAATGTGTTAAAACTTTTAAAATTCTTTGTTGTGCTTTTGTTCGAATCCATCTTGAATACGCATCTCAAGTCTGGATCCCCAATTATAATATATATATCACACGCATTGAGAAAATACAAAAGCGGTTTCTTCGTTTCCTACAGTTTAAATCTGAAATAATTGTACCAGATTACACATCGCGCTGTAAAAAATTTCATATGCTCCCGCTGTATACACGAAGAGAAATAGCTGATGTATCATATCTTTTGTGTATACTCAATGGCCTAGTTGACTGTTCGGAGATACTGAGCAAAATTAACCTACGTGTACCGGCAGCATTTTTTAGAAACCCTAACATACTTTATAGTCCTATAGTTAGAACTACCTACTGACAAAATTCCTATTTCATTCGAGTAAGCAGCAGTATGAATAAATTAGTTAGTGATTTAGACATTGATATATTTGATACAACTGTGCAGAAGTTGAAAGCTCTTTTGAATTCTTATTTCTTTTGTTAATATTTTTGTGTTCTTCCGTCTACTTTTTTTTTTTTTTATATAAGTACATAATTATATGTGAGAACTTGTAAATGGCCTTCATTAATTTATACATGTAACTTAAATAAGTACTTAGCTGCAAGTTTTCTTAAAATATTAAAATAAAATAAAATAAATAAATAAAATTAGTGGCGCTATGGTCGAGCTTTGCCTATTTATTAGAAAGGACAGAACAACGTCTGCCGGTCCAGCTAGTTTTACGTAACTCGAGAGTTAGCTGGTATTAATAAATTTAAAAAGAAAACAAATTTAATAAGCCCTTAGACATTAATCTGTTTTCTATAGTTAACAACACCGTTAGTTGGTTGGATGGACTGTTTATTGAAGTTATACTTTTTTAAATCGTTATGAACTGCCTCATTAGCCTAGTGGTCCTAAGCGCGACTGCTATACTCGAGGTCCTAAGTTAGATTCCCTGGTCGAGGAAAGTATTATTGTGGCTTTCTATGAAATTCTCAGTAGCAGCTCGGAGTTTGGCCTTGTGTCCGATTAATGGCAATATGTTCACCCCCATTACATGGGACCTAAAAAAATACCAAGTGAACTGTGAGTGTACATTTATATATCTCTGCCTAACCCTTCAAAGATGTATATATACATATCATAATTATATAGGGATACAGGTGTTATGTATTATGAAAAAAATGATGAACATTTTTACGATGCGCATGCACATTGTAACAAAAAACTTACATCATGAAGTTGCTTTTGAATCCTCTTGTATTATTGTGGTGAAGATTGTCACACTTGATGCTATGCATCACGTAACATCGAGTGAACTATTCAAAAAGTATTACTTCTGACGCGCGTACATATTATTATTTTAAGGGTGTTTGTAATCAATTATAAGTATCTACTTTCACTAGGCTTAGCATGCTACCATCTTTGGCTACATCTTCACTTAAGATCAGGTAAGATTGTGGCCACAACGCTAAACCTATAACGATAATTAAAAAAATATATGAGAAAAAAATCCTATTAGCGTTTATTGGAAGTTGAATACGTGGTGAATTTTAATTCCCCTTCGTCTGAGAAGGTTTCGGCACTTAAGTGTAGAAAGCACAAAGAAGAAAATAATAGTGTTTCACGAAAAATATAAAAGTGACGAATTTACGTAAATTTGGAGACGTTTCCCAACTTTTCGTGACTACTGCATATTGAGCAACCTCAATAGATTGCATTTAGCTAATAAAGTTAGCCAAATTGCATTTGTTACTTTGAATGAATTTTAAGAAATACATTTCGGGCACATGGATCTGAATAAGTTTTGCATGAAAAAACTTACTTCGCCTAATTGTGAGAAATGAAATATTAACTTGATGGTATGCTTCACGTACTGATAGAACGTTTCCGAAACAAAACAGAAAGGTAAAATCTTGAAGGCGCCTTGGTCTCAATATGTGAGATGTCAAATCCTGATATAATACTACATGTTTTATAGTCGACTTGAGTTCGAATCCCTGCAACGAGCCTGAGCTTTCGGTGAAGGAAAATATCGTGATCAAACCATATATAATTGATGGTAGGGCTTTTTTAATACTCGCCTAGTGCCTAAATCTGTCACCAAGCAGTCACCATTATGTGTGTTCTGGCAGTTGCACTTGAGAGCCAGTCTTCTACAAGGCTTAGCGTGCTACGTGCATCTTGGGCCACATTGTTACTTAACATCAGGTAAGATTGTAACCATAACGCTAAACGTTTAACAATAAATAATAATTATTATTTTTAATAAAATCTGTGATAAACATTTAGGCCTAAAGGTGATAGACGACGGACGGAAGGAAAAATAAATTAAAAAATGAGAATAATGACATTAATAATGAATGATGCAACCCAAGTTACAACTATTATAGACAACTATTTAACTATATACAAATTTCATTTGAGTTGTCTATATTTATGTGTTTAGTAATATGTCCAATCTATAAGTTTTTATGAACATTTAACTGACAAGTGTAATACTGGTTTTACCGTAAAGTAAGTAAGTGTAAAACCTATATTGAATTGTGAAATTCTTGATTTAGTTTGATACCTAAAATTAAGTCTCATTTAAAGGTATAAAGAGGGTAAAATATCCTGAGTTTGAGGTTTATATTGAGGAAATAAAGCTCGCGCGGGAGTTTTTGGCGGGATCTTGAAGTGACACGTTTTGGTTTTTAATATTTTTAATTAATTTACTTAGGTTTTTGACCCTATATTGTGTAATATTGGTAGCGTTTTGCGTAATATAGTTTGTTTTTCCTTTGCATAAGTGCAGTGGATTATAAATATAACCTGAAAGCATGCATCCTGGTTCCCACAAAAACTCCCTAGTAAGTTCTAACAAGGGAGCCACCACCATATGAGGATACTGAAATCGTCATAACACAGGACACTGTATTCGTTTGATAATGGCAGTAATTGTCTTAATTAAAGATGACTAGTTGCTAAGTTAGGAAAAAAAGAAGAAATCGCGCGCAATTTTAAGCTTGCGCAGTGTCATCGAGTGCCATCTAAAACCCTCACTGGATAGATTCTGGTTGCGAGCCGTATTAAAATGGCTTGAGAGTGGGATATCCATAAAGGAGACGGTTATTTCTGGACCGAAAATGTACTTAGTTGAACATTAAAATTCACAATCAACAAAATAAGTAAACTAATAACTTTAAAAGCTAATAAACATAACCCTTTTTTCAATATTAATGCTACTTTAAAAATAGTTTAATTTAAGTTTATTTATTACATGATTTCGATTTACGAAGTATCCCAAATATCTGCTTTTAGATTGCAAAAAATTCGCCTTTTCAGTGACTGTTTGATAATCCATTAGATATTAATTTACACCGTTTTCATATTTTTACATCCCTTTTTTATCCAGGCCCATGTCTGTATGAAAGAGTATCTGTCTCCTTTCCATCAATTTGTATTATGAACACGTTATTTGTACTGAGGAGTAACATATAAATTTAATTAAAAGTTGAATATTTAACTAATGTTGTTTATTTATAAACGCGGCGTTTTATTTGTTTCGTAATGAATCAGTATATAAATGTTATTGTTGCTGGGGCAGCGCGTTCACTCACGTCCATTCCTAAGCGTTTATTGTACCTAAAGCAAATTTGCTTGTGGGTCGCAATATCCAAGTGAATGGCCTCTGGGGTGCTATCTTGTTTTATTTGTACGCTAGACCCGATAATGAACTTTTTTCTCTGTATCTACTGCCTTCAGTGTATTAAAGGTGCAATGAAAGTTTACGTTAAGGAATGTTATACTTACGTGTGTGTCGTGGACATTTCAAATATCTACAGGTAGGGCTGCCAACGGTTTTTTGAGAAAAACAACGTAACAAAAACTTTGAATAGGAAAAAAAATATGTTTCAAATGTTTTCAATACTTTTAAGTGCTTTTAGCACACGCTAACAATTTTTTGTAGTCTTTGAAAATTTCAAAGCTAGTTTTACAATTAAAATTTAGAATAATTCATTTTTAAATAAATTTATGGACGATCTGTTTTTTTCATCTGGCCCCTTCAGATTAATTACCGAAAAAACTTTCACAGTGAAAGCTGAAATGGCGGGAACAGAGTAAAGAAAATTTTTTCTATTCGTTTTTTTTTTATTTATACCACTATATATGTATCGATAACCATTTTAATAATAAACCAAATGACTTCGTTTTACAAATCACAGCAGAGATTACAGAACCAATTATACAGTACATTTATCGAAAATAAAATAGGATACGTTAGTAGCAGTTGGCAGCTGGCAGCTCTAATATAATCTTAAATAATATTAAAAACAATAATTGTTTTAAGATCCGCATGATAAAGTTCAAAATATGGGTATCACAGTGAAACAAATTATAGATCAGGCAATATAAACAATAGCTATTCAGATCGTCAATAAAATTTCTAGGAAACTTTTATGGACGAAATATTTTCTGGCTAGCAAATACAAGCAGACAGCGGTATAATGTTTTTCTGAAGACAGGAAAAGATAGAACTGAAAATAGAAATGTGAAAATTATAACAATAGGTTTCTTTTTATTGCGCAGACGTGAGTTAAGTTAACATTTTTATAAATTCTTTTAAGGCATCCCTTTAAACAAATGAAAAGTATGAAAGTTCCATAATAATTGTAAATGCTTGAGATATGAAATTGGTAGATACTTAAAGTATTGGTCATATCTAGTTAATAAAAACGCATTAATATATGAGAATAACATAAAATTCATCAAGTAATCCATGTGTTCACGTGTTTAAAATTTTATTGTTTTACGACTTTTATTATCTAAAACATTGAAGAATCCTTAAGAGTTAATGGGCGTTTCTATAATACTGTGCTAATTTTATGTGGCTTCTTTTACGCAAATACATACTTATAATTTGCAGTTGCAATTGTCAAAAGATTTAGATAACTAAACCAATTGTAAGCAAGAAGTAGATATAAATTGAAACCGTTTTGATATTTTATTAAGTTTCGAAGTAAGCCAGGTTTATGTAACTAAAACTAGTCACTCTATTCATAAGGTTTACTTTGCTATAAAGGCTATATCGCTGGCACTATATGCACTTAAAGCATATAACTTATCTACTTTAAATCTTTTACACTTCTCTAAATATTCATAAAACTAGATGGTTGTTAGTTTTCTATATTTCTGTCGACCTCCGATGAACAAGTAAAATACAGGTATTTTTTTAAAGTAAGAAGTAGTCAACAGGCAAAGAATATTGTTTACTACTGTCTCTAATTGTTTATAATTAATTCCAAAAAGCACAGCAGGCCTAATTGAGGCCAGTTAATAATAATAGCTTGTTATCAACCACAATCTTTATACTGGAACACAGCAGCACGAGCTCTGCCACTTTACTGCACAAATAGATGTAGCGGTGGTGCATCTGCTGTTGAATCTTACACAGGTTCTACCATATATAGATAACTAGGCAGTATTAAAACATACAATTAATTTCTTTATATCTTCCAAACATTCCTTATCTCGGCTCCACGTAGTGCCATCTATGAACATTACAATAAAATTCACGCGTAACGAATGACAGAAGACAAAAACATATCGCCTCACGGAGTGCAACAAATTATCGCGTTCCCTAAGCAAGTTATCAAAAATGAACAATAAAACAAACAATGGTTTAGCTCAGACTTCACAAACCCCGGGGTTCCTTAGTACTATTATTATTATATTCTTCATTGCACATAAAAGTAAAATTGGAAGACGTAATTCTAAAAAGCATTCTCTATCAGTCTTCCAGGGGAGCAAGAGAAATATATATATACTTAGTAAAAAAAAAAATTCTACTACTTCAACTGCTCCAACGAAAACCTACATAGCGAATACTTGAACGAATCCTGAGAGTTAGCTAATGGGATATTTTCAGGAAGCGAATTCAACAGTCATGCAGCTGTTACGGTGAAAGATCCGTCGTGAAAATTAGTATGATGACTTTGTATACTGAGAATAAAAGAATCAGAAGATCTTAGCTGTCTATTATGCATATCCGCAAGAGTTTGAAAGTGTTTTTAAATATTTAGCGAATTTGAGCTTATTAAGTACAGAGAAAAGAAGCAAAAGTAATCCTTACATTCCTACGTTGCCGAATAGGTAGCCATTTCACGTAAATCAATCTTCATACCTATATTTCTAAATATCTTTCCCCGCATGTTGTAGTCAAAACAAAACAAAACTAATACTCTTATCATTGTCTCCATGGATAACGTCAGAAAAGTTGATAAGGGAAACAACAGGTGTTAATTCGTCAAAGAAGATGAACAGTAGAAATAAGACCAAAATACTTGGTGGATATTTATATGTTTATAATGGATGGCTTTATTGTATCGTTTTATTCTAAACAAGCTACATTATTAAGACATGAATATCCTAACGGCTGCCACAGAAGCTACAAAAGATGATCTTTATCGTTTTATGGGTTCAAACAGTGGGGTGAACCCTCGACGGGAATTTATGTCGGAATATTACCCTTCTTTAGAGACTCTAAAAGAAAGTTTTAAATACTTTATGTCGGTACTTACGTATAAGACGTTAAACGTTGTGCTATAAGCATTTTATATCGCAAATTGTCATTCATGGTTACCAATGGTTGCCGGCGGAGCATTTTATTGTTCACTACTAGGAAGAATTCCATTGTATGACAGAAAGCGAGTTCTCACAATTGTTTTCTTTTTTTATAGCAGTAGGCAATTGATTTTGCTGTCTGAAAGCTATTTATCAGATCTAGTTAATAGGTTTACTGTCGTCAGCAAACTTCGTAATGCGCTTAAGACTCGGTAAATATTAGTTCTGTTATTTTACTAAAATACAATGTACAATATACATTTGTGAATTTTTTATTCATGAATTAAGTATGTGTAGATAAATAATGATTTTTAGTGACTAAGTGTTTGACTCTTTTATTTAAGTAACAGAATGAATGTACAGAATATGCATGTACTGCAATATATTTCAAATATATAGTGAAATGAATTATACGAAATTTAACCAAACTATTTTACCTTCACGTAATTTTCAATATGTATATAAATAAACTGACGTGATTTTCTTCTAAAATTCTACGATAGATGTTGTTATTGGGTATTTTTGCACTATCAAGATTGGCGACTTCATCTGCGTATTATTGGATATACCCAGACTGATCTCGGAACACGACAAATCAAAAGAAAATCATAGATGGGTTTATAAGTATGTGTATGTTGATCGGAATCCTACAACCCTGTTATATCACTGCATATGTACTGACTGATTTCGACTAGAAAGTTGACGGAGTTTTCTCAGTATTCCATTGATTTAAAAAGGGCAACATCCCTTCGTTAACAAAAAACTGTCACACAGAATACCGTCAAGTGGGCCTTGCTGCTAAACGATATGCCAATTACGTATTAGGTTAAGTTCACAACGTATACGTAAAGTAGAATATCACTTGATTGAAAGTAGTGAAGAGCGTGAGGCACGGCTGACTACTAACCGTCAGTACCACGCTGCGTCTCAGTAATCTGAGGCATCCATAAAGCAAGAAACACGGGTAAATCACTGATTTTAAATTTCGGTAAGTACAAATTGTGTCCTAAGCACAAATTAAGTAAAAGAAGCTGCTTGTGAGCATGGTGGACTTGCGCCAGCATTGTTCATTACGATACCTTGAAATCTAGCATAATAATTACTGATGAGGTGTACTATGAAGAATTACCAATGATCATGGACAAGCCCGCTGTCAAACAATCAATACTTGTTAATTGTTCTAGTCCACTCGTTCTTCACGACAGCTGTTGCACAACGGACATCACAATACTACAGGAGTTATGCTAGAAGCTCTTTGTCACCCACCGTACTCGCCAGTCCTTGTTCCAACTGATTTCCATTTTATATCGAATTTGGGGTTTTTGTTACAAGAAAAAAAATTAAATCCGATGAAGCGGTTAAAATTCCCTTTAGTGCCTCCCCGGCTGGCCACGGAGACTGTCGGCCGCGGACCCACCTTTTACCCAGGAGGAGATAGAGCGGGTGTGTAAAAAGATTCATCCGCGAGAAGCTCCTGGGGGGGATGGTTTCACGGCTGACATATGTACACGTGCGGTCTTTGGGGGGGGAGTGGCGCTTTTTTAGGCACTGGTTAATAAGTGCCTGGAATTGGGCCATTTCCCTCATCCCTGGAAAACTGCAACGGTGTGCATTCTCCGGAAGCCAGCTAGGGAGAGAAATCCTACCGTCCTATTGGCCTCTTGCCGGTGTTGGGCAAGCTTCTGGAAAAGCTATTGGTTCGACGTTTACGCTGGCACTTGTTACCCTAACTCAGCGTGCGGCAGTATGGGTTCATGCCACAATGCAGCACGGAAGATGCTCTCTATGATCTGGTGGCGTACGTACGTTCGAAGGTAGAGGGAAAGGAGATTGTCGTCTTGGTGTCACTGGACATAGAGGGCGCGTTCGATAACGCGTGGTGGCCAGCGCTGAAGTCCCAGCTCGTTGCCATAGGGTGCCCTAGAAATTTGTACAGCGTGATTCTGTCGTATCTCGAGGGTCGACGTATAGAGCTAAGTTATGCCGGTTGACAGGTGAGTCAGGAGTCTTCGAAGGGTTGCGTCCAGGGATCTATTGCTGGGCCAACCTTTTGGAACTTGATACTCGATTCCCTGTTGGTGAAGCTTGAGGTCGCAGGGGGGTTTACTGTCAGGCATTTGCAGACGATGTCGTCCTGGTTTTGACCAATCTGTTACCCGCCCATGTCCAAGCTTTCACAGGCCATGGAGGATTTGCGGCGTACCTGTACCGCTTCAAGATCAAGGGCAGTCCCGCGTGTGAATGCGACCCGGATATTGCCGAAACAATCTACCACCTGATTATAGATTGTCCAAGATTCGGCTCGTCCAGATTCGACCTCGAATCCAGGTTTGGCCATAAGATCGATAAGGTCACATTGCACACTTTGGTGGCGGACGACCAGATAAGGGGGCACTTCTTAGAATTTATTGAAAAGATAGTTAAAGTCGCCAACAGGAGAAATAAATAAAACCAGATTTATTCTTCTTTGATTAGTTTAATTTGCCGATTTTTGATTTTCATGTATTCTGTGTATGTCGTGTTATGATATGTGTAGAAATTGTGTCTGTTGATGGAGATCTTATTATAATTATTATTATTACTACTATTTACATTATACCATTTATGAATTTTACTTTACAAATTTGGGTTAAGTTTTTTTGTTATACAAAATTTTACACTATTTAAATTTATATTTGACATTATTGTATTATTGAAATTATTGTAAGAAATTTTGTAACTAGTTATAAGAATTTTTTTAAATAAATAAATAAAGAAGGGATGCATAGGGGTAGGGAAATAGCTGACAAAGTCGGAGGAAAGTGTGTGGGATAAAAAATATTGTAACAAATTATTATATAGCACCATCGTTCTCTGATTTGTGTTAGAGGCTTTTAGGGGGGTGGGGGTTTATTACCCCACTAATTAAAAAAAAATCCCTTTAAATAATTCACTTGATTCCCGTCTCCAAGATTTCTATCGTAGACGTATCAGTGAACTTCCATAAAAAATATTTTATCTTTTCTATATAAAACGGAAATTTCATATTTAAGCCCACAGTTATTTATATTATACACATTCAGTTTATACCGTAAGTTCAAAATTTAAAAACTAGGTTGGCTTGCACGAAAACCTTAAATCCTATATAAATCCTTAAGCCATTGACAGTTGCATACAATATAGACAGAACTAAACTGGATTTAAGCTAAAACTAGATTTAACTTTTTTTCTGAATGTCGCCCATAATTAAAAATACCTATTAAACGCACTGGCAAACAAATGAACGATATAAAGGCAATCTATAAATACGTCAGAATTAATAATGAATAAACTGGAGGATGGATTTTAAATTGTAAACAAAGCAGAAATAGAAATAGACAGATGCCAGTTGGAGATAGATACATTTGAATATGAGAGGTGGACTGAAATAGTTCCAATAATTTCACTACTCGGCCCGTCTACTTTTCAAAATGAATACAAGGTACAAACTTTGATTAAATACATGTCTATAATCAAAGGGTTCAATGACCAAGAGCTGCCGGTAAGTAAAATATGGATTGCAACGCATTCTGGTATAATGAAATGATTACAAAGTGAAGTTTTTGGCTAATGCTGTCGGAACAATACGTAATTTAAACTATATAATTTATTATCTATACCTAATATAATTAAATTTGTCTACCAAAAATTTTGTGTATTACATCGAAATGCGAAAAAAATTGTGTATTTGTTTAAAAGGTACGACGCAGTATTTAAAAAAAAATAAAGTGAATAAAAAATCTATGAATTACACTTAAACGAAATCCATGAGAATAACAAAATAAAAAAATAAAGATAAAATATAAATAATGATACATTTAAAATATGTAATATATCTATGATTTAAAACATTGATAATTAAATAATATAAAAATTTATTTATTCAAGTAATTATCCACACAATCTACATAATAGGTCAGGGAAAAAGTGTTTTCGCATAACGTAGGTATAAACTTCATATAAAATTTCTTTGGCTGTATTATTTGTATCTGGCTGGTTTTGGTAACATTAAAAAGATATTAAAAAAAAAAGTTGTTTCCCGCTATTTTTCTTTCTGTAAAAATGAGTGAATCTAATGATGAAATTCGATACATTTTAAAATATTATTACAAAAAAGACAAAAATGCAATTCAAGCAACGAAAAAAATTTGTGATGTTTATGGACCTAATGCAGTATCAGTAAGAGTAGCCGCACGAAGTTGGTTCAAACGTTTTCAGTCCGGAAATTTTGATGTCAAAGATGCACCTCGCTCTCGTCTCCCTGTTACGAATAAAATGGACAAAATTTTTGAAAAAGTGAAGCAAGATCGGCATATCAGTAGTTACAATACATTGCTCATTACATACATACATTCAGCTACAGCTGAAGAACTGGAAATTGACCACAAAACAGTTTTAACCCATTTGAAGAAAGCTGGCTATACCAAAAAGCTCGATATTTGGGTGCCACACGAGCTCACTGAAAGAAACCTAATGATCCGTGTACCCATATGCGATTCATTATTCAAACGAAATGAAATCGAGCCGTTTTTGAAGAGATTTATAACTGGCGATGAAAAGTCGATCATGTACGACAAGAACGTGTGAAAAAGGTCGTGGTCTAAGGTCGGCCAGGCTTCACAAACTGTGGCTAAACCTGGGCTAACTCGAAATAAGGTGATGCTGTGTGTATGGTGGGACTGGAAGAGCATTATTCATTATGAACTTTTACCGCCCGGCAAAACCATCGATTCGGATCTCTACTGCCAACAACTGATGAGATTAAAGGAGGTAGTTAAGAGAAAGTGGCCGGAATTGATCAACAGGAAGAATGTGGTCTTTCATCACGATAACGCTAGACCACACACATCTTTAGCAACTCAGCAAAAATTAAGAGAATTTGGCTGGGAGGTGTTAGTGCATCCATCATATAGCGCTGACATTGCACCTTCAGATTTTCACCTGTCTCGGTCTCTTCAGAATTCTTTAGGTTCTGTAAGGATAACATCAAGAGAGGACTGCCAAAACTATTCATCACGTTTTTTTGATCAGAAGTCCCAAAGTTTCACCAGCAACGGGATCATGTCTTTACCTACAAAATGGCAGAAAGTCATCGAATAAAACGGCACATATATACTGTAAATAAATGTCAATAAACTTTGAAAAAAAAGTCTTGAGTTTTAGAAACTTAGGTTGTAAGTCTATATACTCTGCCAGTGTTTGCTAATGGATATTGGTTCTATTAATGTTTGTAATATTTTTGGTATCTATTAGAAAGTTTAAAAAAATAAGATAAACCCGATCGAGTTTCTTGTCGGTTCTTCTAGATGTCTGGGATGTTTTCAGAACCGGTGGTAGTGTTTTGACATTCATAAGTGCCTTCTTAGGGCCTAAATTTAATAAAAGATATTTTGATTTTGATTTTAAAGACCTTTACGATAGAAGATTGCGGTATTGGACTGAACAAAGCTCGTAAAACATTTTCTACTACTTCTTGAAACTAAATCAATTTCAATTGCATCTTCTTACATGGGACTGCAGATTTCTCGGTGGTCGTCATTGTGTTAGGATTGTAATGTGCGTACCATTAGAAACAGTACCGTCAGTTTGCCGAGCTACTATAAAAACAAAAAAAAATATATCTAAATTACGGAAATATGGTAGTCAGTTGGAGCCAGGTCCAAAAAGTAAGGACTTCAGGGGGCCGACAGAGGGTTTCTGGATGTAACTCATGTAGCGTTAAAACATTTTTGTGCAGTATAAGGTCTTATGTTATCGTACAGCAATAGAAGTGAAGCTCGATTGATAAATCAGTCGCTGCTATTTTTTCCATGTATCAGTTTTGTTATTCTAGTTTTATACTATAGATATCATCTGCCAACATTACACTGGATCTGAGGTAGGCTATGTTGGATTACATAATTATGGGATGAAACAAAAATTGACCTTTACTTTTTTGTTAGTTAATTTTTTAGGTCACTGTTCCGGCATTTCACCTGGATTTAACTAATGAGTTTTTCACTGGTGATTATCGTAAACAATCACTTTTTACTCAAATACACTCATATACCCTCAATGCATGTTCTTCTTAGCTGAGCATTCAATTCATGCTTCATCCATTTCTCGAGCTTCTTTATTTTGTCAATTAAGTCGCGGAATACAGTATTACGAAGTGTTTCTCTGTGTTTTTAAAGCAAATTTTAGATTTACCAAAAGAATAGCAAATGAATAGCGTTAAATATTTAAATTTAGAATACCTAAATGTTCATCTCAAAAATGTTTCTAACCTGAAATCTGTATAAAAAATCTTTTATTGTAAGCCAAACTGACCAGTGTTTTGGGAGGGTAAATTCATCCTTAAGTCCCTATTATAATTATGTAAAACTTAGTTATAGAATTGTTCAATCTAAATAAATTACCTCACACATCTTTACATAAATAATAAAGGTGAAAAAAAAATAATTATACATAACTAAGTAGTTTGTAACAACTTTTTCTACCTTACTTAATTACTTTTTTTCATATCGTAACGATTGAACTTCTAAAAATAGCAAAATACGTAGTTTTTATGTGTAATTGAGAAGCTATATTTATTATACATGGCTACAATGCATATAATATGATTATAGGAGTGTTTGGCGGGATCATGTTGTGGTTTTTATTTTTAATTCATGAACTTAGGTTTTTAAACCCTATATTATGTAATATTGGTGGCATTTTGCAAGATATAGTTTGGTTGTTGTGCATAAGTGAAGTGAGTTATAGATATAAAGTACGCGAATGCATTTTGAGATGTTACAAAAGCTCCCTAGATAGTTCTAACAAGAGAGCCAAAATTTTGTCAGAAGACCGTGTATTAGAAAATTTTACGAAGGTTTTTAATAACAATGACACTGGCAAGTGTTTTTTGCGGTGTCAAAAGAAGAATATGACTATAATACATTTTTACAATAAAACAAAAAAAAAAGTGCTTATTATATCCAAATAACAGCCAGAACATTAATGTTGATTAAAATCTTAGCGAGTGTAGTTTCATCACCAAGACAGAGTAACAATTTCGTACAAATGAGTTGTTGTAGTCAAGTATAATAAAGTAATAGCGGGATGTCTTTATTATAGTTCATAATTGACTTATTTCTTCCAATGTAAGTATTTGTCGACGGGCCTTATCTGCTATTCCATAAATTACAGTAATTAAAACTATTTAATAGTTGATTGTTAACTTACCACTGAGAATTAAAACTTTTACTAGGGCAATATATTTTATACAGATTTCTTTCTTTAAAGAAAATAGAAGTATCTTAATTTTTTTTGTACAACTTAGTTGGTAAACAAGCATACCCACCTGATGGTCAAGAAGCTCTGTAAATCTTACTCACTCCAGGAACATAACACAAGTTTATTTGGTTGCGTTCTTATGTATACCACCATTCGTGCTGCACCAAGTAGAAATATCTCAACTAAATTTCTCTGTGCCCGCACAGTGCAGCATGCGTTTGATGGTAATCTTAGTGCCACTAGCGAGAGATCGGTAATACAGTGCCGGTGGTCACTGTCATGCCTACCTGCAATCCTTTCGGCACCTGGTACTGATAGTTACCGAAACGCGACAAACCAAAAGATAGATACTGTGTTTGCTTTATCATTATGTAAATGATGATCGCAACCTATTATGATACAGGTCTTTACCATTCCGTTGGACTATGGCGGGTGGTTACACTTCACATCTGGTAGTGGCAATCCAGTCAGACACAACTGTCGGATTCTAGCACCTAGTAATTTACGACTACAATTCTACATTACATATTAATAATTAGATGTGCCCGAGGCTTCGCTCAGGTGAACTAGAGAATACTGTTGATCGGACACACGCGCGAATCTTGCTATCCCAGCTTTATTTTAAAGACAAAAATGCTTATTGTGCTTGTAACTTAGAAGATAGACATATAGGTACTCTGTGTGACTTTTTTGTAAGTTTTTTTTTGATCTACAATAATTATGTGGTACATTAATTTGATATATTTCTTATAGTTTACTCAACGTAAGCCATTTAGCACCCGAATTGATTCCCATTATTTACCAGTTTTCTTTTATTGGCGCGTAACCCTAATTCTTTTTCTAAAATAAAAGTAGCCTATGTTACTCTTGTAACATGTTAAATCAGTCCAATTGTTTCGTAGATTACCAGGAAGAAACAAACAAACAGATGAAATTTCAAAAATAGGTTTTTTAATATAGGTGTCGTAGGACTATACTTTCATATGCATTTAGTAAAAAGCTGTTATTTTGACATTACAAACCGACACTTCAATTTTATTATTTGTATAGAAGATCATATGTTTCTGGATTATTTTCTTTTAAGTGAAATGTTGAATATCTTACTTCAAACCTTAGTAAAGCCTAATTTATCTCTGATGTAAAAACTCTTATAGTCTAATTCTTATTCTTAATTCTTATATACTCGTAGTTGTTGGAATTCTGCACAATTCTGGCTATTGTTTTAAATTCACATGAAACGCTTGGCGTTTGCTTGAAATTAATATTATCATCGCTGTGCCTAAGTAACCGAACTTTTATAACACAAGACTTAACTTATTTAGGAGTTTATCCAGATATGAGATTAAATTTTCTGTATTTATTGTTATCATAAAATAATTAATTACTCTAAAAAAAAATGCAGATACCGAGAAAGCCTACCACGTGTAGCTTTCATTTAAAACATTTTACTGGAATTCATGCTTTAAATATGCATTATTTAAATTATATAGTTACTACTACTAGTTGGCCTCGCAGACTTTTTTTGTGAAAAAATACATAGATCTACCAACTTTTATGGTGATAGGTTAAAACGGTGTTGGAGATTATCGATCTGATACATACCAACATCCATTTTTATTTAAAAAGATAGTACTACAAGAACATACAAAGAGCATATCACTTTATTTTAATTAATATTAGTCAAGTAATGTAGTCTAATATTTTCTGAATATTGAATTAATTTATGTGCCAAAAAAATCGATTTTCCTAAAGACAATTAGGATTTTAATAAAATTATACATATTTAGGTTTAAATTTATTTTAGCATAAAGTGAGAGGGGGAAGGGCTCCAAACTATGATTTATACATATTAATAATTTTATTACTTGGCATTATTACAGAAATTTATTATTATTAAAAAAAAAATCATATTTCTAAATACAAGCCCATAGTTAACAATATTTTTTGTAATCTTATAAGTTACAAAATGAATAAATCATTGTACATAATATAAGCTTTACTTCACTTAATCTTAATAAAGAAAGTTGCAACGCACGCAATTTATCTATACCGTGACTTTTTTGTAAATCAAATCGACCGGTAATATTTTCCTATAGGCTAAAGATTCGGTACAAGACAACGCTTTCAGGCGATGACTTGTGCCGGTGGGAGTGATTTAAATATTTGCGTATCACCTCCCTGAGTACTGCCTGCCGGCTGGCGTGCGGACTCGCGCCGCGCTTTCAGCGCTTTATCAAACGCTGCTCGTCACGCGACCCTTACCTCAGTGTAAAAACTTTATTCAATTTAAATTGTCCTAAATAAATCGATTGTAACAAATTAATGCAGTGTATTTATAGTTTATGTTGTTAAAAAAAAGCTTAGGTACCTGATTTTTATGGTATTTATATTTTTATAACATTCGAAGTACAACGTGAAAAGAAATTTGACAACTAAAATTAAAATATGAATATCCTAGCTGACCCGAGCGAATATTTTGAGCAATGTGGAATGTAAATAATCTAACAGCTGTCATGTTAGTTAAACAAATTTTTAATTGGTAGATGGCAACGTGAATATATTTTCATTATCATCAACAGAGGGCATTCCTAATGAAACATTAATTTATTAAAATAATAATAAGTTCATACAATATGTAATATGTTCTTACATACATAATATAGATGTAAAAAAATTACGGGTGTCTATCCCGAAGCGCGACTTGAGTTTATTCTTTACGAATAATTGTCTAATAGTTTTGAATAGGCAAAGTTGAATTAATATATTGCATAATTTATTATTGCTTCCGTACACAAGTAAGTTAACTATATGCATCAGTAAGTATAAAATGTGCGAATATGTTGCGCATACAGGGAACATAAAGACTTCACTTTCTGTTAACACCCAACTTAATCGACTATTAAGGAGTAAACTATAAATTGTTATCAAAAATGTCTTGTAGGTTTCTATATCTCTGACTAGATTTGTATATAAGGTACCTTTTATTACATTAAATTTAAGATTAAAATGTAAAGACGGTTAGAAATAGGTACGATATTATCGTAACAAAATCATCAAGGAACTGAAGTGAAAACTTTCCAAGATAAGAAGTATTGCAAAGAAGATTATTTAAAATATTGAGCGAGTAACAAATTTACGAACGATCGGCTTGATTCGGTAACTTTTTGCCGAAGTTGGCAGTAAGTTAGTACGAAGTTTCCGACGGTGTTTCTGAATCTTATCGCCTGTGGAAATACAAGCCGGGATAAATAAAGTTTAGTTCCTCTTAATTTAATGGTTGGCCGTAAGTTTGGGCGCCGGGTCCGGACGAAAGCGGTCACGTTAACCAGGATACAATACCTTAATTATTGATAAATCTCCACGCATGTCTACCTTTTTAATTGAATATTCACATATTTTGAAATTTTTCAACACTTAACTTTAGTAAGCAGCTTGCTGACTTATGTTGAGACCGAGTTAGTTCAAATGAACTATAATGTGAAATATAAAAATCACTACATAAACTATTAAAAAAAAAGAAAAAAATCGTTATTGTACATAAATAATATACTAAAACAAGTTTCCATACACTAACGTATATATATATATATATATATATCTATATATATATATACCCAAGACAGTATACCTATATAGACACTAATAGAGGGCTATAAAATCAAAAATGACACACTCCGTTTGAAATATTTTATTTATAATTTACCTCCTCGTTTTAAAGCTGAGTTGGGATTAATTTATATGAAATGATTTCTCTCCAACAATATTTTTATATTTTGGGACCAGTTACTATTAAACGCCGAAATAAAATTTCTTGTTTGGTCTTTCTCCATATCATGGACAGTGGCGTCTTCACTTTTATACCCCCAATTATTCTACGCAGAAGATTATTGCTTAGTTTATTTCTTTCTAATATTCAATAAATAAAAGCATACTATTAAGCTATTGCATTATATTGGTATTTCCCCAGTTCGTTTTATTGACTACATATAGTCATCATAATTATATTTCCTATTTGGTTTAAGAATCCTATATTGTACCAAAGTCGAAGCCTCCACACTTTTCTTGCGGAATTTTTTGGTCAAAGAAAATATGTATATAGGTAATATACAACTTCTGGAACGTCGCGTTGCTATGGTATTCCGATTGAATTTCAGATCTTATTTAATTTTTTATAGCTTTACTGATATGAGGGAAAGATGTGACCCAAGATGGTAAGTCTAGTGGGGGAACTGGCTCTCAAGTGCATCTGGCGGAATACACCTATAAGTGGATCTGGATTGACTACACACTCCGTAAGAATCAAAACATTCTAAACTAGAACCTCACAAAGGAAAGGTGGCGTGACCTTCCTAACCAGACCCGGAGCAGGTAGATTCTTACGGAGACTTGAAATACCAACAAAGAGGGTTGTGCGATCCTCAACACTGTTCGACCTGAAGACATACTGATGACCTCATCTACGAGAATAGCAACTCATAGTGATACAGTGAGGCTCTTCCCAACCCGAAATATTGTGAACATTTATATAATGATAACTACAAAAATTACGGTTATAAACAATGATATTTTATAAGTAGAAACCATTGACGCTATTTACATGCCATCGTGAATCCTCAGTTCACTTTTGACTTATACCGGCGTGAGCAAGAAGAAACTTTTATCCTTTTTTGACAACAGAGTTTCCGCCGTACGCTGTAATTTCCTATCTCCTTTGTTTCAACATGCTGATAATAAAATTTATAACATTTTCAAATTGATTTTAATGTGAGTACAACGCGTCTATTTATAAAATGTCATTGGTTATGAATATTCAAAGTACAGGTAAGTAAAGTTAGGTACAGTACGATACAAATGTTGGTTACCTTAAATTGTCAGTTAAAAGAGACTTGTATACAAAATTAACCACAAATATACTTACTAAACACAAATCGGGGGGAAGTTAAGCGCTCGACGCAAATAAGTGGTAAGGAAACAAGCCGATTTAAACGCTCGCGGGGTAAGCGAGACGCAGATTTATAAGGGTACAAAAATTAAATGTATACAATCAGTGCTATGCGAAACCGTTAATTAGTTTAAGGATAATAAATTGGATAAGGTGTCCTTTTTATATCTCTTTTTACGGTATTCCATTCCTTCTGCTTTTTTTATGTTTAGTCAACTATTTCATGTTATAAATTTTTTACGTAACATATTCATTCGCTATGATAATACTTTTAAATTTATGAAAAAATAATCTATACTGTTAATAAAAGAGTAAAAACTCGAAATCTGTACACTGAAGATATTTGAGAAAAAAATTAGGGGGGGGGGGGAGGAGGGTAGAATCATGGTCAGAACATATTTCGGTAGTTTTTGAAATATCTCTGTCTGTCGGTGTGTTTGAACGCCAATCACGCAAAAACTACTAGACCAAGTTTAATGAAATTTGGTATGGTTATAGGTTATAGTCTAAAGGTACATTATTTTTACACGTATGGACATTTGTATGGAATATAAATTGCGTTTAGGATATGTACATATTAAAATGAATATATATATAGGTAAATCTGTAATATATTTATAATGTTTACTGAAATAAAGTGAAATGATACCAAATTGTTATATCTTTACATAATTTTCAGTAAAATCAATATATGGAAATGTAAGTATTTATAGTTTCCAGCAGTATTTTTTATAAATGGCGCTGTACAACTTAGTTTAAATTATTACGAAATTGGTTTTGATATTATTTTCTGTAAGCACGTATATTAATAACTAGCTGAGCCCCCTTTTTCACCCGTATTAATTTTATACAATAAACACCGCAATGCCAACGCACCTGCGTAGTCTATCATAATTATTGTTCTTGTCGCAAGTACAAATTATATGAAATTTTTATTATCTCATAAACTATGTGTCAAAATAACATACTATAATGAACAAAACTTAACTTTATAAAATTTTCTTCATGACGAAGAAACTTTTATTCGTAAGAATTAATTTGCCATGCCTAAAAATAATGTTCATAAATCACTTTTCATTTTTAACAATAACAACTTAAATTAAGGATCAGTATTTTTGTGGAAAATTGTATTTACGTATCATTAACCATTACGACAGCGCAAGCGGATAAAGCAGCTCAGAAGGGCTTCCACCTCCGACTTAACAAAAATCAGTATTTAAGGATTGCTGAGAGTTGTAGTCTAATGTTAGATAGCCTATACTATTTGTCGTGAGTCTGGCTATCATATACAAAAAAAAAATTTTAGAATCCGACTGGGGCAGTTCCAGAAATTAGCGTGTTTAAACAAACAAAAAAACTCTTCCGCTTTATTAAATTAGTATAGATAATATAGAAATACACCGACTGATCTCGGAACACGACATACTAAAAGAAAATCATACATGTGTTTATCACTATGTGTATGGTGATCGCGATCTCTACCATGCCGCTATATTATACCATGCCAAAATGTATTGTAATAATCAATAATATTTTTAGATTAATTTATTAGAAGAAAAAATAAGTTGACGCGACCAAAATAATTACTGCGTAATAACGCGTGCAAAGCCGCGGGCCCAGCTAGTAATAATATAAAATTCTCACAATATCGTGAAAATAAACATTGTTACACGAATAATAATATTATATTCCTGAAAACGCTAACGTTCCTATTTATTTACTGTCTATCCATATTGCGTATGTTTCTAAACTTGTTTGTCTGCTCAAGACAGCTGGTGCCCGCTGGGCATACGTCATCTCAGTCGGGCGGTTTGAAAAGTGCCCAAAGGCGATTTATAATTCTACGGATATAAAATGTTCCTACCTTATCAGTCTGTGGTTAAAACTTTTATCCCTTTAATGAACTGGAAAATACAATTGACAAATTATCTATGTTCCTTATGGGTTTTATGAACTAATTGTTGAATTACAGAAAATCAGAAATTCTATTTCCATACACATTTGCTTTTTCTTTTTTTAATAGAGAAATCAAATAACAATTTCATAAATTTGTGCAAATAAAATAATAATAAAAAAAATTAGTTATTTAGAAGGCAATTATGAATGACTACCGGATTGAAAAACATCGCAGTCATCTAAGATAGCCGATAAGAAAATCGATCAGGCTTATCGACATGTTTAATTTTTTTTAAGTTATAATATAATCATATAACATAGCACATATTATTATATATTGTTTACAGTTATTATAACCTTTAGTGAATTTACAGAGAAGAAGTCATTTTCATACATCACCTCTACACGTAATATACCCCTAACTTTCTAAACAATAAAACTTCCATTATATAATTCTTGAACGTATTGTTTGGCAAATTTTTATTAGTATTTATATACAACTGCAATAATAATGGTCATCAGTCATAATTATAATATAGGTAGGTATTTTTGAAAATAAAACTGATTTTCCTTAATGTTCTGTCTACATGCATCTAATATTCTTTTTATAATTCAATTTGAAAACTTTCTGTTGCTCACTGATGTTGGATGTTTTATGTATAATAGATATTTCACAAAAACGTATTTACGAAATACGATAAGTTTGTTAAGTGTTTTAACTTTGTTTTAGGCGAAATTTCTTTTATTGGAAGATTGTATATTGTTCCATTTACAAGAAAAAAAATACATTGTGGTCTGAAATTAACTGTTTTGTAAGTAATATATTTTTTTTATTTTAAAAATATCTTTAACCTACGTCAAAAATGTTAATTAATTTGAATGTATATTTTTTAAAGATATTCAGCCGTGACATCTTTGTTTATGAACTGATTTAGGTGATTATTTTTTGTTGAAAAGGGGATACCTTAAAGGTGGTCCCTTTTTAATTTCTTTTCTGGATCTTCGACTTCGAAGATAAACCAGGGAACTCCTCAAAATCATTCAAGTTGGTTTTCTTTTTTGTTAAAAATTATGTTGGTATACCTAAAAGACCATTTAATGTAAAATGAATGTTGGTTAGGTTAACTAATAAAAATTAATAGTAAAAATTAATTGAATAGGTATATTCAATTCTTATACTAAAACACATTTATTTGCAATGAGGCATTAACATAAATTAACCTAAAATAATATAATCATCGTGCTTTGACACGATTTTTGACGCTTATTAATAGTTTTACAAAATGTAATATTATTAAAAATACATTTCACAAAAACACCCTCTAGTTATGATAATTATACTTTTTACTTACATTTCATGCCAAAGGGTCTTTAAAGAAACGTACAAATTGATTTAACTATTACCACCCACGAACCCTAACTTTAATGTACTCCTCGTAAATATATAATTTTGTTAATAGTTCTCGCATTAAACAATGCGAAAGTAGTAATTTTAACATATCCAACGATTTATATCACCATTAAAGTAATTGTAATAATAATATTTTAATATTATACTTACCAACAGAATCTTTAAAACAAATAGCAACATGGAAGACAAGTCCGAAATGTATATAAAACAAAAGTTTTCCCAACAACATCATTCAGAACACATTGTAGTGTACAGAAAGAAACTTCACACTCCGCGGTATTGTTTGCGTTTACTACGATGTAGAAGTTCGTAGCTCTTGACGCCGTAGAGGCACTACGATCGCCTGCCGCTTAAACCGAGGCGCGACTGACTGATGCTACGCGGACTTCGGTTGCTCGACGCTCACTTCACAGCTACGGTGCACATGCGCTCGCTTACCGACATTTCCAACTGGGATTTATACATATTACCGTACACTTAAATTCTATTTCATTTATATTATTTTCCAAGTTTTATTTAAACCGCTGTTATTATGTATGGGCAAATTCTTGTAATTATTTTTTTTACTTTGACGAAAATGCAATAACGTATATATATATATAATAATAATATAGTATTGAGATGTTCTGATGATATATCCGGATGCGTATATCGAAATGCTACTTCAATACGACGCCGCGGGCAAAGATGTACTGAGTTAGCATTTCCAAAGGATAAACACGCGTAAATTTTGATTCAATATGTTTCAGGCGGCGACGTACTGCAGTAGGATTTCTAAGTTAATACGCATTTTTATGAAAAGTTATTGTTTAGAATTTAGATGTACTAGGAACCCTCACTTTATTCGTAAAGGAGCGGCGAGAGTGGCTCACGCCGGGTGCAACTCGTTTGGGAGTGATACCTGGCTGGAAAAAAGATAGCTAGATTTTGTCAAAGACATACATTTTATACTAGAAGTAAATATAAATTAGTCATTCCTTGTTTTTAAGTTAGTACTACCAATGAAAGTTATTTAGCTAATAATAGTGTTAGGTTCTACAATATGATCTCGAAGCACATTACTGACTTGCCGGACAATAAGTTCAAGGGCTATATCAACCAGGTTTTACTGTCAAATAGTTATTATAGGGTGGATGATTATGAGAATGATAGTAATGTCTGGAAGTGACTCCCTCTCTGTACATTCACTAAATTATTGATATGAACTAATTAGTATGAACGGATTAGCTGCACATATTATTTTAACGGAAAATAAAAAGATAAGCTCGATCGAGGTGCTTGCCGGCTCTCCTCAATGACTGGGGCGTTTTTTGAACCGGTGCAGTATTGTTTTGACGTTGATAAGTGCCTTCTTAGGGACTAAAGCGAAGAAAGTATTTTTGATTTGAAACCGAAACCTAATGTTTTTTGACAATAGCTGCAGTCACTGTCGCCGAGTTACATTTGCCACTAACGCCTTTTTTACCTATATGCCATTATCGTCGCGATTGTGCTCGTTTTTAACGGACTTAAAAAAAAAAACTAGGTTACTCAATTCGAATATTTCTTTATGAATGTTCAGCCATAACTTCTTTGTTTATGAACCGATTTGGATGATTGTATTTTAGTTTGATAGGCGATACCTCAAGGGTGGTCCGATTTTAATTTCATTAGCATTGGACCTTCAAATTCGTAGATACACCACGGAAGTCTTCAAAACCATTGAAGAGTTGGTTTTCTTTTTTGTTAAAAATTGTCATGTATTGTTTCAACTTGTTATTTGTATCAACGCAATTCTAAATTAATAATAGGTTTCTCTGGTGGTTTGTTCGCAATGTTGAGTAAAATCAAAGAAAAATAATTTCGAAGCAGTTGTTGAAAAGTTGTGTTGCTGCTGAAAGTAAAATAAATCAGTCGTGGGGACTGCCGACAGAAGTGAAAACTTTAAATTTTGGAATAACTGTTTTTTAAATAATTAAAATTTCGTAATTTCTAAATTGAAATTATTTATATTTAACTTGCTGTCCACGTCTTTTGGCACTCTGATCAATAATTAATATAGATCAGTTGAGTAGTCCACGCACGCGATATGTTGTCACGCTCTGTTATACTGAAATAATGTGCTGTTTCACACAAACTTTGACTTTCTATCACGATCATGATCGCTCAAGAACTATTTTATGAGCCCTTTAATTTTCACTGTATATTGGTCGTTTCCAATAGAGTTAACTATGGACGTTTCATGTATAGTTAAATATCAATCAATTAAACACGTCATACTTATAGCTACAGATACCTATACTGTTTACATGTTCGTGTTGGTGGTGCGAGGTAAAGCAAACTCATAAGTTTTACTCCACACAAAATTTGTAAAACGTGCCTGTAGAAGTTTTTAGTACAATAAAAAAAATTTAATCGTTGATTAGTGATTAGTAAAAGATGATTGGTGAATACAAATCAGAAATAAAAGACTCTTTAAAAGCTGGAAAACAAAAAATCGAGAATATAATTGAAGAACAAGAAATTGCCATTATTTTAATATTATTTTATTTTATTTTCTTAGCGTGACGCATCATCTATATTCCCAAACAAATTACTATTCCGTATTCACGGTTTCTGTATTCGAAGCATAATTATGTAAGGTATCCCACACGAATAAGGAGCTTTCACTGTATATAATATGTCTATTAGAGATCTTTACTATTTAATAAACATTATTATATACATACAATAACAATACACAAAAACAATTATTGTTTTAATTTCCTCTAAAGTTAATTAGTTAGGTATATTTGTCAATACCGAGAAACAGTAGTTTGAAGCAGTCAATTTCACGACATCGGTCTAGTGGAGAGCAAATCTCCGTGACAGTTTGTTTGCAAAGACACAAAACCCGTCAGCTGGCTTGTTTCAGAGTTACAGTTTCAGACGAGGTTGTGGTTAACTTGATTTGTTGATTCCAAATTTAAATTTAATATTAGCATCCATGTATTAAGTAAATTATTATAACTAATATAAATTATTATGCATCTGTTCATTATATAATCTATAGCAACATTTTTGATTTTTTAATATATTTACTAAGATTCAAGAGATTTTATTTTCACGCACTAATCTCTAGAACGACCAGTCGGGTTTGAAAAGGTTTTTTATTGTATTATCTTATAAATTGTGACAGCTATAAAACTTCACGCCACAACTCTATATAATCAACTTAAAAAAATTAACTATCTTCTACGTGCTAACCATCAGCTTTTAAAAATTGTTTTTGTATTTTATAGTCTACTAGCTGTGCCCCACGGTTTCATATGTGTTAATTTTATCCGATAAACACCGCGTTGCCAACGCACCCATGTAGTTCATCATAACTGTTCTTCCCGCAAGTACAAATTATTTTAATTTTGCATTATCTCCTAAACTATGTGTCCAAATAGCATACTCTAAAAAGCATAATTTAACTTTACAAAATTGTGTTTATGATGAAGTATCTTTTGTTTGTAAGGATTAATATGCCGTGTCTAAAAATAATGCTTATAAATCACTTTTTAATTTTTGAACAAATCTTTGCCACAAAATACCTTATAGTGGCCTATCTATAAGAGATAAACATATGTTATTGTAGAACATTGTATTTCCGTATAATTAATCAATTAAGTAACAAAAATCAATATTTAAAGCTATCCGAGAGTTATAGCCTAATCTTAAATAGCCTATACTATTCCTCGAGAGTCTGGATATCGTATACAAAAACATTTTTTAATAATGCTAACATTACGGCTTATTCCCCGTTCTAACCCAAATTAAATCTCTGGGACTACCAGTCGGATTCGAAAAATTGTTTTTGTATATAGGAACTACTTTCTTGCAGTATCAATAAGGTAAATTAAGGTAATGGATACTGTTTCAAAGACAAATTGGGTTTCAATGTAATTTGTATGTTATATGTTTGTTTATGCTTACTTAGGGTCCTCTTTTGTGTTTCGCCGAAAACAAACACAGTCCTTTGTCTGCGAACTTCTATGGGCCTACGGCGGTTTTCTTATCAGTAGCTCGTCCCCTTGCTATAAATGTATTAGGAAGTAAGGTATACAAGAATGCGACTTTCTGAATATAACAATTCTTAAAGTTATGAAAATGTTTCGTCCTCTGTGACGGTAATACAAGAATATTTTATACTTAGTGTTGGTGGCACCGTCGTTACACTGGCAATTTTTTCAAATATTACTCGCGGCGAAAGAGTTTTGTTCACACAATGCTCGCCTCTCTGTTCATATCCAATGTTGTTTTCAGTTTAAAATTCATACCGTTGCTTTTAAAGTCTGTTAGATTCTGAATATTTTTGTGGGATACTCGTTTCGTAAATTAGTGTTTAGCCATTTTAATATCGTTAATTTTTATAAGATATTCGTTAAATTTGTTTTCGAATTTGTAAATTATATTTTAAGTAATAAATAATAATAATAATGGCACGTCGAGATATCCCACGACCAGACGTGGCGCTGTTCGAAAGCTATGTCGCGATTTTTCATTGCAGGTTTCGACGGCTTGTCGATGTTTCTCAAATGACACGTCGCGACGTCCCACAACCAGACGTGAAGGTATCTCAATGACGTGTCGTGACATCTCACGACCAGACGCGACACAGTCCAAATACCACGTCACTACGACTCATCACAACAGTTTTATTCCCGACCAAAAGTGCCATTGGATGTTTTTCGAATAGCACGTCAGATGTGCCGCTGGTTGAATGACCTCCAACCCTCAACGTCTCGATGTTTCGTCAGAACTAGAGATCTGTAGTCAGTATCCATTTACTCCCTTCCAAACGCACCAATACGTGTTTCATACCAAAAATAAATAAATAATTCTATGGGCTCAATGAAAGCAAAATACAAAGGTAATATTTCAGTGCAACTTTTTTGACACATAAACGTCTGCTGGTTATAGGCTATGTAGCTTCACACTGAATTCAATATGGCGCCCTCTAGAGGACATGAAGTCGTGTAAAAAAACTATTTTTGTAATGTGCTGAGTATCAAATGAAAGTACTTAATCAGCATATCTATAATAAACAAATAGATCATACTTTCAGAGTGCGATGTTTTCCTCAGTCGGGTTTTAGTTTTTAAACATATTTAGTTAAGTTGTATGAATACATTGAGATACCATAGAACGAATGACGTTTTATACTCTCACTAATGCAATTTGAACACGGTACAAATTCTGTTATCAGTATGTTGAAACAAAAGAGATAGGAAATCACAGCGTAACGCGGAAACTCTGTTGTCAAAGAAGGATAAAAGTTTCTTCTCGCTCACGTCGATATCAAGTTGAAAGTGAACTGAACGCAATTGCCTACCATTCACGATTGCATGTAAAGAGCGTCAATGCCGTGTCAACTTATAAAATACATATCATTGCATAGAACTTAAAAATAACTAAAGCTTAATTAGTACATACATTTAAAATATTTATTTTATTAGTTAATGTTACATCGCACTTTATACTTTGATAGTTGTTTAGTAAATTAGCCAAGAGAGGTAGTTCGGGAACTACTCGTTCTCTGTTACACTTGAGAAGGAAAACTCTTGTAATGGTTTCTTTTATTTTTCCACATTTCTAATACAGTAATTATCTTTTACGCAGTGAATAATGTAGAGCGGTGTAGCTTGAATATTATTGTATAGTTACCTAGAAACGCTGTTTTAATATAAACGTATCAGATTACCCAAATTTATACTAAGTTATTTTCATAAATATCTTTTTTTTCATATTTATAGATATATAATTTACAGTTTACAGCGATTTGGACATTCTCATCGGAATTGAATTTTTTCCTTGCAAGGAATTGTCCAAATTCCGTAAAAACTGGTAAGATTTTAGGAAGCTGTAGTATATGACACCAGCATTGTTCCACCAAATACTCAACAGTACCTTTTTCTAAGTCAAATTTCGCTTGACATAGTATTTGGCCGGTTCTCCTGGATTCAACAACCGTGATGAGCATTTCCGATTATGGTAAAAGAACCATTTTTTGTCACAAGGAACAATAAGATTCAAAAATCCCTCGTTATTGTGACAATTGAGTAATGTAATGCAGCACTCAATGCGTGTTTGTTGGTATGCTTCAGTCAATTCATGCGGTACCTATTTATCGTGCTTTTTCACTTTTCCAATTAGTTTCAAGTTAATTAAAATTGTTTTATCTCCCATAACGAAGCCTCCCGCTAACTCTGATGTGGTTTGCGATGGATGCGCTTCCACGATCACTTTTAATTCTTCATTATCAACTTGGGTCTCCGGCCGTCCACGGGGTTTGTTTCGTAGGTCACAATTTTCAGAACAAAAACGTTGGAACCTTTAACGTACCGTGCTTTCTTTTACAGTAGCTTCCCAATATACATCACTAATCCTTCGAGCTGTTTCTGCAGCACTGATACCACGGTGGAACTCATATTCGTAAATAACACTATATTTTAAGTTTCCCATTATGAGGAAAGAACGATGTCAAAGAAAAATCAAATGGTTCGAAAACAAATGAATCACTAAATTCAAAACACAAATACACAAGCCTTAATTTGAAATAAATTTATATTTAGAATTCCTATAAAATATATATATATATTATATCCTATTGAAAAAAAATACCTATAAAAAATTCAATTCCGATGAGAATGTCCAAACCGCTGTAAATTGTAAATTATATCTATAAATATGAAAAAAAAGAAGATATTCATGAAAATAACTTAGTATAAATTTGGGTAATCTGATACGTTTATAATAAAACTTGGAAAATTTGTAAAAGAATTACATGTACAGACAGAACTTCAGATTTAATAATATAGATTTTAGGTTCCTTTTCCAATCTTAACTAATAAGTGGGTAATAACCCAACTGTGAAAAAGGAAGGTTATGTTTTTCGAGCGTATGTAACATATGTCTATTTCTTTGGCACGCTCTGTAGCCTTAACGGCTTGATGAATTTTAGCATACAAGTTAGATTCGCCTTAATTGTAGTAGTGACATAGGATGTCTAGTATTTTAGTTCGACGTCTAGGTATCAAATAAAAAGCAAAAATAAAAAAATATTTTATTAGTCAAGTGCTTTGTTCCTTTTTTTATAATTTGTTTCACTTGTTGATTTCCGAAGAATTAATTAGTTAACTATACTACTAACAATATTTTACTATGTTGCTCGCAAATAAATCTTAACACGTATTTTACCTAAAATGAATTAGTTCACCATATTCGTTTCAATCATTTAATTTCGACTTGTGCAACTGATCTACATAATTTTAAATATGACATTTATAAGTCGGCCGAATCCATGTTTATTTAAGTCAAAACTAAGTTATTCAATTTATTTCACATACAACTCCCTTGATATTGTTGAATTAAAGTTAATTCAGTGCAGTAAAACTTAATAAGCGCCGGGTCCGCAGCGACTGGTGACAATGAGCACTCAGCCAGTTATTAGTTACTGCATATGTGTTCAGTGCCAAACATTTATTTAATTAAGGCGATTTAACCTTTGTGATTCTTAATAAGAATTAATTATAAAAACACAGTGTATATACCATACCTAAGATTTGTTGTATCTTGGAAATTATTTAAATAACAACGCGTAAAATTAAAATATTGTATATGACTGCAGTGACCGATCTCTTTGTTTAATTCTTCAAAACAAAAACAATTATGTCACTCTTTACTTTTTATATATCCTAAGAGATGGTGTAATTATTGAAACAATACTATCGACTGGGTAATCTTACTATTGAGTAACTACCATTGACAGTAGGTACTACTGCTTGTACATTTCACCAGTTCTTTTGACTGGATGCTTTTAAAAGGCGGCTCACTAAGGATAATCTTTAAGGCATTGCCCTTCATTTGGTCATGTGGTTGTCTGTTCTTTATGAAGCTGCCCTAAATTACTCTGTCCTAGGTAACATAGGCCTATTTGAAACTATTTCATGCCGCCTATTATGTGACCACTCTTTATCTCTCTCCCTATATAGCGCAACACTTGATTGCGTCTTCAAGCGTCATTCTTAATGACGCTATACTAATTTAACTGTCCCACCGTTCTTTTTCTCTCATTCATATGCTTCGACCAATTTTAAATATACTTATTGAATGTTTATATAGAATTCTCAAAACTGTTGTATAAAAAGAAAAATCACCTAACCAACCTAATTTATCTGATGATGATGAAATTTAGACCAATTACGGCCATAGCGACTGTTTCAGCTCCAATGTTTAGTGTTCTGATGTGGATTATGAAGTTAACCTTTATCTGGAAGGTGCGTGCTTAAAGCGTATACGTGAGGACTCCATTCACATATAGGTGTAATTGATTGCCGTTAGTAGATGGGCTTTCAAATCAATACATCTGACAACAAGCGCATTGCATGGATGTAATTTAAAAGCTTGCACTTTAGTTCTAATCAAAGCTGTTCAATCCGAACTTTGGGCTATAATTGATTTTTTCCATTGTTATCACTTTTGTCGGCAGTCCTTATGACTGCCTCTGTTTTTAATAAGTATTTCGTTCGGTACCAAGTATCATCCAACGGTATTTGCCAATGCATGTGAACGAACAGTTCTCATTCTTTTTCGAGCAATAGGACACTGACAAATATTTATCCTCTTTCTACCACTCATTTTAATTAAATGCAAATTATAATGCAATACTGTCCGAAAATTAAAATTAACAGTTCAAAATTCAATTTAAATCTATTTTGTAACGCAATAAATCAAAAGCCCTTTGAGAATAATTAAATATTTTTAGATATTTACCGATATTATCCAAAAAAAAACATAAAAGTAAGAACTGAGTAGCTCAATATCAAATTTTAAGGTTATCACGGTGACGATGAGTTTGACTTCAATCGGGTACATATCGGGTAAAATCATAGGTCGCATCTTTGCACTATTGCCATTTCTTGGATTCTGATGAGTATAGTAAGGCGCAGAAGAGTTTCTTAGGTCTGACATATTATTTGAAGTCTCTAAAACTTGTATTTTATAGTAACCCATAAAAATCTGAAATATCATAAAATATTCTATTTATTACCAACTCAATTCTCAGTTTAATCAACGATTTATTGGCACTTTATTATATTTACGAAAATATCAAATCTTATTATAATATAAATACGCTTAAGATAAGTACGATAAGTCATCCAATTAATTTTCAATAGCTTTTACAAAAACACTCAATAAAGTCTTTAAAATATATAATCATTATAATTAAAATTTATTATTGAAGTTTTTAGACTCTCGAAATTCAACATCGTAAGTCGAAAATTTTGCCGATATTTAAGCCCTCGCTTTATTATATTTATATCGATATGCTTCTACATTGAAATGTGATAGTACTACAAAAGGTATTTTAAATAATAAATCGGTCAGCTCTCACATTTTTTATAGTCGCAGCCGTCGCAGCGAATCTGATTATAAGCAAAGTACAATCTAAAAACAAAGGTGACCACCAAGAAATCGACAATCCATCGCTAATCGTCTTACTGCCGTTTTCAATAACATATCTGAGTTTACTATCCCCGATTAGTACATATTTGTAATAAGTACCTACTATCTTTAATTTAAGACAGATAAACGCTTCCCTCTTATGTTTCAAGCTATAGGATATGGATATTTAGTATGTAGATACGAAAAACTATCCATTGATAGGTTACTGAAAAAAAGTAAGGACAAAAGGTTATATTTGTCTATCTTTAGTAACTGAAACAACGGATAGATCGGTTATTGAAAACGGCCGGTGGTCCAACCAGCCTGCAAGCCTCTCGACACAAACCAAAAGAGACTCAAGGCTTACACACTATGCCGGTGGTATGCCGCAAAAAACTAACCGCAGCGCCGCGCCATTGTCGTACTGGCAACTGTCATAACTGAAATTATGCTGGCGGCATACCTGCCTTTACTGTGATGCGTTTAGTCGCAACCCAATCGAGCTCAAATTCCTACCACCCCGCTTTATTACTAGATATACACTGGCTGATCTCGGAATGCGACACACCTACTCGTGGCACGATGGCGGATGTTACACCGGCTATATGGTAGTCGCGATCTAGTCAGATACAATTGTCGTATCCTACCTCCCAGTAAAATTGGTCAATCAAATGAAAAACATCGGTATCATAGCGTTTTAGCTAAATTTTTTGAATACTACTAAGCGGCTACTGTAGCCTATGGACGTTTGTAATAAATACCATAAGATCACTAGCGCTTTGCCGACCTTCAATCCCTTTTCCCCAAGGAGCTCTGGATCCTTACTCACCGCAGGAACACAACACAAAGTTATTTAACCGCGATCTTTTGTAGGGTGGAGGTATTCCGCCAGTCGAGCTGCCCCAAGGAAAGAGAGAGTAATCTTCAGAAAAATTCTCTATGACCTACTTCTCTTACGCTCTTACCTCTCTGTAGTTGGCTTTAGCGTGTTATAAGCATGTGTCCTCCTAATTATTTCTATATTATGATAACTCGATGTTACTAAATTATGTTTTACACAAATATTATTTTATATTCTCCAATGGTGCATGTACTATTTATGTTAGTTTAATCCCAGACGGAATTTAAAATAAGTATATTATTTTAGGATTTATCCCATAGCTTGTGCCAAAAAAACACTAATTAGTACAAAATTTCAATACTGTAAGAAGTACTTTATAGTATTTATAGTATTCAAAATTAACTGCAACTTTATACCTCAAGCTATTTTCGTGAAAAAGGATCTTGACACACGTACAGACAAACAGATTATTTCTAATTTTAGCGTGTTATCATCTTCGGTCACACCGTCACGTACAATGAGGTAATGTGGTAAACTGTCTGAAAAATAAAATGTTATATAATTTATAACAGACTTCAAAAAAGACGGAGATTATGTTCTCAATTTGAATGTATATTTTTTTATGGATGTTCAGTTATAACTTCTTGGTGTATGAACTTCTCATAACTTCTTGCTCTTACCATCAGGGGCATTACCGTCAATATGTCAAGTTACTATAAAAAATAATGTTATACGTGTTTTTACCGAAACATACACTTATTTATCAATTTTAATTCGGTGTGGTAATATTGTTTAGTTCGTGTAGCGTCTGAATTATATGTCTTCGACAGAATAATAGCCTCCGGTTGCCTTTGTCTTCCTGAACCCTATAAACGCTCCGAGACAATAGTTTACAATACTCACTATTGATAAGGGTCGCGAATTTAATAACATTGAAATTAATTTGACTGGACCAAACGATTCAAACTAATGAATTTCGTTATTTACTCTCATTTAGTTCGAATAAAGTGTCCGACGACGACTTTTGTGTTATTACAATCCCTTCTGAGACGAAATTAAAGCCGTAGATTAGAAAACACTGTTGCAATAACGTGCGTAGGTACCGTATTAGATTGGCCTGAGTAAATTTGCTGTATGTCCAAATGAGACATATATACCTAGGGGACACAAACACGGGCTGAGCAACGATTGAATCTTCTAGTTCTCATTAAAGAGACACTAGTGACTCACTTATTTCTCTTTTTAGTAACTGTAAAATAAAATAATTAAATTCATATTGTGTAATTTTTTTTATGTTGTACTTCTTTTGCCGCATTTAGTAGAGGATATAATAAAGAACTACGTGCGCATCATCTGAGGAAGTGCGACATGATGGACTTAGCCATCAATTATATTAATTGGAATTCATTTTACTGATTTTTAATCGTTTTAATTTTGTCTAATAATAATTCAACGTTGTCTTATTATGTTAACATTTTTTAATCAAATTTAAATGATGTTTATTTATGTAACGTTAAATTCAATTATTTTAAACAAAATACCTAAGTCATTAAATGATAATTATGTGAATTACAATGATGGCTAACTTCATCGTGTTTTTGGCATGCGGGATATGATTTTTAGAGTTATTTTTGTTTTGTTATTTTATACATATATAACAAAGAAATGTTCATAAAAATGATATGATTGTAAAAAGTCTTGATAGTCGAATGGTCAAGTCATTGGAATATCGAGACGATGTCCCTTCGTTCGATCATTAAAATCTAATAAACTCTTATTATTAATTATAGGTTTAGCATATGTCCATAATCTGAGCTGATGATAAGTAACGATGTCGCCCAAGACGGTATCACGCTAGGAGTATTGGGATGATTAACTTTCAAGTATCGCTGCCAGAATACAGCTATAGGTAATTGAGGGTGGTTTTATCACGATATTTTCCTTCACTGAATGCTCAGGCACATTGTAGGGATTCGAACTATTAAGCCAGCACATTTCTATATTTATAGGGTCGTGAATGCGGAAGATATCCATATTATACACACTTGTTTAAAAAATGAAGTCACCACGTCATGGCTGTTGTATACAAGAGTAGTATTTTTAAAAGATAAGCTGTAATTGTGACGTTGAGTTATGCTGTATATGTAATCATGTTTTTTCGATAGCGGTTGTAACGTATGACGTGCAACTAAGTGGTGTCCATAAATCGCGCTCGTGACATCCCGTCCGCTGTCTGGTTCGCCGTCCGGTCGAGTGTCGCGTGTCCAGATCACTACATGTATGTTGTGTCCGTTTTACGCATCAATGAACCACGAATCATATTTGATTATAATTATTACATGTCATGATAAAGTGTATATTCAAAAACTATTCTTTATTTTATTTAAATTATTTCTGATGAATAACGTAGGCGCGTACTAAATATCATAAGGTATTTTTTAATTATAATAATTAATATACCTCTGCTTTTACAACTGTACTTAACAGGAGCCAATAATCACCCTAGAATGTTAAATATTATCAGTAAATTTCATTAAAAAAAAATCATATCGCTAACATGCAGTACAATGTTTGCCTAAATTTTCAAATAATTATCAAAATAGATCTCAAAATATCAAAATAGCTCCGTCCACCTGGAACTGATTAGCGGTTGTTAGGGCTTTCTGTAACAAATAATTGATATTATTTTTTAAACCCCTTATAACTTTTCCTACCCTTTAAGGACTAATTATTATATAAACAAATCTTTTTTAAAACAAGCTTTTATTTAATATTTTAGGAGTACTCATTTTATTTTTGTATTTATCTCAGCGATCCCTTTCATTTACTTATATCAAATTTTGATATCCATATCATGGGAGTGCATAAAAATATGAGGTCTGTTATCTTTGAGAGACTGCCTTATTGGATTTAAAGTGACGTTACTTAGCTAACCATGTATTGTCATCTAAACTAAACGTGTACGCAAAATATTAGCTCAATCGGCTAAATTCAATAGCAAAAAAATGATCCATACTAACAAAGAATGTTCAATAAAAGATTGTAATAAATTGGAAAGAATTAAAACATTAAATATATTTAAAAAAAAAACAATTTACTTTATTTTGCCTTAAAGTAACGCCTTGTCAATCAAATATCGAAATAGATTCAAACTTCGTCAATTACATGTACAAAATTAAAAGGAAATTTTTCTCGTGATAAATTTTTAATATTTTACTCGAATAAAACATAAGTTTTATATGAAGTTGAATGGTATGAAAACGTTATCCAGAAAGATTTGTTATTATGTGCGTTTTAAACCTATACTATGTTGGTTGTTGATACCTCTAAATCGTTAGTCAAATTAATGAGCATCATTTATGATTGTAACATTTACTGTGTACTACAAATTTATCTCATTGTCAACCGTATCACTATCAGTGAAATATCGAATAACCACATCAGAGTACGCTTCACGCATACGAAAACACGTTTTAATCGTATTATGATTGCTTTCAACGTTTCAACTACAACGTCGAAGCGATTGTGTAAAATTTTGATTTGTAATCTATGTAGATTGACTGAATATAAATTAATAGAGATACGTGAACCAAGTCCTAAAAGGATATCCTATTTTATAAATGAAAATAGAGGGGCTTCGTTTGACGTGTATTTGATAGGATTCCTATCAGACCCGCCGTGCGTCAGTTTTTAGTTGACGGCCTTTGAATAGAGGACGAGATAAAAAGTAGCCTAAATGGCTATAGAAACAGAACAATAGATGTATAATTTGGTGGAAATAAATGTAGTATATACGTAAGTAACATTTATTTATGGTAATACAATATAAAATTTAAAATACTTTAACCTCTTTATAATTAGGATTAAAAAATTTATCCGATTCAAAATAATCATCAGATTATTATGAGTATTTCAAGAAACTCTAGAATCTAGATTCCCTCCTTATTTATTTATTTCAGGAAATTTACAGCTCTTAGTCCTTGGTTGGAATCCCAGGTCGAGCAAAGTGTTATTGGGTTTTTCCTATGAAATTTTCAGTAGCAGTTTGGAGTTTGGTTTTGTGCTCGATTAATGACTATAGGCTCACCCCCTATTACATGGGACCTAAAAACATACTCGGCGAACTGTGGGTGTACAAATGTACACCTCTGCCTAACCCTTCGGGGAATACAGGCGTGACGGTATGGTTAAATTCTAACATACATACATAATTAAGCTAACATATTGACTTATAAATTATTATTAAAAAAAATTATAAGTTATTGGTTTATATGGCATATAAACTTTACCTTTATGTTATTTTAATATTGATAGATGTATTTATTGTATGTAGGCATTGGAATATTATGGTATAGGATAATAACTATACGTAATATAATTTCATAATAAGTAGTATCATTGATAAGATTAAAATGATTCCATTTGATGTATACAAATAAACCTCTCGAATATAACAAAGTATCTCAAAGTATAATCTCCCTGAATAACTTTATATCTCTTGAGAAAATGAACCTTTAAAGTGATTTATTTTACTTGAAAATATTAAACGCTGTATTTTGATAAAGAGTAATTTATTAAATTTTCATCTTAATTTGCTGTCGTTTTGTTGCTTGAAGAAAAACATTATATCCATTTCAACGAGATTTCCAATCTGAATTGACTGGGTATTTTTGTATCTTGTTATATAAAGCGTACGATTCTTGGGTTATCGCAATGACTTCTTCACTGAATTGTTTTTATACATTGCGTATTGGGGTAGAAATTATGTATTTTAGTATAAAATACGATAGCTCAAAATATAAATCGGGTTTTCATACACTTAATTAATAAATAGTAAGTACCATAATAAAAAACAAAATGATGTGTGCAATTCACACCTGGTAGAAGTGAAACCTCCATATCTATGTTTTTTTAATTCAGAAAATGATCAAATACACACTAATTTAAATTTTATGAAAATGTACATACAAGTACTCACAATCATTATTCACAATATCATTTCCAATTAATGCACATTTAAAATATCAATGGTAACCTAACACAATATAAATCAGTAACAGAGTGTCATAAGTGTTGTCTGAAAAGTTTTGTTCCGTGCCTTTTTAGTGAGGTAATAAAATTCATTATTGTGTGGCAACAAACCTCTTTTGTACAATTTTACCATTACCTAAAACTTCTATCTCATTTTCTCCCACGTTAAATTTTATGATTTTATGTGTCTATCTCTTTTTACTGTCGCTTCCGCTTTTTCATTTCATCAATTTTCATATCACAACGATGCTAAAGAAGTTTTCACTTCAAAAATGGAATCTTAATTTTTTATGAAAAACTGTTCCTGTCATATTTACAAATTTTTACGTCTTGATTTTGTAATATGAATATTTTAAATGAGTAACAGTTCGCGGCTTCGATCACTTTGATAATAACATAAAATTGATTAATAATAATAAAAATACCAATTCAAGAATAAATGTAATTTCTATCACAAAGATTTTTTAGAATCGAACCCATAGTTTTAGAGGTTGTCTCGAACAAATATACTCACATATTTTACCTGTTTTAAATAATATATGTAGATCTAGTTGTAATGTAGCATTTCGAAATAACTCCTGTTAGGAGAGTTTTAGGTTATGTGCAAGAACAGACTTATTTTAGTTGCAACGATTTATGATCGCAAAAAGTACTGCAGATATTTGTTGGAATAAACAACTTACGAATACAAATTATAGTTTGGTACTGATTTACAGCTTATAGTAGTATAATAATGTCTGTTTTCATAACCCTCAGGTGTACCACTATGGCTGAAAAAAAAAATACTATGTAGTTACTTCACAAAGTTCAATTTTTAATACCATTAAACTAGCATAAAATTTCTATTTTTCGTCAATTATCAAGTTTTTGTAAAAAAAAAATTATATCCTAAGTTAATTTTTTATATGTTTAAAGGTATTATTTTCAAAGCAAAATTCAATTAACACATAGTTTGCATATTATCTAAAACAATTTCTAACATTTTTGTACATAATTAAAAAGTAGAATATTGTACTATATGTATTTTATGTAAAATAAATATTATATCAAAATAAATCTTTATTATTAATGTGGATGAGAGGCTGAAATATTGGATAGTGTTTACGTAACCTTATAAAGTATTAATTCACATATTTAATTAGACAAAGCTCTATGTTTCAAAAGATTACATCATTTTAAATGTTAATTACAGACGGACCAAATGCGTAATTTGTCTACGTAAAAATAAAGAGATTTATAACAATTTTAAATGCAAAAACTTACATTATTTACACCTTGGCAGAGAATTATTATACAAATTTATTCATGGACGGTGGGAATAGGTAATCGTCTCTAGAGACTGTATAAATAAATAGGAAGCCGTGTACAAATGACTGAGACGGCCACGTCGCGATATAACCTGTAATACGGACGTTATGGGCGACTGCGACCAATTCCAGGCACTGAAATCGGCGCCGACGCAATTCGTACCCAGTTACTATATAGATCACTGCAAAAAATCTAAAGTAAATGAAATAAACAGTATCTAGTCGCAGTATTTATTGCACGGTTAATCTTTAAAGGATAACTGACTAACTGCCAAACACACACACAGCCAAACAACTGGGGCTAGGATCGTGAAAGTTTGCATGCGGGGTCCCAGGGAAGGTTTTTGGAAATTCAACCCCTAAATTGGTGAAAATGGGATGAAAGTTTGTATGATAAACCGTCATTTGTGAAGATAGATTTATGAAAATTGTTAATTAGCAATTAAGTTAACAGGTAAAAATGGGTTATAATTCAACCATAACGAGAGCGAAGCCCCGGGCGAAATGTTAATTATAATATAAATTATCTATGATTTGTACAATAATATATTATGCCACTAGAGGGATAGATAAGTGATTGCCAATAAACACACTTTAAATAGCCACTGACAACTAGGGGGAAAAAAAATAAGAGGCAGAATGCATTAGAATAATTTTAATTCATTTTCTATTTATTTAAATTCGCTTATCCAAACAATATTTGGGGGTAATCGTTTCGATAATTAGGATTGCTTAGAATAGCTTTCTTTACACTGAATCACTGAATTAAAGTAACATTTATTGCTTTCTATATTTACTACGTTACGTCCACGGTAGCGGACAGTATAATGCTATTTTGCTGAGAATATGTTAATTTTATCTGTTAGAACATCAAATTTTCTGCACCTTCACCTTCATACTTTAGTACAATGAGCTATAAGTATACTACATGAAGAATTAAAAAAATAATAATAATAAAAAGCCTGTTTATTCCAGTAACATAAAACAATAAACAATGATATACATGCAATGTGGTTCATTTTAAGCTAAATTAAGTCATATTAATATAAGAAGTGGTATAAATAAGTTACGTAAGCCCCTCTTCGGGTAAAGGCTTCCTCCAAAGAATGCCAAGCGTCACAATATTTAGCAACATCCAACCAGCTCCTACCTGCGATAACCTCTAATTCGTCCTTCCACCGTGTCTTCGGCCTACCGTTGTGCCGGAAACCGTGAGGCCCGCTCCATAGTGTTGCGATCTTTGTCCATCTGTTGTCGGTATTACGAACCACGTGACCTGCCTATCTCCATTTGTTGTCCAAAAACAGCGCGACAATACAATATCATAAACAATCTTTACTCACAGAAAAACACATGAAGAAATAGTGTATTATAATTATACTAATATATTATCCAAATATTATATTATGAGCAAAATTACCAAGTATAAAAATTTGCATTTCTTTAACATCGATCGATTACCATCGTTCGTGAATCATCTGTAATAAAAAAAACCTATCAAAGAAAACTTGTTTCGCAATAATTTAAAAAAACTTACCGATAAAATATATAAAAATTATTATTAGCGTTATCCCACGATTTCACCCGTTTTAGATTTAATCAACCAACTTTCCACCCTTGTAGACTGTCTGAGTTCTCACTCCTTTTACTTGCCTACAGCTTGCCAGATCATAGGGCCATGGTGTGAAAAAATATTTATTATTCAATTTAGGTCCTAAGAAGGCATTTATGAATATCAATACATTAATTACCAAGGGTTGGGAAAAACACCAGAGTCAACGAGAAGAACCGGTAAGAAACTGGATTGGGTTTATCAACGTGTTATTTTTGTTTTTTACAATATTCAATTGTATACAGTTACTATCATTTGCAGTAGATGTACAGAGAGGGAATCACATCCAGGCATCACCTTCATTCACGTAATCATCTACCCTATAAAATACCCCTTCGACAATAAAACTTACTTAACAATATTCTTAAACTTATTTTCCGGCAAATCGGTAATGTGCTTAGGAAGTTTATTATAGAACCTAACACAATTACCTAAAAAAAATATCTATTTTTAAGTCTAGAAGATGAAATTACTATTTTATATTTATTTCTAGTATTGAAATTGTGTTGTTAGTTACAGTTTTCCGAACATACATTATATTTTCCAAGATGTATTGGGAAGACAAGGATACTAAATTCTTAAAAGTTATTCCTAATGATAACACAAATACGGTATCTAACTCTGATGCTGAACCCCACAGTAAAATACTGTAGGACATTAAACTGTGGAAGTAAGCGAAGTAGACCAGTCTATCAGTAGCAATATCAGTTAACTGACGAATCATATGTACTGCGTATGCAGCGGAGCTTAATTTCCCTGTCAAGGTTCTAATGTGAGGACCCCATTGTTATTTGCATCTAGTGTGATGCCTAAGAATACAGTATTATCAACCAAGCCTACTAACTTCTCGAAATTAGCGCATTCAAACCAACAAACAAGCTTTAGCTTTATAACAATATTATTATAGTATATATAATAAACGAATGTCAAATGTTATTACTAGGGTATAAAAACATGTTTTAGTCCTGCGAGTCAATAAAAACCATTTCCATTGTAATGTAATAATTAATGTTCCATTAGCAACGTTCGTATCTAAATTAACAAAGTTTAATATTATATATAATGTTTTAGTTAATATTTCCTTAATAACAGTAATTAAGACAAAACCGGTAATGGAAAAATAAAATTACATTTGTGGCTACAAAGCAAAATAATTTAATAACAAACAGTATAGAATTACGGCTATAAAGTAAACGAAAGAAAAATATAAAAACTTAAATGGCAACCAAATTTGATTACAAATTATTAGAGAACTTCTATGAATTAATTATAGTATTGAAATTAAGAAAATATTTTTGTAAATTTTTTAAATTTATTCTTGCCTTTTATTTTTAAAGATATTTCTTTTGAAGTTAGGAAAATATTCTGTACTTAAACAGTGAAGATGTTTAAATTCTTATCTATACCTTTTTAATTATACCGGTATCAGATTATTGTATTATATTAAAGATAAGACGAATAATACATTTTAATTTATAAAATGAAATGATCGTACTAAGTAGGTAAGTTGACAGGACACTTGAACCGGAATACACGACGCGGAGAACTGACCGAAAAAAGAACTTAGCAGTATTTTAAGAAAATAATGATACTTTATGCCTAGCTATGATATTTTTTTGCAAAAAAGAGTGTATGGTATTTCAAGACTAGTATACAATGTATGGACATGGTATAGACATGGCCTGCAGGTTACAAGGCTTTATTAAAGTCGGTCAATTCATCTTTGAGTTAAAATTTCGAACCCACTTTGATTGACGCGATGTCTGAACACTCTACAACTGTAACATGATCGCTTTAAAACATTCGTCTTCTTTTTCCGTCCCTTATCCTATTACTTAGGGTTTGGATTTTCTAAGCCAAGCAAATGTATTATGGGTTGTTGATTCGGGCAATAGGGCTTTTTTGAGGTTTATCTATATATTTGAACACCACGTCGTAGTGCATCTATATGGTCTTTGTTCTGGTATATTCAATGTAACATGAACTACATGATCATCATGACATCTTTGTACTTGCCAATACTATTCAGGTTTCATATCAGGCTTTAAAGCTACCACCTATATTATAATATATATTAGATACTTTATCAAGCCAAGTCCCTCACCTACAGCATTCCTTTCGTTGGCATATACGTTTTTGAATAAGTATTTTTAACTGTCCAGCATTATGTTGTGTATAATAGTACTGGATGCAACGGTCGTCTTGTAGTAATATTAAAAACTAATATTTAGATGATTTTTTCCGTACTTTTAAAATAACTATAAAAATAGCGTAAAAGTTAGATGAGAAATAAATGTTATGTTTGTATGTATTTTTGGATATCATAACATTTAAAAAAAACTGCCCAGGGCCATCTTTTGGTGGATGGATGAAAACGCTGTTTATAAGTGATATTTCCCTGAAAATTGTACTATTTTTGAGGTTTTTATACTTTTTTTTAAATATCCTTTGTATATGCTTAATGATCTATCTTGATGCCAAATTTCAAGTTTCTGATTTACCTAAAAGTGGTCTAGGTTTTTTAACAATGAGTGAGTAAGTGTGGCATAAGAATGCTACTTTTCAGACCCAAGTAACTCAGAACTATAATAAATAGGTCTATTCGTGAAATTTGGGATTCTAGGTGTACAAAATTTCCACTATGTTATTCTAATAGTATTTGATTTATAGAGGCGTCGAATGTAGCTAGAAATGGTTCGTGCAAATATACACACTGGCAGGTGTGTCGCCCGTTCCGAACTTGACTGACACAATGCCGTGTGTCTATATAATGTTAACATATTATTTAAAAAAAATGTATGACAGTCAATACAGAAGGCAGGAATTTTAATAAAAAAAACCTTACCAAATTTAAAATAGAATGTAATATCCTTTTTACTTTAGTTTTAGCTCGGGGTCGTAAATGAGCACTGTGGACATTAGAAATTATTTCGATAACCTTTATATTTTCGTTCAGACTCAGCCTTGGGTAAAACGGTGGCTATACGAGATAAGGGTGTTGTTATAAGAATGATATTGCTTAGTGTGTTGTTAGTGATGTACAAATAGCACAATGTATTCGTAAATTAACATTAGGTATGTAACGATGTCATGAAGATCAAGACGTTTTACCTGGCAGATTATATATCGATTCAGTAATGTATGATAGTTCTAGCAATAACTAATAATTTTTCATAGTGAAAACACTTTGCTAATTTTAATTTAATTTGTAAAACAAGAAATTTTGTCGTAGAAAGCACTAAATAGTTTGCAGTGGGAATAATGTATAAAACTGTAGAAATCGTCAATACGTTGCGATTTAGTGTGGCGTATTGTAAATGGAGAAGTCTTTGACTAACATTTAGATGTTATAATGCTACAGTCCACAATTAATAAATTGTTGTACCCGTTAGTAATAACAATATCATCTTAAGGAATCTTTAGAAATTACTTGTTTGCTAACGTAATCGGTTCAACACGGTTTGGCTGTGTGCGTGTTCCGCGATATCTTTTTTTATCTACATAGATACCAGATACTTATAGTGAATTCTAGACTTTTCGCAATATATGAGGACACAGTTTCACACACGGCCATTTAATTCCAAACTAAGCAAAGCTTGTAATATGGTAACTAAACAGCTGATAAACATACATTTATGCTCATCACACAAAGTCAGTCATGGGCAGGGATCGAACCCGCGACCTCTCGGCTCAATAGTAGCGTTTACTACTACTGCGCCATGAGGCCTGTCATATTCAGAATAGTGATTTTTTAATACATATCGTAACAATATAATTCTTGTTCACTTTTTAGTTTATTACTGGGTAAGGTTTTCCCTTCAATTAAGTGTTACTTATTACACAGTCCATTGAGTGAATAAGCTGATTAATAGGACCGTTGGGCAAGCAAGTAAATTACCTGTCTAAGACGTTATTAGTAATATAATCTACAGCCAAGTAAAAATCGGAATATTGTTAAAGGTAGGCCCTTTTATTTATTTTTACTTTCGAAGCTATTTTCTCCAATTCAGTATCAATATTTATCCAGATAAGTTCATTAAGATCAGATAAGTTAACTTGGGCATTTAATGTAGATTGAGATTGTCCTCTACAGTTTTTCATTTAAACGGACACCGTAGAAGATACCACGAATTCAAAATTATACGCGACCGAAGAAATCCTACATAAAAAAAAATTGCGAGACGAACTATGAAGTTACATAACATACCATCACGCCACTATTGCCGAAGTGTTAGGCAGAGGTTATACCCAGAGTTCGCTGGGTATGTTTTAGGTCCCATGTAATAGGGGACAAGCCTATTGCTATTAATCGGGCACAAAGCCAAACTCCAAGTTGCTTCTAAGAATTTCACAGAAAATCCTAATAGCACTTTGCTCGATCTGAGAATCGAACCAAGGACCACGAGCATAGTAGTCGTGTTTAGGACTACTAGGCTACCGAGAAAGTTATGAACTGTCAATATTAAAGCGATAAAATTTAAATTAGGCGTTTTTAAACATAAAATATACAACTTCGTAAATTGTAACCTTGCGAAACTGGGGTGGATCGCTAGTTTTTAAACCTGCAGGTATATATTTATGACAACTGATATTATTTACTTCAGGTGTTTATATTAATAGGAAAATGAATGTTAGCAAATAATTTAAACCATCAAACAAAACGCGGGTTCAATCCCCACACACGATTGTCTTTTGTGGGATACCAATCGTTCGTTTTATATAATATACGTATATCTTATATGCAGCTTAGGTACCTCAACCCAAGCTATGGGTAGCTTGCAATTTAATGGCTGTGTGTGAAATTGTGTAAAAAAAAACTTAAAAAATAAAAGTCAATTTATTTTACTTCTACTTAGTAAAGATAAATTATCTTGTTTTCGAAAACATTAATTGTATACTTTGAAAATGAGATAGAATTATCTCTTCCTGATGATGTCTTTTCTTAAAATAGATTCATGTTAATAAGATTCCGTGATTCCAAATTAAATGAATTTTTCATTCATAGCAATTTTTCTTTATTATATAATATTAAGGATATCCATGATTACTTTATAATTAGAATATAATTTTATTATTCCTAATAAATATAGTTATTATGTATAATTTTTTTTTTTCGGCTGTGACTATATTGTTTTCTATCACAGAAGTCATAGTTTTTTTGTAAGACTAGCTGACCGGCGCAACTTCGTCTGCGTCCCATAACTGAAGCTTTCTTATGGGAGAATTTTTTGCGTTTTTGCATCATTTTTCATTGATAGCCGGCTGCTATTGATCGTAGAACAATGTTTTATAGTTTATAACATTCCTCGATAAATGGGAATCCATCACTAAAATAGTTTTTCCATTCGAACCAGTACTTCCTGAGATTAGCGCGTTCAACCAAACAAACAAACAAACTCTTCAGCTCTATAATATTAGTATAGATATGTACGGTTATGTACAACATTTCAATATAAATTATTTCAAAAACCAACAGAAGCAGAAGTTAAAACTATTTGTGCGTATTACATCTATTTACTAATTATAAAAAAATACATAACATTCATGTTATAAAATAATTAAAATATTGTAAAAAATAAACGTAAAGCGCTTTATTGATACTAATAATACACCTACCCGCAATTATGTTTTCTAATTCCGGCGAATACCTAGATGAAACTCAGAAAGTTTGTGTGTAGACCGTTATAACAAGGTCCAATAAAACGCATTAACCCTTCTTTAGTCCTACGAGAATACGACAGGCCAACAATTGTTCTGTCTAGATAGGTTAGGAGTAATGTTACAATTAGAATGTTATAATGAGGAGAAAAAATATTATATTAAAGTAAAATTTTCCTTTTAAATATAATAATACTACGTATTATATTCACCATTAACTACTAACTATTTCATGCACCATTTATTGTAGTCAATAGGCTAAGCAATGCAAAAAGTCTTTATATATTAACGCATTCAAAATAACAAAGAATCTATAAAAAGCATATAAAATGTATAGATTTCATGATCATCAGACCAATTTCATACAGATAAAAAAAAAGAATATAATACAATAATAATAATCTAATATATATTATCGTTTACTATTACATATTTTATTCTATTGTATATTACTTATCGGTAAATAAATCGAATTTTCTATAGTTTTATTATTGTAGTTCATGATAAAATCTAATTGTAAAGTGGTTCAATATAAATAAATATTATTATTTCCATAAGACAACGACTTTATAATGCCACGTTTTTGAAAAATTCAATTATCACTACGAGTCGGCGAGTCGGCAACCTCATAAAATAGGCTAATTTTGCCTTTCTTTCTTATTCGTGGCCCGGTGGTGCTCGTTGTGCTGGTGTAGGCAAATTTTAATAACGCTTACTGCCGCAAACGCTCCGCTATTTCGCACCATTGAATCCTTGAGCACTTTTTACCCCCGACGGCGCAGAAAGGTCTCCATATTTTCGGGCACAATTTTGTCTATATATTTACATGGTCATAAACTATTATACTATGATATTATTAAGCTCAAGGGATAGTTTGCTTATTTTTTGTTTGTTTTAACGTGCTAATCTTTGAAACTGCCAGTCATATTTGAAAAAAATATTTTTCCATCTATAGCCAATTTATTGAGAACCGTTATGGCTATAAAACTTCACGCTGTTACTTTAAGAAGCAGAGCAGTAACCATGCTTGGTATGAAACCATGCGTTGGTAGCACGTAGCAAATTTAACACAGGGGAACCGTGGGGCACAGTTAGTAAATATATTCAATAAACACTTCTGGCTCACGAGAGGTTAATTCAGCTTTCAAATCTGCAACTGTTAAAACTCCAGTATATTTGAATAGTACCTATCTTACTTTCCTCATTTTTTTTATGAGAACACAAGTAAGGATTTAAAAAACCATTTTAATTATTGATGTTTATTCAAAGGGTATTCAAGTATTAATCGTATTATCAAATGCTACTGTTCCTATTAATATTTTTTGAACCACAATATATTACGTAAATTGTATTTTAACATATTATGTATATGACATTTTATATGGTTTAATGGTTTTCTAATCTAGAACAGTTATTCAAAGTTATTTAAACATCGGAAATTAATTTTAATATTCATTAACAAAAAATGTTATGTATTCACATAAGCTCTTTTTGTACAGTTATCAATGTATACTGTGTTATCTGTTGGTGATCCTCTAATAAATAAGTTTGAATTCAAAGATATAAAATACAGTATGTGAGCTCTCAGTTGCTGTTTGGAAAATAACCCTATTTAGGAGTAAAAAGGGTGCAATATACATGCTGCTTATCTTTTTACTCCAATGAATGCTATTTCAGATTTAATCTTAAAATTGATTTTGGAATTAGTATTGAAAGTATTAAGTTATTACACGATTTTATTACAATTAATTGAAATTCACGTCAATATCAAATACATAATAAAACTAAGCTATATTAATTTCAAGTAAAAGTGTTGAGAAGATTATAAATGAATTAGAAATATATAAAAGCGAATGAACGAATTATATATATATATCTCTTTTCATCAGCTTCATTTGCGTAGGGACATTGCCTCGCTAAGCGTGTTTTATTGTCCATATCATGGTGAATGTTCTGAAGAAATGTTTGATCTTACCCCATCATCTCCTTTCCGCTACGGAACCATTCACGGAAACAAGAAGTTCGCAAATTCTCTGCCTTACTGTGCAGATGTGGAATAATCTCCTAGCCAATGTGTTACCTTCCTATGATATTTGGTCTTTCAAAGGAGGCGTGAAGAGGCATTTCCGTTGACCAGCATAACATCGACAACTGCCAATGAAATTTGTGTCACCGACGGGCGTTCTTGTTTGAGGACTGTACCGTCGTACTTCTCAACAGGTGATTTAAGTCATTTTGGTGAATTAGTATAAAAAATTCTTATTATAAAGCATAATAGTAATTAATATCATACACAAACTTGATTCAATCTAATGAAATGTTTTTGATATCACAGAAAGACGTAGGCGTCCTGAATATAAATCGTAAATCGATCTGATTAATGATTTCCACTCCAACCTGTACCAATAAGTATCTCACTAAAGGAAATAAGGTTTTTGAATGTTCACCGTGTCTTTTGCTTTTCGAATTTTAGATAATAACAACCTACGCTCTCTGGTGGAAATATCTTATTTTTGATTAGTCGATACTTTTGTACAAAGGTGTCAGGTTCGTTTAAGAATTGCTTTATAAGGTATACAAATAAAATATAATTTTATAAAAGTAAGTTATGTGGGGAAAAGTTACAGAGTGTTATTTTAATGTGTCTATAATATTGTATTCTAAAAACACACACATACATATTTCAATTCCAATAAGGAAAAAAAACAACTTAAAACAAAAAAATCATTATATTCTCGTTATTACCTAATGCTAAATTAATATTTCTGTTATAGTGAATAAGTGTTATCTATATGAATAAATCTGTAGTTCTTTCTGTCCGTACAGTTAATATTTTTCCAAAATGAATGATATTGATCAGGAATATGCTATTTTTTTTTGTCTGTCTGTATGTTTGAATTTAACTCAAAACCGGCTTGGCTGAGTCTTATGAAATTTTGTACACGGGATGTTTATGTCATCGGTCAATTGATAGGGTATAAGACAAAATTACTTTTAAAATTCGTAAAAAAAAAATTATTCCAAAAAAATAATTTCGTTAACACTTGACCGATTTTAATGAAATTTTGTACACGGGAAGCATACGTCATTCCATAATTGATAGGCTGTAATTTTTTTCAACCGCTTTTGAAAACATTTCAAAGATAAGATGCATACGTGATTTCATAATTGATAGGCAGAAGAATCGTCAAAAATAATTTAGAAATATGTATGTTTAAAAAAAAAACATTCTTAATAATTCCTCAAATAATTTGGTGAAAATTTTACACGGAAAATGCATGACATTCCTCAATTAATAGGCTATATGAACTATCAATAATATATATACAAATAAAAGTACGAGATTTAAATAACTACTACGTACTACGTACAAACGTACAAACGCATGCGGAGCCGCGAGCACACTGCTAGTTTATATTGTAGTTTTGTCTTACAGTTAAATTTTTCTGAAAATTTCCAGATAGGCATACTATATGAATCATAATAATAACGAATATGCCATTAAAAACAAATTTGACTGTCAGTCTGTTTGCATGCTCGGATTTATCTCATAAACGGCTTGATCGATCCTTATAACATTTTGTACACAGGTTGCTTATGTAATTTTTTAATTGATAGAGTATATAGTTTAAATATTACTTATAGATATCGTAATTTTTTTTCCTAAATTAATATTTTCCTTTATTATTGACCGAATTTCCTAAAATTTTGTAGACGGGAAGCATACATTATACCATAATTGAGAGACTATAATACATTAAATACATCGTCAATAAATCATTAGAAATCGTAAAATAGAATAATATTTTTAACCGATTTTCATGCTAATTGTAAACAGAAAATAATACACGCCATTCCTAAATTGATACGGCATATGAATTGTCTACAATAAGAGTACAAATAAATTTACGCGATGTAACTAACTATTGCGTAGTAATGAACGCGTGCGGAGCCGCAGGCACATCCCTAGTATATGTATATAATCAAAGTACAAATTATAATAAATTCAATTATTACATTTGTAATCGTCATTATCATTGAATACAATAAATTTATTTTCATCTGAAGATAATGTTTACTTTTCATTAAAAAAATAATATTTAGAATAAGCTTTTCTTATAAATGAAATAGGCACTATAAGTAATTAAAATAATAATGAACCCTTTCAAAGTAAATACCTACATAAATTCTTCAACATTTACCGTAGTTGTAAAGTTTTTACAAAATATTATTTAATATTCATATTACTTGGTAAGTTTACTCTATTTTATGAATATAACCGCTTTAAATTTACCTGCTGAATGATCTAAGAGCTTTGATAACGCGACCTAAAAGCGACACGCAAAGACAAGGTCGTCAAATTATCAGTATTCATAACTCATTGATAGGCGTACGTTGTGAGGTTCCTCGATTCATCGCTAGTTCTGTTAGGTCTACAATTTATTTTGATTAAATATATCGTAAGTAATACTGCAAAACGGGATATATCACTATGAATGATCTTATTATTAGGGAACCGAGAAAACTTTTAACATCTCATCATCTATATAATTTCGTGCAAATCGATCCTGAATGTGGATCTATTTTGAAAATTACTAAATATTATAATAGTATTTTGAGATTTTACATATTGCAATATTAACGAAGATATACCATATTACGTGTATCTTCATACCAGCATATCTGTTAGAGTTCAAATAATTTGGTGATTATCACTGTGTGCCTCGTAAATAACCTTTTTGTAGTAGCATGACTAACATGGCAATTTGATAGCACTGTACCTGGTAGAAACAATTAAACTATTTTTTTACAAAAAAGAAAACCAAATTCAATGATTTTGAAGAGTTCCCTTGTGTATCCAATGTCCAATGCCAATAAAATTAAAATGGGACTACCCTTGAGGTATCCCTTATCCAACAAAAAAAGAACCATCCAAATTGGTTCACAAACAAAGAAGTTATGGAAGATCCATAAAAAATGTACATTCGAATTGAGAAACCTCCTCTCTTTGTTGAAGTCTGTTAAAAACGGGGTCCACTGACGGCAATCTCTATCATGCAGTTCCGCAAGCCTCTCAACAGCTGAATAAACAATGGTTGATCCTGAAACGCGGCAAACAAAAAGAGAGTTAATGTGAATGTGGGTGGTGGTCACCGTCCAGTCGGGTACATATCGCTACCATGCGATATACCAAATCGTGCAACTATGACGATGTTACATCTGGCCTTTTCATGTCCATGCACCCAGAAAACGAATATTTTATTCTTATTATTTAAAGTAAATCTTCTCAGACTGATATCGGATAATTAGTATCTTCACTTAATCAGATAATTGGCTCAACATACAACCACTTCCAGCTTACCCAATAACAATAATAATTCCTTACAATTCATCATAAACTATATAAATGTCTTATAAATTAGTTAATAAATTGTATTATATTTATATGCATATTGACATTATTGTTTAAATTAAATAAAAAATCCTACATTCGGAATATATGTATACCTTATTGCATATAAACATATAGGTAGTACTGGATAGTCTCGTAAGATCCAATAATGCGGATAAAACCACTCGCAGCCCCGAATATAGCGTCTCGGCTGCAAATATTGTTCTTACAACACTTAGACGATCCAAACAAAATGTTTCTTTTTCGGAATAAATTGATTTTCTTGTAACCTAAACAACATATATTTGGCGTCGTACAGTTTTATTTATTCGTACACTAGCTGTGCCCGCGGCTGCTCTCGCGTGGACTACATAATGCCTTCGATCGGACACACGCACGAATCGTTCCGGTTATTTTAAAAACAAGTTATGCTTATTGTGGGGGATCCTTAAAAGATGGACATAATAAGCTCACACTAACTTTTTTGTGGGTATTTTAAAGATCTATGATTATTTCTTACTTTATTTTGATATACCTGTTATGGTTTACTCAACGTAAGCCATTTAAGCGCCGCAAATCGATGTTTTTCGGAATTGATTTTATTTGCGCGGAACCAAATTTTTTTTATCTAAAATATAAGTAGCCTAAGTTACTCCTTATAATATGAGCTTCATTTCACTAGCAAGTGAAAATCCCGTCAAAATCAGTCAAACCGTTTCGGAGATTCGTATTTAATATATGTTACTAAGTATTTTTCTCAGTTTTAAATGTAACTATTTAAGTTTTAATGTGATGACTTTTTATTATTACAAATTATGTTTTATTAATTTTGCTACTAACAATGGTACTATGTACTGGTATACGAATGGTATACGAATGGTTTTAGAATAGTTTATTTTATTCTGTCACGAAGTTCTGAATTAAAAATAGTATACATACATATAGAGGCAGCTCTTTATTGAACAGTCCAAGAAAATTATTTAAACACTGCTTTTAACCGACTGTATAATATTTGCTGACAACATCGTTCATCTTTCATCTTAAACTTATCTCACCACGGAGAGTATCTCTTACAATTATATCATATAAATATAATAAAACAAGCTTTTATAGACCCTGGTTACGTCCGAGGACTACAACTTATCTAGACGAAACGAACAAACCTAAGCACGACTAGGATATTTCGTTTTGTCGATGTTTTGCTAAGGCCAGCATCCGGGTCCATCGTTAGATCAGATCAATAATATCATATTATTTCATTGTCATCGAAGTTACATAAGTATTCAGAATTTCAGCTCAAACGGTTAAGTGTAAGTAGTTGAGAATTTACTTGCAAAATTTGACCCATTACTTACTAACATAGTGAGTTGAATAAAAGTTGATTGATTTAACAATATTATATAATGTCTACAAAAAGATTTTCTTAATCTATAGAATATCATCATCGTTGGCCTTTTCATCTGTCTCAGGCGATTTAATCAGTGCCCCTGGCAGCACTTTCTTTCGTGGCTATATAAGCCAATATGAGAACGGCGTTGTCGACCGCAATAGGAACATATTAGAGCGGTATTACATGCAGCATGACCAGCGTGCTCATGTCTCATTACTCTTTTATTCTCCAGACTACGAAACCAGACCTCATTGCACGTTTTTCGGCCATCCAACAGACACTTGCGCCATTCATTCTTCGCCTCAGCGAGTTTCTCCCATCCCGCGTGATTAATGTTGAAAGCAGCCATGTCACGCTTAACACAGTCTTTGAACCGTAGCAGCGGCCGCCCTACGCTCCTTTCCGCATTTTCTACGGCACCTAGCATGCCATTCCACCACCATGACACTACGCCATTCCATTCGATACACATGCCCCAGCTAGTGCAATCGTCCCTGTTTCAGTAGCGCCGTAAAACTGGACAGCTGTGCAATCTCTAGGACCCTCTCGTTTGTGACCGTGTTCTTTCAAGTGACACCTCAGATATTGCGAAGACAACGCATATGAAAGCTGTTAAACCGATGTTTCTGTTTTGCGTACGAAGTCCAGGTTTCGGTTCCGAACCAGAGTGTGCTCAAGGCGCATGCTTGATACACGATTATCTTGGTCTTTGTCGTGAGGTGTTTGTTTCACCATACTCTTATACTTAGCTTCCCGAACATGGTCGCCGCTTGCTGCGTCAAAGAACAACAGAATCACATAAAGATCAATGGACAACAGCCAGTGACTGTAGACAGTCGAGGGAGACACTGCCCATCCCTGAACCGCGATTGTCGCGGCGACTTCTTGGTCTTAATAGAAGTGATCTACGTGTTATGGTAGGCACTATAACTGGCCATTGTTCACGTAACAAACACTTTTATGTTCTAGGTGTCACTGACAGTCCCATGTGCAGAGCATGTATGGAGGGCAAAGAAACCGCTACCCACGTAGTCCTGAAATGCGCGGGAGTTGCATCCCAACGGGCGAAAACCCTCAAAAACCCGAGGCACTTTGAGAAGCCTGTGAATGCCCCAGGAGGCTTCAGTGCTTCTGGTCAGTGTTGGGCTAGCTGGAATAGCCAGCCGGAATATCTACGCACAATGGACCTAGAAAGAGTCTAAGTGCGGACAGATGGAGCCCACATAACATAATCATGGTCGCCGCTTTGCCGATACGAATATCTATCTCACCATTTAGGAAGAGATTGTTCGACATGGTGGACCCAAGGTAGTAAAACTTGTCGACTACCTCTAAAGGCGTGTTATCCAGTAGTATGATTGAGTTTTCTGTGTTGCCTTGCGTTAAAACTACTGTTTTCCAGATGTTGATGGACATTGAGAACAGATCACATGCATTCGCGAATTTGGCCATCATATTCTGGAGCTCGTGTAAGGAATTAGCGACAAAGGCTGCATCATCGGCAAAGAGAAGAGTGTCTACAAAGAGATCTTTCCGGTAACGCAAAGATTTTAGAAGCGATATCTGGAAAAGCTTGCCGTCACTCCTTGTATGGAAATGGGTACCCTGTTGAGTATCGCCGAAAGCAGCGTTAAATAGCAGAGAGAAGAATATACCAAACAGAGTAGGGGCAAGGACGCAACCCTGTCGCACACCTTCTGCGCACTGTTAAATATTACAGCACCTTTCATGTCCTCGTGAAAAGACTTCACAAGACTTAGCAGTTTTGGTGGATACCCTATACATTTAAGTGCAGAGTACAGATCTTCTCTGCTCACAGTATCGAACGCTTTATTTAGGTCGACTAACGCGATATATAGATAAATAATCTGCTCCCTGTACTTCTCCAGTACTTGGCGAAGAGTAAATATCATGTGCACTGTTGATCACCCACCACGGAAGCCACACTGAGACTCAGGATATATATAGGAGTGTATGTAGAACAACACGACCAAACAACTTACCGACTATGCTCAAAAGAGAAATGCCACGAGAAGAATTGCAGTTACCACGATCACATTTCCCTTTGTACAGTGTGACTATATTTGCCTCCCGCATATCTTGAGGTACCTCTCCCACTTCCCAGCATTTATAAAGCAGGCGATAAAATACAGGTGACATACATTTTAGCTTTTCTACTAGCTCAGCATGGGTGCCATCGTAGCCGGGACTTTTGACACGTTTAAGCTACGAGACAGCTAGGTTAAATTCACTACAGGTAGGCTGGTCATCTAATTCAGTTCAAGTGTCTAAATTGGGCAGTCTTGTATGGCCTCTGGACGAATATCAGCTGACTGCGAGTACAGACCGATGTAATATTCTACCTAGCGTTCGAGTTGACGGACACTGTCAGTGATAACAGTGCCGTCTATGTATTTTAGGAGCGTTGTCTTTTTAATAACAGGTCCGAGAACCTGTTTAGTGCCAGAGTAAACAACGCTCAAATTACCCACGTCAGCACACGTTTGGATGTTTTTGCAAAGGTCAGTCCAATACGCGTTTGCACAATAACGTACCCTACGCTGTAGGTTTGCCTTTGCTTTAACCAGATCCTCGCGTGCCGACTGGGTGGGACTCAAGCGATGTTTTAACGCAGCGTCATACTTCGAAGAGAGCAAAGTATATTAGTTGCTCTTGGTGTGCAGTGAACCAATCACGGTGTTTAGCTTTTTGGTATCCAAATGCTTTGCTAGCAGTTACTCTGAGAATACTTTTAACTTTCCTCCACTCATCGGTCATCGGTGCATCATCACTCCAGGACGCCTTCTCATTTTGAACCATCTCCTCAAATTTTTGAATGAGCTCGTAATTCCCGGTCTTTTGAAGATCTATTCTCTTCATACCGGGTTGCCTTGACGAGTGAAACTTTTTGCAGTTGATTGTAAAACGCGCAACAACCAAAGAGTGATCGTTATCACAGTCAGCGCTGTCAAAATATCGTGAGTGTAAGATATCCTTGAGATCTTTTCTCTTGCATAAAACAAGATCAAGCTGGTGCCAGTGACTGGAGCGAGGGTGTTTCCAGAACCCTTTACGCATTAATTTGCCTTGGAAGAAGGTGTTGGTAATGCAAAACTCAAACTGACCAATGAACTATAATAGTCGTTGGCCGTTGTCATTAATTGGGCCAATACCATGGTTTCCAATACAATCAGGCCATGTAGAGCGGTCCCAGGCAACACGGAAATTGAGGCCGCCTAGGATGTATATACGGTCACTTTTACGTACACTGCTTACCGCTCGTGAGAGCTGGTCATAAAACTGGGTCTCAGTTTCGTCGGAAGATACAAGAGTTGGAGCGTATGCGGAGATTAAAGTAACAAAGCCACAGGTGGTGTTCACTCGCAATAATATTACTCGTTCAGAAATACTAATAGGTGTCTCTATGCATGGTAGAATGTCATTTTTAACTGCGAACCCAACTCCGCGCTCACGAGGAGCAGTGCTGTCACTTTCTTTCCAGAAAAATGTGTAGTTACACTCACGCAAAGACCCTTCGTCGGAAAGTCTGGTCACCTGGAGAGCCGCAATTGTTATGTTCAATTTAGCTAATTCGGTGTCAACATTGGCAGTCTTGTGCAAGTATTCCACGCAATACGAACTTCTATTGTTGTCCGGGAGGCCTGTCTTCATAGTACGGATAATCCATGTCCCAATGCGCATTGATAGTGAGGATAAAACGTTGTTTTTACAGGTTGTCGCAGGTGTGGTTTATAACGGCGACAACTGTCTAGTTTTTGCTAGTGCTTCCTACACCCTAACGAAGCAAATTAGCGCCGGGGCGGATCAGTACCTTATTAGCTGGGGGCTGCCCACCTGAAGCGAACAGTGACTGATCAATGGGCCCACGATGGATCATCCCACCGTCGAGAGTGACCCCAGGCGCCTACACTCACTCCCATTAGCGCAGGCTTATAACCTGTAGACTGCCACTCCCCGTGTTGTTTTCCACGCAGCAAGGTTGTCGTGGGTGAAGGGTCCTCTCCACAGACACACTGCATCGCCTGAGATACACTTAAGAAAACACAGGGCTGCCCAAGACCTGTTACCACCCTCTTGGCTTCACTAAATGAGCCCGCAGGAACGACATGTCGATACATGCAGCATCAGATCAGCTGCAGGGACCTGGCGCACATTTAGGTTACACCCAAATCACGTCTAACGAATGGGCCCACACCGGGTTTGATAACGGAGTTTCCCCATCTCCATGCCAACTTAGGCTAAACAATCTGCCTCCACCAAGTACACCACTCATTTCATATCTACGATGAGTTGGCTTTCGCAATGAGACAGACTGTGGTCGTACAAAGGTAAGAATAAAATGAATGGAGATGTGGATGGATTATGACAGGAAAATGAAGGTTATAGGATACTAATGTTACGGTGACAGGAATATATAAATATAACATTAGTAGCTCGAGGAAGCCTGGGTCGCATACCCGAGTACTCATCTAACTTCACCGGACAGGAAAAAGCTGATGCATAATACCCTCTGGCGTAAAAAAACAAAATATACATACAATATATTTATAATTAAAACACAGCTCTTGCTTAATTTGTCAAAATTCTACTATAATTAATTGTTTTAATAAGTAGAATACATTGTAAAATCCTAAGAAATAAGCGCTATTAAGAAACTGTTCATCAATTTTATAGACCCTAAATTTCTAGCGATAGGAAACTGCCTCAGAGCATGCGACTATAAACCCGGTGTGGCGCGGCGCGGCGCGGCGCGGCTGGCTGGTGACACCGCGACAATGAAGGACGATACTGATAGCTACACGACTAATGGAAATAAATAGGAAAAAATATCTATTTCTTTTGTATTCAATTAATGACTTTCTTATATTAAACGCTGGTATTTTAATTAATTGAAATGGATTATTTGCATAAAACATTAGCATTGTATTTATTTTGAAAAGTAGTGGATCTGTCTGCTTTTAGGCTATTTATTAAATTGATACAAAATAACTATCAACAACTAATAACCAGTTATATGTTTCCTTTTGAAACTTTGCTAACAATAAACATGTATAATTTAAGTATTACTTACGTGTTCGTTAATTGAGGTCGCATCTAAAAACGATGTTACAGATAATAAATATAGGTACCTAAATTATGAAACCAGATTTGCAACAACTTTACAGCATCTAAAATATTATAGAAAGTTATATACTTAATTTCTCATTGAGTATTTCATACGCCTCGCTAGTAGTCCTAGCATGCAACACTTTAGAAAGAAAGAAAACATTTATTTGTCACATACGCGCACAGAAATTAGGTACCTATACAAAATTAAAAAAAAACACAAATGTAAATAATAATGAAGCAGGAAAAAAATAAAAACTAAGAATGCAGGTTAACACTAATAAAGACAAAATTTGTACTTGAGATGTGTGTACAGCAAATGGATCCCGAATTTATACTATATACTACTACTTATAATATAATAAAGCGGAATAGTTTTTTGTTTAAACACGCTAATCTCTGAAACTACCTATCGGATTAAAAAAAATATTTTTGTATATGCGCATTGACAAGAAATAGTATAAGCTATCTAATATTAGGCTACAGCTCTCAGCTAGCCTTAAATATTGATTTTTATTATGTAAGTCAGAAGTGGAAGTGTTCCCGAACTGCTTTATCCGTATGCGGTGGTGTAACGGTTAAATATATGTAAATACAATGTTCTACAGAATTATTGGTCCTTAGTATATATAAAAAAGTCCGCGATAGCATCTCTTATACATAAGCCACAATAAGTTATTTTGTGAAAAAGATTTGTTCAAAATTAAAAAGTGATTTATGAACCTTATTTTTAGGAATAGCATATTAATTCTTACGAACAAAACTTACTTCGTCATAAAGACAATTTTATGAAGTTAAGCTTTGCCCTATATAGCATGTTATTTAGACACATAGTTTAGGAGATACTGGAAAATGAATATAATTTGTACTTGCGGGAAGTGAGAACAATTATGATGGCATACACGGGTGCATTGGTAGCGTAGTATTTGTCGGATATAATTAACACGGGTGAAACCATGGGGTACAGCATAGTAAGCTATAAAATTGCTTTTAAACCGTATTCATTGCTGTAAAAGTTTATCATTAGAGTCTTCTTTTACAACGACACTGTGCCTTTTATATTACAATTCTTAAGAAAGTTACGTAGTTCTGGGACGTTTGTTGGAATCTTAACAAAACGTTCACCTCGTTGGCCCATTCTTATGGTAATTCGACTTGACTGTCACGCGACCTTCTGTCCACACCCCGATAATATGCAAATTAGTCTCGTCTATAAAGTGACCTGGAAATACTTCCTCATCAAAATCTATTCTGTTTCAGCTTAATCAACGCGATTGAAACAATAAATACTTTTATCATATCAAGGATAACTTATTGTATAATATGTGTGTGACAATTTCATTTAATGGGATAAACATTGTTAGCATCACTTTCATTAGTATTTTTGCTACAATTTATCTCCATGGAATTACTTCTCATTTAATTTTCTTCATGGAAATTCACAAACGTATTCTTCTATTTTTCTATCTGTTCCCATATGAATGGCCCTAGAGGAATTATTTTAAAACCATATAATGTATATCTATCACTGCCATGTACCTAAGTTTTGACTTATTCTATAAAATTATCGTAATAAGAACTTATACCGCCGTGATCAGTCATCGAGTAAATAAATGTAACGAATATAAAACAATAAATAAAAACATAAAAGTATAGCCCAAGTCCTTCTTATATTATTCTATAATATATATATGAATCAGTCCAGTTGTGGGGAATGGGAACAGGGAAATACGAAATTATGATTTCGTCTATTTTACATAGATGTAATCGGTTCGAGCTGGAGTTGTCTCTATCGTGCAGATGCGCTATATTCGGTCGTTTTGGTATAGCACGATAGGAATAAATTCCTGTTAAAATGTATTCTTCAAATATCTTACCGACCACGTTTCCTCTTCAGTTAGTTATAAGTTAATTAGTAGTTATAAGTAATGAGACAATATTATTAACAAGAAGTGCTCGTATATTACAAACATAGATTTTGTAGGTAAGTATCATTTGAATATTCCAATATATTAATGAAAAACTTTAATGTGATAATAAATATGATTTTAACCAGTAAAACTTCAAGTGCCATTAGTATAAAGCCTCGCGTCATTCTCCCGGTACAAACTCGAGCTTTTTACTGCAATAAACTTTCTGACAAGCCATTTGTGGCCGGAAAGTGTTCGCTAAAATTAATCACATGACCCACAACAAACCCAACGTGCCCATGCCGCGCGACTCTTGATAATTTCTTTATTTCACTAGCAAATTAATGGGCCGTTGTTTTCGCTCAAGCGTAATAACGACCGAAACAGTGAGGAAAACTGTGAGTTTAATTTTAAAAGTTATCAGACAACGCAGTGCACGTTGAACGTGCTAATTGAGATTTGCAAACGGAATTGTCTTTGTATAGTATTTTCAGTTAAATGTTAAATAAGTATAAAGCGACTCTAAAATTAACTCACTAGGATACTGCCATATGTACAGAGTTTCATGTATAGAATTAATTAGAAAATGAACAACTTCCCTTTGACATTTTCCTTATGTTTCTCTGAAGTCAGAAATCTAATATAATACTTGTCGTTGTTCAAATATTTAATCTAAATATTAACTCTTATCTTTAACATTTGTTAAAAGATTGCAATATTTTAATAACCGAAAAGAGATTGAATTTGATTGAACGATGTTTGGGCCAATAGTACTTATGACGATTGTGATTAAGGATTTAATGCCTGAGCCCAATATCATCGGCAAAACAAAATCTTAGACTTCGCTGGCACGGCCACCTACACCTACACCTACGATCGAAGAGTAACGAGCAGTCAAAAGAGCATATTTTGAACAAAATATCTGGTCGTCATCTGGTTAATTGGCCCAGGTATCGTTGGCGGAGGTAACGATAGTAAAAGATGAACTCTACATTACAAATAAACCGGTTTAATAATTACATCTATAGATATTAAATAGAGACTTTTTTTTTTAAGTTAAACTTTTTAGGGCGCGATACGATTATTGGAAGCAGTTCGGGAGGGCCTTGATTTCCGACTTGCGTAACAAAAATCAATATTTAAGGCTTTCTGAGAGTTGTAGCCTAATCTTAAATAGCCTATAAATACTATGCCTCGAGAGTCTCGATATCATACAAAAAAGAATTTTTCGAATCCGACCGGGTTAATAAATTGAGTATAATATCTCAAACTTTGTTCTGTTAAATAATGATAAGATTCGATACGAAGTACGAATTGATCTCGAGGAGTCACTAGACGACTAGACCTTTGTAGAGTTATTGCACGGACTGTAGACGTTGTTCAAGCGTATGAGAACTACAGTACTGGCGACGATGCCTTTCAGCTTACACTCTTTTGTAAGTTTAGTGTGTTATGAAATTTTCTTTTCCAATACGTCTTTCAATACACATTAAAACGTTCTAACAAAAGTTCTTACCAACGTTACATATAAAATAATACAAAAAAAAAGGAATGCAAGTAAGAAGTTATACTTATTTGACGTAATATTACAAAAATAACTGCAAAAAATTTATCCCGAGTTCCAACATCGTCATGAAGCTAGCCATCAATGATAATAATGTCAATTCATTTTACAGACTTTTTTAATTGTGTAAAAACAATTTAACGTTATGTAATTAAAGAACAATATTTTAATTTGATCGATGTCATTAAAATGAATTATAGCTAACTTTATCATCTCGCACTTACGTCAGAAGACGCGCATGTTATATTTTACTGTTATTGTATATTAAATGGGTTAATCGTTAATGTAAAGTATAGAAATGATACAACGTAATTGATAATATGTTATATATTCAATAACTCTACATCCTATTCGGAAGGTACTGTCCTTAGAGACGAATCGGCAAGAAACTCTAAGGTTGCTGTTTTAAACCGATCTCTTCACAATAATAATTTACATTTAAGTAAAATAATATTTTAACCAAGAACCATCAGAAATACATTACAAAATAATAAAAAATACTTAGCTTGCTTTAACAGTTCAGAGAACGCGGGAGCACCGCACCGTCTAAAGATCGTCCACAAACTATACTGTAGGCAAACAAGTTCGAGCGCGGCCGTCCCATGTGAGAGACATTGGCGGGGACGAGGTAGCACGACATTACATCACTACAGTACACAAAAGTAAACATTATGTTGTCACAAAAAGATACTATCTACTCGAAATTTTGTAAGTTTTATTTAAAATTATTTCTAATTGGGTTTTATTTGTAGATTTAAAAGTGATTGTGAGATAAGTAACAAGGGAAAGTACATTTTTTTTAATAAAAATATATTTTTTTGGTTTAAGTGTAATAAATCATAAACAATTTTAATTTAATATTTCGTCATTAGTTATAAATTGCGTAATCGTGAGTACTGTGTACTGAAGTTTACCTAGATTTAGTTTCGGTCGTTTGCATGAAGACTTAATAATGTTTACTTTAGTTCTAATTCACCCGCTACCCTTCCCCGTTAATAGTACCTCGTACCCGCCAACCTCTATAATATTTCTATCTATTCTATCTTTCTTAATAATATACTCCAAGGAGGTTTCGCATTGACATATAAAGGTGGCCTCACAAGGTCCGTGATATTATATCTTTGGATTTATATTAATGTGCCTATCTATTATGCCTACATAAATAATTAATTAAACACCTTAAAGACATTTATTTATTTTAATTATATTTATCAACATATTAACATATAGCAGCGCCGCATTCGCGCATATGTCCAAATACAATTTTACTCTATTGCAAAGAGTTCAAAATAAATTCTTACGTCATTGAGTTGATGTCCTGTGGTTCGTTCGAAACGTAGAGCTCCATAGAGTTATGGAACTTCTCTTGATCGTCGTATCTTAAGTCCCTTACGAGATCATATTTCGACACCGCATCGAATCACGCGAACCCATTGGTGAGAATTGCCGCGACTTACACCACCGTCCCGATATCGAGGCATTGAACGCGTATTATACGACCGTTCCTAGAAACCAACCGTGTTCGCCCTCACGCTCGCGAAACCACCGTTTCCTCCGCGAAGATGGGTAGTTAACTTCGCTCTCGCACACCCGCCACGTCTACCTCTCCTGTGGCAACGCAAGCCTGGGTCTCTCGGTGTGGAGCCGTTGTGTCTAGCAGATGCTCGCACGATACAAGTGACACTGCACTTGCATTCACTAGTAACCAACAGATACCATTACACTGAATCTTAAAGTCGTGCACACCACATAGGTACATAGGTTCTTTAAAGAACCTCTTTTTTCTTTTTTTGTACTAATCAAGATAAAAACTGACAGATCACCAAATAAACTCATAATAATACACATGTTCCTTCCTTCCTATTTTCTCGAATTGAAGTTGAAGTTCCTTCCTTCCTGCCAGGAGGCAGGAACATGTGTATTTTAGTTTAGATGGAACTTCTACAAATAGGAAATTAGCCAGTTCGCGACATAATTGCAGCTATGGCAACAGCCCAAGCTGAGGTCAGGCCACTTTGGCACCACTATGCATGTGGTCACGCTATCGCGGCTGAGTGCCTTAAGCGCTCGCCTTCAAACCACGGTGAAGCTGTAAAAGACTGTCGCGATTCGACAATTATTTATTAAGAATTTGGAAGAGGATATGACAAAATAGGAATATGAATGAAATTAAGATAAAATTATAAACATATGTATTTCAAGAACATCATAAATTGGTTTTTAAATTTATATACTATAATATTAGAACTGTGACCAACACTTCCTACAGAAATTTCATAACAAATGTTTACAATATCGTATATATTAATTAATTCAGAAATTAGTGTCCTTAACAGGCCTCCTGAATGTACACCTCACAATGTCCAAACTAGATAGGATTCCAGTACAGGTAGAACCGCGTCGAGACCACGAATCAGGGTTTCGTTGTCTTGGTTGATCGGCTTAATGTAAACTCGTAGCAGGAATCATCGCCTCCAGGAGTCGGCTCAGTGCAGACCCGTAACAGGAAACAAAGCTCAAGCAGATGGCGCAGCACCAAAAATCTCGCCCATCGAGATTTTCTCATATGAAATAGTTATTTGTAAAATTATTAGGTCCTTACATATGAAATTGGCGTTTTGTACGGGAGGAATATAAAGTCAATTTTTTTTGTGAAATATATTTAATTAATCAAAGTATGCACCGTTATTATCTAGGCACTTCTGACATCTCCTAGGTAGTTCATTGATCCCTTTACTAAAAAAACCATGGGGGCGAGAATCAATAAACTCTTTGAAGGCGGTTTGGACTGCCGCATCGGAGTTGATTTTTTTTCCTTGTAAAAAGTTGTTCAAATTCCGGAAAAAATGGTAATCTGTTGGAGCAAGGTCCAGGGAGTACGGTGGAAGTCGCAGACATTCCAATTGTAGCTCATCTAACTTAGTGGTTGTTTGTTGTGCAGTGTATGGTCTTGCGTTGTCGTGAAGCAGTAGTGGCCTTGAGCGATTGACCAATCTCGGTTGTTTAACAGCTAATTTTTCCTTCATGTTTTATAGTTGCTGACAATAGATATCTGCCATAATCGTTTCGCTCGATTTTATAAAACTGTAGTGAACGACACCGGCGCTAGTCCACCAAACACTGACAAGTAACTTTTTCTGAGTAAATTTTCGTTTAGAGCAGGATTTGGCTGGGTCTTCAGGGTTCAGCCATTGCGACGAGCGCTTCCGATTATCGTACAGTATCCACTTTTAATTTCATTATAAGTAATGATTCGATTTAAAATCACTTCATTATTGTGTCGGTTGAGCAAAGTAACACAGGAGCCGACGCGTGTTGGCAAGTTTGATTCACTCAATTCATGAGGTACCCATTGTTCAAGTTTTTTTATTTTCCCGATTTGCTTCAAGTTTTTTAATACAGTTTTATCACTTACCCCGAAGCCTGCAGCTATCTTTGAAGTGCTTTGTGATGGATTCGCTTCCACAATAGCCTTTAATTCTTCATCTTCCACTTTGGTCTCCGGCCGTGTACGTGGTAGATTCTGAAGGTCGAAATTTCCAGAACGAAAACGTTGAAACCAAAAACGTACCGTGCTTTCTTTTGCGACACCAGCGCCGTACACATCATTAATCCTTCGAGCTGTTTCTTTAGCACTGGTGCCACGGTAGAACTCGTAATCGTAAATATACCGATATTTTGTGTTTTCCATTGTGCGGTAATAAGCGAAACCAAAAAAAAAAAATTTGGAAAAAACAAATAATTACTGTTTTCAAAACTCAAATGTACCAGCTAAATTAATTTATAAATTTGAATTTGGAATTCTTAACCAAAGAGGAGATATTTCAGATCAAATTGGTCAGTACGTCAAAACGCTAATTTCATATGTAAGGACATAATATTACAAAATAAAGTTATATAGTTTCTCCGGTTGCTTTAGATCAAACTTTGATACTTTATATATTTCGTATTTCACTCATACCATTAATAGTTAAATGTAATTATTTTCAATAATTAATTTTTATAACTTTATTGAATTTATACTATACAACTCGAGTTTTTCAGAACCTGTCTTCCAATAATCTTCTCTTTTTTACCTCTGTATATACAATTTTTAAAATTTAAATTCAATATATTCTAAAATTTCGTTATTTATAGGGATCGAAAAATAGGTGGTAAATGGTATATATAAAACCTACCTTTAAAATATATAATATACTACGAATACGAGCGCAGCTCTCAATTTTACCGTCTACGAAACGCATCAAAAGATGTATAACTTTAAAAAGTTTTGTTATTGTAAAATTTTATGATGATTAATACCTTTTATATCGTATGCAGTAGCAAACAAACATTCAGTGTATTCATAACGTTCAGTGGATGGGTTAAGTGGTGGGTGGAAAGGCCGGAGTCAATCTTACTCTTGGTCTCACGTATAAATTTGAAAACTTCGCAATTTATGATGATTTTGTAATTATATGAGAAACTATGACAAACAGTTTACTGGCCATAAGCACTTTACATAATGACCACACCGTCAAACGCACTGGCCGAGTAAAGTTGCTTTATGAATTCACAACGTAAATACCCCCCATCATTTTTTTTTTTTTTTTTTTAACTGACTACACTGTTAGCCTTAGGGGCCCTATCGTCAAACAGAGCACTAACTAGCGCAATAGTCTAACTAGCGCAAAAAAAGAAAAAAAAGGTCCCTTACAGAACCTATGTACCTGTGTGGTGTGCACGTGTGTGTGTTCATACGTGTGTAATGTTGTGTGTGGATAACTAAGTGTTGCACGTATAATGTCACTTTGTATCGCGCGGGCGGCTGCCTGATCCAAGGGTTTCACACCGAGGAACGGATCTAGGCTTGGGTTGCCGCTAGAGAGGGTGGACGTGACGGGTGTGCGGGAGCGAAGTTAACCGCCCGTCCTCTGCGGAGAGAACGGTGATTACGCGGGCGTGGGCGGTGGCACGCTCTGTTTGGAGAGACGGTGGCGTAGAACGCGTTAGCTGTTTCGGTTTGGTCGGGCGGGTCAGTGAATATATTACGCGGCCGGCGTTTTCTCCGGCCGGCGTTGGGGTCGGGAACATATGAAGCTGCCGCTTTTATTAGGGGATTCGCGTGGTTCGATGCGGTGTCGAAATAAGAGCGAGAAAGGTGTTTGACATAGGCATGTATCGAAGGAAGATCCATATCTCTATGGAGATCCTCCATACGAACATACCTAGGGGCGCCGGTAAGGCGGTAAAGAAACCTATTCTGGATGGCTTGTAAACGTTTCCAATTATATTTTGACATATGTGCGAACACAACGCAGCTATATGTCATAATCGGTCGGATACACGTCTTGTAGAGCGTAAGCTTGTGTCTCGTGGACATTTTGCTTGCAGCACATAACAGAGGATGCAATCGGGCGAGAATCCTACCCCCCATCACTCGTCTACCTGCGCTTTATAGGAGAACCGCCGCTGCGGCCGCACCACAAACGTACCACGAGTGATCGTATGATGTCACGTACGTGACATACGATAGATGCGTCACCGTTGAATAGAGTTAGTTGAAAGTCCTCCAATGTGTGGTATTATAATAAAGTATATTTAAAAAAAAACCTTCGTGCAACCTCTGCTCGCAGTTGAAGTGAAACTTCTTTGAATTTGAACACTATACAATTTAGGCCATTACCTATCGTCTATGTCTACAACGTAACGTCTTGTGATCAAAGTTATATTAGTATTTAAAATTACAAACATAGTTCTCATATTAGCATTTCTATTAAAAATTGACTAAAACTAAATAAAAAATAATAAAAGTACAAAATGCCGGTTAATTGAAATCTTAATGAATAGGGCTTGAAACGAATACTAGGTAACATAGTAATGATGGTCTATGTAAAGGCTGCCACTTGACCTGACTCCCTGCCTAGCAACTCCTACATAGTGATTGGCTCTGTTAGTGACGTGCAACGAGTCAGAACATTCTACATCAAAATGAACATATTACTGTTACTTAATAAATATTTAGAGGAGATAATTACAAACAAAATATTTATGAAACATATAAGATTTCATTAACGAAATTGTGTGAATTACAAGAGAATATTAATTAAGTACTATATTACATACTTATTAAAACAAAATATTTTATTGTATTTGTAGTTTAAATAAGAGTATAATGTCCTACAATGTACATTATTAGTTAATATCGAAATTATTTTGCCATATACTGCCTCGGTACTATGTAAACGACTCTACTTGAAGCTTCTTATGACTTAATGTTTATTTTTAATAAAATCTTTTTTTTCTTAAAAATGTCTTAAGTAGCCTGAAGTTACACATATAAAATACAGAGTAATTGGCACTATATTGTAACGTGTTTTTGTGAAGGTTTAAAGAAACATTTTTTTTTTTAAATAAAATTAACTAATTTCGCATAAAATTATGAGATAAAATCATAACGTAGGAAAATCAAATAATAAAATTACATACAACATCTCATAATTTTTGTTGTTTTATCAAACGATTTAGTTGATTTTAGTTTGTTAATGGATACAAGTGATATTGAAAATCTATTTTTTACCATTGTCACTTGAAAAAGGGCATTTTATTCATCGATAACAGTGAATAAAACACTCTTTTACTCACAAGAGAATAAAAACTTTTTAAATTTAGAACAAGCACGAATTATATAATTTATGTATTAAAAAATTGTACGTTCACGTGATAGAAAAATAAAAATCGGTGATGGATTTATTATTATGTGTATGAAAGTCGCGATTTTTATCATCTTTATCTTTCGGCTTAAAGACATCTTTATTCTCATAAAAAATTAATAAAATTCACTTAAATGAGAACATAATAAATTACATTATATAAATATACGTAGCGGACGAGCAAGCGTATTGCGAAAACATACCATTTTAATTATTAAATTGAAGGTAGATATAAGAAAAACTTTATCTTTATTTTTTTTTTTATCTTTAATTTATAGTGTTCAATGTAATGTTACGACCTGTTACAACCCGATTAAAAAGTCTGTTCTCGAAATATCTCGAAGCAACTACAAACTTCGAAATAATGTTCGCGTCGTAAAACAACCGCGGCGCATATTTGTGTAAACATCGCAGTTTACACACACATGTATAAAGCTTATAGCCTCAATTACGTCATCGAGTAGGCATAGCAACTAAACGTCAAGAAAGTTAGCGATGATCACGATTGTTCTGCGATCGTTTAGTGTAGGTATTTAAGCGGCTCAGGCACGGTGCCGAAGTAGTCCAGTTTTGAATTACAAAGCGATAACAACAAGCGTTAAAAGGAAGCGAAACCACAGTGAAATAAATAACAGTGTTGTGAGTTCGTGAAATTTGTAACTGTGTAGAATTCGAATAAAACTTCTTCACGTCAATCATCGGCATTTTTATTACCCACGGGTGTAACAGTAATGTTAATTTTCTTTGTTAAAACTCTGTGCCCGTTTTTTCACGGCAATGAATATATTTTTATTATTAGTATTATTTCCTTCTTTCTTTCTTCCTTTCTAACCTGTTTCATTACCACATTAACACCGACTGATCTCTAAGCGCGACAAACCAAAAGTATCACCACCTAAGAAGTTTTCTCGCAGTCAATGTTAAAAACTAGAGTACATAACTCGTAAAAAAAATTTAATATCGGTCCTTGTAATCGGTCTTCGCTGCTCTCGGGATCCAAGTTAGTACCTCAAATTAAATTCCCTTTTTTTCACTTGTTGTTTAATCTACTATTTCTTTATGTGCCACACAAGAAAAAAATGACAGTGCATAAAGTGCCAAAGAACCTTTATTATTAAAATAATACTTTCTCTCGTATAATGTATATTAAAAACCTTATTATTATTGCTCTATATATCAATATGTAGGTAATTTATACAAATAAATATTATTAATGTCAAAAAACAACTTTTTAATAAATGCATTTTTATCTTCAACATAATAATTAAATGTATTGCGTTATTTGCGACGGGACCCAACGGGACAGGCAGAGACCACGTCCTTCCACCTGCCACGAACCTGACATTCATCTTTCGCTTCTTCAACATTCATTAATCTTTTCATGCATACTCGTCGGTTTAGAATACTCTAGACCTGATCTTTGTTCAGAACGTCTCCGATTTGATCGATTAATGTTCGTCTAAGCCTTCCTCTTCCAACGTTTCCTTTCACACTCTCATTATAAATTTGATTAGTCATTTTTCTTTCATTCATCCTCTCAACATGCCCAAACCATAAAAGTATCCCATTCCCTTGTGACTATATCTTCTTTCACACCACAAAGTTCTCTTATCTCACTATTTCTTATCCTATCACTCATATCACTCATAATATACCTCTTAGCGCTCTCATTTCTACTGCATTTATTTTACTTCTATGATTTTTCTGCCACATCCAGCTTTTACTTCTGTACATGAGTGTTGGAACCAACACTCCTCTATGAACAGCCAAACGAGCTTTCATATAAATTCTCTGGCTGCTCATAAAGGAGTGTAACACCCTATTCACCATATCACCGGCATTTACTCTCCTTCCTATATCACTCTCACACTTTCCATCCCTGGTAAACATCGATCCCAAGTATAAAAACTCACTTACTTGCTCCAGTTCATCGTCATCAATCCAGACACATACTTCTGTCATTTTCTCTTCCTTTTCAAATACCAATACTTTCGTCTTCTTTGCATTTACTTTAATTCCCTTTCTTTCGAAAGCTTCATTCATAATAGTCACCATCGCTTGCAAATCCTTTGTCAACGATGCAAGTAAAACTTGATTATCAGCGTAAACAAGAAATTTGACAAGTAACTCGTTCATTCTCAGTCCACAATCACTCTCTCTCAAATTTGTCAGACAATTATCCATAAATAGATTGAACAGCTATGGAAACACTACATATCTCTGTCTAACGCCCTTTTGGATATCACACCATTCAGTGTATGCTCCATTTATTCTAATACAAGCCCTGGAATCCTCATAGAGAGATTTCAATGCTTGTATCAGATCATCGCTAACCTCATGCCTAGAGAATGCTAACCACAACTCATTCTTCATCACTTTGTCATAGGCCTTTTCTAAATCTAAGAATGCACAAAATACTTTTTTGTTTGTTACCAAATATTTTTCAGTTATGCACCGTAAGGAGAAGACCTGATCCGTACATCCCATACTCTTTCTAAATCCCGCTTGTACATCCCGTATTCTATCATCTGTTTCTAACATAAATCTTTCAATTATTACCTTAGCATACAGTTTGCCGACAACACTGAGAATGCTAATTCTGCGATAATTTTTAAAGTCTTATTGTTGTGACCCTTGATTAAAATTGTCTTATACAGTTTTCCATTTAAATGAATACGATAGAAAATATCAAGAATTCATTACGCGCGACCAAAGAAACCCCTTTCGGCAAAACGGTCGCAGTCGATTGGCCGGCACTCCGCACCTATGATGAATTGCGCGTCGCAAGTTAAGAGCACTTTTCGTAACTATGAAGGTACATAATATACTATCACGGCTGTATCTCCAAAGGGTTAGGCAGAGGTGTAGATACTAATGTATACTCAAAGTGCGCTGGGTATGTTTTAAATCCCATGTAAAAGGGGGCTAGCCTATTACCATTAATCGGACACAAAGTCAAACTTTGAAATGCTATTGAGAATTTCATAGGTAGCCCCAATAATACTTTGCTCGATCTGGGTATCAAACAGGACCTCAAGCGTAGGAGTCCCGTTTAAGATCAAAAGGCTAATGAGGCAAATATGTAGCTATGAACTATAAAATTAAAGCGATAAATTATAAATCAGGATTTTTATACATAAAATAAATAACAATAATAAGTAAATTGTACCCGTGCGAAGCTGGGGCGGGTCGCTAGTTCTTAATAAAACAGTGTTATTAGAAACCCAACATTGAAGCGTTACAATAACCATTGTCACATTCAATCAAATCATTGAAACAGAGTCCGCCCCGACAAAATAAAACGCGATCAACTTGATACGTAACGATGCTCGGGATCCATACAGTAAAAACAGTGGGGTCTCATCCAATTTTGCATTCAATCTACGACCACGAGAATTGCTTCCTCCGAGATGACCCGCCACTTCCACTCGCCGTAAAGCGATGACCTAATCCGGTTTATTTGATTTGGGTTCCTGACTTCAGCCTTCTTTACCAATTTGTAAGAATAATGTCAGATATGGGAACCCGCGCTTCTATGATAATTTAACCTAACATAAAAAGTGTTACTCTGTTACCAGCTCGTAGAAATAAATATCATTTCATATTTTGTTTTTTACTTGAACAATTACAAAATACGCTTAGGTTATTAAATTTTATTTCATTATATCAATTTATGGAAACGTTTATAGTACCGATGAATGTGAGATAAATTAGTAATAATCTCTATAGATTATTTCTTTGAGAATTTTTTTGTCGTAATGAAATATTTCCCTAAATTTTTCATCGAAATTGACCATTCAAACATAATTCTCTTCTGGCGAAAATAGTTTAAAATTTTTCTCAATGAAAATATATTCAAGTAACATGTGGGAGGCACCATCTATAACCAATCAGTATAACTCACATGACAGCTGGCATATAGATTGTTTACATTCTTTAATGTGCAAAATATTCGCACGGGTAACTTATATTGCAGTGTAGTTAATTAACAATTAACAACCCGCTTTTCTATTACCTGCATAATCTAATCAAATTCGACGTTGAATTTTTAATGTCATTCAACAATGTAATGTAGAGTAATGATTTCTATAGATGGCGTATTATAAACGTTAATACAGACCTTTCATTTAAAACTTTTCATTGTAAATAATTACTTTTCTATGACGAAGTTGATGGCTAGTATTTGCTCAGTTTATTTTTCTCCGAGTACGAGAGCCCTCCAGTTGAACACACAGTGCAGACTGGGCTCAAGTGAGCCGCTTCGTTGCGCAGCTCCTGCAAGCCAAAGCTAATAAAAAACTGTATGTGACGTACTGTACCAGAACGTACGAAATACGAATATTTTACTTTAACAGAGAGGGGTGTTGTTGTTGTTACAATTTTTTTAATATTCCAAAGTTTGGGAACCTGTTCACTCTATAGATCTACAAGTTCGTTTTGTTATACATTGTTTGTTTTTCACTACCCTTCATCCTATTGATTCTAGTCGTATGATGAAGCCTCCTAGAGTGATAATATCTACCTGAGTGGGTATATCTGGCGCACCTTGTGAAGTCAGTCCTGATCACGAATTTACTGACTGCCGAATCTTTTGACCACGGTAAGATTTTTTGAAACTAACGGTGCCCCGTGGCTTCAAACGCGTTTTTTTGAAAATTTTATTATTATAAATTCTTAATTACTTTCCATGAACAAAATGTCATTAAAATCGGTTGAGAATTAAATATGTTTTTTGTTTGTAAAAGTACTATTGACAACTCATAAAGCTTATCAATTAAATGGAATTAAATGTATTTCCCGTGTAGGTACAGCATTTGATCAAAATTTAATAGGATTTCATAAAAAATAACTTTTAGCCATTTGTTTTACATTTTCTTAAATTATTATTGCCTATTATTAAAACCTACCAATTGAGCAATGTCATAAACCTTTCGTGTACAAAATTTTATAAAAATACGTTGAGTCCACAGAGATCTGTCAAAACATTTTTAATTTATAAATACGGAAATTTTAATGATAAACTAAAATAGACTCGCAATATGCCCGGTTTCAGGGGTACTTTTAACTGTATTTTATCTGTTCAACTTAACTAACCAAAATGAACCGTTTATCTATTCGAATGTTGTTTGACATATGATCTAACAAAAATAGACAGTACACATCCGATATATCCGACTGACAGACCAACAAAAATTATCGCAGTTTTTATTTCTGTAAAATTGAAAAAAGGTATCACTTAAATTTCTTTGAGGCGCAAATTAATTTTAGTATTTTTTACTTCTAACTATTAAGTAAATAATTAAATAATATTTATACTACGTACGATTTATTTTGTTTAGTAGTAAAATAGAATATATACATTTTTCTATGAGTTTCGTAAAAGTTTCAACTTGTGGCAGCTTATTGAAGTACTTATTAGAAAATAGTTGTCGGACATTCACAAATGTACTGCTCAAAAGAGCGTGTTTACTAAATACTGAATAGCTAATAGTGCAAATTAGTATTTAATTGTAAGAAAGTGATAATGAATTTACTTTTATTAAAAAAAAACTATGTGCGAAATTTGATGCCTCGTCGTAACTCTGCTATATAAATAAAATGATTGCTGTGTGCCCTTAATAATGAATAAAATTACATAACAAGTCTAAAAAGATTCTTTTATATGCTTAAGTGCACTAGTGTCTTTAGTTTCATATAAACCAAGAAACTTATTTCAGTGGAATTTGTGCAAAATTTTTATGATGAAATATTATAATAACTTAGCCGTTTCATAATCCTTGCAACAAGTCCGCGGGATGCGCTGCTATTTTTTCATAATAATAACGTTATGACGCATAACCGCCATAAGTTTGCTCAAAAAAGAGCGGAGAGACCCAAATCCCTGTAATTAGACGCCCGGAAGATTTATGTCGCTGGATTTTACCAAATTCCTTTAATTTTTTGGCTGACATACGTGCTTCTTTAATTTAATATTCTCCTACATCACTACAAAATGTACCTTATTTAAAAACATAAATTCTTTCTTTTTTAACTAAATGGGTTTTTGTTTTATTATCCAATTACTTTCCACTGGGAATGAGTAAAAGTAAGGAAGAAACCTTCTGTTTATTTGGGTCCGTTTTATTTCCACTTCGGTCATGTATAACTGCAGATGTCAGCTAAGGGTTAATTGTCTACGTGCGTTTTCATCTGAATTTGTCACGTTCTATCACACACATATACGTAAGCATAAGTTCACACAGGTGAATTTGTCTGGAAGTTTTACTGTTTGTTTTCTTCCCTGTAAGCAATGTATGTTTAATTTTAATTCCCGATCATTATTATTATTAAATACAGTAATAAATGACTAAGTATACTGTCGTTAGTAAATATTAGAGTTTCTTAGTGTTTGCTCGTCAGCACTAATTAGTTTGTTCTGCGGAACTTTATGCTTGCGATTAAGAGAGTATGAGTTTTTCTGAATGAATGTATGAAATTTAAAGAATAATACATTTTTTTTATAATTAGTTCTATATTTGTTATGCTAGGTTTTCTTCAAACAAGCGAATAAAGACTGTGTCAAATTGTTGTGAATAAATTGAAATTAGTAACTATCTAGTGTATATGTCATCGGGTAATTGTACGAACCGTTAGTTTACAATCAATCTAGTGATATTGTAAACTATCGATAGATTGTGAATTAACACTACTAATTATGAGTTTTTGGGGTTATGTCAAAACCATCAGGTTTTAGTACTTGTAAAATGTGAATTTTTCAAAGACTAATTTGTTTCTGGCACTCGCCGGCCTCTGTCGCCTGCAGACCGCTCGCTGCGCTCGCTCGGCTCGTGCGTTTTCATCACAGCTATAACCTAACCTAACTGCATAATAAGTCTACGAAAATATATGCGTTATATTGCAAATTTTAATGTACGTTTATAATATATCAACAGTTTACCAACATTTCTAACCTTTCGTAAAATTTTCTAGTGATATATCTATACAATTACATAGAACATAATAAAGCTAAAGAGTTTTTTGTTTGTTTGTTTAAACGCACTAATCTTATAAACTACCAGTCGGATTAATTTTGTATATGATAGCCATATTTATGAATAATAGTATAGGCTATAAACTCCATCCTACTACCCTAAAAAGCGAAGCAGTAATTATAAATGTCAAGCTATTTGGCAAGTACGGGAAGATGAACAAACAGGTGCGTTGGCGGCATGGAAAGTTTGTCGAATAAATTTAACACGGGTGAAACCGCGATTAGAATTAAATTAGTTGCGAAATTAGATGAAAAATCTTATTGGCTATCTAAATTTTAACATTCCGTATTTCCTGCCAATGAATGGTGTGCAAAGATCGACTATAATATTATAATCATTATATTAACCTAAATTGGTTTTACGAAGAATATGATGACTATATCATTCAATATTATAAAGAAAGTTCAACAATTTGTATGCAATGGCTGCCCTAAGCCGTAAGTAGGTGACCGGAGATTCTAAATAAAACAACATGTTGCATACTGTAAAATATTGTGAAAACGTGAGTGGAAGTGGCAACGATACTGTTTGCTTCACAAAATAATATAGGTACCTCTTATTTTATACTACAATGTTGGTAAACAAGCATACGATCCTTTTGATGGTAAGCGGCTACCGTAGCCTATGGATGCTTGTAATACCATAGGTATCACTAACGCGTTTGCGACCTTGAAACCACCCACCCCAAAGTGCTCTAGAAAGCCTACTCACCGCAGGAATACAACACAATGTCATTTAGCTGCGGTCTTCTTAGAGTGGAGGTATTCCACCAGTCGGACTGCCCCAAGTAGAGAGAAATCTCTAAAAAAAATTCTCTGTGCCTACCTCTTTACAAATGTGTAATTCTGTGTATAATTGTACATATTATGTAGTATTTATTTACCATAAAAACTTTAAGTTTGCGTTAGGAAAATAATAATGAAGGTCCCCAATATAAAACAAGAATAGATTGCAGAACTCTATCAAAATTTAATTAATATATTTAATTTATTAAAATGTAAGGCGTTGTGGTTGTATGATTATGATGACCAGTGGGGTCAATCCGATGACTGCTGGTTTGGTTTAGTACTCGACTGCGAAAAAGGAGGGTGATGTTTTTCGGGCGTATGTATGTCTGTATGTCTATTTATTTGGCACGCTCCATAGCCTAAACGGTTCCATGGTTAGATTCGTCTTAATTGTGAGGCTGACATAGATTATATATAATTTAAGTACGACATCTGGAAAGCAAATAAAAAGCAAAAATAGTTTTTTTGAAGCCTAGTGTTTTTATTGCAGTTGGGTTTTAGGTTTCCTTTGTAATAATTTAGCTTGTTTTAATTATTCGTGCAGATTTAACAATTTACACAGTTGGCAGTACGCTCACCTAGTATGTAAATGTAAATAATTGAGACCTGAACTCCTTGAGACAAATCCTATTAGTAGATACGTCACGAGGGAAGTTGAAGATGTATTGTTAATACAGTGATGTGGACTCTTTTGATTATATCCCTTCTGGGAAGAGTGTGATGTTTTTCCAGTAGTGACAAATGTACGGGATGGCTTTATTACTATTAGTAGATCGTGTAGATTACACAACAAGTGAAAAAGAGGAAATTTAATTCGAGGGACTAAGTTGGATTCCGAGAGCAGCAAAGGTTTCTAGAGTAGAATCCCGAAAGTAGCGAGGAATTCTAAAGTAGAATTCTGAGCGGCGCGAGGGGTACAAGGACCGAGATTAATTATTTTTTTCAAGAGTTCTACTCTTCTTTTTACCATTGACTGCGAGAAAATTTCTTAGGAGGTGACACTTGAGAAAGAAAAAAGAAAGGAAGGAAGAGAGAGAGAGAGGAAGAAAGAAAGAAAAAACATTTATTGCCTCGAAAATACTGGCACACAGTTTTTACAAACAAAAATAACATTACATTGAACAAAAAAATTAAAGAAAAAAAAGTTAACATAAAGATAATAAAGATCGCGACCACCATACACATAGTAATAAGCTCATCATTGACTTTTATTTCAAGAAGTTTCACTTTTATCACGTATACTTGAAATTTTTTTATACGTAATTTATATAATTCGTGCTTGTTCGAAATTTAAAACGTTTTTATTCCCTTGTGAATAAAATAGTGTTTTATTCACTATTATCGATGAATAAAATACCATTTCCGAGTGACAATGGTAAAAAACAATTTTTTAGTTTCAACTAAACTGTCCCCTGTATGACGTATCGTTTCTGTTGTATAAAAGAACCGACAAAATTCTGTATTGTGCAAGAGCTATCGCTCACCGGAGCGGCTATTCTGCATTTTATGCTTTCGACGCCATCAACGGCACCGCCACTTTGTTTCTTTACTTTGTATATATCGATAGATACCTACTTACATACCATATGTATCGCATGAGCAGTCGAGGCAGTATTTCGTGCTTTCATATTGTTTATTCGACGGATCGTGCACAATGAACTACTGTATTGAATTTTATATGAATTGGAGCTCGAAAATTTCAATCTTTTGTAAATAAGAAAGAATATTTGAAATTAAATGTTGTGATAAAAATTTATCTTACGATTTACTTTTTACTAAGACGATACGTCAATCAATATACGTTTGAAAAGACAAATATATTATACATTTAAAAGTAAAATAAGAAACTTTTGAACTTAAACGTTGTTTTAAATAGCGTCCTTTAAATACGTTAATTCGATAATGTAACAATACCAAAATTAATCTTAAAACTCAAAAACAGCTTGACCGATTGGCTTATGTCACTGGTCAATTGATAGGGTATAAGAAATTCCAATATTACTTTAAGAAATTGTAAAAGGAAAAACCAAAAAAAAACTATTTTCGTTAATTCTTGACCGCTTTTGATGAAATTGTGTACACGGGATATATACGTAATTATATAATTGATGAGCTGTAAAAATTGTCAATAATTCTTCTTGAAATCCAAAAATAATATATTTTCATCAAATTTCAACCAATTCTGATCAAATTTTGTAGACGGGAAGCTTACATCATACCATAATTCAGAGACTGTGAGGCTATAAGAATCGTTAATAATGCATTGGAAATCGTAGAATAGAATATTAATTTTTAACCGATATTCATTAAAATTGTACACAGAAAATTCATGCCAATCCTCAATTTATACGCCATTATAATTTGTCAACAATACGAATAAATATAAAATTACGGGATGTAAAAAACTACTGCTTAGTAATAAACGCGTGCGGAGCCGTGGGCCATCTGCTAGTATATTCATATATAACAGAGAACTAGAACATTGAACGAAATAAAACAAATCGTACAACGTCCGCAACGTCGAATCTTAAACAGGTCTAAAACTTGTACGAGAAGTCATCTAACAAGCGCAACAGTACACATAGTGGTATACCTACTGTCGGTAGGACCCACATAATTTAAAGAACAAACAGGCTTCCCAGGGAGTTTACTTCGGCAGTCTGTTTAGTCGCTTTAACTTAGTCATTTGTCGTTCAGTATCGAACTCCCAATCACTCAGTTTCACCGGTATCCTCATTACTTTGATTAGATTCTAGAGAACGTGCCCGAGCGAAATTAATTTCTTTATCCGCTATAGAACAAACATAATGGTGATACGAAAAGATTTTGTATCCGCTCGACGTGCCCAGTCTGTGAAATTCGGAGGCTCAAAAAAGCAATAGCTGTATAGATGAGTTCGGCTCAAGCGAACCGTTATCAAGCTCCGTTAATCCTATCTTCTGTATTATTGAATAAATTTTACCTTCTGACATACTTTTACCGTTTTATATCAATTCAATGTATTGGAAAAAATCAGGCGAGCGGCACCATGAACAATTTAAGAATTGGCATAAGTGTGAATGCTTTTTATTTGATCCACTTGACTTAGATTTTTATTATTCATTGTGATTTCATAAAATCTTAAATTTTATGAGATAAAATTCGGTGTAAATATTTGTATAATTAGTACTACCTGAACTGAACTGCCTCATTAGCATAGTAGTCATAAGCGACTTCTATACTCAAGACCCTGGATTCGATTCTTAGGTCGAGCAAATTGCTGTTTTTATAGAGTGTTGTGTTTTTCTATGAAATTCTCCGTAGCAATTCAGAGTTTGGCTTGGTACCCGATTAATTGCAATAGGCTCGCGCCCTATTACATGGGATCTAAAAAACATGTCTGGCGAACTGTGGGTGTACATTAGTACACCTGCATAAACCTTCGCGTATACAGGCGTGATGGTATGTTATGTTATGACTCTAGCAATACCGCCAGGGGGCATTCCATGTAATGCGGACAACGAAAAAAAGTGATGTTCTGAAATTTATTTATATTCGGCCTAATTGTACTTCGAAGAAGTATGAATTTTTTTATTATGTTTGTTTGTCAAGTGCTTCTAACATAAGTTCTAAAATAAGTGCTTCTAAAGAATATTCGAAATTCAAATTCAGATTTATAGGAAGTAGTTTTTCGGATTAAATAAATTTACATTAATATATTAAACGTAGCGAATTACATTGAATATTACCTGCTCATCTGTACAATTAATAAAATTGAAGTGTCGGTTTGTAATTTCAAAATAACAGGTTTTTATTAAATGCATATGAAAAGTATACACGATACTTTTATCAAAACACCCATTTTAAATTTTTTTGTCTGTCTGTCTCTATGTTTGTTCCGGGTAATCTCCGAAACGGTTTGGCCGATTTTGACGGGATTTTTACTGGTAGATAGCTGAATTTATAGGGAGTAACTAGGATAATTTTAATTTACAAAAAGAATTTGGGCTCCGCGTATATAAACAAAAACTGGCACAGCGAATCAATCTGGGCGCTTAAATGGCTTACGTTGAGTAAACCATAAAAGATATAGCAAATTAATGTACTAAGAAATTGTAGAAATTAAAAAGACCTACAAAAAAGTCTGGGAGAATATACATCTATCTTCTAAGGAACACTCACAATAAGCATTTTTGTCTTTAAAATAGACGAGAGCGGGGGAGCAAGATTCGCGCGGGCATTCTGTAGTCCACGTGAGCGAAGCCACAGGCACAGCTAGTTATTAAAATTAAATTAGTCTTGAAAAAAAAAATTTTTTCCTTTACTAAGCCAGAAGTAAACATTTCAAAACAAATTTTGACTCTCTTCGACCAATTGTTTTTATTTTCTCAAAATATAGCTTAAAGTAAATTTATAAAAAACTAGAAGTTTCAAAATTCTATTATATACTAGAAGTTATTAGAGGAATGACATTATTCGTTTCTGTATATGTTGAGTCAACAATTTGCATTTTTATCTTCATTGTAATTTTTTTCTTCATTTAGTTTGGCCTTTTAATAGAATAATTTTGCTTATTATACAGGGTTATTGGTAATTCGACGTATTCCCGTTAGGAGGTGATAAGAGTGACTGACTATTTGTAATAATTTTAAACCACATATGCATTATGCAAAAGTGAACCATTTTTGAGTTATCATAATTTTTTTCACTTTTTTCAAAAGACGTCAAAAGTGTAACATTTATTTAAAAAAAATAATGTATTTAAAACGATTAAACACTAGTTATTTATCAATATTAAAACAACAATTATCGGTACAAATTTAACAATGTGAGACGAAAAACGATATTATTTCATTATTTTTTTGAGATTTTTTTACACTAAAATGCCTTAAAACAAAAAATAAGTTATGACACTTGGCTTACAGATTATTTAAAAAAAAACATAACAGTTTTTTAGCTCTCCGACAATGCACTAAAAATGAAATTAATTAAAAACAGTGCTATACTGTATGAGATCGTGTTAAATATAACAAATGTGAGAAAGCAATACTTTCTTTCATCAATGATAGCTCAGTGGTAGCGCGTACGGAAACCACGTCAATCCACGTGGGTTCGAATCCTTGAAATGAGCATGAGAATAAAAACATCGTGATGAAACCACAGCAGGGCAGTAGGGCACTTTCTAATGTATCGATCTATAAATATGTTCCGGCCTTGAGAGCCGGTCCCTCCACTAGGCTTAATGTGTTACCATCTTGGGCTACATAGTTGCTTATAATTAGGTTAAAAAAAAACCCATTATATCTACTCTTTCCTAACTATTTAATCACAAGATAACCGATTTACCTATTCTGGAGCAATTTGGATTAATATTATACTGTCGACTACTACAGTCACATTGTAGGAAGACAAATAAACTTGGTGTATACGATACGACAAGATAGAAGGGAAAAAACAAGGTACAAAGGAGAAAATTTTTTTATCATAAAAGACGTTGACTACACACACACACACTACACACACACTCACACACACACACACACACACACACACACACACACAGCACAGTTTCACAGCAATGTGAAACAGAAGAAATTCCACCCATTACGGAAAGTCAGCTATTCGAAGCATGTTCTAGAGTAGGGAATAAGAAAGCTCCGGGCCTAGATGGAATTCCAAATATTGCACTGAAAGCTGCCATTAAAGCAGCGCCTGCAATATTCCTTGACGTTTATAACAATTGCCTCACGGAAGGTACGTTTCCATCGATGTGGAAACAGCAGAGGTTAGTCCTCCTGCCCAAAGGAAAGAAACCTCCGGAAGAGCCATCATCCTATCGTCCGCTCTGCATGTTGGATACAGTTGGCAAAATACTTGAACGTATAATACACAGGAGGATCGAAGCAGCAGTTGAACCGCTTCTTGCTAGCAACCAATACGGCTTTCGGAGAGGACGCTCTACCTTGGATGCAATTAGCGTTGTTGTCAATACAGCTAAGGACGCAATCGCCGGAACCAGATGGAAGGGAGGTACGAAGAAGTACTGCTTGGTAGCAACGTTAGACATAAAAAATGCCTTCAATTCCGCCAAATGGGATTGCATTATGAACGCTCTTTACGAAATGAAGATACCAGGATACTTACGAAGGATGGTTGCAAGCTACTTTACTGACCGGATCCTAAAATATGACACAAAGACTGGTCCGAAAACATACAAAGTCACTGGAGGAGTACCCCAGGGCTCAGTCCTACACCCACTTTTTTGGAATATCATGTATAATGGATTATTAAAACTGGAACTTCCAAAAGAAGTCAAGCTGGTGGCATATGCAGATGATGTGGCCGTAGTGGTCATTGCAAAGCATCTCGAAGAAATTACCTTCGCCTTTGACGCTACCATCGAAAAGATTAGACACTGGATGAACACAGTAGGACTTCAGTTGGCGGAGCACAAGACTGAGGCAGTGCTCATTACTAGCAGGAAGCGGTTGGAAACCATCACACTGCAAGTCGGAGCACATGAAATCACATCCCAGCCGGCCCTTCGGTATTTGGGCGTTATGATTGATGCCCGACTCACTTCAAGCAGCAGGCACAGCACGTGGGTGCCAAAGCGTCGGTGGTCAGAACGACTTTATCAAGGCTGATGCCCAACATAGGAGGCCCGAAGCAGAGAAGGAGGGCGTTACTGACGTCTGTAGTAACATCAGTACTCACCTACGGAATCCCCATCTGGGCTGATGCGCTTAAAATACAGGAAGCACGACGCCAGATGAGGTTTTTAGTCAGGTATGGGGGCAGTCATAGCTTCGAGTCCGACATACCCAGGTTAGACCCTGGTGATACGTAAGAGTATTTTTGTCCATACCTCTGAAAAAAAAAACACACACACACACACACACACGCACACACACACACACACATACACACAAGCACGCACGCGCGCGCGCGCGCGCGCGCGCACATAACTTATAAACCCTCAGAGAAAAAAGCTAAAACTGAATAATTTGAGCCAATCTATGAAGGCCTTTAACAACAATCCGATACGAAAACGACCTTGAAAAATGTAAGTAAACCAAGAATGAATGAAATCAAAATAACACTTTTGAATTAAGGGCTCTGGAAATAATCAAAATATTAATTGAAATATATTTTATGTGTTCATTTCTGTTAAGCAACCAATCTCGTTGATATTATATCTATTACGTATACATATAAAGAGCTAGAATTGTGTCTTGTCTATCATAAAATAGTTCAGCGATACTATATAGAACAGTAGTGGTATAGTGTATTTACAAATTGCACGTTTCATATACAGCACACATTTGCGCGTATTGTATTTGTCAGAGCAAAAGTGCCATCTATGATCACAATAACACAACTTCCGCTAACTTCTTTTTTTTCATCTTTTTATAATGGCAACGACTTGTTTGTAAACAGCCGGCGCCCGCAGGCAGCCTAAAAACAAATGTTTTAAATCTACCGCCACCTACGACACGGCGACGTCCCGTTCGCGACAAATAGGCGCCTCGCCTCGATGCGTCGTTTGCGCTCGCGCTAACGGAGGAGTGGCGGCGCCATGCCACACACTTTAAAAGAGAACGTTGTACAGTGCGGATGCGCTGTTTGTTCGTTCGTATAGTTGACGTGCCACCCTATATAGTTGAGGTGCCGCCCTAGTTGAAGTTCTGCCCTAGTTCACTGACCGCCCTGGTTCAAGTTCCGCCCTAATTCAAAGTCCGCCCTGGCTCATCCGCCGCCCTAGTACATAAGACTAATGTAATTGAAATAAGCCCATGTTATACCTGTGTGTATACCTGTTTGGTGTACCTATGTAGCTGCTCCGTTATTGTGATACATTTCATGACTTAATCAAAATCAGTAGATACTCTTAACCTTTAAATCATGTTATTGATTTAATATATAGGTATTTTGAAAGTAAACATACACTAAACTCTCGGGTCGTTCAGTTTCTGTTGTAGAAAATAAAAGGAACAATAAAACATTTTATTATGCAACGACTATCGTTCGCTCAAGGGGCTATCTGCATTTTATATTTTCAATGCCATCAACGCTGGGCCACTTTGATTCTTTACTTTGTATATTTACGATATCTCTTCAAATTTTGTAAAAATTGACGCATTTGCATGAGTATGCGAATAGAGTAAATATATTTTACAGCGGGTTCTAGAATTTGATTGGCTCTGAAGTTCAGCTGATGAACACACCTATAGGTTTTTGATGACAGATTTTCAACTTAAAATCCTACTACCATGATATGATTTCTTCAGAGTTCAAATCTACGTCGCACGACGCGGTGTTCAAATAGACTGAGCCATAATTGCTTCAAGTTTGGTCGTTTTTAGTTTAATTCTCCAAAAAGATTTGTCGGGTATAGTGACTAACACTCAGTAGTCTCTAACTTCAATGACACTGCAGTTGAAACCTACATGGGTGAAGGACATGGGTTTTCTGAGAGACTTTTTTTCTTTTATGTGGTTTATACGCGTATTATCTATACTGTTAAATCTGTAGTTATGTCTATACGTGTTATATTTTTTCCAAATTCCCGATGGACATATTGATAAAAAATATGCACTTAAAAAAAAATCGGTCTCTCTGTATGTTTGTATGTCCGGATTTAACTCAAAAATTGCTTGACCAATTCTTTTGAAAATTTATACACAGGAAGCTTTTGTCATTGGTCAATTGAGAGGCTATAAGAATTTTAGAAATCGTAAAAAATTGTAGTAAAAGATTTTGATGTAATATTGTACACGGGAAATATAATATTATATGTTATTTATCAATTGATAGACTATATGAATTGTTAATTAAAATTAAAGGACGAAAATATTTATAAAGTAATGTTATATTCGTAAGTAGTAAAAATGTTACATTTTAAATAGATAATTTATTCGTACTCGGTGAAACAAAAGTCAAAGTAGGTATAGTAAATCTCATTAACACTACTCTATTGTACTCATGCAGATTTCTTCCTTTTGTCGCGTGTTGTTACCACTCGGATATCCAAAACAAAACTGTCGTAAATCAGAATACGGCTTGCACATATAACAAAATAAAACGAGGATCAAAATAACTAGAGATACCTTGAACTTTAGTACATCATCGTTTAAAAGAGGAATTGTTTTTTTTTTTACTTTTGTTTGTTTGATTGTGCAGGATTATACAATCGGATCGATAAGTTTTGAATGTGTGTATAAATTGCGATGTATTTTCGTACCTACTTTGGAATACATACTCGTTGTTTCGAGTAGACTCTAGACATTTTCAGATATTTCGATATTACGGTTTATTCTTTTTTTACTCAGATCGTAACAATAATGCTTAGATCTAATTCGTGGAATTTCACGCATAGCAACAGCCCAAGCCGAGGTTCGGCTATTTTGACACTTTTTTTTCTATCTGACTATACTGTTAACCATAAGGGCCCTGGAGCCATTAGAAGCTTTGACGGCTTCAACGGGCTTGGAGGTGACCGCGAAAAGCACTCAGCCGCAAAAGCGATGCAACAAGCTCAAAGGTGCCAAAGTGGTCAAATCTCGACTTGAGCTTTTGTCGTACATGCAAATAAGTCTCGATCGAATTAATTCCCTATTCCTAAAATGGGATCTAACTAACTATACACATATTATATACGTGTTTATGCGTTCTGTGATTAAGGAAGATTCATGCGTTTATGCATTTAGTAATCTGGTAATTTGGTCTAAGTCTAACTAGCCAAAAAAGAAAAAGAAGGTCCCTTACAGAGCCTACGTACCTGTGTGCACGTATGTGGTAGTACAGTGTCACTGTATTAAACAAGTGGCTGCTTGGCTCAAGGCCTACATGCCAGAGGAACGGACCTAGGTTTGAGTTGCTGTAGGAGAGGGTGGTCGTGCCGAATGTGTGGAAGTGTAGTTAACCGCCCGTCTCTGGCATGGCGCTCGTTTTCATTTCATCTGTTGGCCTTCTAAACACGTCACAAAGTTCGGAGAAGCTATGAAAGCCCTTCAGCTTGGTTATTTAGCTTTTAACTTTGGTAAGATTGAGAAAAAACTCAAAATTCTTAACTTTTTTTGGTACCGTAACCAGTTTAAATTTTTGAAATACGACACCAATATCTATTAATCAGTCACGAGAGCCTTAATTTTGATTAAAAAAAAAATCTTGTTTGTATACTTGCGACTCCAGTTACTTGAGTTTAGCGATCAGCTTTTTGTATTTAATCCTATCCAGACCAAGGCTGAATGACTGTTCCATGATAAAATATCTGAATAAAAATATAATTAATTTTACTAGTACTTTCTCGTATATCACTGTTTAGTTTTTTTTTTATCATTTTATATTTTATTCATTTATTATTTTATATGTATTTTACTTCAAGATGTAGTTCCTGCGTAATTACAAAAAAATATGATGACGGCTAGTTAATGTCATCACGTTATTTGAAATTTTTTATACTTGACGAGGGATTTGGTTTCTTTATAATACTTATCTGTACTTTTCAAACAAGATTTTATTATTATCTGCTACATAGAGAATTCGGCACAAGGGAGCGGTTATGAAATCGTGTTCTTGTTTTCGTAATTCGTTTATGTTATTTTATTCGTTACATGCGATGACCTTTATTCAATAGTAGTGTGATATTTTTTAAATATAATTCTTACATTATAGCTGCGTATCCATCAGAAATGTGCGAGATAGCTAGACGGTACTCGAAGGAAAAATCCACCAGTAGGATTAAGTATTTCATTTACCTAACCTCGCTAAGTGCATCTCTGGTGGAAAAGGGCTAACGGAGCTAGGCAATAAAGAGAGAGATGTGTTCAAAACGATGTGGAGAACTAGAAATACTAGACCGTTATGCATCCTCGTACCACTCAGCTACATACAATGTCACAGCTTCGCTACGCATCCTCGTACCATATAAAATCTTTTCACAGTTTTGGTAGAAACCATCACACCGTTTCTACACCGCTACACATCCTCACACCACCTAGCTACCTCGCAAATCTTTAGTGGATACGCAGCCTAAGGTATTAACCAACTGTTAATACTTATCTCTATATAAAGGCCCTGTCATGACTGATTCATCATCATCATACATCCATCACCCATCCCTACGTACAGGATAGAACTGTGAAATTGGGAGGATGTTAACTTTACATTGTAGAAATAGTTTAAGAAGAGATTTCAGTTTGTATGGGAAACAATATTTTTTTGTGTCAGATTTATTCTATGTGACCTATTTCAGATTCAGTTCTAACAGAAGCCTGGTAATTTTGAGACCAACCAATATAATCACCAATGTGGTATACAAAGAAGTAGGAATACTTTATTGAATTCTAACTTTAAATCGGCAGCTTTGATCAATATAAATTAGGTAATTATATTATTTGCACAATTTTTTGATTTATAATGAACAATATAAATTCAAATTAAATAAAAGAAACAATAGAAATTTTATAGTCTACGAGAGCAAAGCCGTCGGCAAAATATTACTGAACACTATTTCCGTCCTGTTTAAATGGAAAGTACACTGATCACTTCTGGCATTTTTGTGATTAGTACAAGCATCTGCTTTTGAATAGCCTGTGCATTGTCCCAGACAGTGAACTTATTTTATAGCTGTTTCGAAAGTGTCATATTCATGGCATTACTGTTTTACTGTGAGTTATATTTATATAAATCTATCCGCATAATTTATAGATGATCTCGAGTTGTGTGAAGTAGAAAGTATGCTTTCCTTTGTTTAGGGTATTATTTTTAATAAATGTATTCTTTTTGTACGTGTATTTTTTTCCAAGTTTCCTGATAGCCATATAATAGGACACTGATTACGAATATGACATTAAAAAAATATAGTTCTTCTGTCTGTTTGTATGACCTGATTTAACTGAAAAACGGTTGTGGGAAGTTCATACCATTCCTAAATTGACAGGCTATAAGAAATATCAATAAAAATTTTATTTACAAAAAGTAGTATTTTATTTACAAAAAATTTAGGTTTTAATAGTTCTCAACCGATTTCGGTAAAATTTTATACATGACAGGTGAATTTATGTTATTCTCAAATTGATAGAGTATTATAATTGTCAATAATACTTTTGAAACATTAAAAAAAGATCTTAACGGATTTTATAAGAATTTTCAATAATATGAGTAGAAATAAAATTACGAGAGGAAAATAATTAATGAGTTGTAACCGCGGCGCACCGCTAGTTTATTATAAAAGAACGTATTTCTAAATGTTACCTGTCAACCGAAAACAAAAGTTTACAAACATAGAGGAATGAATAGGACGTCAGCGGCCGCAGCGGCGCGGCACCCCGGTCTCAGAATGTTTAATGACCTTAAAGCAAGTTGGAAGGTGGCGAGGTTTGACGTTACATTAGCGAACAATAGAAGCTAGAACTAAAACTGGATCCGCTTTTATCTTCACAATTGTTATTAATACACAAACTGCTTAACTAGTAGAAAGCTTTCAGTGTGTTGTAGGCTTTGTACATAAGCACGGTTAGTGGTTTCATAAATATCAAAACTAGGGCGTGGTAAAATTTCGGTAGAAAACAATATAATATAAATCCTCATAAAATTTTAACTATAAATTCCGTAACTTATATACACATTCGGACATACAAATTGTCGAACAGATAATTCCCTACTTTTTTATGTCGTTACAAATAATTCGAAAGTTCTTATCAAAATAAATATTAAAGCACTTTGCGCGACCTTTTCATATTATTATTATTAAAGCCGCAATTTTCTCGGTAAACTTTGATTAAACTCAATGATTAAATATCCATAAATCATTAATCTATATATCTATATCTTATATTTATATAAAGTATATTAATTATAGTAATATAAAGTAGTCACTTTCCGCTGTCTGTCTTTATGTACGATTAGATTTTTTAATTGCATCAATCAATTGGCCGCGAAATATGGATAATTTACAAAACGTCTTAGAAGATCTAATTTAAGTTATACGGCAAAGGAATAACACATACATGATACCGCCCACACGGATCTTACAATTAATTACATGTGTAATTTTTATTAAGTTATAATTAGTTTTTTTTTTCTTAATAAAATAAGTTCTAAAAACTATTTGAAAAACGGTTAGGTGACGAGTACAAAGGATGACATAAAGAAGGCTTAAATATATTGAGGTTTAAAAATAAGTTATACTTATATTTTTGCTCAAAGAAAAAAAATCGCTTTAGATATACAATTTACATCTACAATTTACATCTAAAATCTACTAAATATCTATTAAATACCATATATAATAAAGGTTACTGAAATAGTTGTTTGTACTACTAGCTCTAAACATTATCATGACTCTAATAAGCAACTGGCCCGAAATGAATTATGTAAACTACCAAAGAAACAAAACTTAACTTGAGCAACATGAAGTATCGATTTCATTGAAAATGATTCATTTAATCAAATGGTAATATGCAATTTTTGATATATTAAATTTTAAACTATATATTGATCCGTATAAAATTCTTGAAAGTTAAAAAATTAGATTTTTCACACAAAAAATGAAACCGGCCTATATATTATACAAAGCGTAATAAGTATTCAAAACGTTGATAGATGAGTAAACTGATTGACAGAAACTAATAAATAAACTAAAATAATTTCGAAAGCAAGTAATATATAAAAATATAATTGGACGGAAATAGAATGTTCAAAATCACTCGCTCAATATACATATCTCAAATGCACCTTCAGATATTACTCCTATTCCGTACATAGCTAAATACATTCGCGAAACCCTTTCCTAACAGTGTAGAGTGATTGCTTCAGAAGCGAAACTCACAGCCAAGAGGATAGTGAAGTTTGGTTTTGCAGTAATTAATTTGTAAAGTGCAAGGGATTGTTTGAGATTTCGAAGCAGTCAGTCACTGTAGTACCGTATTGAGCTTGACTTATGGAAGGCGACACGTAAGTAATGGGGTAATACTCTCTCACCTCCGGTTAATTGAATACGTCTCGTAGACGACAGAGACGGCTGGAAATTCGATTTATAAATGTAATAATGTACTCAGTGATGCTACTAATAAAGCAACATAAATGTAACGGGAGCTTTACGTTGTTGAATTTTCTATTAACTTTGGAAAAAAAATCTTGTTGATAGTACATCAGTGGCCAATTATACTTCATTTATTTAAGGCTTTATAAATTCGTTACATAGGTACCTGCATTGTTAATAAAAATAAATAGTGAAACTTTAAGAAACTGTATTTATCTACGTTGGATTATGATTCAACGGTCTAGTTACATAAATCACTGAAAGAAATCGAGAAAATTATAGGTATCTATATTGTTTTCCTGAGTATTTTGTGTGTATTTATTGTATGTTTATAAAACTGCGTTGGCGACTTTAAAAATAGCGATAATTTATAGAAAAATACCATAAAGCAGACAATTGTTGAACCTTATAATAAGTTCTACAATTACCATTATATCAATCTTGGAAATGATAAGATAGCGAGGATAAAATGTTATTTCAATAAGGAGTATTTCCAGCGAAGAGTTTAGATAAATATTTAAATTATATTATAACTAAAACTTTAAAGGATTAATTTTATTATTGTACAAATATTCTATTTTATTAGAGATTTGTTAAATTCAAATGATAATGAAAATTTTAGGGTTTATTTTATTTATATGAGAATTTCTATAAGTTATTAAATATGTTATGAAATTTCGAGATAGCGAAAGGCTATGAAATAATTTAACATGTAGTATATACTATAAGGGGTATAACTGCAAAGAGGCCACTGTAAGTAATATGCAGGAAGGCCTAAGAAGAAATATTTATTATTAAATCGATTTATTTGTGAATTTATTAAGAAAAATACTGTTGAGAGAAATCAGTTGCTGTGATACCAATACCTCTGATACCCTCGATTTCGTCTGCTGCATCCCTGCTTATAAAAATCGTAGTTTCTTAAAACATAATAACTTTTTAATGAATGAAGATATCATGTTAATTGCACGCCTCATAACGCGAAGCGGTTGAGGTTGTGCTCTACTCTGGACACGTCAAAGTCAAGCAATTTTTTGCCTCTACCCCAACCAATTGGCACTTCTACGATAATATGAGTAGATATATTTCAAGAAAATAGTTCAAATAATCTATCTCATATTGGGTAAAAAACAATTTTATTTTGATATTGAAAAAAATTCACGTGGTTGTCCGAATTATTTTTTACGTGGTGGTTACGATACTATACCTCCCGAAAAAATGGACGTATCGAGACCGAGTTCTGTTTATTATCTTCAGAATAACATTAAATAGTTACCTATTTAATATCAATAGCCTTAGTACCCATAGTTTATTAATAAAATGTTTTTTTTAATGAAAAAAGTTCGTTATTTGTTTGGATCAAAATTAAAGCCTATTTTGTTAAGTTGTCTAAATAATACAAATAAGTCAATGGTACGATTTGTTTTTTTCTCTTAAAAATCAAATGAGTGGTATGAAGTGTGCACTTTTGGATTTTTCAAAATTTTTCTTTTTGAATAAAACCAAGTACCTATAGAATTAAAAAAATTTGGCCAATAACTACTAGCCATTAAATTTTGCGTGATGCGCGCACAACGGCAAACTTCAATCATTTTTAACCCCCGACACAAAAAAAGGATGTTATAAGTTTGTGTGTCTGTGTCCTGTCTGTGGCATCGTAGCCCACAAACGGCTGAATAAATTTTGATTTATTTTTGCTTGTTTGATCGAGAGTATTCTTAGCTATGATTTAAGAAAATCTGTTAAGCCGTTTGAAAATTATCACTTATATTCGAGTTGATAAATAGATAAAAGCATATTTGACAGGTCTGATAGAATCGTGATTTGATATTCAGTTACTTCAATGATATTAGAAAAACCTTACCCAGGTGTTGCGGTGTCATCTGGAATACGTAGGATACCTAAATCCCCACCAACTACTGCAGGGATATTGTGCTTGGGCTCATTGGAATGGTTTCAATGAATAGGTTACTTGTGTTGCGGGTTTATTAAATTACCTTGTATTTATATACTTAGGATATATCGAAAATTGTTAGCCACAGAATAAATACAATTTCTTTTCTCTTGAAGCTATTTTAAATTGATAGCTCATTTCAATACAAATTTTCTGTGGTGAAATTCATTGGCCATCCATGTATACGATTTAAAAATATATATATTTCAAGATTATATGTCGCTCTTCTTTTGTTTACAACAATAAACGTCTCGCGGGAAGCTTTTCGTGCTATGATTTTTATCTATACATATAAACGAGGGTTACCCTTCAAGGAATCTCATGAAAATTAACAAGATGCATATTGGGAGTCCGCTCCTGCGTTAGCAATGGTTACTTAGTTATTTTAAATGTGCTCAAGAGAACCTTAACCATCACCCCAGGCCCGGCCGATCTACAACTGCAGTAACTCAAGAAAATGTCATCATGATAGAGTGACTATTACGGGAGAATAAACATATACAGATCGAGAGATTGTCTGAAGTGAAGATTGGACCACAGGCTGATTCCACCATCTTCATTCTCTCACCGAAGAGCAAAAATCCTGTCGTGTTGATTGGTGAAAACGTATGCTACAAAAGTTTGAAGAAGAAACTTCGCAAACCGTATCCTACATCCTTACAACTAACGAAACATGGATCTACAGCAAGATCCTCTCACGAAGCAACAATTTACGTAATAGGTGTTTGAATAAGACGAGTTGCCCACAAAACTTGTTGGCGGTCGGAGCGTAAATAAAAAATGACAGCGGTTTTTTATTGCGACGTAGTGAACCAGTAGCAGTTATTCCTCAAGAAGATCGTAGAACAGTTACTAGTGAATGGTATAACGAAGTGTGTCTGCCTCAAGCTTTCGGGGAGTTGAATATCGAGCGACCAAGTTGCGGTGTCCATGGCATTCTTTTTCACCAAGATAACGTTCCCGCATACATTGCTGCTAGAACCATGGCCTATTTGAATACTTCGGGGGTACAAAATATTTTATCCCATCTTCCATATAGCCCTGATTTATCACCATGCGTTTTTTTTTTATTTTCCACTGTAAAATAAATGCTTCGTGGGCGAAAATTTTATACTGCAGAAGAGGTCGTCGAAGAATGTCCGCAGTAATTTTTGACCTCGCGCAACATTTTTTAAATGTTTCGAAAGCTGGTTCACCCAAATGCATAAGTGCATTTGGTTTGGAGGGCAATATTATGAAAACCTATAAATCAATTTGATTAATATTCTAACTATTTTTCATTTCAGTAACAATTTTTGGAATAGCCCACGTATATTATTGCAAGCATTAATTGTAATTTTTTTTCAAAAGGCGACAGTGTTGTTTTTGTTACATGAATAGAACAATGTATAAAGTACGTTAAGGTGTCGTGAAACATAATAATTGTGCATCCATTGTGTAACTTTTCTACGTGGACTAACTTTGTTTGTTGTATGTGAAACCTTGGTGAATCCAGCCGGGCACAAAAACTATACCACCCAGCGAAATATGTAACTAATACCTCTTTGTATACAGAAATTGAATATTGAATACATTCTTCTGTTTGACAAATTGAATATTAGTATTAATACTTGTGGTAGTATTACGCAAAAATGTTAACTAGTATAATAAATGGATGGATGGAGCCAGTGGTATGTCAGTCAGGTAATTTGGAGGTGGTTTCCGTTTTCCTTGCAAATAAGATATAAGCTTCAAGCGATTGGTAAAATCATAGAAACAAACAAAAATAAAATGTTTTTAATTGATAACCTAAACCTTATTTATAACAACTCAGTTAAGTTCGCAATAACTTGGGTCCACGTGAAAGGCCTGGTAGCTGGATGGTCCGTAAGAAAACCGAAATAAAAAATCATTGGCGTAATGAAGACACACCCTTTCCGGTGACTGGATCATGTACAGGGACAGTGCCGGCAACGTGCTGAGCTATTATAAAAAAAGATTAAGAGAGTATGGTTGCTTAAAAAGAGCCTACATATATTAGCTCTGGCCAGCTGACTAGCTGGTCGGCTGGTGTGTCTGCCCAGATATTATTGAAGCTATGCGATATAAAAAGACAAGTCCAGTCCTATATTTGCCGAATAAAATTAAGCCACATCTTACAGAAATAAATAGCAGATTCTCTTCTTGAATATCACTTAGATTCACCCAGCAGTGGAATAATTCTATTAAACGCTTTTTTTACACGATACAAGTAGAAAAAAAATTTATATTCAGCTAATCTTAAATTTTCACTTATAGTCTGGTAAAGAGCCATCTTTAATCAAACTCTAACACTTTAAACAAGATCTGTAAAAGATAAGTTATATAAGGAACTGAGTTGTGGGGCATCTCCTATTCATTATAATTTTTAATTGGTCCGAGTGTTCTCGATACTGTCAATGTTTAAAATAAAATAAAGTCAAAACAAAATATTTACATAAAAAGAACGAAAGGTAATATGAATAAAGATAAGTAAACCCAAAGTACTTATCGTCAGGTCCAGTAGAGCCGTTTTTTGGAGTAAATATAAAATTTAATATGCGCATAACTTTTCTATGAAAACACCAATCCTTTTAGTATTTTATTTTACTTGTATTTCTCGCTGATACTTATAAATTACGCTGGTGCAAGTTACCGAACCGTAAGTGCTGTGGGTGCAGGAAGCCGCAAGCTTCAGCACGACACCAAGTACTGCGTGGCGTGTTACATGCTTCGCACACCTACTCGCTAATTGAATTCACGTCTACTCTGATGTCGGTTTATGGTGCAACCTTCACCCCTTACTATCTATCCGTTCTACTGTAAACGCTATCTAATGCTTAGCAACGCGTGACTATTAAATAATTCGATTTAATAATACCACGTTATATTCAATTGACTTAGTTTATCTTCTAGAATTAAATTATACTATGAGCTATGTTTGTTTCACATGTAATAACCATATAATCGATATCCTTACAACCCAAAAAATAGCTATATGTGTATATTTTTAAATGAGCATTTTACTTAGGATGTTTCTCTATCTGACGCTTATTTCAAATATGTCGCGATTCGCCTTTCGTATTGATCCTTTCCAGCTTCAGAAAGTGTTTTGATTTCCGACTCCGTGGTCACATGTTATTTTAGGACTCACACCAACCTCTGTAAAGGTTCTCTGGATTTATAAATTTGAAGTAAGTTCGCAAATGTTTTGGGATACGTACAGTCGCGAAAATCGGAGCGGAACGAGTTGGCGCACCTCGATTGCTATATATATATACCTATTATTTACCTGCACGAGTGTAGTGTATGTTTGCGAATCGCTATGTAATCAAAATGTTCTGAACCACATTCAACGAATTGAATTTTCCGTTCATCTCGTAATGGGCGGCTTTTATACCGTTTCTAGCTGTTAGAAGGTTGCCAAGTATTAAAGCATTCGGTTTGAATACATTATCTATATTGATTAACCCATTCAATCTGTGTCTATGATATAGACATAGATTGACCTGGTTAATCTATGTCTCGGTATATAATTATTCACAATCTCAGTAAAACTGTCTCAAGACTTATTTATCATTTTATTGCAAATTATAATTATCCTTACGTACGTATTACAAGAATACGTTTTAAATTATCAATTATTGCTAATTAACTGCAACTCTTTTGTAGTATATAAATACTACCTAAGGAACTATATTTTTATATCATTGTATTTATTATCAACAATAAGAACATAAGATTATGTTAAGTTATGTAATGTAATTTGTTTATATTCTGTGTCCTAAATAAATGCACTCGAAGTGGTACAGTCTGCAGGTTTTAAAAATAAATTGGCGTGCATTTAGTCATTTGCTGAAAGCGAAAAGATAACATCGTGCGGAAACCTGAACGCTATAAAAATGTTCTTGTAGAATCACCGTGTATGGAAAAAATATAAAAATATCAATTTCTCGGCATTTCAAATTCGTGGGTTGACGTGGTGATGAGACCTGTGCCTTCCCTGGAGAAGAGGTATTTGCCCAGTATTGAGTGATTTACAGGCTGGTCTTATTAAATAATTTCCACTATTCATTTCAGAAGATTAGCGCAAATAATAATGTTACATAGCTACTAACAATGATATATAATGCAATACAAATGTTTCGTGGATAAAGACAATTTATTTCTATTCCATTGGAAATGGCTGCAATTGTCGCCAATATTATCGACACGTTATTTTTTAATATATGATTGAAATAATGCCATTAAAATTATCTATGATATGATAGGCGTAAATTAGCCATGTGTGTAATGTGTGTAAAAGATTATAATCTTCATTATTAAAAAGTGGACACTGATTTTGCGATTGACCAACGCCATGGATATAATTCTCAATGATACATGTTTTTTTTAGTTATAGCTAGTAAGCATGCATGAAATCCATCTGATGTTAACTGGTAATTACAGCTAATACTTATTTATAATAAATCTTTAAAAAGACCGCAATCTTAACTGAAGTCAGTGATTATAACTTGCTCTTCTTAATATTGAATTGGATCACCTCGTGTGTCAGTGTGTGATACGAAGCACATCCTTCATACTAGAAAGCGGCAGCACGAACACAGCTGCTTTATGACAGAAATCAGTGAGGTGCTTCTGCAATCGAATCTTTCATATTTTCTATCACTCTAAAAACTGAAGTTTCAAAAGAGTGAACCAATATACCGTAGAACTGTAAAAGTTGATGAGTTTAACTGGATTACTTGCACGTTGCATCAAAGTTAGTGATTTAGAAGTCTACTAATAGTACTATTAGTGTGACCTTTTTTTAAAATTCTTTATATGCTTAGCATTTCGGCAAAATCTCACTTGATGTTAAATTACGATATGGACCAATAAGGTAACACGCTAAGTTTAGTGGAAGGATTGGCCTTCAAGTTTAGCTGCCGGAACACACTTATTGCTTGGAGACAGATTTTCAACTCAAGACTGGTAGCTATGTCGGTAGCTAAAAAATGCCCTACAACCAGGCTATGGTTTCATCACAGCGTTTTCATTCACTTCGCTCAAGCTCATTGTACGGATTGGATATCACGATGATCGACTCAGGGTCCGTATACACTACCACTGAGTTGGAAAGGGTTTATGTGAAGAAAGAGTATTTTCTCATGCTCTCCCAACTAACATCATAAGATTGAAAAATTAATTACCACGCAGCTATCGATGTGTTTCGACTAACGCTTTACAGAGATTTAACTATTTATGTTTAACTATATCATGGGATTGATTATGAACCGTAGATGATGATTAACATTTTGAGGTTTATCATCTTTATTATTTACGTGATATGTATAAATAAACTCATTTATAAAATTTGAAGAAACCAAGCACTTAAGTATATTACTTTGTGTATGAACCCGGTGTTGTATATTTCGGATGCGGGACTAAACCTTCCGCGTCAGGGTAAACAATATTCAAAGAGGATCATGATCGGACGAGGAGTTTTTTTATATCAACGTATTCTTATAAACGATAGGAAGGGTTTTGTTTTCTCCGTATTTATTTAGTAGAGTTTGCCTAAATTTATATATATTTAACCTCTTTCGAAATAGGTAAAATGTGCATGATACACGTATTGATAGAATTTTTAGCGGGCTCTCAAACTGTCATTTAATGAGTTTTATTTTTATTCATAAGTTTGAAATGATTGACCCTATATTGTGAAATGCAGGTGGCATTTTGTGTAATAAAACTTGGATATTGTGCATAAGTGAAGTGGATAAGACCGTGAATTCTGAGATGCCACAAAAACTTCCTAGAAAGTTCTAACAGCGGGAGCGGTCGTGTTCATAGAATATTGAAATCATCGTGACTCAGGACACTCGATAATGGTAGTAATGGTCATCAATAACGAGGACTAGTTGCCAAGTTAGGAAGAAGAAGAAGTATTGATTATAAATTAATATTTGTACTATAATTAGCGTTTTATAAAAGAGGTGGTTAGAGCAGGAAAGTGAAATAAGTAGAGAATGAAATGATATTAATAAAGATAAAAATAAATACGTACTTTCTATTTTAAATCAATTATGCTATATGTATATTTTACTAATATCTTACTACTATTAAGTTTTACACTATGTAATACTGCGATTGGAATTATTAGACTGAATTATTAATGATTTGGTGGTCAGCCAAATAATGCTCACACTTTGGAATGATCCGATAACGTTTTTTTTAATCTATTGTAATATAATCAAAGGCTCTATAAATTGGCAGCGTGCAAGTGAAGACAAACCTTTCCATTATAAAAAGCCTTAAGCTCAGAAAAGCACCAGGTCCCGACGGGATCAGGAATGAAGTACTTAGGCTTCTTCCTGATCGCCTCATAGCTCTATTGGTCTGCATCTTCAATGTAGCCATAGTCCACTGCCATTTTCCAGCCGCCTGGAAAAAGGCAATAGTCATAGGTATCCGTAAGCCCGGCAAGAGCGCGTCGCTTCCCGACAGCTATCGCCCGATCAGTCTCCTAAATACGTTAGGGAAAATTTACGAGCGGATCCTTCTGAACCGTCTCAAGCCAATAATAGAGGAGAAAGACCTCTATCCGCCTGAGCAATTCGGTTTCCGTGCTAGATATTCTTGCACTCATCAAGTGCACCGCCTCACGGAGCACGTTGCATTTAATTTTGCTGAACTTTATAAACCCCGCCGTACACTTGCGGTCTTTTTCGACGTGGCCAAGGCCTTTGATAAGGTCTGGCACGAGGGATTGATTTACAAGTTGTACCGCTTTGAAGTCCCCGATAGGCTAATTAAAATAATTCGCGACTATTTAACAGATCGCACCTTCCGCTATAGAGTGGAAGGTGAATTGTCCACGCCCCGTCCAATACGCTCAGGCGTTCCCCAAGGTTCGATCCTGGCTCCTAGCCTATTTAACCTGTACGTCAGTGACCTACCTCGACTCCCGGAGGTCGAGGTAGGGCTATACGCTGACGATACAGTCTTATATGCCTCAGATAGGAATAGATCCCACCTCAGACACAAAGTCCAACGCTCCGTGACCACTCTCGGGAAGTGGTTTAACGAGTGGCGTATAGCCGTTAATCCCTCGAAGAGCGCCGCGATGCTCTTCGATGCGGATTCGTCACAGATACCGTGGAAGCTTAAACCTGTTAAGCTCTACGATAATCCGATTCCGTATGTAAGAGAGACCAAATATCTAGGGGTAACCCTAGATAGTAGGCTCTCCTTTAGACCCCACATCCGTAAGGTTAGGAACAGGGCCGCGTGGGTCCTGGGCCGGTTGCATCCTCTGTTGTGTTCGGTGAGTAAAATGTCCACGCGACATAAGCTCACGCTCTACAAGACGTGTATTCGACCAATTTTGACATACAGTTGCGCCGTGTTCGCACATATGTCCGAGTCGAGTTTCAAACGGTTACAATCGATACAGAATAGGTTCCTCTATCGTCTCACCGGGGCCCCGTGGTATGTTCGAAGCGTAGATCTCCATAGAGATATGGAGCTTCCTTCGATACATGCCTACGTTAAACAGCTCTCCCGTTCGTATTTCGACACCGCGTCGAACCACGCGAATCCGTTAATAAAAACAGCCGCCACTTATGTTCCGGCACCCACGGACATCCGGTGCAAACGCCGGCCGCGCAATATTTTTATTGATCCCGACGATCACATCGAAAATTCGAATAAATATTACACATCCGTCTCTCCACACAGAGCGTGCCAGCGCCCACGCCCGCGTAACCACCGTTCTCTCCGCAGAGGGCGGGCGGTCAATTTCGCTCCAGCACACCCGTCACGTCCACCCTCTCTAGCGGTAACCCAAGCCTAGGTCCGTTCCTCGGTGTGAAACCCTTGGGTCAGGCAACCGCCCGCGCGATACAAGTGACACTGTACGTGCATCACTTAGCTACCTACATACAACACTACACACGTATGAACATACACACGTGCACACCACACAGGTACATAGGTTCTGTGAGGGACCTTTTTTTTTTTTTTCTTTTTTACGCTAGTTAGTTAGCGCTAGTTAGTGTAGAAACATTCCGATTACTGAATACACATACGCACGGTTCCTTCCTTCCTCCCAGGAGAAAGGGAACGTGCCTATGTGTATATTTAGTTAGCTCGAATCGTAGGTGTAGGGATTCGAATAGATCGCGACCTATTTGCGAACGCGACGACCGCCCGAGCCGAGGCCCGGCCACTTTGGCACCCTCGTGCGAGTCGTCCACAAAACTTTCGCGGCTGAGTGCCCTCTGCGCTCGCCCCCAAGTCCGGTGAAGCTGTAAAAGCCGCAGCGGCTTTAGGGCCCCTAAGGCTAACAGTGTAGTCAGTTCAAAAAAAAAAAAAAAAAAAAAAAAAAAAAAAAAAAAAAAAAAAAAAAAAAAAAAAATAATAATAATAATTGAAGACAAACAGAATTGAAGTCACTCACGATGAAAAACCCCATATACGTGCTTTGAAGGTAAGTGACTATACGAATTTGGCCAGGGACACAAATAAGTTTTTTTTTTTGGTTTTGCCTTATTTTTATTGTTAATTACATACGATAAACTATACCATGCCGTCTTGTTCAACAATAAAAAATCACCGCAAGTTACAAGTAAAAGTTAATTTATAATGAGAGTTCACAAGTTACTGTTGTTTTTTGAAAAGGAATATTTTGTATAGAATGGATATTTTGCACAAATAAAAAAATTTTGAGAATGTAATCTGTGATATTACTTTTGTCTATGACTATTATGAATTAGTACATATTTATAACAATATGTCACGGACAGCAAAGTGTGGGTAAAATACTTGATTCACGTATCGATGTAAGTAAGGTAAATTGCAAAAAATGTATTACATTACTAGCTGTGCCCCTCGGTTTCACCCGAGTTTTTATCCAACAAATACCGCGCCGCCAACGCGACGCACCCGTGTAGTCTATCATAATTGATATCACTTCCCGCAAGTAAAAATTATTTTAATTTTTCATTTTCTCCTGAACTATGTGTCCTAATTACATACTATAAAAAGAAAAAATTAAATTGTTTTTATGATGAAATAACTTTGTTCGTAAGGATTAATATAATAAGCCTAAAAATAAAGCTCAAAATCAATTTTTAATCTTCAACATAAAAATACGCAAAATACCTTATTGTGGCTTATGCTATTAAGAAATAGGCATATGTTACCGGAGACTTTTGTTAGATATATTAAAGAACAATATTTTTGTAGAATATTATATTTACGTATCACTAACCATTACGCCAGCGCATGCGGATAAAGCAGTTCGGGAACACTTTCACTTCGACTTACTTATACAAAAATCAATATTTAAGGCTAGCTGAGAGGTTTAGCTTAGTTCCAGATAGCTTACTATTCTTCGTGAATCTGGCTATCATATACAAAAAGAATTTTTCGAATCCGACTGCTACCCGTTGTCCAGAGATTACCATGTTTAAACAAACAAACAAAAAAACTCGTCCGCTTTACTAAATTATTAATAGTATAGATATACACGGACTGACCTCGGAACACGACAAACCAAAAGAAAATCATACATGTGTTTAACACTATTATGGTGGTCGCGACCCCTACCACCCCGCTATATTACTGTATATACACTGACTAATCTCTGAACACGATGAACCAAAAGAAACTCATAGTTGGGTTTATCGCTATTTGTATGGTGGACGCAATACCTACCACCCCTCTATATTATTGCATAAACACAGACTGATCTCTAAACACGACAAAGCAATAGAAAATCATAGATGGATTTATCACTCTATGCGTATGTTATTGTAAATCATCCCTTATTGTACCACTCTGCCGATTCATTTAAAAAAAAACGCGAAACCCTTTTATTTCTTCCTAAAATCATAAATATGAATTTTCATATCCCTAAATTGAGAAATAGTGGGTTCTTCATACAACATTTCATCCCCTATTTGACCCCTTCATGTTTTATCTTTGCGCCATAAGGTACCATATGTCCGTCTCCAAGGTTCAATATATCTCTATTCATCAAAATTGGTTTAACGGGTTTTTCGTACAAGCCTTCATCCCCTATTTCACCCATTAAAGTTTTATTTTCCCCATATAAGGTAGCCAAAGTCTTTCTCCAAATTCCTACATATCTCTATATCAAAATTCATCAAAATTAGGTTCTTTATACGAACTTTCACCCCCCATTTCACCCCTTCTAATTTTATTTACAAAAGTAGCCAATGACCTTTCTCAACTGAAGTTCTTCAAAATTGGTTCAGCGGTCTAGGCTTGAAAATTCAACAGACGGGACAGAAAGAATTACTTTCGCATTTATAATATTAGTAGGTATGGATTATTCAATTCATTATGCAGTTATTTTCTATAGTGTCATTTACCAATTAAAATATTAACAGTAAATTATTACCTAACACCAAATTAACGAAAACAGTTTATAATAATTAATTTTTGAAATGAATTCTCTTTCACTATATACCTGTAATAAATTCTCTCTCCTATACCTTTCTATGTTTCTCTATAATAAGTAATAATAACTTATACTTTAGTAAGGTAAAAATTACAAAAGATCGACTGTTGTGGTTCCCTTTTAATTTTCTATTTTAGGGATTTTTATATTGTTAATACAAATGCGAAAGTGAATCGAAAAAAGATCAATTTTTGAGAGATCGATCTTTTAGACATCGATTTTTTTGGGAATCAATTCATAAGAGTTCGATTCGAATCAATCTTTTTCGAAATGAATTGCCATCCCTAGCAGCGGCGCAGCTATATTCAACTGATGAATAAACAGCCTAAGCTGACCCCCTTCTAATATGATTTATCACATAGATCTGAGGTCAACTTATATTAGAAATTTCATTTTATTAAACTCTTCATTTTTTTACTTTATGAAAGGTTTCGATCATCATCGTTTTACAAACCATAATATACAGACAGCTAAAATTTCAGTCAATTCAACTAAAGAGATATTTTATAGCATTTTTATCATAAAAATGTTCGACGTGATTTTTTAAATTGATATAACTTTTTTATTTATGAACTTATTGAAGTAAAACAAACACTAAATGTTAAGTGAACCTTACCAGAATGTATTAGTGAAAACCGTTTCCAAATCGGTTATGCCGTTTCTGAGATTAGCGCGCACAAAAGTTGGCAAACAGACAAACAGACAAAAATTCTAACAATCATTGTTTTGGGTTCTCCTGCGTTTATAGAGACCCCCAATAATAGTTTTTCTCATATATCTTCTATGTACAGACATCGATCAGTTACGTTTTTATTATATGTATAGATAAAAAATACCAATGTACTAAAATCAAAGCAAATAACAAATCTAATAAAATTAGATAAAATAAAGAGCCAGTAGATTATGATTACAGTAGCTAAGAAATAAAGAAATAGCTATGAAGCGTTAATCTATAAAAAGATAGATATAAATATAAATAGATAATATTATAAATACTCTGATTTGCGATACTATAGATATGATAGTGATAAAAAAGATAAAATTAACCAATTATTTTTGAGATAAGTCTATGTATGGATTATACATAAGCAAGTTAATAATCTAAATTGTAGCACGTATGTAGAGGATTACCATTGTTTAGTTGAATTCTCTCTCAAATAAGAGTTTATCGAGTTTCTTATCAATTAATTTCACTACAGAAATATTCCAAATTAGATAAATTTTGACAGTAGAACTGTAAGTAAAATATAATCATAATGCAATCCTTTTTTTAACTATAGCTAGGCAAAGTGACGGCGCAGTGTCTGACGGTAAGTATAAAATACAATCTAAAGCCGACAACGGCCAACGATAGATCGGCAACGATTGTTCCTTGTTTTACTGATCTTTGCTTGTTGCCGTCATATCGGCCGGCAAGCATCTCGCCAGTTGGATATACTCTGGCTGCTCCCGAAACGATACAAACCAAAAGCGTGCCACTATGGCGGATATTATACTCGGTGTATGTTAGTTGTGATCCATTCGGACACAATGGTCCTACCACCCAGCGACCTATAAAACTAAAATTGTTAACACTATAAATCACCAATGATGTATACGTAATCATATTTTGAATAGTAGCTGAGCCCGCGGCTGCGCTCGCGTGGACTACAAAATGCCGTTGATCAAGCACACGTGCGAATCGTGCCACCTCCGCTCCTGATTATAAAACGCTTATTGTGGGGGTTCCTTAGAAGATAGACATATGCTCTTTTTGACTTTTAGGTCTTTTTAATATCTACAATTATGTGGCACATTAATTTGATATATCTCTTATGGCTTATTCAGCGTAAGTCATTTAAGCGCCCGAATTAATTCGCCGTTACTAGTTTTTTTTTATTTGCGCGAAACCCTAATCCTTTTTTTTAAATAAAAGTTGTCTAAGAACTCCTTATAACATCAGCTGTCTGCCAGTAAAAGTCCTATCAAAATCTAACCTTTTCAAAGATTACCCGGAGCAAACAGATAGACAGACAGAGAAAAATTTTAAATATTGTTTTTTTATATATACGGCTATATGATTTCTGTAAACTCCTTATAATAACTCAACAAACATTTCACATATTAAATTATCCATCCATGCTTACAAACTTTCATAAACATTCAATAATATTCCATTACGAAATAACCGAATAAGGTATTAATGTCGTAGTTAGCAGAGAATTCTCCCTTGTGACTGCCGGTTCATTAGCGCTATGTTAATACAAATTACTGTAAGACTTTCCACTAGAGACCATCGCGCCGTCGCGCGCCGCGCCGCAGTGTAGTCGTGTTTAATTTGAATTGCCTTGATAGTATATTATGGGTTTTTTTTATGTACACATTGTGCATTGTAGGTATAATCTATATTATCAATCCAAATTTCCCGATGGACATACTATATAAAGGACAGTGATGACGATTAAGCCCTTAAATTTTTTATTTTGTTTGTCTGTTTGTGTGTTCGAATTTAACTCAAAATCGTCTTAAACCAATTCCTCTGAAATTTTGTATACGGGAAGCTTATGTTATTGGCCAATAGATAGGCTGTATGAGTTTTCGATACTGCTTTAAGAAATCACTAAAAAAGAATTTCAAAAAATTAAATTTGATCAGTTTTTTTTTTAATGTTTGTTACCACATAACTCCATGATTTATAACCCGATTTAAAATGAAAAAAATTTGTTGGAAAGAGAACATTTTCAGATGGGTTCCATTTTAACTTCATTGGTATTGGACCTTGGATTTCGAAGATACACCTGAAAACTCTTCAAAATCAAATGTTTATCATAATCCAAGACTAAGTGTACCTAACCAAGAACGTTCTAACAATAATAATTGTTATAATCTAGCATACTACAGGCTAACTGTTAACTAAATCCTTATGTAAATTGCTAATAACACTATAACTAAGATTCAGTTAACTGAAGTCTATTAAGGTTAAGACACGCAATGTGTTCATTTTAAGAGGAAATGCGGCGCGGCGGTGCTATCTCTTTATCAAGGTTGTATCTCTGGTTAATAATATTAGTGCAATTTTTTTAATACCATATGATTTATTTTTACCATGTCCGAGTTACTATGTTTTGTTTTATTTTTGTTTCTATTTAATTTTTGTGTAAAAATAATTATTATAAAAACTGGAAGCCATCCAAGTACTGAAATTGTTGTGGTTTTACCACCGTTATCAAACAACAGTAAACAAAAATGTAAGGAATATAAAAAAAAAAAACAAAAATATACAGGCTGGATTTTTGAGATGAGGGAGTAAGGGCCTTATCCGTTGTAGATACACGGAAACATTCCAAGGAGACTGTTCTTAACTTTTTGAGATATTTTAACCAGCATTTACGGTTTTTTTCTTTCAAAAAGTGTACAGTTAGTAATGAAATGTGCTATTTACAAAAAATCAAACGATCCTGTTTCTTAAAGGGATCAATAAACTCTATAGGACCAACGAGATTAGAGTACTAAAAATGACAGAAATCGCAAAACACTTTTCCCATACATTTCGTAGAAAATCATCGTTACTTCGACAAACTTTTGCATGAGTAAGCGTTCTGGTTTCCTCTTGTTTTCCCTTACTGTCAGCCAATAATTACCAATTGGAATTTGTAAATGTAAGCGTATTCCGAAAAATTCGATGGTACATTACAGGGTTCGAACCTGCGGACATCGAATCAATATTCCGACGGTCTTAACCACTCGACAACCATAACTCTAGGCTTAATCCTTTTTAATCAACCAACCCTGCCCGTACTATCGAGTGTGCTGGAAGGCCTGAATGTAGCGGACGTTAACATAATGATACAACCAATGTTCCCGGATCTCCACAAACTACTGGATGTCTTTGATGACGGCATCTATATTGAATGCAGTTATTAAATGTAAGTTTTAGAAATTCTCAAATATATTTTAAAAATGGAATAGGAAAAATAAGAAGTCTTTGATGTTGCAGTTAGTATCTGTGAATACACCGTTGTGAATGCCAGCTCATTAACGCTACCTTATTGTGAATTACCTTAAGACTACGCTTGGGAATGTCGCGGTCACGTTTTATCTGTAATGTTCGCTCTGCTTAATTTTATACTGTAGATATCTTTTTAAATATTGTAATACTTAGAAAGTACCAGTAATAAATATTTGTATACAGAAATTAATTTAATATATTTAGAGCTTTTCTACTATTCATCTATACTAATATTATAAAACTCAAGTGTTTGTTTCTTTGAATGCGCTAATCTCTGAAACTATTAGTCACATTTGAAAAATTCTTTATACATTTTGTAGCCTATTTTTTGAAGAACGCTATAAGTTTATTAGAATTCTTACTAGATGATAATTAAGACGATAATTATAACTATAAATTATTTCTTAAAGGTGTTTTTGTGGTAAAGCCATAATTCTTCATTAAAATTAATGTTTCAAACATCATATTAAAGATAATATTTCCCGCTATTAAAAATGATTAAAAACTGTTTCATTAATTGCTTTATTATTTGATAGTATTCATATTGAAGTATATTCAATTAACCTGTAGGGGCACCAAGATATAGCGGCTCTAACATGGTGGTTCTTAGAGATTTGAGAAATATTCGCACAGTTCAGCTATTTTTAATATAATAATGTTAATAATTATCAATTTATATCTACATGGATTCGTCAAAATAATCATTAACTAAAAAATAAAACAAAACAAATCAATAATTTAATAAATAGCTTATACTTTTCTTTATAACTTATGAGTTTTTATTCTTTTCAGGTCACGTTTTAAAACCCTTTTCTTATCTCAAAGCTTAATATTTCCATAAAGTGACAGAATGGTTTCATAACGAAGTAAAATAGCCTAATAAGGTCTTAATATCGCAGTTAACTGGGAATTCGCCCTTGTGAATGCCGACTCGTTAGCTTTATGTTATTGCGAATTACTGACACACTACTTCCAGGGTCTGCTGCGCCTATTTTTCATTTTTATTAATTTAATATAAACTGTAGATACGTTGCAGTGTATTAAGTTTAAATCGAAATATACCAAACAATATTTAAAACTCGTAGTGCCTCGCGTCTCCGCACGCATTTAATACGTAGTAATCAAAATATAAAATAAAATAGTAGTACTTCATCCCTTTTTTCATTCATAACTTTAATTATAATCATATTAATAACTTTTTGTGTTCAAAATTTCACGTAAATCAGTTATTCTTCCATTCTTTTTTTTAAATATTATTTCGAATTATCTTTTATCAAAATTATATTTTGTGCATCATTTAATGTCTATTTTTCCTAAAAATGTTTTCCTTCATTACATGCCAATAGTGTTATTTATTACATTCAAATAAGTAAAAAAATAAATAGAAATACTTAAGAAAAATAAAACGCTATGCTAGCTGAAAAAAATATCTTCCTCTAAAATGTTTTTTGTTTTTGTTTTATCGATTTATACGCGAAATAATAATACGATAATCCTATGTAGTAAAGGCGTCGGACACGTCAATAAATATTGAAACACGGATAACATGTTGTCATTGAGGATTAGATGGAAACGTTGGTAGTAATGTATCCCCAGGGCGCCGGCGCGGCGCAGTGAACCGTGCTTTCTATACAAGTCCAAAACTAATCTATAAAACCAACTATAAGTGTTTCGGCTTTAAATAGAATATCATCTAATCCCTTCAACGATTAAAGGTTGTTTAAAATGATTTTTTTAAATGTTGTTTAAATTATATAATTTGTTTCTCTGAAACGGCTCTAAAGATTTCGATGAAATTTTGTATTCAAATCTATTTTACATGCTAAATTTATCTAGATAGTGTATCCCGATATTAGTTGTTTAACTCGTATTATATTATACGTAAATATTTTTAAAGGGTTATGTATGAAAAAATACATTATGATATTCATGTATTACATGTACGACTAAAGTGATCGTGAGAACACATTGGTCTCGAGGGATTTTTACAATTTGTTAAGTACATTGTAAGAGATTTTAAATGACAAAGCCCTTTGGCCGTGTAAGTGAGACGAGGGTCTTAAAATCCATCACGCACGACGCCGATCTTATTTAGATAAGTAGTAGTCAGCTGTCGGAAGGCCGCCCTGCTTACTCCGTTTGACTGATTGTTGCTAATGAATGTCACGCTTTAATCTATACGATAAATCCGCATCTTTTTTCAATAGCACATTCTGTATAATAAGTAGGTAAGTATTTTTAAAATTACTTTAAATAATATAATTACAACAATATTGTATTATTATTTATAAAAGATTTTTTTTCTCTAATCGTTATAGGTTTAATGTTGCGGCCACAGTCTCACCAGGACCTGATCTTAAGTGACTGTAACTGAAGATGATAGCATGCTAATCCTAGTGAGAGGTACCTGACTCTCAAGTGCTGCTGCCAGAATACATGTCAGTGTTTGGCAACAAATTTTCAACTTGAAGGTAGGTATATTTTTTTAGAAAGTCTTCTTATCGTAACACTTATCAGGGTCCTTTCTATTTTTACTCTAGTTTTTATCATACTTCATTCATTGTCAAATACCAGTTTATTCCTCCCAAATACTTTTCATTACCCTGATCAATATTCTTACAATTAGGTGGGTTAACAGGTTAATTAGTCAAGCTCTTTACTTCTTTCTATCTTTGGTTGTGTCTCGAATGTAAGTGTAGAGGTATAAATATAATTTTGTAAAATATAGTACTTATTTTCAATACCCTTACAGGCGGGTATTAGAAAAAGCTCTACCACTATACTATGGTTTAATTACAATGTTTTCCTTCACCGAAAGCTTAAGCATACATATCTATATTATGTTTCATTACTATCATAAAATAAATTCAGCATATTCGATGACAGCTCCTGTTAAAACTTGAACGAGCGTCTTTTTTACATTATGTATTTATTATTTTATAAAAATATGACGTTTACACACGTACAAGGTTATACCAGAGTCGGAGAAACTGATAGGGATGGACCTATATCGATAAACGTAACACGATAACAGACCCGATATTTTTTACAAAATGTAAGATACTAAACTACTGCTGGATACTTTTGTACAAATTTATTAACTAATATTATATTTCATTACAAGATGTTACACGTATTAATTCTTGATTGATAATGCCAACTTCTTCTAAATTTTCGAAGCTGTTGTAAAATAAGTAGGTATAGGTAGGTACTCGACAATGAAATGAAATAATTATAACGACAGGTAATCTTTATTTATTTATTTTAATTAAAATCTGATGAATCGTCACTGTCACTCGATATAATAAATATATGCGATCGATATCATTACTTATTTGGTCACGACACTACAACTATCAAATTCGAACTGTCATCGAGAAAATAAAGAAATGGAAATAGTTTATCTTACGATAAATCTCCTTCGTTTATGGTTCTATATACGTGACATTGGCGGAATTGTGTTTACACACACGTTGCCATTATGTAAAGAAGAAGAAGAAGAATAGTTTATCTTGTTTTATTTTTACTGATTCTTGTAACCTATCAATTGAGGATTGATTTACTTCCTTAAAACAAATCTCCATCAAAGTTGGAAAATTGGTTGAGACTTCTTTTATTTTTAAAAGTCATGTTGAGAATTTTTATAACTCATCAATTGAGGAATTATATAAGCTTCCCTTGAATTAATTTAATTTAAAAACGATCAAGCTCTTTAAAAAGCCTTTTTAAATTAAATCGGCACATGCAAACAAACATATTAAAGAAAAGTAATAATCGACGTTTATAACAGATGGCTGAAATTTAAAGAAAAAAGAAAACTTGTACAGATTTATTCATTTAGATTAAGCATGAGTATCAATGTATTACCAGTTTGTAAAATTTTCTACGGATCCGTTCAGCGTAGAGATGTAATATCCTGAAATACAACAAATTCAATACATGTTCCTGAAAAATTGTAAACTTTTATGTTTATATTGTAAACTCAGGGAATATTCTGATAACTTTATACCTCTAGTCTACGCTCACTATGCTAATAATATTTAATAATAAAAAACCTCCAAACCTATAATAAATTTATAATGCTTGTTTTTATTGTTCTAAGATGGTTTACTTTGTAGCTAAACTAAAATAATTCACCAAATGTATAATAAAACAAAAATTTTGTTCATTTTGTTTTTAATTTATTTATTGATATGTAAAATATAATAAATACTTAATGTTTAATATTACTTATTAAAGTTATATTATATTAAAAATTAATAGAATTTTTGTATGTACAAATATTTATATGAACAATGTAAATACTGATTTCACTGTTTTAGATTGCAGAACAAGATCCCAAATATTGAAGGACCGTTTGAAATTACCCGAATTACCTACGTATGCAATTCTGTCAAACACACGTTATTGCATTAATTAGGTATTACGAATCCACTCAGACCGTACCGTGTTCGAAAATAAAGTGGACACTTACATTATCTGCGAACTACAGAGAGTGCTCTACTGTCACCATAACTAAAATTACGTTTCAACGAAGGATTTTTATTAAATATATTGAGTTTTTTCGACTAGGCTACACTCCTATTTTTTTTAATACAACTCAGGTGGTACTCGTTATGAACTTGTGTTACAAACGTTCGGTATCACCAGTACGTTGTCAACCTTGAACCCCCCTAACACATGGAGCTCTGGAAACCCAACTCACCACAGGAACACAACACAAGGTTATTTGACTGCGATCTTCTATTGGGCGGAGGAGAGTTATTTCACCAGCCAGACGTAGAGAAAAAGTTCTCCGTGTCCTATCTCTCTAAAATATCTACATTATTATTTTATTACATTTGAACGTAAGTTTCATAAATGATAATAGTTTCTCTCTTTCATTCGGTAACTTCAGTGCTGAGGGTCGTCACTTTTCTGTAAGTTGCTTCCATCGCTTTCGATCTTCAGCACGATGGAGGGCTTTGCTGATGGGTAGCTCCAGCCTTTCGGTGAATTTGCCTCAACAACGTTTTTCACATCTTCCTCTAGGCCGCTTTACTTCCACCTTTCCAGTCAACAGTTGCTTTTCTAGGTTGTCGGTACTCCTTGTTGCGAAATGGCCTAAATATCGTAGTATTCAGGCTACGCAGATATATTGGAATTAAAGTTAGCTAGCTTTAAACCGCTTATATCTCGGTATAATATAAAATAAGTTAACACAAATTTAGAGTTTCAGGAAATAGTTCTTTTTTGTTTGGACTTCCGTTTATATGCACTGCGAGGAACAGAATTTTTCTCAACAGGACAGAATTTCAGTTCAACAAAAGTTTAAAATGTGCAGCTTGCAATTTTTGTACTATACTAAATATAATGCATATTGATATTACTGAAATTGAGATAGTATTAAAATATTACCTAACTGATAACATATTTTATTTATTTTCATCATAATTTTACATTTATATTTACATGTTTTGTAAAAAATATATCACCCGTAGTTATATATGTGTAGTATGGAGAGTTCATAGATGTTAGATAATAAACAGCAATATCACGACGTAGCCCTTTCTTTGTGACCGTCACGTTTGTTTGCATTATCTGATACATTTTCTATGGAAACTTGTTGGAAAATCTCCCACAATTTACATAATAAATTATTATTATACGGACACGGTCGTAACGTGTAGTAATAATGTGGTGTGGTAAAGATCTGTACCCGACTGGGTCGCAACCATAAACCCTTCAAAGTGACTCTCCTTTGGCTTGTCATGTTTCGGTATCAGGTAGTGATCCAATTGCCAAGAAGCTTGCTTACCTGCGTGTCAGAAGCGACCGGCAATGGATTAACAATTTCTCTATCATCGCTGCTATTTTTGGATTGTACTTTACCATTAGGCACAATGCAGTCACTTTGTCGTGCTACTTCAAAAAGAAAAGAAAAAAACAACTCATTAGTATCATCATTATTTCAACCGAAAAACGTCATTTACTAGACATAAACCTCTAAATTGATATTGACATACTGCTTCATTCGTAGGCGAACGCAAGCTATATTTGTAACTAGTTGTACCTGCGACTTCGTTCACGTGGAACTTCGTATGTAGCAACGGAAGCGAAGGGGAAAGTGCACGTGAGGCTAACCTAAAGACACTCACAATCATCTTGGCACCCAACCAGCACAGCATCGTCTCTTGCGGTTGAGATTTCTATGGAGTTCCATATATATGCACTCACTTGTCAACTCCGTAACGTCCACGTATCGACTCGCACACGATCAGTCCATATGCGGATGCCGAGTGGACCGCGAGTGGCAACGCAAGAACGATGCACTGTTGGCGCGGCGCAGTGGCACGACACCATGTACACCCCGATGAAAATCGCTCACTTCTTACTCATCAATTCGTTGACACGCGATGTTGACTAGTTGACCACGCGGCGTTCACCCGTCGACAACGAATAGACGACGAGCGAGGAGGAGGTGCTGGTGGGATGCCAGGTTGATAAGTGAGTCTACCTTTAGTTACTTCTTATAACATTAGCTATCCGCCAGTGAAAGTCGTGAAACCGTTTCTGGTGATTAACCAGAACAAACAGATATACTGACAAAAATTGTAATAATTGGTTTTTTATTATAATTACCGTATATATTTTTCTATGTATTTAGTAAAAATCTGTTATTTTATATATTTTCAGTTTTATTTTATTTGTATAGGTTAATTTAAAAGATAAATATATCATGTAAACTGTCTCGAACATACAAGTGGATTCTACTAATGTGTATCAGTTTTCAACGTAACACCCAACTATAGTTAATTTGAGCAACAAATGAAAGCCAACGGTTGGGTTTACGGTCAGACTACATTCTATCCCTTTGGAACCTGAGAGCGCTTTAATTACTGGACCCCACACATCAGCAGAACAATTTTGAAGCTGCATCTAAAACACGTCTGGAAAGCTGGTATTGTAAAATGAGTAATTGATTCACAACATTTAGAGGCAATATTAAAAATGTTAATGCTTCTTTTGGAAACGAGAAAATCAATATAATACAAGCTTTGTTTTGAGCTAAATTTGCAGATTATACTTAGAAAAAGCTTTTGAAAGAGAGGAATAAACGCCTAGAAATGTTATTTTGGCGTTGTTTAACCATCATTAAAACTTCTCCGAAAGGTTTCTTTTTATATACCCAATTCCTGGCAATGCTAACATAATAGTCAACGAGCACTGTATGTACTATTGGATATTGAAAATCTGTCTCGCGTAATACTTTGTTTCCTCAGGCATTGAGTGTTGTTCAACAAGTATATAAATTTATGAAAGAAAAAAATGTATCCTGTACAGTTGTTTGAAAACATTGGTATCATTAAGAAAAATATTATGTGTAATTTTTATGTTAATTTGGTCACACTTTTAATCTATCACTCTATGTCAATCTTGGAATAAAACTAATAACGAATTTCAGTGAAATGTTGATTTTATTGTATTTTAAAACGAGTGAACATGGTGCCGAAACCAGGGAAATAAATAAACGAAATATAAAAAAAATAGTGTGTAAAAGAACAGTTTATTCGTGTTGAAACTTTAGTTTGAAGTGAAATCCCTAGTACAACTATTACGTTGTTTCGCCTAGCTAGCTCAGTCTTATAAATAATATAGTCGGCAGATCGTTGAAATGTTTATTCAACCACCACAATGTGTTTGTTACACATTCGTAAGTTAGGCTATTATATAAAATAATCAGAAAACACGACAGTCATTTTAAAAGACATCAAACGACGCGCTAGCTAGAGCTCTTCTTTTTATTCTCTGTCAAATTCAAGAATAGAACTAACAACAACCGATGCATATACAACCTACATATAGTAATCATAGTACCTAGACGGGAGACGTATATCACGGCGTCTAGAAGTACTAGGGACGGGTTGTCTTACTATAGTTGTAAATTATACGAACAAAATGGAGTCACTTTATCTGCGGCAAGATGATAATTTAGAAAAGGTAAAAAAAGCTTTCGAGAATTATAAAAGATCGCCGAAAACACATATAACAAAATCTTACGTTGAATCAAAACTCGAAAATTTAGAGAAAATTTCTAAAGATTTTATGAATTTACATTCGGACATTGTCAGTAAAGTGTCAAAAGAACAAAAACAGAAAAACGAGTATTTTATAAGCAATGTATATTATGAATTCGACGATATTTATACGCATTACAAAACAAAGCTTAAGGAAGATTTTAAAATGTTGACGGAAAAGTCAGACTCCAATTCAAAAATAACTATTCCACCACAATCACTATGTGAAGTTAAATTGCCACAAATCCAATTACCGAGTTTTAAAGGAAGTTATGAAGAATGGCAAATGTTTCATGACATGTTTGTTTTCCTAATACACAATAATAATAATATGAATCCAGTACAAAAGTTACATTATCTGAAAAGTTGCTTGTCCGGTGAACCAGAGAAACTTCTTATGAACCTTAATACTACAGAGACAAATTATGAAGAAGCCTGGAATCAATTAAAACGCAGATATAATAACAAAATGTATAATGTGAATGAAGTAATGAAGCGTTTATTTGCACAAAGAATTATAACAACTGAATCTTCGACCGCAATGAAAGAAATTGTAGATAATACATCGTCTTGCTTAAAATTACTCAAAAATTTGGGAATAATCGTTGATTCATGGGATACTATCGTAATTCATTTAATTGTAACAAAACTGGATATAGAGTCTAGAAAATTGTGGGAATCAAACTTGAGTCAATGCGATTCTGATAGTGTTCCAACATGGAACGATCTTGTGAGCTTCTTAGAGACAAGATTTAGAAGTTTGGAAATGTTGGAAGAGTGTAAAGTACATAAACATATGGGATCAAAACAGAAGTCATATCACTGCACACTAGAAACAAATATAAATAAAAATTTAGCTTGTGTAAAATGCAATAATCAACATTTATTATTCCAATATGAACAATTTAAAAGCCAGCCCCCAGAAAAGAGAATACAGTTTATAAAATCCAAGGGGCTATGCTTCAATTGTTTTGCCTCAAGCCATAATGTGAAAAACTGTCATCGACCTACCTATTGTCGACGCTGTGGAAGAAGACATCACACCTTATTACATATTGAGAGAGCTACAGCTTGCGGATCCTCACCAACGGAGAATATAAAAACTCGTGCTGTTTCTGTCAACAAAGAGTCCTCTAATCAAGATAATGAGAAAAAGATCTTGGCTCACTTTGCTGTGGAGAGTAATAGTGAAGTACTACTGGCAACAGCGTTAGCTAAGATCAAAACCCCATCTGGGTTTTCCGAAATAGTTCGAGTTTTAATAGATCAGGGTTCTGAAGCATCTTTTGTAACCGAAGACATGCTACAAAGATTAGGCTTGTATAAAATCCCTATGAATGGTCTTGTTTCAGGTGTAGGTGATGGTGATATGAAAATTAAAAGTAAGGTTTTATTTAATTTAGAGTCAATCCAAACTCTCAATTTTTCTGTGCAGGTTCAAGCTTTCGTGCTACGTTCTTTGACATATTTTCTACCTACCAATAATGTTGTGGTCAAAGAATGGTCAGATATTGAGACACTACCATTAGCTGATCCTCAGTACGGAACACCTGGTAAAATCGACATTATCCTGGGAGTTGAGATATACAGTGAGATCATTTTGAGTGGTCTTTTGAAACATCCTTTATACAGTGGTTCAGTTGCACAAAATACGCAACTTGGATGGGTTTTATCAGGCCGGATTGAAAATCCTAATCCTAAGAAAATTCTAAACTTACACCTTAGAGTAAAAGAAGACGAAATATTGAAGAAATTTTGGGAGCTAGAAAAAGAACCTAATGAAGTTTATAAGAAAATGACAAGCGATGAGAATAAATGTGAAGAGTTATTTAATACAACTATCATACGAGAGAAAGATGGACGATATAAAGTTCGTTTATAACAGTTTAGACAAAATCGCTCTACATAGATTTAATTTATTAGAAAAAAGGTTTAATAAAGATAAAACTTTACAGAAGGAATATACCAAAGCTATAGAAGATTACATTGATCAAAACCATATGGATTAGATTACAAAGGTTGAAGAAATAAAAAATCCAAATGCTGTCTATCTACCTCATCATGCTGTGATTAAGAAGGACAGAGAAACAACGAAACTTCGTGTGGTCTACGATGCTTCTTGTAAAGGTACGAATAACATATCCTTAAATGATACTTTTCTAATTGGACCTAAAATTCAACAAGATCTCCGTCATATATTGATGAGGTGAAGATATCATCCTTATTGTATATTAGCTGATTTATCTCAAATGTATCTACAAATTCTGGTTCATGAAGACGATACAGACTACCAGAGAATATATTGGAGACGAGAATCGAACCAAACAATACAACATTATCGTTTGTTGAGACTTACATTTGGAACAGCTTGTGCTCCATATTTAGCAGTAAAATCACTTCAACAATTAGCTAAAGATGAACAACAAAATTTTCCTCTTGCATCAGCAATAACCTTAAAAGACTTTTATATGGACGATTTATTAACTGGATGTGAAGAGGAAAATGATGCTATAGAAATATTTAATGAAATTAATGATTTAATGAACTCATGTGGTTTTCAGTTACAGAAATGGTGTACAAACAGCTATACCTTATTAAACTACATAAAAAGTGAAAAACAAAAAAAATACAGAGACTATAATATTTAAAACAGACAATATAGTAAAAGTGTTGGGAATTTCTTGGAACAAAATTACAGATAGTTTTGAATATAATTATAAAATTGAAGGTATTGAAGATGTGGTTACTAAGAGAAAGGTATTGTCGAATATAGGTAGGCTGTATGATCCATTAGGATGGTTAGCTCCAGTCATTGTTATATCAAAGATTCTCATGCAAAAGCTCTGGAAATTAAATCTGAGCTGGGATAATACCCTTCCTTCTGAACATTTGAATGAGTGGATTGCTTATAAAAGAGATTTATGCAACACAAAGCATATAAAAATTCCTCGTTGGCTTAATTTATAGAACAGATTATGCATGTGAATTACATGTTTTCGCAGATGCATCTAGTTCAGCATATGCTGCTGTTGTATATATTAAAGTAATTGATAATAAAGGAAATATTTATGTACATTTGGTGTCCGCAAAGACTAAAGTTGCGCCAATTGATAGACAAATTTCTATTCCAAGACTAGAATTATGTGCAGCTGACCTAGCAGCTAAATTAATTTATGAAGTTTCAGTGATAATGGGAATACCTAAAGTTAATCTGTTTGCTTGGTCTGATTCTACGGTTGTTTTAGTGTGGATAAAAGGTGAACCAAGTAGATGGACCACTTTTGTTAGCAATAGAGTGTCAGACATTGTAAACATCTTAGATAGTCATCAGTGGAATCATGTTTCTACAAATAATAATCCTGCAGACCCTGCTTCACGTGGTTTGCCATGCTGCGATTTGATTAAGTTAGATATGTGGTGGCATGGTCCTGATTTTTTATTTCAAAAGAATAAATATAAGACAGATTTTAATGAATTTATAACCACAGAAGAGAATAACCTATAAAATTGTTAGCCACAGTTGTAAAACCTATTGAGAATTTTGTTTGGCAAAAGTTTTCGAATTTAAAAAAGGCTTTAATAATTTTATCATATTGTCGAAGAATTTTGAAATTTAGATTACCAAAAGACAGTAGACCTAAAGAAAATATAACATTTATAACTACGAAAGAAATGGAGGAAGTACTTAACATTTGTATAAAAGCAACTCAGATATTATATTTTGAAGAAGAAATAAAAGATTTCAAATGTAAAGAAAATGTATCAAAGAAAAGTATTCTTCTTACACTCAGTCCTATTCTTAGATAAAAATGAAATATTAAGAGTAGGTGGTCGAGTGACTCATTCACCAGAAAGCTATGATAAAAGACATCCTGTAATTCTACCTTATGAAAGTCATTTAACAAGGTTAATAACTTTGGATGCTCACATTAAAACCTTGCATGGTTGTCCACAAATCATGTTAAATTATATAAGATCAAAGTATTGGATAGCTCGCGGTAGAATTTTAGTGAAGAAGATATACAGAGAATGTGTCACTTGTGTTAGTTACAGAAAGCAAAATAACAACATGTTTATGGGTCAACTACCGAAGGCTCGAATTACACCATCCAGACCATTCAAAAGTGCAGGTGTAGATTTCACAGGGCATATAAATATAAGATTTTCACCTGGGAGAGGTGCAAGATCCTATAAGGGCTATATATGCTTATTTATATGTCATGGTCACAAAAGCTATACATTTAGACGCTGTGCCAGACTTAACGTCGAAAGGATTTATAGCTGCCTTTCGAAGGTTTGTCTCCAGAAGAGAACATTGTCAAAATTTATACAGTGACAATGGTACCAATTTTTAGGAGCACAAAAAGAGTTGTGTGAAATATATAAGAGGAATATATCTCAACTAACAAGTGAATTTCAACAGATGTTGGCAGGTGAAGGCACCTCCTGGCATTTCATTCCTCCACATGCCCCTAATTTTGGAGGACTGTGGGAAGCAGGTGTAAGATCAACTAAAACACATTTAAAAAAGATTATTGGAGATTCAACGTTAACATTTGAGGAACTTTGCACAGTCTTAACTCAAATTGAAGCCTGTTTAAATTCTAGACCTATTATCATATATTAGTGATGACCCTAACGACCCACTTCCTTTAACCCCAGGACATTTCTTGGTAGGCGAACCTGTTATCACTATACCTGATGAAGATCATTCAATTAATAAATGCTCTAATCTAAGTAGGTGGAAGTTTTGTCAAAGAATGGTAAATTTATTTTGGAATAAGTGGTCTAAAGAATACTTAATAACTTTAAATAATAGATATAAGTGGTTAGTTAAGGGAGATGAACCAAATATAGGAGGTATTGTTATCATTAGAGATGAAAATGTTCCACCAGCAAAATGGCTTTTAGGAAAAATTATACAAAAACATACAGGTCTAGACGGTATAACTAGAGTTGTAACAGTGAAAACTAAATTTGGATTATATAAACGCTCTTTAAATAAGTTGTCTATCCTCTTAAATGATAATAAAAAAATTAAGTAAAGGTTTTAGTGTGTTAAAATTTGTAAAGGTTACGTAAATTTTCAAATTTCAATAATAATAAAAAAAAGAGTTGGTATGTAAACATTTATATATTATATTTATGCATGCCTTTATAAATTTGCTTATTTGTTGTATTTGTCGCTTGTGTGTGATTGTTGATTTTATGTGCTTATTACTTTGTATACTTATGTTGATTGAATTTAAGTTATATCAATAAGTAGGTATTGGTGATTTTTTCTTGTTTGTTAATTTGATTAAAGAACGAAGTTCTTGGTGGGCGAGATGTTTGAAAACATTGGTATCATTAAGAAAAATATTCTGTGTAATTTTTATGTTAATTTGGTCACACTTTTAATCTATCACTCTATGTCAATCTTGGAATAAAACTAATAACGAATTTCAGTGAAATGTTGATTTTCTTGTATTTTAAAACGAGTGAACAACAGTAATACTGTACATACCATACGGTGTGCATACCACTCAATTAATTTCACATTTATAAAGCACTAGCTATTGCACGCGGTTTCACTCGCCTAGAATTTAAATACAAATTTTTGGGGAATACTTGGAACTCTTCGGCAACGCGTCGAAGATAAGATTTTTTTTTCATAAAAAATATGAAAATCGCTATTAAAAAATGAGAAGGTGGGGGGAGGGGGGGGGGGGGTTATCAGCTGTTTCGGTTTCGGAGGAGTGTGACCACAAACACCGTGGCACAAGATTTTTATATATAAGATTCCGTACACGTTTAAAACTATGTAAAACAGAATTTTTCAAAGCTAAAATTAAACTTAAAATGTCAAAGGAATTTTATGTTCAAATGCAGCTGATCAATTTCGTTATGTCATATACTGTTACTGTGAAGCTGTGGAACCGTCTCCAGATCAATGTGTTTCCTCCTTCCTACAACATCAGGTCTCTCAAATATAACATGAAGAGACATTCGAGCACGCTGTAATGACAGTGACGACTGCGACGTATTGTAGATCTTTTTTTGTATTGTATTGTAGATTTTGAACTGCTTTTTGTAAGTGGTGGCGCAAAAGTAATTAGGTAATTACACAGTTTCATTTAGCTATTTTTTTTTTTTTATAAAGTTAATTCAATTATTTTTTAGAAAGGCATGTAAATACACCACTAAAACTATTACTATTAGGTTTTTAATATGACGTCCTTCAAATAGTGGCCTCCAGCGTCAATGCAAATTTGAGCCCATTTTAAAGTGTTTTCAATCATTCTTCTTAATACCTCCAGAACTATGTTCTGAATTTCATGACAAATATTTGTTTACAAGGTTGCTAAAATTCGTGGCTTATGAATAAGGCTTAAAAAGTCTCAAATTTGCATTGACGTTTGAGGCCATCATTTGAATCAGTAAATGTAAGCCGAATTCCGAAAAATGACTTAATACATGCCGCGGTTCGAACCTGCGTACATCGAATCGATATTCCGCCGGTCCAAACCATTTGAACACCACGACTTTGGTATCTAATATCTATTTAGTACTTATCTAACATTAAATAAACTGCCTCATTAGTCTAGTGGTCCTAAGCGCGACTGCTATGCTCGAGGTCCTTAGTTCGATTCCCAAGTCGAGCAAAGTGTTATTGGGTTTTTTGTATAAAAATCTCAGTAGCAGCTCGGAGTTTGGCTCTATTCTCGATTAATGGCAATAGGTTCGCCCTCTATTACATGTAACCTAAAAAAAATATACCAGGCGAACTGTGGGTGTACATTAATTAGTGTACCTTTGACTAACCCTTCGGGTATATAGCCGTGATGGCATGTTATGTTATTTTATGTGTGTATTAAATATTATTCATACAGTATCTGATAACCAGTAAATTTGATTTTAACTTTTTAAGCATAAACAGTTCAGCTAAGCTATTTAAATAAAATATGAACAATAATAGGAGTTCGTAAATAATAATACATAAAATAGAGACTGATTTATACCTTTGTGTAAAAGTAAACTAGGGTAGGAAACTCGTCAGTTCAACAAAATTAACACTGCTAATACGTTTGAAGGATATTTAAAACTTCGCCGAGAAAACATCGCATTCCAACAGCGCTCCACTTAAAATTTTCCTTAAAGAAATACGTACAAAGCGCCTTCGTCTCAAAAGGCGGATTCGTTGTCGGAATCTCTACGGCTGGTTTAATTAGCCGTTTTAATGAATGTCGTGGCACGTACGCTGTGAATGCGACCCATTACCTGTGTAATTCACGCAATGATAACAAAAGCGCCCGGACTAAGTGGGAACCGGCATGTTGACGTCAACAAAAATCAAAACAATTCTGCTTTTATTATATTTCAAGCAACTATTCTAAAATGTGTAAATATTTCACAACTTGATCTGAAATTAACATTAAATATACATACATACACTTTTAATTTACAACGATGATTTTCTTTTTCATCTTGGTTCTATGGTCTTTAACTCTTTTCAATGCATTTTAATTGAAGTAACAATCAGTGAAGTTGTATACCAGCTTTACTGCCAGGTTTGGATAATAACAGAGATTATTATAAAGAGTTAAAGTTTGTTTTTATGTAAGAGGTAATCTCTAGAACTTATAAAACTATTTTGGAGGTTTTTCCGCCTTCACCTAAATTGTTGACGCTGGACAATAAGTTGAACATACCCGAACATTTGGGTGAAATCAAGTATTTTCCTCAAGTTTCTAAAAATATTAGAAAATAATCATTTTTATTTTCTGTACTTATTCATTTAAACAGTCTATTTTCGTTTTCTTTTATAATGTTTGACAACATCGACCCATAGTACAGCAAAACACAATATAAAGTAAAGTATTATTGAGATGATAAATAATATAATAAAATGTACCTAGGTAATAAAATATTTTAAACCAACTCTCCTAAATACTCAGTCATCATTCACTTTACAACGATTCAATGAAAACTTTTCTCGGATGCTCAATGAATGACAATGGAAGGTACAAAAGTTATACAATTTGTACCTGAAACCGGTTTGGAGATATAATTAAATTACCAACCGAATAAAACCATCGACGCCGGGAAATAGAAAGTATCATTGCATTAACTCCTTAATGTTCCTTTAAAAGCTTTTCATAATATAGTCGCTTATTTATGCTAATCTAAAAGTCGGGAGTAATAATATGGAAAAAAATATGGGCGCCGCGTCGGAGACACGGGACTCCATAAAATGGCATAAGTGGGGCGAACTTGAAACATAATTTAGCCGTTTCCTGCTGCTTAGAACGAGTATTTTGTTCTTGTGTGACAATAATAACTAACTATAAACAGCATAAATAAAAACTATTACAGTTAATTTTTATTTTTCAAATTTACAATATTATTGTAGTAACAAGCTGTGCTCTGCTCGTGTGAACTACAAAATTATTATTAAGGTTTTAGAACGAAGATCCTAACGCGAGTTTTTTTTTTTTTTGGAACTGACTACACTGTTAGCCTTAGGGGCCCTAAAGCCGCTGCGGCTTTTACAGCTTCACCGGACTTGGAGCCCTTGGTCCTAACGCGAGGCGGTAGGAGTTTACTTGTAGAAGTCGGCGCGTAAGGAAAAAGCGTTACGCCCCTCCATGCTCTCTCACTCTCTCACCCCCTCTCTCCTGTTTTTTCTATCTCTCTGGAGCATCATGTGTGTTATCAGTATTCTTGGTTCATATTTATAAAACTTAAATCGATGTGTTTATATAAATTGTACTAAATTATTGTTAAATAATATTTTACGCATTTTTTTCATTAGTACTTCGTTCCTGACGATCCCACGGGTTCCACAACCGCACATGTTTTTTTTCGAATAAAGCTATTTTGTTAACATAAATAACTATTATACACGTAACATGTTTAATGTACAAACAAAACAATAAAAAAGCTTGGCCAGAGAGAACAAAATCATTTTTAAAAAGGACCATGTAGGTAAATCGATTTAAGATATAGCTATTTATGGGATCATAGTGATTTAACATATCATTTACGTCACTATCACCGCAGAACATGAAAAGAAATATCTTCTTCTTCTTCTTCTTACCCGTTATCTATATCTATTCTATATCTATACATATAATAAAAACGTAACTGATCGATGTCTGTACATAGAAGATATATGAGAAAAACTATTATTGGGGGTCCCTATCAACGCAGGAGAACCCAAAACAATGATTGTTAGAATTTTTGTGTTTGTCTGTTTGCCAACGTTGGTGCGCGCTAATCTCAGAAACGGCTTAACTGATTTGGAAATGGTTTCAACTAATATATTTTTGTAAGGTTCACTTAACATTTAGTGTTGGTTTTACTTCAATAAATTCAAAAATAAAAAAGTTATATCAATTTTAAAAATTACGTCGAAAATTTGTTCGATAAAAGTGCTATAAAATAGTTCTTCAGTTGTATTCGTTGAAACTTTGAAACTGGTTTGTAAAATGGTGATTATTGAAAGTTTACATAAAGTTAAAAAATGTACAGTTTCAGAGAATTTGGAACTTTCCAATATGAGGTTGACCTTACATCTATATAATGAATCATATTAATAAGTGGTCACCCTAGGTTGGATATAAACACACAAGCAAGTCGAGTGCCGTATCGCTGCTAGGCAATTCATTGCGAAAAAGATCGATTCGAATCAAACTTTGATGTATCGATTCACAATAAATCGAGGTATAAAAGATCGATCACTCCAAAAAATCGACCTTCTTTTATTCACTTTTCAGATTTGAGTTAACAATATAAAAATCCCTATTAAAGAAAACAAAAAGGACACCACAACAATCGATCTTTTGCTATTTTTACCATGCTAAAGTATCAGTTAAAGAGAAACAAAGAAAGGTATAGAGAAGAGAGAGAATTAATTTCAAAAATTTATTATTATAAACTGTTGTCGTTATTCTGCTATTGGGTAATTTACTGACACCATAGAGAACGACATCATAATGAAATGAATAATCCATACTAATATTATAAATGCGAAAGTAACTTTGTCGGTCCTGTCTGTTGCATTTCACGCCCTGAAATAGACGATGAAGGTTTGTACGAAAAACGCATCTAAACAAATTTGATGAATTTTGGTATAGAGATAAATTGGACCTTGAAGAAAACATTGGCTTACCTTATGTCGTGAAAATAAAACTTTAAGAGGTGAAATAGGGGATGAAAGATTGTATGAAGAACCCACTCTTTCTAAATTTAGTGTTATGAAAATTCATATTTATGCTTTTGGGAAAAAATAACAGTGTTTCGTGTTTTAATAAATAAGGGTGATTTACAATACACATAGACTGCACTCCTTGATACTAAGCAAAATATTCCTGAGCTACATAAGCTTACATTATACAAAACGTATGTCCGTCCTATCATGACATATAAGCTGCGCTACATTCGCACATACGTCAAAGATCAACATTAACAAATTCCAAATCCTCCAAACCCGATTCTTACTTAAAATTAACAAAGCCCATTGGTACGTTGGTCGAATCGTATATTAAATATCTTACGCGATCGTACTTCGACATTGCTTCGAATCACGTGAATCCGTTGGTCAAAGCTGACGCGACTTAAACCCCAAAACCAAACATCCCACGCAAACAACTCCGGTCGCGAATATCTTCACCGAGCCCGTTTATAAGATCGAGGAAATAAACAAATACTACTCCACCATCTCTCCAAACAAAGCGTGCTCGCGCCCACGCCCGCGAAACCACCGTTCCCTCCGCAGGGGACGGGCTGCTAATTTCGCTCCCGCAAACCTGTCATGTCCTCCCTCTCTTACGGCAACTCAAGCCTAGTTCCGTTCCCTCGGTGTAGAACCCTTGAGTCATGCAGCCGCTCGCGTGATACAGGTGACACTGCACTTGCAATCACGTAGCTACCCACACAGATCATTACACACAATATGTACATACATACGTGCACACCACATAAGTACATAGATTCTGTAAGGGACCTTTTTTTCTTTTTTTACGATAGTTACTTTCGATCATGTTTCCAGAATACTAAATACATATACACATGTTCATTCCTTTCTCCCAGGAGGCAGGGACATGTTATATGTATGCGTTAGTGTAGCTCGAATTTTCTACAGATAGGGAATTAGTCAGTTCGCGACGTTTTCACAATCGCGGTAATAGCCCAAGCGGACGTCCGGCCACTTTGGTATCTTTGTGCGCATGTTGCTCACGCTTTCGCGGCTGAATGCCTTAAGCGTTCGCCCCCAAGCCTGCTGAAGCTGTCAAAGCCATAAGTGGCTCTATTTCTTTAGGGCCCCTTAGGCTAACAGTATAGTCAGTGAGAAAGAAAAAACCATCTATAATTTTCTTTAGGTTTATCGTGTTCAGAGATTAGTCAGTGTATATACAGTAATATAGCGGGGTGGTAGGGATCGCGACCATCATACACATAGTGTTAAACACGTATGATTTTCTTTTGGTTTGTCGTGTTCCGAGGTCAGTCCGTGTATAGATACTATTAATAATTTAGTAAAGCGGACGAGTTTTTTTTATCTGTTTGTTTAAACATGGTAATCTCTGGACAACTGGTAGCGGTCGGATTCGAAAAATTATTTTTGTATATAATAGCCAGATTCACGAATAATAGTATAGGCTATCTGGAACTAAGCTATACCTCTCAGCTAGCCTTAAATATTGATTTTTGTTTAAGTTAAGTCGAAGTGAAAGTCTTCCCGAACTACTTTATCCGCATGCGCTGGCGTAATGGTTAGTGATACGTAAATATAATATTCTACAAAAATATTGTTCTTTAGTATATCTAAAAAAGTCTCCGATAACATATGCCTATTTCTTAATAGCATAAGCCACAATAAGGTACTTTGCGAGTTTTTATGTTGAAGATTAAAAATTGATTTTGAGCTTTATTTTTGGGCTTATTATATTAATCCTTACGAACAAAGTTATTTCATCATAAAAACAATTTAATTTTTTCTTTTTATAGTATGTAATTCGGACACATAGTTTAGGAGAAAATGAAAAATTAAAATAATTTTTACTTGCGGGAAGTGATATCAATTATGATAGACTACACGGGTGCGTCGCGTTGGCGGCGCGGTATTTGTTGGATAAAAACTCGGGTGAAACCGAGGGGCACAGCTAGTCTTACATAAGTAGGATCGGCATAACATGTTTTTTCTTCCACTCTATCAAATATTATCTCAGTATTCACACCTAAATACGCATATAATTCTTCACACACTCCATCCATACCTTCTTCGGTCTTTCTGTACTCTTATATCCATCCACCTTCATAATTAATATTCTTCTAGTTAAATGACATTCATCTCTCCTCATGACTTACCTATACCACGCTAGCCTATAACCCCCTCAAGTTCTCTGTGACTGTTGCTATTTAAAGACATCCATGTAAGACGTGACAATTTTACCAAGTCATCATAATGTAATTTTACCATTTCTTACCATGGACATACAAAGTAGGTACATAGTAGTGTGGATACATAGTAGTATCCACGTAATTTTAACCTATACAGTATGTATAGTAGAATAGTATTTATATTGTAACTACATACAAATTATTATATTATATTGCTGTAATTTTAACAACTGTCAGAGGGAATTTCAGTGCAATAATAACAGCAACACTGACAAAAAATTATATTTGTGTAAATGAATTTAAGTGACTTTATAAATGAAATCACAATACTTACTTATAGAATGTAATCTTCTTATCCTTACCTTTTTTAGGAAGTAGTTTTTGCACAGTTTCACTACGCAAAATGCCCTTTTTAATTACAATTGTGAGAGCAAAAACGTTTATATTCTGTAATGAACTAAATGTACTGACAGCGGTTTTAAGCGATGTGTTTATTTTTCATGCTTATGAAAAATACTCCTTTGAATTGCTGGACTAGGAATCTAGACGTTTATCGTATATAATCAAAGGCAGTTGAAAGAAATCGTTAACGATTCTCCATTCTGAAGTCTGAAGAAGTAATCGTCCTAAATGTGATGTCAACTCTCCGAAGCAAACTTTTCATAAATTATCATATTGAAGTTAAATTATATTATTAATACAGGCCACCTAATTACATGTTTCATACGACGATAATGACATAGTTTGTATAAGCGAGAGGTTTTACTAATCAATAACACCCATTGTGAAGAGACAATAATTATTAGGTACTTTAATAATCATTTGTTTAAAGTTAAAAACAGTAAAATTACAGGTAAATACTTATACCTAATTTTTTTTTTTAAAATTTTGGTTTTTTTTTAAAACCTTTTTTAAAATTTAAGAAACAAAAAAAAAAAACCCCCCCAAAAAAAAATTTTAAAAAAAAAAAAAAAAGGGAAACGGGAAAAAAAAAAAAGGGGGGGGGGGGGGGTTTTTTTTTTTTTTTTAAAAAAACCTTTAAAATTTTTTAAATTTAAAACCCCCTTTTTTTTTTTAAAAAAAAAGGGGGAAAAAAAAATTTTAAAGGGAAATTTTTAAATTTTTTTTTTTTAAAATTTTAAATTTTTTTTTTTAAAAAAAAAAAAAAAAACCCCTTTTTTAAATGTTTTATTTTTTTTTTTAAAAATTTTTTTTTTTAAAAAAATTTTTAAAAAAATTTTTTGGGGGGGGCCCCCAAAAGGGGGTTAAAACCAAAACCCTTTTTAAAGGAAAAAAAATTTTTTTAAAATGTTTAAAAAAAAAGGGGGGGGTTTTTTAAAATTTTTTTTAAAATTTTTGGGCCTTTTTTTAAACCAAAAAAAACCCAATTTTTTTTTTTTTTTTTTTAAATTAAAAATTTTTTTTTTTTAATTTAAATTTTAATTTTTTTTTTTAAAAAAAAATTTTAAAAATTTTAAAAAAAGGAAATTTTAAAAAAATTTTTTTTTTTTTTCCCCCAAAATTTTTCCCAAAAATTATTTTTTTTTGGGGAAACCTTTAAATTTAAAAAATTTTTTTAAATTAAAACCCTTTCCCTTTATTTTAAATTTGGAAAAAAAAATTTTTTAAAATTTTTAAAAAAGGGGGAAAAAAAAAAAAAAATTAAATTTTTTTAAAAAAATTAAAAAATTTTAAAAAAATTTTTAAAAAAAAAATTTTTTTCCCCCAAAAAAATTTAATTTTTTTTAAAAAAAAATTTTTTAAAAAAATTTTTTTTCAAAAAAAAAATTTTTTGGAAAGGGAAAAAATTTTTTTTTGGGGGGGTTTTTAAAAAAAAAACAAAACCAAAGGGCCCAAATTTTAAAAAAATTTTTTTTTTTTTCCCAAAATTTTTTAAAAAAATTTAAATTTAAAAACCCCTTTAAAAAATTTTTTTTTTTTTTAAATTTTTTTAAAATTTTTAAAAAAAAATTTTTTTTAAAATTTTAAAAGTTTTTTTCCCCTTTTTTTTTTTTTTCCTTTTTTTAATTAAAAAAAACCCACAAATTTAAAAATTTAAACCAAGTTTTTTTTTTTCCTTAATTTTAAAAAAAAAAAAAAAAAAAAAAAATTTCCTTTTAAATTTAAAAAAAATTTTTTTTTTTTAAAAAAAAAAACCCCCCTTAAAATTTTTTAAAAAAATTTTTTAAAAATTTTTTTAAATTAAAAACCTTTGGGATTAATTAAAAAAAAAAAAAAAAATTTTTTTTTCAAAACCCCAAATTTTTTTTTTGGGGGAAAAAATTAAAAAAAAATTTTTTAAAAAATTTTTTTAAAAAAAAAAATTTTTTTAAATTTTTTTTTTTAATTAATTTTTTTTTTTTTTTTTTTTCTTTTTTTTTTTAAATTCCAATTCCAAAAAAAATTTTTTTTTAAAAAAAATTTTTTTTTCCGGGGCCCCCTTAAAAAAAAAGAAACAAAAAAAAATTTTTTTTTTTTTTTTTAAAAAAAAAATTTAAAAAAAAAAAAAATTTTTTTTTATTAAAATTTCCAATTTAAAAAAATTTTAAAAAAAAATTTTTTTTTTTTTAAATTTTTTAAAAAAATTTTGTTAACCCTTTTTAAAAAAAAAAAACCAAAAAAAACCTTTTCTTTTAAATTTAAAAAATTAAAAAAAATTTAAAAAATTTTTTGGTTTTTTTTTTAAAAATTTTTTTTTTCCCGGACCGTCCCCGGGTAAAAATTAAAACCCCGGCCGGGGGGGGGGTTAAAATTTTTTTTTAATTTTTAAAATTTTTTTTTAAAAAAAAAAAAAATTTTTTTAAAAAAATTTTTTGAAAAAAAAAAAAAAAAAAAATTTTTTTTTTAAAAAAAATTTTAAAAAAAGAAAATTTTTTTAAAAAAACCTTTTTTTTTAAAAATTTAAAAATTTGGGTTAAAGGGGGCCCCGGGGGGCCCCCAACCCAAAAAAAAAATTTTTTTTTTGGGGGGGTTTTATTTTTTTCGTTTTAAAAATTTTTCCAAAGGGGATAAATTTAAAAAAAAAAAAAAAATTTTTTGGGAAAAAAAAAAAAAAAAAAAAAAAAAATTTTTTTAAAAATTTTTTTTTTTTTTTTAAAAAAAAAATTTTTTTTTTAAAAAAAAAAAATTTTTTTTTTAAAAAATTTTTTTAAAAGGGGGTTTTTTTAATTTTTTTTAAAATTTTTTAAAAAAAAAAAAAGGGGGGAAAAAATTTTTTTAAAAAAAATTTTTTTTAAACCCCCCCTTTTTTTTTTGGGGTTAAAAATTTTTAAAAAAAAAAAGGGGGTTTTTAAAAATTTAAATTTAAGGGAAAATTTAAATTTTTTTAAAAAAAAAAAAATTTTTTTTTTGGTTTTTCCCCAAAAAAATTTTTTTTTGGGGTTTTCTTTTTAAAAAAAAAAAAAATTTTAAATTAAAAAAAAAAAAATAAATTTAAAAAAAAAAAAAAAAAATTTTTTGGGGGTTTAAAAAATTTTGGGGTAAAGAAATTTAAAAAAAATTTTTTGGGGGGTTTTTTTAAAAGGGGGTTTAAAAAAAATTTAAAAGGGGGTTTTAAAAATTTTTTAAAAATTTTTTTGGGCCCCCAAAAAAAAAGGGGAATATCAATCAAATGTATTTACAAATAATTGTACATCATAATTAACGTAAGTTCGTGCGCATTTTATATCGATTTTTTGAAGATCAAGTATTTCCATCAGATAAACAGTACGAACACAAACAAATTAACGCATTAGTTACAACAATAGATGAACCGCCTTTTCTATGTACAATCACATCTCGACTATCCTCGTGGTCAAAACTATTACGAGTGGTAGTTTATGTTTTGATCTTTATGAGAAAAATTCCGCGAACTAATTCGGTGACGGTAAACCACTTAAAAGTAGCTGAGTTATACCTATTGCGCAGCGTTCAGCAAGCTTATTTTGCCGCAAAAATTAGTTTGTTAAAGGATAATCGTCCGCTTTCAAAATCATTAAGACGTCTGTCACCCTTTTTAGATAGTGATGGCCTAATTAGGTTTGGCGGCAGATTACATAAAAGTAGCTTACAATTTGAAGCAAAACATCCTATTTTGCTACCTAAACGCGATCATATCATCAATCTCATTATAGATTATCACCATAAAAAATATTTACACGCAGGGCCGCACCAATTACTCTCGCTATTACGCTTAAACTATTGGATTCTCTCTGGCAGAACAGTAGTTAGAAAACGCTTTCAAGCTTGTAACGCTGGTTTTAAGGTTTAATGAAGCTAAGCCTTTCCTGAAAACAGGGATCGATTATGCAGGCCCAATTTCTATATTAATAAGTAGATATCGCAGTGCGTGCCAGGAAAAGGCATATATTTGTTTATTTACTTGTTTGGTTACAAGAGCAGTACATATTGAATTCGCGGTTGATTTAAGTACTGGCGCTTTTATAAAGGCCTTCAAAAGGTTTATATCGCGTAAGGGAAATTGTTTAGAATTATTTTCTGATAATGGTACTAATTTTGTAGGTGCAAAAGCTCATTAAAACGACTTACATAATTTCATTAAATCGCAAACCTTTTTAGACGCATTTTTGAATGAGACTGTAGAGCACGGTATTACCTGGAAAACGATCGCTCCCAATGCTCCCCATTTTGGTGGTGCTTGGGAAACTAACATACGCAGCATAAAATCCCATTTGAAACGCGTTGTTGGTGAAACGCTTCTTACGTATGAAGAGTTTACTACTCTACTTACGCAGGTAGAATGTGTTTTAAATTCACGCCCGCTCTCTGTTTTGAGTTCGGATCCGGCCGAGCCTACAGATCTAACTCCCGCACATTTCCTTAATTATGAACCGCTTAATTCTTTCCGTTTAGTTGAAACTTCTGCGCAACCGCTATCGCTATTAAAACGTAAATACTTATTAGATAAACTCATAGAATCATATTGGAAGCGTTGGAGAAATGAATACTTGTCGACACTCCAAAGTAGGCAAAAATGGAATACGCATACCGCAAATCCCACTGTGGGTACTGTTGTTATCCTTAAATCGGATAACGCTCCGCCTTTAAAATGGCCATTAGGGGTTATTGAAACTTGCCATCCGGGTCCTGACGGAATAGTACGAGTGGTAACTATGCATACTCGCGGTGGACTTTATGTACGACCGGTTGTAAAGGTTTGTCCCTTACTTACTCAATAGTCCTTATCTAATTTCTTTTCCTTTTTTTTATCCTTATTTATTTTAATAGTTTTAGCTTTAGTAATAATTTTTTGTTTCCGCATCCGCATACTTTTCCCCTTTCCTTTTTATTTTTCGCTCGCTTCCTCTCCATATCTTTGTACTTAGGAGATGCTTCTCTCCTAAGGTGGGGGGGTTATGGTTGGGCATTGAATTGCTGGGCGAGAGTGTCAGGTCACTCTTGCCGAGTAATTGTTTTTTGGCGTCTGGCAACCCGCGGGGTAACGGACGCGCACTTGAAAAAACCAGTGGGCTTCGAGTGACAGTTAAGCGCACACACACCTCGCATTTTTATCAACGCTTCGCTTTGTTTTTAACCGCTGGGGCTGTGGCCAAAATTCACGCTACACGCTAACCCTCAGTTTTGGAATACCCGGGAAGCTGCACAACAAGGAGGAATTGCTCGATAAGTGAATTCTGATAATTCTTTCTTGGTGGTTCAGTGTCCGTATCATAACCCCCGGGAAAGTAGGAGATCTGGAGGACGACCAGCACGCAGATTGGTTTTTCCACCAATGCCTTTAACTCTATATAGACAGAGGCACCTTCTTATCTAGTGCCAGAGAGAATATACCTTCTATTTATCCTATCCTTTGGCAGTGTTACCATTCTCCAACAAAATTAATATATGAACAAAATTTATTAAATTCCAATGTGGGCTGCCAACAGGGTGACCTTCTAGGACCTGCAATGTTTAGTCTCGCGATTCACCCTATAATAAAAAGTCTAGATTCTAAATTTAATCTGTGGTATCTGGATGACGGTAATTTGGGTGGTAATGTTGCCTCTGTTTAAAATGACTTAAATTTTTTGATAGCAAAATTTAAGGAAATTGGTTTAGTATAAAAAAAAATTAAGTGTGAAATGTTTGTAGTCTCTATTTTTTTTTAATGTTAAAAGCATTATTAATATATTTAATTCTATTGCTCCAGGAATTAAAATTATAGATTCCAGTCATCTGAGAATCCTTGGTGCTCCAGTCTTGGACCAATCCTTCAAACCCTTTGCTAAAAATACGTTTCAAAAATTTATCGACATGTCCGATGGTCTTTTAGCAGTTGACTCACAAATTGCATACTTTATTATTAAGTATTGCCTTTTTGTTCCTAAATTTACTTACGCACTACGATCATCGCCCTTTTGGAAATTCCCAGATATTTTGAAAAGATTTGACATTTTAATTCAAAATTATTTAGCGTCTGATCTAAATTTTAATTTAGACTATCGGACTTGGTCACAGGCTTTACTACCTATTCGTTTCGGTGGGTTGGATATACGCAAAATTTATTGTGTTAGCTTACCGGCTTTCTTGTCATCGGCATATGGGACTGTATGTCTAGTTACAGAAATCCTTTCTAAGTTCAATATAACTGAGGTTTTATGCCTAACCGATGCCAGAATTGCTTGTAATTTACTTTGCCCAGATACAGCCGAAACCTGTTCTATGGTTTCGTACTCCCAGAGATAGTGGGATGAGCCGCTTTGTAAACTACATGGAATAACTTGATTAATACGTTAACTAGTGTTGCAGAGCGTGCTCGTTTTCTTGCCACGAAGGAATGGGAGTCTGGTCTGTGGTTAAGAGCATTATCGTCCCCTAATATTGGAACAAAACTTGATAACACCACCTGAAGGTGTCAGACTGTCCGTTTGTTTGCGTTTAGGAGTACCTTGGGTGTCTCTACATCGTTGCCACTGCAGTGATATAGTCGACCCCCCAGGCGATCATGACCTAGTATGCTCTAAGAGTGCAGGTCCTATATCGCGCCACGCTAACCTCAATGACATTTTACGTCGGGCTTTTGCCAGTGTCAATGTGCCTGCAACCTTGGAACCAGTCGGTTTAGTGCTTCACGATGGCAAGAGACCCGATGGTATGACGCTCATACCTTGGAAGATGGGCCGGCCCTTATTATGGGAAGCCACGTGTGTAGACACTTTGGCACCGTCCCATCTTCCAGCTACTTCTTCAAAGGCTGGCGCAGCAGCTGCCTCAGTAGTGGACCTCAAGCAGCGCATTTATGCATCTCTTGGTAGGGACTACAAATTTGTGCCCTTTGGAGTCGAAACCCTAGGTTCATGGGGACCAAGTGCACGCAGCATATTTAAAGAACTCACAAGTCGACTGGTCGACACATCTCGAGACCAGAGGGCTGGCCAATACCTCGGTCAACGAATAAGCATTGCTATACAACGAGGTAATGTGGCCAGCCTTCTTGGTACTTTTCTTTCTGGCGGGGATTTGGATGGCATGCAATAATTATAGTAATTTTCCATTATTTAGATGTACTAATATGTTATTATAAGTACATAAGGAATGACTTAATTATCTTATTGGCAATTTCTAAGCCATTAAAGTCATGGTAGATATTTATTTACATATTTCTCAGACTGACAATAGTCCTTTTTTAAATTTATGTAATATGTAGTAGGGAACATATTACATATTCTGGTGTATTTTCGAAGTGAAATGTACAATGCCAATGAAATTAAAACGGGACTACCCTTGAGGTATATCCCCTTTTCATAAAAACACGTAATTTAATTTTATGAAAGATATGATTATATATCATATCATTAAATTGTCAATCTCAAATTAAAAATCATGTGGTGCGTATTTAAATATTGTAAATTAATATGCAGGTAGGAAAGGTATTTAATGGGGTAAAATACAAAAATTTCCTTTATATTTCATCAGTTAATAGGTACATATTTTAGAATAAAGTAAATTAAATGTTTATACTCTTGCACATATAATTAAAGAAGTCTACGTTATACAAACGTTTTAAGCTTCAATAACTGTAATTAAATTTTACTGGATAGTACCTAATTAAATAGACGAGTTGACAAGTGTCGTTTGTTGAAAATAATTATTCATTCGCAGCGAATCATTCTAATTCAAAAACTTACAGAGGGAAGGTGTTCTAAACGCTCTAAGCAATCGTTTCGCCAACGCACCAATATATTTATATTATATGATGATGTTTCCTAAAACACAATATTCATACGAAAGTTTAAAACCACATATAAAAAATTTACAATTTTGCGGTTTGTATCCATTGAAACCTGAGTCATCGAAATTACAACACCTTTTTCACAAACTGTACATGCTTTTAATACTATCTTTGTTTCTACTATATACCGTGCAACAAATAATCAAAGTTTATCAAGTATGTATGTTAGTGATAAATCACTTATAGTTATATTTTTGTGTAAGGGAACGCAGATAACATTTCTCATTTCAGGTGCGTAAGGATGCAAACAAAGTAATGGATACAATGTTTTTACTATTGACTAACTCTGATTCTATTTGCAAGCAAATTATCTTTTGGTTGAAAGTGGATAGGATTGAAGAGCTTTTGGAAGTAATGAAAGGTAAGCTGTTAATTCTGTTTCGTAGCAGTTATAATATACATATAGATATATTACAGTATTATAGGCAATATTTCATTGGTGCCAAATTTTGTTTGAATAAGTTGCTGGTGTAGCACCCGCCATAATTACAGCCTAGGAATGTATATTAAATTAAACAGTAGTATATAATGTAGTAGATAGTAAATTTTATTAATTTTAATTTGAAAATTCCAGGACCTATTTTCAATAGGAACAGTATGGTTCCCAAGAAACTTTTGCTACAAACAGCGCAACAAGCCAAATTTCTACTTCGAGTATTCAATTTAGTCGCACTCACGACATGTCTCCTCTGGGTTTTATATCCAACAGTACTCTACGCACAAGGAAAACCTATTGAATTTGCAATATGGTTACCTTTCGACCTCAGAATACAGAAAAACCAGAAACCGCGAACGCACATAAAACTGAAGATACAAAAACCACTCTTAAATAGAGTGGTTTGACGTTGTTGCGATTAGTCACTCCTTTGTAAGTAGCGCGTCGTGACGTATTGTACAAGTGCCAATTTTAACTTTAAAATGCTGTCTTGTGTTGTTCCTACATGTAAAAATGCTGCAGGGATTATAAAAAAACAGGATGGGATCACATTTCATCTGTAAGTAGCGCATTCTAAGGTATATTTATTTAATTGTTTAATTTCTTTTACATTTAGAAAATGACGCGTCCATTTTTTAAATGTTGCCATTTTATTTTCATCGAAAATTTTACCCATTTATTTTTTAATACTCGTGTAGAATACTTACTATTTTTGTGTATATAGAACCTTTGTAATTTTAGTTTCCCTGCTGATGAAAATAGAAAATCGGACTGGACGAAAGTCATACAAAGAGCACGGCTAGATGAGTTTTGGAAACCATCAAGCCGGAGCGTACTTTGCTCAGTTCACTTTGAAGCGCAATATTTTTATGATACAAAAGGTGGTTTGAAAAGACTAAAGAAAGCAGCTAATCCAACTAAGGTAGATATAGTCATAATAATTACTATATTTATATTGCATCCCTCCTGGTGAAAATGTTTATCATGTATTTTGAAGTAGTTTATATATATATGCTCACGCCTGTAATCCCCGAAGGAGTATGCAAAGGTATAACAAGTATGCCCACTTTTCGTCGAGCTTATCCGTCCCTCATCGTGATAAGGGGCGAGCCTAAACCGGGCGCAAATTTCAGATTCCGGGCTAATGAAACTTCGGTGAATTAAATATATGAATAATCTAATACTAACGTTCTATTTCAGTATTTGGCCTTGACACCAGAATTTTCCGAGTTACACATAGAAACGTCTAAACCTTCGACATCGGACAATGTGCGTACCCACCTATGATAATAATGTTTAATTTTTTTTTATAATATTGAAAAGCAAACAAGGCACTTAATCGATATACTTAGTTACAAGTAAACTAGTGTAGTAAATAAAACTAGTAGTAACAGTAATAAATGTAAAATAAACTAAGTAAGGCCCATGGACATTTGCAAGCTCAGGCACAAAGTGACAAATACAACAACATACAACTTAAGTTTTTTCATTTCAGGTTACACAACCACAATCTCCTGCGCGATCGAACTCAGAGATCGGTGATGTCAATATTTCTGATTTGGAATCTGTGTTTGATTCGCCGAGAAAAGTCAAACTGAAAATCTCAATTACGACGAAAACAATTATTTTGTGAAAAACATGTTCGACGAATGAAAACATTACAACAAAAATACAAAAGACTTGCCAAGAAGTACGAATCTTTAAAAAATATATTAAAAAAATTAAAAAGCAATCGCTATATTAACAACGACGTTTACGATTTACTTTCAACAGATGTAGTTAGCAGTTGATATTATTAATAATATTTATAAAAAAAGTCCAATAAAAAGAAACCTATGTATACTGGCAATATAAAAAATGACGTTAATGACGAAATGACGTTATTGAAGCCGTATTCTATTTATAGTCATCCATGTAAATAAATAAATATTTTTTAATAAATATCTTTTCTTTAGTGTTATAAGACTACCCCAAAAAGTGGGAAACCGCTCCCGAGCTAGCAACATTATGCGTATGGGAAGTGGGGCAGGTGCGGGACGTACGTATTGTTTTTGGACACAGTGCAGCGTATGTAATTATTCTTGAACGCGGCTTCTGGTTTGTTCTGTATTCTGAGCTTTCGACGCCGATATAAGCCCGCAGTGAGTTCGCGCAAATTTATCGATTCAAAATTGACAATTTAAAACAGGTTTATTTGAAAGTCAAAGACTACATTGCTACGCTAGCTTTCGTGCTGATTCCACTAGTAATTGTAGCAATATAGACATTTTCTATCCTGGAAACCGTTTGTTTCAAATAAAACAGAATTTTGTTATTTCAAATTTTGAATTAATACAGTAATACAATAACAGTTGATTGTTTTTATAATGACAAGGCTGTGTGTGTGTTTATAAATGATTTCCGAGTTATAAAAATAAAAACTCTAAACAATGGAAATCATTATACTAGATTTATGGTTCCTTGGTTTGTCGTATACAATGACTTTTGCGCGTACCTATAATATCCAAATATTATAAAAGGAGCAATTCTTTTAAATCTACTAGATTTGCTTTCCAAATTTATTTATTATATGAGCATAACCAAGATATATATAAAGGTAATATTATTAATGGATGTAAGCAAGCCACGTTTTAAGATAGGTTAACGAAACTCTGAACAATTAGTTGACATATATAACTGATTTAACACTGCTATCAAACTGGTGTTTGACTATTTAATTTTTTTTTCTATGTTTTCAAACAGGCATGCTTTCCATATGATGTTAAGTGGTCATTTGCAGCCTTTAAGCGTACAATCCTGTTTGTTTAATATTTCTGACCAATTCAAGATCATAATTCCACGATCTTTACATTGTATGTAATCATATTTCTTGTTTTAACAGGTTTTACGCGGTTATTATTTACGTGTGGTTTCAAACTTCTTGGCTCGCTTACTGTAACACTACGATGGACGCTTTCATATCATTTCTTTTTGCACAAAGTAAAACCCAGTTGTCTATTTTAAAGTAAGCTTTAAGTTATTATTACAAATATTTGTTACGTTATATTATCATGTATTGTGTCATGTATATTAAACCAAATATATAAACAACAATTTCATTAAAAAATGCAACACTAACACGGTATAAATAAAAATAATTAAAATTTTATATCTTACTAGCTGTGCTGCGGTTTCGCTCACGTGTACTGCAGATAGCTCGAGCGAATCTTGTTTCCCTGCTCCCAGCTATTTTAAAGACAAAAATGCTTATTGTGGGTATTTCATAAAAGATAGATTTTCTGACTTTTTGTAGGTCGTTTTAAAGTTTACAATTATTTAATACATTAATTTGCTATATCTGTAATGGTTTACTTAGCGAAAGCCATTTAATTCCGAATTGCCCGAATTGATTCACCATGACCAGTTTTTTGATTTGTGCGAAACCCTAATTCTTTTTCTAAAATTAAAGTAGTCTACGTTACTCCCTATAAATTCAGCTAACAACCAGTAATATGCATTTAGTAAAAAACTGTTATTTTGACATTACAAACAGACACTTGTATAAATAAAAGAAACATAATTTTCAGTTATTTTCAGATATGACTTAGAAAATGTAATCATTAACAGTAAAGAAGAAGCTAAAACATGTAAAATTTCATTCGAAGCAGTTTTCGAACGTCGTTTTAGAAAAATACTACTGCATTACAATACAATTATTAAGTAAGTAATTACGTCAGATTTTTACTGGAAGGTACCACTATATTAATTACAACTTACAACTTTTTGTTGTAAAAAGTGTAAACATAAAATCATCTATCAACAATAATGTAACCTATAAGTAGTCTAGTCTTAAATTTATAATTTTTTTTGTTAGATAAAAGAATACTTATTGTTTAAGTATCAGAGAAACGTGGACGCATAGACGGCTGATTCTTCTTCTTCTTTTTTTGGCACTGCAGAAGCACTTGCTAGTGTCAATGTTTTGTCTCAGTCTCAACTTAAAAGCCCCCTACTTGAAACTAAATAGGGAGTTCCTGTGGCAACTGAAAATGCATGTTTCCAATTTATACTTATAATCTACTTCATGTATGCATAGCACAATAACTAAACTCTATCACACAAAATACCACCATTATTAAATAATATAGGGTCAAAGAAACTAAGTTAATGAATTAAAATGAAAAACCACAACATGGACCGCAACCAAAATCCCGCCAAAAATTCGACGGTTGATTGTAAATCTTTTATTTTTCTTAAGAAATAGACACTAATTTCAACCTATTACTAAATTGTTTCATCAATACAATTTTCTCAAGTTTCATTTTATCTGTAGAGCAGGCCGCTGATTTAAGGACTATTAATATAATAACAGTCGTTGTGCCCCAATGGTTATGAGCAGTGGAAATCAATCCGATAACCGCATACTCGATTTGCGGCATGTAACTACCAACTTTTTAGGAAATTGCTTACATTTACAAATTTAAATTTAGTTAGTAACGCAGTTGGCTGGCGGTGAAATATATCGTGAAAAAAGCTTAACACCTGATAAATGTATTCGTGGTACTTACTGCTTGGAATTTATTTAGAATCGCTTACGTCACGAAAGGACATTGCCTCATTGAGTGTATATAAACGTCTGTATCATAGCGATTGTTTTGAAGAATTATTTTCCCTTATTCCATTATCTCCTTTCCACACCAAAACCACGTTAGCTTGCAAATTTTTATTTGCCGTTCTGTCCAAATGTGTAATCCCGGCCAACATGTTACCTCTCTTCTACAATATCGGGTCTTTCAAACGAGGCGTGAAAAGTTTTTTCTGCAGGTTGGCAATCGCCTTTGTTTCTGAACTGCATTGTACTTTCCATCAGGGTGCAGTCGTTTTTCCAAGCTGGATTAAAAAATTCATACTACCATGCAGCACACCATAAACAGCATTGTAGGTACATTTCTCGGTGTTTATATATATACATACCTAAATAAACATCGTGAACAAGAACAGTGAGCCACGGTAAGCCAGAATCTTCCCACAGAACAGACCTTTGTTTTTTAATGCAACATTTAGGCGTTAAATGTAGCTATATTTATTCTAAGCGATGATATCACTAAGACTCAGTTGAATTGTCCACGCCAACGTGTACTTATAAAAGTACTACTAAGAAATAATAATTATTATCATATTTATAAAAATTGATGTTAGTATAAGATAAAATTAATCTTATTGTTTTTTTCATGGAGAAAGTTTATATGTTGTGCCTGAAAGCGATAGGTAGCGCTCGCTGTCGTCGAGTTGTAGACTACTTATGTATTCCAGTAGGAAAGGTCAATACAATGTCTACGATGCCAATTAATATAATATAATAACATACAATATAATATAACACACAATATAAAGAAAGGTAGGATTAATTTTTACGGGTTTATTAAGTTGTGAATACACAACGTCGTCCGATGTACTCTGAGAAATGGGCATTCCATAATTTTCAGCCCAATTTAGTAATTCCACATCGACGGAATCCAGAGTAACAACCATCAATACGCTTAATTCTAAAAGGGCAATCCCTTATTAAATAAGATGGCAAAATGCTCTGCCCAAGATGAATTGTCGATAAAGTAATAATACCTAATTTAATAGTGTTGGTTGGCTATGTTATAAATTGATGATTTCATATTGTTTTTGTCGTATTTTTTAGATTTTCCTACGGCATACAGAATATATTTGGCGGGCCCGTGCTATATCAATTTTTAGTAAGTGGATGGATAATTTGCACTACAGCTTATAGGATTGTTAATGTAAGCTTTACATTTTATTTATTTTTATTTTCGTAAACTTAAATTATAGCCTGCACAAAGTAGGTACCTATAAGTACCTACTAACATTTAGAAAATATTACCTAGGAGTGAGACATGTTACATGACAGTGTCCATGTCGATTTTGTGTTCTTTATGGTTCCAGAACATTTATGCTGCTATAATAAAAAAAATTATCACTCAACCACTTAGACTGTATTTTTCTTTTATATATATATGCCTATTATAAATCTAAGTTATAATCAAAGTATTATTTGAAATGAATAATAGTGCTTCGTCATATTATTTAATATAACAATTATTTATGTAATTACAATCATATATATTTATGAATTTCCCTTTCCTTACAACTTATAATGCTGTTTCTTTTTATTATTGCAGATAAATCCATTTTCAATGGAGTTCGTCTCTATGATAATGTACATGTGTTGTATATTGACTGAACTTTTTCTTTTCTGCTTTTTTGGTAACGAGGTTACATTGGAGGTAAGAATAATGTAATTATTGCTTAATACATAATGACATAATTGCATGATATTAAAATTAGTATGAAAAACTGAGAGATTAGAAAGAAAGTAATTCATATTTTATTTCTTAAATAGATACTAGCAAATTTTAATACTAATTTATTTCTCCTTGAATTAATTTTAATCGTTACTTCATTTTTTTTGTCTCTAGAAATCGACTTGATCGTTGAAACAAGACCACTTTTAACACAACAACAACCTTAATGATTTTGAGGAGTTTCGTGGTGTATCTTCGAATTCTAAGGTCCAATGCCAATAAAATTAAAATGTGACCGCCCTTGAGATATTCTCCTAACAAATAAAAAAGAATCATCCAAATCAGTTATTGCTAAACATCCATAGTTATCGTTATTTGACAATAAGTTCAAGCGATAGTTTAGCTTTTGTTTGTTTATTTGAACGCACTAATCTTTGCAAGTACCAATCAGATTAAGATAGTTCTAAATGCATTTTATAGCTCATTTATTACGAAATGTTACAGCTTATACAACCTTATACTGCGACCATAAAGAGCGGAGCACTAATCATGAAAGTCAAGCAATCTGACAAGCTGAAAGCAAGTACGGGAAGTAAGAACAACGATAGGTTAAACGGGTGCGTTGGCAGTGGCACGGTGGAGAGTTGTTAAGATAGTTATTAAAATAATAAAACAGTAAATAGCTAACACTTTTAAGACATTTCAGAGTCAAAAGTTAATAGAATCTGCCTATGCAATGAACTGGTTAGATCTTTCTGTAAAACACCGACGCGTTCTTATTATCTTCATGGAAAGGATCAAAACCCATATCGTACCCATGGCAGGAGCTATAGTTCCACTGTCCAACAGTACATTTGTATCGGTACGTACACATATCGTATAATATTTTCGTTTGTAGCTATATCTTTTAAGATATGATGTAGGTTAAGTAATTGGTATACTTACCTACCTTTTGTATAGACATTATTATTTGTATTACTTATTAATGATGGGAAACATGTATTATGGTGCGTTTGGACATGATTAAAACCGTTCTGATGTGATGTTGCAACGTGCTATTGTCAGCGTCGCTGCTGATCGGCCTGATCCGACTCAGTGCTCACCTCTACTGAACGCCAGGATTCACAACATAAAGCGCGGCAGCTATTGTAGGTAGGTACCAGCAATATAGAAGTTATCGTATTTGGACCTGAAATATAGTACTTACCAATTTCCGTTCTGGTGGACCTTTTTTATAACTCCCTTTTTCATCTTCCAAGTCTGTATACGATCTTTTTTTTAGGAATTCTCAGAATTTGAAATTATCGCGCGATAATCATGTACTTTCGTGTATTGTACGAAGGCATGTTGTTATCGTACATGTACGACAATTATCGTACGGTTGGAAGCCTTGCTGAACGCTTCTATCTCTACTACTACTCACTCTCTACTTTACGTGTGCATTTTTAAATAGCTCGGCACATGTATAGTACCTACTGTCCCTGATGGTAAGCACAGTACAATCCAAACACAACAGCGCCTGCCGGGAGATCTATAATATTATCTATCATGTTGTCCGGCCTGCATAAATATCTCTTCACGTTACGTTGACGTATGAAGGAGGGAACATACTGGCCGGGAGAAGCTTTCATTCCCCAGGACATCTGATTTTTTTTAAATTACAATCACATATCTAACACGTTATATTATTATGTTGCAGGTGGCACGAAGCTCTTATACTTTTTACGCATTTTTGAAAAATACGGGGTGATAAAAAAGTACTAACGTCTAATTTCTATAAATTTTTAATTTTATTTCAAATAATTGAAATATATTTAAAAAGAAAATTCTGGAAACAAACAATAAAAATAAATGTTTATATACTCATAACCTCAACCTAGAATATGTCCAATTCTTCACATATGCCCGCGATGGGAACGTCAAAGCAAATATTTTTGGTAACTGAATCAAGGAAAGAAGTCAAACGTTTGGAGGGTGATAGGACACGGCAATTGTGTAACTAATTTAAAGCCTGCCCAAAGGAGCAAGGAGAGAGTTTTTACCAAGATGTAATGGAATTGGAACGACTATAATCAGGCGCAGTACCTATAATGAAAATTTCATAGGAGATTACGTTTGGGCGCTCAGTACGATTAAATCTTTAAAAATAAGTACAATATAAACTCATTTTATACTTAATTTTTCTTTACATTAATTGTAGTGTTCTTGAATAAAAGTAACTCAGGTGTTCATTATTTTGTTTAAAATACATAGTAACTTCCAACAAATTATGACAAAATAGGTAATTTTTCATAAAATTTTAAATATTTGCTCTGGTTTCTACAAAACCAAATTTTGATCAAAAAAATTATTTTTCTTTTTATTAGTTATCTACGTAAAATAAACCAAAATTTCACAAGGTATTAACACCATCTTGCTAGAGCTACGTTTGAAGATTAGAAAAATAGTACAAGTTAGTCTTAAAAAGCGTGTATCCAGAGGCCTCAGCGATTAAAAAACAAAACAAGTACCTAATGTCATAATTAAGCAGAATTGCCAGATGATTACATGTGTTACATTTTTCATAACTTTTCATCCTTTCGTGTAACATGTAAGTAACTTTTAATAATTAGGACAATTTAGTAAGTTTTGTAAATATTGAGTTTTTGAACATATAATTTTAAGGCGCAATGTGAAAGAATGATAACTATGAACTCTTATGATGCGTGCACACGTTCCAATAAAAAATCCACACTACAAAACTGCTTACTAAGCCTCTAGTTTTATTGTGGTGAATCGATTTTATACATCATGTAACATCAAGTGAGATTATACAAAGAGTTTTAACTTCTAACGCGCGTACCTAACTGCACGCACCGCTTTTTTTAAATTGTTGATTATTTGTTAATCCATTTATTGTATGTATTTCAATATGATTGTATCTTCTCTTATATTTAAAGTCTTTGTATTAGCATTAGCCTATTCCACTTATCGAAGAAAAAGGCTTTTCCGACAAATATTATAAATACGCAACGCAAGTGAGTTTGTTTGTTTGTTTCGCTTACACGCTTAACTTATAAAAAATAACCTGTAAATTACTTAAAATAATAAATATTTCATTAGTATTATTTGCAAATTGAGTATTTTGAAAAATAAAACATATCACACGCGGTTGAAGTCGTGGGCAAAGCTAATCACAAAATAGTTTGTTATAATAATACACTCGCGATCTAATTCAGCTTCAGCAAAAGTGGAATAGGCTAATGCTAAGTATTTTGGAATATTTTTTCAAACCGAACCAGTAGTTTAGTTAGCACGTTGAACGAAAAAGAACACAAACGTGCAAACAAAAAACACTTTTGCTTCATAATATTAGAATATAAGTGAAAAATAGATATTATACTTTATTTAATTTGTATGTAATCATTAATCTTTCTTTTTTATTATATCATATCTGCATCTATTTATTATATCATCATACAGATCTAAGTACTAATTTTTTGTAAAGAAATTATATTCTAGATCCGGTCCTGGAAAATGCGTCTGAATGTCGAATTGAATAGAGTTGCAAAACCACAATATTTTAATTTTATCATACTACTAAAAATTTATTAATAATAAAATAAATCATTTTCTATATATATCCAGCCGTTGGCGTCCGAATCTGAAATAAGTAAAATAAAAGCCAGCTGACCAAAATTTTGCTTTTATTTATTTTTAGTTTTGAAAATGTATGCCGTAAGTAACTTCTCTTTCGAAATAATACTCAAATTTGACAAAAATTGCTATACTTGCATATTAAAATATATCAAAATGTAAAAAAACTATCCGCCATCTAGCGGTGAGAGGAGTCCGTGTTCTCGTCGAGCCTGTCGCGACACCCAAGTCAAAGTATCACCGCTGTGTCGGTCGGAGTGGGGGGTGTTAGGTTATTTTCGTTACGTAATTTCTAGATTCGGTCTCCACGCTCAAGGGCCGCGATAGAAGCTATACAATAGCTTAAAAGCAAAACATTAATAGTTATGAAAATCGATTCACAATCAGCGAAAATATCACGTAACATCAATGAAAATAGGACAACGACAATAATATTTCAAAACAACTTACATGTACTTATGTATGCGCGTTAGAACTGATTTTTCTTTAAATAGTCACATTTGAGGATATTTGACTTAGGATATCAAGTATAACATTATCCTCACCACAATAATACGACGTTTAAAAAGTAGCTTTATATTGTAGACTTATTATTACAATGTGCATGCGTACCGTAAAAAATTCATTTTCATATTTTTGTCATAAAGTCCTTAAAGATGCTTAACTTCAAAAATACAAATGGTAACTTTTGCAGGAAGAATAATATAACTTTTCAAGAAGTGAAACGAAACTTTCGTTTTATGGTCTCAGCCAAGTAGCAACCCAGCCTCCGCTAGGAGTAATAGTGTTCTGTGTACACAGCAATGTTAAACTTATTTTTGGTGTTAAACTTACAGCAGTAAGACTGTGACCGTTTTAGTACTTTCAGTACTAAATTGGTATAATTAGGAGTCAGTGAAATTTATAGTTTCATTTTAGTATAAAACCCAATTTTAGTATTTTTTGGTATAATTTAACACATAAGAGTACATTTTTGGTGTTTTTAAGGATTACTATCTAGCAATAGTATAAACTACAATTTAAAGAGACACTATTTTCAGAATTAAAATGTATTGGCCCACAAATAGATACTTACGAAAGCTTTACATCTCTGTTAAATGTTATAGATAAGTCTCCGAACGTAGATGATACTAAAAAACAAGCTATTGAAGAAGAATATCGTTAGACGTCAAATGAAGTTCGATGAAGAAGTACAAAACCTTTTGTGTGGTGGTGGTTGTAAATTACTTCCATGGTGGTAATAGTAATATAGATAATAATTTAAAGCAGTTTTGGGCCTACAACAGTTTCAGGCCATGTTGAGCAATATTAGGTACACGTTAAGCAAGCTTTGACTGAATGTTGTACTTTTTTGTCACCTCACCAGATATGATTAATATTGTAAAAAAATTGGTAATAATGATTAGGTATAGCATTGATTTAGAATAAAGAGTTTAAACATTACAATATTTAATTTTTATTTTATAACACCAAAAAGTAAGTATAACACTGACATAACACCTCGACTGCTGAATTATATCATAGCATATAGTACCGTGGCAACTTATCACAGTAAATAGTTCTTATTTCAGCCACATTCTATTTTGTTTATGATAGACTGGCTGACTTTCAGGTCTTGAAAAAGATAAAGAAGACGTCTGTCACTGACTGACAAGAAGATATATTATTTCTGTAATCGATTACTAGCGACAAAATAAATACAGCAATAATTAAAACGCTGAGCTGCATTTTTAATTAATAGGATCGGCCAAACGATCCTATAATTGGTGACCCCGACGTGATAAAGACGCAACATTCGCCGATGCTTGGAACGTGACGATCCATGTACGAGCGACGCACCGGCCAGCCTGAAGCCAGCTATACTTGCATTACTCGTCTACCAAGAAGTTAACGCTAGAGAGGGCGAAGCACCACCGCGCACACGCCGAGAAATACGGAGAGAAATACTAGCATTTCACTTAGTCTTTCAATAATATTTTTATAAAATGGCTGAAGGTGGCGTATCCGACACTGTTGATGATAGGGATAAGCAGAACCCACTTCTAGAGGTGCACCGTGTTTCCATCCATACCCTCCGTTCTGCAAAGACCGCCCAGCCCTTTGGTTTGCGTGCTTAGAGGCCCAGTTCAACATTAACCGGATTACAGTAGAAACAACAAAATTTAATTATGCAGTATCGTTACTTGACACTAGTTGCACTTGTGAGGTTGAGGACATTATTATTTCACCTCCTCAGACCAACCCTTACACGACTCTAAAAACTGCAATAATTGCTAGATTCTCAGATTCATATGAAGAGAAAATGCAGCGGCTGCTAGAAAAAGAACAGATTGGTGACAGGAAGCCCTCTACGTTTCTCCGCCACCTCAGATTTCTGGCAGGACCTGCATTCCCAGACAAGCTGATGAAATATATCTGGTCTAGTCGACTTCCCAGACAGTTGCAGATCATTTTGGCTGCTCAACGCCTGGAGCAACTTGGTGAGCTGGCAGAATTAGCTGATACCCAAATGAACATACAATCCCAGCCGTTTGAGGTAGGTGCTAGTACAATTTCACTTACCCCACCAGCACCGGAACAGAATGCATTCCTCTCGTTTTAAGAACAAGTAACAGAACTCTCCCGTGCTGTTGCTTCTCTTACAGCTACGGGGGGATCATATAGAGAGAAGTCACGCGATCGTAGCAGCAGCAGATCGTGTAGCTGCAACCGTTCACGATCACCACAATCACGGAATCCCGACCTATGTTGGTACCACGAACGATTTGGTAAGCGAGCACAAAAATGTACACAGCAATGCACGTGGACCAAAAAATCATTCGGGATACGCGACAAGCGATCGGTAGTTGCGAGTACCGATCGCCCGCTCTCAAGTCGTCGCCTGTTTGTACTGGACCGGTGTACAAAACAAAGATTTTTGATTGACACTGGCTCTGATATTTGTTGCTTTCCCCGACGATTTGCCAGAGGCCATTTTATTAGCAGTGGATATGACCTCAGTGTAGCCAATGGCACATCAATTAAAACTTTTGGTAGTAATTCTCTCAATTTAAATTTAGGATTACGCCGTGATTTTATATGGAATTTTATAATAGCTGATGTCAGCACACCCTTTATCGGATCAGATTTTTTAAGTTTTTACAACCTTTTACCGGACTGAAGGCACGAACGGGTGATTGATGGTACGACCAAGCTGTGGATACCAGCTTCAAGAGCGCACACTTCCCAGGACAGCATTAAAGGAGTCACATGCGGGAACTCACCTTTCGAGCAGGTGCTCGCTGAGTTTCCGGACATCATGCGTCCTCCGGGAATAAACAGAATAGTCAAACACACTACTGTCCACTACATCAATACTACTGATGGTCCACCAGTCAGCTGCCGTCCCCGCCGCCTGGGCCCAGAAAAATTGCATATAGCTCAGCAAGAATTTAATGTAATGTTACAATGTGGTACCGCACGATCTTCCAGCAGCTCGTGGTCATCGCCCCTGCACCTCGCTCCTAAGAAGGACGCAACATGGCAACCATGTGGTTACTACAGAGCACTTAATGCCCGCACCATACTGAACAGGTACCCAGTCCGACACATAGGGGATATTTCACAAAACCTGGCTGGATCCACCATGTTTTCCACCATAGATTTAGTAAAAGCATACCAACAAATACCTATTAATAGCTCTGATATCTGCAAAACAGCCATAATAACACCCTTTGGACTTTACGAATTTCCTTATATGACCTTCGGTCTCAGAAATGCTGGTCAGATCTTTCAAAGGTTTATCGATGAAGTGGTGCGTGGACTTGATTTTTGCTTTGCTTACGTAGATGACATTTTGATCCACTCAATTGACAGTTCCCAGCATATTCAGCACCTCAAAATTATTTTCCAGCGCCTTCAACAGTACGGTGTGGTAATAAATCCTGCAAAATGTGTTTTTGGAGCAGCTGAAGTCTCGTTTTTGCGATACCGCATTAACGCCCAAGGGACTCAACCTCCTGACGACCGCATCCAAGCTCTTCATGATTATCCTCCACCCAAGACTGTACAAGGCCATGCGTAGCTTTCTCGGCATGATAAACTTTTATCGTAGATACCTACCTTGTGCAGCAAAGTATTAAGCGCCGCTCATCGATGCCGTAGCAGCCACGGGGAGCAAAGGTGCAAAATCTTTCCCCTGGACGCCTGAACTTCAAAAACATTTCGAAGCTTGCAAGAAAATCTTATCAACAGCGACCATGTTGTACCACCCAAGCCAGCAAGCACAACTCGGTCTATTCACCGACGCGCCAGGATCACATATTGGCTCCTGTCTTCAGCAACGCAAAAACGAAACTGAAAGCTGGTAACCTCTAGCTTATTTCAGCAGGAAATTGACTGCAAAGCAAGCAGAGTGGCCCACCTACTATAGGGAACTTCTTGCCATTTATGAAAGCGTGCAGCACTTTAGACACATCCTGGAGGTACAACATGTGACTATTTTCACAGACCACAAGCCTATCATTTATGCTTTCCAGCAACGGCGAGAATAACTTCCACCAGCACAACTCAATCATCTAAGTTTTATAAGTCAGTTTTCAACAGACAGTTCACATAAAAGGGGAGGACAGTGTGGTTGCGGATACTATGTCTCGCGTGGAGGCTGTATCTTTAGCAGATGACTTCGCTGCACTCGCGAATGCTCAAGCCGTTGACGAAGAACTCGAAAAGCTTCGTACCGGTTCTTCTCTTATATTGGAATTGCTTCACATTCCAGAAAAAAACATCCAGGTGACTTGCGATACATCCACGGGCAAGCCTAGACCTTACCTACCCGCATCATTCCGTCGCTCGACGTTTCTGAGACTCCACAACCTCAGTCACCCTAGCGCGCGTGCAAGCGCTCGCCTAGTGTCTGACCGCTATGTTTGGCCTTCCATGCGCAAAGACTGCATGGCTTGGGCTCGCTGTTGCATTGCATGCCAACGCTGCAAAGTCTCCCGTCACGGAAGGTCGCCGTTAGGAAACTTCCCTGGAAAGTCAGCCCGTTTCCAGCACGTCCACTTGGACATCATAGGCGCACTTCCCCATTCTGGTGGTTATACATACTGTCTGACAGCCGTTGACAGATTTACCAGATGGCCAGAAGTATGGCCAATGTCGGGCATTACCGCAGAAGAGGTAGCCGACACATTCGTTTCCGGAGGGATCTCGCGATATGGCGTTCCACTTGTCATCACAACAGACCAAGGGCGACAATCCGAATCTGCCCTTTTCGCCCACCTAATGAAGATCTGCGCAACAAAACGTATCCGGACGACAAGCTATCACCCGCAACCAAATGGAATGGTAGAACACCTTCACAGGCAATTAAAAGCTGCCCTTGTGTGCCATGGGAGTACATGGAGCAAGGCTCTACTGCTAGTGTTGCTTGGCATACGCACAGTACTTAAAGAAGACTTACAATGTTCTTCTGCAGAACTTCTGTATGGCGAACCCCTGCGGTTACCAGGAGAGCTCGTCGTACCAGCAACAATCAATCATGACACTCACATCGAGAACTTCGTAGCCAGACTTCGCTCCAAGATAGCTAGCATACGTCCCACCCCAGCATCACGACACGCTCATCCATCATCATTCATCTTCAAAGACCTGCAGACCGCAAGCCATGCGTTCCTGAGGGACGACATAGTGAGGCAACCATTACAGGCACCCTACACCGGACCTTACAAAATTTTGGCTCGATACCCCAAAACTGTAACGCTCGAGGTTGCAAGTAAAAAGCACGAGGTCAGCGTCGATCGCGTAAAACCAGCTCACCAGGAAGTCGAACAAGATCACCAAGAGTCGACGACAGCTACTTCCACACCAGCACCTGTTATCGCGCCTCCATCCGCTCCTCTGACTACAAATAGCACGCCATCCAACATTCCGCAACATGACACCGCATCCCCTGCTACACATCCTACAGTCATTACACGCACTGGTCGCAGAGTTAGGTTCCGTCACATCCTAGATCTATTAGACTTCTTCTAAATTGTTATTTTTCTTTCTCTCGGCTGTACTTTTCTCCGGGGGGGGGGGGGGGGGGGGGGGGGGGGCGATGTGGCGACTTACCACAGTAAATAGTTCTTACTTCAGCCACATTCTATTTGGTGTATGATAGACTGGCTGACTTTCAGGTCTTGAAAAAGATAAAGAAGACGTCTGTCACTGACTGACAAGAAGATATATTATTTCTGTAATCGGTTACTAGCGACAAAATAAATACAGCAATAATTAAAACGCTGAGATGCATTTTTAACTAATAGGAACGGCCAGACGATCCTGTAGTACATTACATTAAACTTTGTCTCGAAAAATAACTTACAATAATGACCCTAATATATTACTTGATTTATAGTACAATTATATTTTTCATTTAGTATATTTTAGTACTGGCCAGACATTTTGTTAGTACATTACATAATTTTAAGTGGTCACACGTGCAGTAAGGACTGACTGCTGTTTCTGTTTGATATTGTCACTGTCAATAACTGTCAAATTTGTCAATGTGACTCATTTTTATTGCAAACTGAAATTAGTCTTTTCTTTGGTGTTTTTCATAAAAAATAATTGCCTACAATGTTTCGTTACGTACTGGCCATCCTGTTAGTTACTTGTTACAATAGTTTAGGAAATCCGGTACGACTGCCATCTAAACAAATATCCACTTCAATTCTCGCTCTAGAAAATAAATGTGGAAACGTTTTTCTGAAGAGGCTGCTAAACAGTAAATTACATGAGTGCTCCGTTGCCCTCGTGGATAAAACAAAACAGTTACAATGTTTAATGTTTTACGATATGAGTGCACAATTATGCTCAGCAGTTAGTACATCTGGAATAACCTTGAATGAAGACTACACCAATAAAATTAACGGAAGAGACAGACATTAACAGCTTATGTGAAACTACAAAGGATTGGATTTTCTCTGATTTACCAGAATATCAAAGTTACAGAAATATTCAAAATATGTTTAAGCATCCTGTCAAATGTGGTTTGATCTGTGGATCTGATGAAATGTTTACTGACGATGCTAACTTCTACTGTAAGTTTTACAAATGGGGATGGGAAGTGATCAAGAATCAAGCAAAAACTGTTTCTCAGGACATTACCAATGTTAGCGCAGTTGCTGAATCTCAGCCAAATATAGCAACCAGCACCAATAAGTCTGTCAATTCTATTTTTGGTGGCAATGAGTCAGACATTTCAATAAAAAATTCAATCAAAAGTTTAACATTTAATGATCAGCCAAAAGAAACTGAACTGTCTTTAGATACATCGAAAAAAAGTAATGATTCAAATAATGCTGATATAAAAGAAATTGTACCCAAAGTGACAATAACAAATAAAGAGGCAAGCCATCAGATTACTGCAGATACAAAAAACACTGAACAGACCCAAGAAAATGTAAAAAAAACTGAAAAGCCTTCAAGTATTGCACAAGAAATGTTGATTCCTAGCATTGGAAAAGTGGCAACGGAAGCCCTAAATAAAAATGTGTCAACTATACAATTAAGTGGCAGTGGCAAAGAAGAACTCAAAGTTAAACTTGAGGAAAAGCAATCTGTTGTTGAAAATCATAAAGCCAAAGTTGAGAATAAAGAAACTGTTTTTGAAAATCCTAATGAAAAAGCTGAGCAAAAAGAATCTGTGCTTGAAAATCCTAAAGACAAAGTTGAGCAAAAAGAATCTGTTCTTGAAAATCCTAAAGACAAAGTGTTAATTGATCAAGAGCATTATGGAGATGATGATTTTAGTGAGTAAACTTCATGTTTGTTTATAATTTGTAAAAAAAAAAATGTATATTTAAATTAAATTATTGCTGTATAGGCCTCATAGATCAATATACTATAATAGGCACATGTAATTATATTCATACATTTTCAGCAGTTGCCTAAATGCTGCCATAATACATACTGGCATACTGTACCTCATTCAGCTTACAAAGAAAAAATCACACATGTAACATGCTCATAAACATTATAGTTTTTTTTAAATCTCTTACTATTCATATATAATTAAATTTTCATATATATTTACATTTAAATATATATTTTGTATAATTATCTTTTTTCATAAATTAACTAATTTCAATAAAATATTAATTAATAAAAAAAGAAAATTTTTATAATATATTGCACACATATAAATATTATTATTATTATTATTATATTTGGTAAGACACACTAGCAGCTAATTAGCTGATGCGTGCGTATCAAATAGCTTGGAGATATCTTCCTTGTCCAATCTGCTTTTAAAGGAGGTTATGGTAGGAGCCATCACAACTTTTTCTGGAAGTTTGTTCCATGCTGTGACCACTCTGTTAGGCAAGAACTGCTTCATTGGGTTTCTTTTTGCTGGGAATTCCCAAAGTTTCAAGGGATGACCTCGTAGGTGTTTATTTTCATTTGACTTAAACATATCTTTAAGGCTGGGCACATCGTAATAATTAGTGAGGATTTTATAAGTTTCGATTAACCTGCCCCTTTGTCTACGGTGTTCTAGTGTGGTAAGGCCAAGGTTTATGAGGCGCTGTTCATAGGGTAAGTTACGCATTGCATACACCATCTTAGTAGCCCTTCTCTGTACATTTTCAATGAGCTTAATGTCTTTTTTGAAGTAGGGATCCCAGATAATATAAGCATGTTCAAGAAGTGGTCTAATATAGGTCTTGTATAACTTTATAAAAGTTTTAGCTGTTAGGAATTTAAATGCCTTGCGAATGATATAAAGGATCGAATTAGTTTTCTTCACAACCCCAAGCACATGAGTTCCCCATTTAAGATCTTTGGATACTGTAACTCCCAAGTCCCTTTGTGTTTCAACTGCGGTTAATTGTTCACCACCAAGATAGTATATCTGACAAGGATTATTACTACCAATGTGTAGCACGGAGCACTTATTCACATTTAAAGTTAGAAGCCAGTCATGAGTCCACTTAAAAATCGCATTAAGGTCATTCTGTATAGCTCGCCAGTTGCTTCGAGGGTTAGCAAAAAATTTGGTATCATCAGCAAAAAGCGAAAAAGGTAGTTGCAGAGTACTTTTCAAGTCTGAGAGGAACAAGATAAAGAGCAATGGACCAAGCACCGAACCTTGAGGAACGCCACTGAGGACACTTCGCGGATCGGACATGACTTCGCCAATGCGCACCCGAAACGTTCTACCAGAAAGGAAGTCGCATATCCAGGCTAAAATGCTTCCACGTATGCCAAGGTGTTCCAATTTATGTATGAGGCGTTTCAGAGGAACACGGTCAAATGCCTTCTCATAATCCAAGTAAATGATATCTGTTGGCTGTCCATTACTATGGTTCCGTGTCCACTTGTTTAAGCAATTTAGTAAATTGGTTGTAACAGATCGTTTTGGGATGAAACCATGCTGCTCATCCAGGGTAATCTTTTCATGTATTAGAAATTCTCTTATGTGGCAAGCAATCATCATCTCCATGGTTTTGCACAATACACTGGTCAAACTTATGGGCCTATAATTGACGGGCAGTAATTTATTTCCTTTTTTATAAATCGGTACTACATTTGCCGTTTTCCAGTTTTCCGTTACATATATGTAACTATGTTTTTTTTCTTTATTTGTGCTTGCGGTTTGGTCAACCAGTGACCATGTCACCCCAGTGAATGTCACAAAAAAATATAATTAATTAATAATAAAGTAAATATGATACAAACAAACTTTCCAAACTAAGTACTACAATCTTTAAGTTCAACGGTTTCTAATGCCCGTCATTACCAGTTTGTAAAGCAACCATGTTTCCTCGGTTGTTGGAGAAGCAAGAATGCTATTACATAGCCCAATACATCACAATGAATTATTAATTTTGTCTTGTAGTACTTAGTCTATCAGGTTGGTTTCGCACACATTTTACCATTATGTGATAAGCATCTATACTATTACACATTTCACAGTTAGGAGAGGACTTAATTTTCATCAAACATAAAAAAACTATTTAATGGAATGTGTCCCGAACGTAATCAAAAGGCAGTTACTAATTCAGGGTGACTAATTTTGAATTTATCAAACCAAGTAAAGCGCAACAAAGTTGACTGTATGGTTTTGTACCATATGCATTTATTAATTGATTGCTCATCAAAATACTCTTTCCACATTTCACAACATTGTTTTCTTATGAGATATAGAAGATCAGTATAGTATGGTGTACATTGGTAAGGTATGCCATTAATAAGAGCATCTTTTGCCAATCGATCCACTTGTTCAGTTTTCTATTAAACCTATATGGGATGGTATCCCCTGTAAAATATTATTTTTTTTTTAGAATGTAAATTTTGTAACAGTCACAAAATCTTGTATGCTATTGGTGTTCCTCGAACTTGTGAGGTACACTGAACTAAGTGTTGGAGTGCACTCTTTAAAACTCTCAAAACAACATAACACCCATGCTTTAAGGAATCAATATATGCTAGTGTGTCAGCAATTGCAAGTAATTCTGCATGCATAACAGATATTGAAGCTTCGATACTAAATTTAACATTAATGTCTAATTGAGGATCAAACCAAGCCACTCCAACATTTTCTTTTTCTTTAGAGCCATCAGTAAAAATTTTGTTATATTCTCTAAAATTGCGAAGTATAAATTCCTCACATAACTTCTTTAATATGGCAATGTTATAGCTACTTTTTGCCTTATCAGCACCATCTATATGAACTCTAATTATATGAGATAAATCCACATTGCTTACACATGTGTCCAATGAAATATTTGTAACTGTTGGCTACAATGTAGGGGTGTTGTTATAAAATATTCATATATTGAAGTTAAAAGCGGTGGCATGGTTTTGCGTTTCCAGTAATAATTTTGACACAGCTTATATAACTCTTCTAGTGGGTTAATTATGTAACTATTATTTTGTAAAGATTTTAATTTAAACATATATTTGCCTGCAAGATGGTATCTACGAATGTGTAGTGGTTCTATAAGTAATTCTGTTTCCATCACATATATTGGTGTACTTCATATGAATCCTCCTATTAGCCGCATGCATTGATTTTGAATCCTCGTCAATTTTTGTAGATGAGTTTGACAACTGTTCCTGTAAAGAATGCTGACATAATCTATTCGACTTCGGATAACAGTAAAATAAAGATGTTTCAAATCAGTAGGATGCAAACCCCATGCTGGACCAGACAAAACTTTTAAAATGTTGAGAAATTTTGAAGTTTTCAATTAACATATCTATGTCCTGAGACCAGCGTATTGATCGATCCAACCATAATCGTAAATATTGAATGAGTTCTACTACTGTCAGTGCAATATTATTAATTTTAAGATGTATACTTTCTCCATTCACACTTCTATTAAATATACAAATTTTACTGTTTAAAGGTGAGACGTTCAATCCTATATTACTTAACAATTCAGATAACTGATCTAGAGCCAATTGAAGATCTCCAGAAATTGTTGATAAGTTTATACCGGAATAATATAAGACAAAATCATCTGCATATTATGATATGATTATGTTGTTGTTGAATGATTTACATATACAGTGTAAACTCTTTATAACGTTATCCTTTATAACGATAAACTCCCTATAACGTTGAAGTGAGCCCAACTTGGTTGGTTTGCGTTAAAACCCACATATTGAAACTCCACTCCATATAACGATAACTCTCTATAACGACAAAAAATGCTCAGTCCCTTGAGTTTCGTTATAAAGAGTTTACACTGTATGTACAGTCACATTATTAAATAATAACAAGGAATAAAGGATCTCCTTGTGCTAGACCTCAACTAGTACTTCGACATACATAAGTATCATTCACTTTGATTGTAAGGATACACTTTCTCAAAAAATTCCAGATGTATCTACAATTCTTTATACCCAATCCCATATTATCCATAGTGTTTAAAAGTTGAATTAAATCGACATTATTGTACGCATTGTCAATATCTATGAAACAACCTTTAGTTACCAGTTTCAGTGAAAAACTGATTTGGATTTTGATACCAGACTAGTTTTATTTATAAGTTGTCGATCAACATTTTCTAAAATAGGTCGTTTTATATGACAAAATGTCATTTTTTTCCATAAACCATTCTATCCTTCCTACTAGGATGGCATGGAAAACTTTACAAATACAGGACATCATCGAAATGGGCCTCATTGCTGAAAGAGTATTAGGATCTCATCCTGGTTTTAGAATTGGCACGATGATTATTGATGATTATTTCACTTAATTGTTTCGTACAAAGCCGGTTTGAAATTTTTTATTATAAAGCCAAAGCAATATTAGTTTTCCTTTAATCGGTAAATGCTTGATCATTGAATATGATATATTGTCATAACCTGGAGATGTATTTTTGGATGGTATAGAATTTTCGAGCTCTTGTAAAGAAATTGATACTTCCAACTGTGTGTGTTGCATGATAAAAATAACGGTTCATCAGGCGAAACATAATCAGCGGTTAAACTATGAAGCAATTGGTTGGCCATATCTTGATTAATGTGATATCTCGGTACCTTGTACCCTTTAAGCCAAATTATTTTATTCCACATATCAGATAAAGAACAAGAATTATCTATGGAGAAACAAAAATGATGCCAGCTTTTATATTTAGCTTAGTGAAGTAATTTTTGTGATATATGTAATTTATATTTTAAAATGTAATAATTAAATGGAATAGGGTTACGTTTAAATTTTGCATGGGCCAGTCTCCGTTCTGCTACTGCTTTTGAGAGTTTCAGGGACCAATAAAATTTAGGGGAGAAATTACTTTGGGGCCAAAGATTAATTATTTTAAAGGGTATATAAATATCTGCTGTAAAATTAATGTTTTCTATAAAGATATCATAACATCTTTGTAAATTTTCTGTTAGCGCTGTTTTCCTGTATAACCCATCTAGCAAATCTTTGTAACCTAACCAGTCTGCATTTTTATAACACCTCTTTACAATTCTCTCTGGCTTGGAATTAAACCAAGTTGTTATTTTTATGATACAATGATCACTGCCTAAAGTTTCACTTGTAACCAACCAATTAAGTTCTAGTGCTATGTTCGAAGATACTAAGGATATGTCGGGCGATGATTGTTGTATTTGTCCATTTACTACTTTAATACGCGTAGGCTGACCATCGTTCAAAATTATAAAACGACTGTTCACCGCAGTATCAAAAATTTGTACACCTTTATAATTAGTTTTCGTAGACCAACTTGAATGATGACTATTAAAGTCGCCTAGTACCAACGCTTTGCTATTTAATGTTGTAAATATGCTATCCCACTCATTTTGTGAAGTGCGTATGTTTGGAGGACAATATAGCGAGACAATATACTGAATTTTATCGTAACTATCTATTTTAATGCTTATTAATTCTATGTTTTGGTTAATATGCGTTATGTTATGGTGACTTATGCGATAAAATGGCGACTCCTCCATACGAATCATACTTACCTATCCTTGCGGTAAATATTATAGCCACTAATCCTAAAATAACTCTCAGAACTAAGCCAGGTTTCACATATGGCAGCAATGTGGATTTTCTCTTGAAACAAGAATGTTTCTAATTCTACTAATTTAGGTTTAACACTTTTGGATCCCATTGAATCATATTAAGTTAAAAAAAATTATCACTGTTAGCCAATAAAATAATCTAAAATAAATTTTAAAATAGGCCAGTCTGAAATATTATCTACCAGGACTAAGGTTAACCATTCTATGTAACATTTAATTATATAATTTACTTTAACTTGTATATTGTCTCCTTTTAAAAATACGATTTCTTTTAACCTTTTTAAAAGTTCCTGAAAATACATATCCTTCTCTTTTTTTGGCACTGAATCCGGGATACCGCTTACATTAAATTGATCCGGATTCACATAAGCGTCTGTCCACGCTAGATTTTCCACTGAAGAATTGTTCTTGGAAGAAAATTTATTTTTTTTTTTGTTTTTTATTAAAAGTGCTATTAGATCGTACAGAGTTTGTTATTGCTGCATATGAAGCAGATTCTGAGATATGAGACTTCCAATTTGTTTATATATAGTATTTCTTAATAAATCATAAATTATGCCTGTAAAATTAGAAAAAAAATGTGTGTAGAATATTATATAAAAAGTAATATGACAATTTTATTTTTAAGTTATAATTATATCATCATCCTGTTTAATGATAAAAAACTGGGTAATGTGACCCACATATTTCACAACATACATATTTAGTTAATTTCCCAGACATTTTTGGTTTTATCTAAAATATGTTAATTTTATCATAGGAGCTTTATTACATTATTATAACTATCTCATTGCTGATAATGTTTTCAGATTCAGAAGATGGAAAGGAGGGAAATGATGATCTGCAAGGTGAGGATGATGGTGGCGATCCAATGATTAATGATAATACAAAACCGTTAGAAAAGAAAACTGAAACAGACAATAAACTAGAACCTATAGAGTCATCATTTAATAAGGAGATATCACCAAGAGGTATTGTCAATATTAATAAAACTGTAGTTCTGTCTGTACATGTAATTGGTTTTTTTTCTTTCTAAATGTGTTAAATAGCTTGTCTATAGGCAACTAAATTTCAAAATGGACATAAACCTAAATGTTTTTCTGGATTTAACTCAGAAATGGCTTGTCAGAATTTTATAAAATTTTGCACGTGTGAAGTATATGTCATTCCTCAATTGATGTGCCATAAAAATTATCAATGCAACTTTTACAATTACTAAAATGAAATCAAAAAAATATATTTTGATTTATTCTTAATCAGATTTATTAAAATTGAATGAATTGTATTTTAAAAGAAAGTTGAAATTCTGTTGAGGGCTACAAAAAATATGTAACTGATATATGCTGATAATTTGGCTTAATTTTTCCATTTTGTAAAAGATTTTAGATTTATTATTTAATTATTTTCTACTATTGCTACTTTTCATAATCATAGAATTAAGTATTTACAAAATTAACCATAATATGTCTTTTTGTACTATTTTTACTAATTATATATACTACTATTACTATTTATATATTTATTATATATATTTACTATTTTTAATGTTTTTACTTTTTGTAATATGACATGTGCTCCATACAAATAACATTTTGTTTTTGTACAGTAATGAGGGCTTATAGGAAGCCAATTCCCATTTGCGATAGCACTTTTCACTAGTAATTTTATTGGAGAATTTTTATATTTAAAAATAACCACCTAAACCTACAGTTGTGCAAACAATATTTATAAATTATCGTACGGTTGGAAGCCTTGCTGAACGCTTCTATCTCTACTTTACGTGTGCATTTTTAAATAGCTCGGCACATGTATAGTACTTACTGTCCCTGATGGTAAGCACAGTACAATCCAAACACAACAGCGCCTGCCGGGAGATCTATAATATTATCTATCATGTTGTCCGGCCTGCATAAATATCTCTTCACGTTACGTTGACGTATGAAGGGGGAACATACTGGCCGGGAGAAGCTTTCATTCCCCAGGACATCTGATTTTTTTAAAAATTACAATCACATATCTAACACGTTATATTATTATGTTGCAGGTGGCACGAAGCTCTTATACTTTTTACGCATTTTTGAAAAATACGGGGTGATAAAAAAGTACTAACGTCTAATTTCTATAAATTTTTAATTTTATTTCAAATAATTGAAATATATTTAAAAAGAAAATTCTGGAAACAAACAATAAAAATAAATGTTTATATACTCATAACCTCAACCTAGAATATGTCCAATTCTTCACATATGCCCGCGATGGGAACGTCAAAGCAAATATTTTTGGTAACTGAATCAAGGAAAGAAGTCAAACGTTTGGAGGGTGATAGGACACGGCAATTGTGTAACTAATTTAAAGCCTGCCCAAAGGAGCAAGGAGAGAGTTTTTACCAAGATGTAATGGAATTTGAACGACTATAATCAGGCGCAGTACCTATAATGAAAATTTCATAGGAGATTACGTTTGGGCGCTCAGTACGATTAAATCTTTAAAAATAAGTACAATATAAACTCATTTTATACTTAATTTTTCTTTACATTAATTGTAGTGTTCTTGAATAAAAGTAACTCAGGTGTTCATTATTTTGTTTAAAATACATAGTAACTTCCAACAAATTATGACAAAATAGGTAATTTTTCATAAAATTTTAAATATTTGCTCTGGTTTCTACAAAACCAAATTTTGATCAAAAAAATTATTTTTCTTTTTATTAGTTATCTACGTAAAATAAACCAAAATTTCACAAGGTATTAACACCATCTTGCTAGAGCTACGTTTGAAGATTAGAAAAATGGTACAAGTTAGTCTTAAAAAGCGTGTATCCAGAGGCCTCAGCGATTAAAAAACAAAACAAGTACCTAATGTCATAATTAAGCAGAATTGCCAGATGATTACATGTGTTACATTTTTCATAACTTTTCATCCTTTCGTGTAACATGTAAGTAACTTTTAATAATTAGGACAATTTAGTAAGTTTTGTAAATATTGAGTTTTTGAACATATAATTTTAAGGCGCAATGTGAAAGAATGATAACTATGAACTCTTATGATGCGTGCACACGTTCCAATAAAAAATCCACACTACAAAACTGCTTACTAAGCCTCTAGTTTTATTGTGGTGAATCGATTTTTATACATCATGTAACATCAAGTGAGATTATACAAAGAGTTTTAACTTCTAACGCGCGTACCTAACTGCACGCACCGCTTTTTTTAAATTGTTGATTATTTGTTAATCCATTTATTGTATGTATTTCAATATGATTGTATCTTCTCTTATATTTAAAGTCTTTGTATTAGCATTAGCCTATTCCACTTATCGAAGAAAAAGGCTTTTCCGACAAATATTATAAATACGCAACGCAAGTGAGTTTGTTTGTTTGTTTCGCTTACACGCTTAACTTATAAAAAATAACCTGTAAATTACTTAAAATAATAAATATTTCATTAGTATTATTTGCAAATTGAGTATTTTGAAAAATAAAACATATCACACGCGGTTGAAGTCGTGGGCAAAGCTAATCACAAAATAGTTTGTTATAATAATACACTCGCGATCTAATTCAGCTTCAGCAAAAGTGGAATAGGCTAATGCTAAGTATTTTGGAATATTTTTTCAAACCGAACCAGTAGTTTAGTTAGCACGTTGAACGAAAAAGAACACAAACGTGCAAACAAAAAACACTTTTGCTTCATAATATTAGAATATAAGTGAAAAATAGATATTATACTTTATTTAATTTGTATGTAATCATTAATCTTTCTTTTTTATTATATCATATCTGCATCTATTTATTATATCATCATACATGTAGTAAAGAAATAAACATAAGCCGGTTAGCGCCACCTATCGTACAAATGTTACATTCACACTGGCATAGATACTCCTTGTTCTTGTTTGCTCGCGTTGCGTATAATAAAGTGTTACTGTTGGATTTTAATATACTTAACTATAAAACTAAAGCTTCTAGCTCTGCTGTTTTATTTCTACAGGTTATGGGCCTATCTCATAATAATTAGAAACAGTATTTAGTAAAAAGTTACAAGTTTAGTTCCGAAAAGTAAAGTACCGCGTGTAATAAAAAGTGAGGTTAAGTAGCCGACTCCGGTTATTAATTTTTGCAGCGTATTTTATATAAAAACCTATCAGTTTCCGAAGCAATGTCGATAAACACCGTGCATATTGATAAACTGACCGGAAGGGACAATTACAATACGTGGAAATTCGCTGTAAAAGCCTACTTAGAGCACGAAGATTTTTTAAAAATTTTAAAATTTTGGGATTGAAAAAAATTTAAAAAAAAAATTTAATTTTTAATTTTTAAAAAAAAAAAAAGAAAAAACCCCCCCTTTTAAAAAAAACCCCCCCAGTAAAATTTTTATTTCCCCCTTTTTTTTTTTTCTGGGTTTTGGTTTAAAAAAAAAAAATTTCCCCCAAAAAAAAATTTTTTTTTTTAAAAAAATTAAACCAAAAAAAAAAAAAAAAATTCCCCCCTTTTTTAATTTTCCCCGGAAAAAAAATTTTTCCCCCAAAAACCCAAATTCCCTTCCGGGAACCCGGAGGGGCCCCCAAAACCCCCCCCCAAAAAGTTAAAAAAAAAGGGGGGGGAAAGGGGGCGGGAAAAACCCCCAAACCCCTTTTTTTTAAAAAAAAGGGGGTTTTTGGGGGTTTTTTTTTAAAAAATTTGGGGGGTTTTTCCCCCCCTTTTTAAAAGGGGGGGTTTTTTTTCCCCTTTTCCCCCCCTTTTGGAAAAAAAAATTTTTTTTCTTCTTAAAGGGCCCATTTTTGGGGGAAAAAAAAAAAATTTTTTAAAAAAATTTTTTTTTCCAATTTAAAAAGGGGGCCAAAAAAAAACCCCCTTTTCCCCCAACCCTTTTGGGGCCCCCCAAAAAAAAAAAAAAATTTTTTTTTTTAAATTTTTGGGGTTGGGCCTTTAAAAAAAATTGGGAAAAAACCCTTACCCCCCCCGGGGGTTTTTTTCCCCCCCGCCCCAAAGAAAAAAAAATTTTTCCCCTTTTTTCCCAAGGGGGGAAAAAGGGGGGGGGGGTTTTTGGGAAAAGGCCCCCCAAAAAATCCCCCGGGCCCGGTTTGGGGGGGGGGAAAAAAAAAAAAGGGAACCAAAACCCCTTTTTTAAGAAAAACCCCCGCCCCCCGGGTTTTTTCCCCCAAAAAAGGGGTTTTTTAAAAGGGGGGGTTTTTTTTCCCGGGGGAAAACCCCTTTTTGGGGGGGAACCCAAAAATTTTGGGTTTTTCCCCAAAAATTTTTGGGGGAAAAAAATTTTAAAAATTTGGGGAACCCAAAAATTGGGTTTTAAAATTTTTAAATTTTGGGGGCCCAAAATTCCCCGGTTTTTTAAAAAAAAAATTTTTTAAAAATTTGGGGTTTTCCCCCTTTAAGGGCCCTTTTATTTAAAGGGTTTTGGGGGAAACCCCTTGGCCCCTTCAATTAAAATTTTTGGGTTTTTTTTGGGGGCCCCCAAAATTTTAAAGGAAAAATTTTTTTAAAAAAACCCCCTTTTCCCGGTTGGGGTTTTTCCCCCCTTTTTTGGGGGGGGGGGGAAAAAAAACCCCCCAAAAAAAAAAAAAAAAACCCCTTTTTAAAACCAAAAATTTTTGTTTTCCCCAAATAAACCCCCCTTTTTTTTTTGGGTTAAAAACCTTTTTCCAAATTTAAAAGGGGGGGGGGGCCCCCCTGGGGAAAAAAAACCCAATTTCCCCCAAAAATTTTTTTTTTAAAAAAAAAAAAGGGGGGGGGGTTTTTTTGGAACCCCCAAACCCCCCAAAAAAAAAAAAATTTTTTCCTCCCCCTTAAAGGCCCCCCCCCCCCCTTTTTTTTTTTAAAAAAACCCCTTCCCCCTTTTCCACCAAAAAAAAATTTTTTCCCCCCAAAAAAAAATTTAAAAAAATTTTAAAACCCAAAACCACCCGGAAACAAATTTTTTTTCCCCCGGGCCCGGAAAAGGGCCCTTTCCCCAAAAAAAAGAAATGGTTTGGGGGTTTTTTTTTTCCCGGGGGCCCCCTTTTTTATTTTTTTAAAACCCCGGGGGCCCCCCCAAAAATTTTTTAAAAAGGGGGTTTAAACCCAAAAAATTTTTTTTAATAAATTTTTTTTTAAAAAAGGGGAAATTTTTAAACCCCCAAAGGGTTTTATTTTCCCAAAAGGGGCCATTAATTTTCCCTTGAAAAATTTTGGGCCCCTTTTTTTAAAAATTTTTAACCCCCCCGGGCGCCCCCGGGGGCAAAGGGCCAAATTTCCCCCTTTCCCGGGAACTTTTAAAACCCAAAACCCCCCCCCTTTTTTGGGCCCTTTTTTAACCCCAAAAAAAAAGGCCAGGAAAATTTTTCCCCCAAAGGGGAAAAAAAGGAAAGTTTTTTTTCCCCCCTTTTCCCCCCAAGGGGCCCCTACTTTGGGTTCCCTTTATGGAAATTGGGTTTAAAAAAAACCCCCCAATTTTCCCCCAAAAATTTTTTTAAAAAAAGGGGAAAATTCCCCAAAATTCCCTTTTTTTAAAAAATTTTAAAAAAATTCCAAAAAAGGGGCCCAAAATTGGGCCCTTCCCTTTTTCCCCTTGTTCCGGGAGGAAAAGGGGCCCGCCCAACCCTTTAAAAAAAAGGGTTTTTTCCGGTTTTTTTAAAATTTTGGAAAAAAAAAAAAAACCCGGGAATTTTTCCCCCCCCTTCCTACCCTTTCCCCCCCCAAACGCCCCCCAAATCAACCCCCGGGGGAAAAATTTCCCGGGGGTTTAACCCTTTTCCCCCTTTCCCAAATTAAAATTTTTTCCCCCCCGGCCCCAAAAGTAAAAAAAGGGGGGGAAAACCCCCCAAAAAAAAAAAAACCCCCCCCCCCCGGGTTTTCCCCAAACCCCCCCAAAAAATTCCCCCCCCCCCTTTTTTTTCCCCCCAAAAAGGGGGGGCCCCCCCAAAAAAAAAAATTTTTTTTTTCCAATTTTGGGGGGGGGGGGGGGATTGGCCCAAACCCAAAAAAAAATTCCAATTTTTTTCCCCCTTAAAAGGGGAAAATAGATGTCCGGCACCATTTTATCCGGCAGAACATATGTAAAAAGGAGATTGAGGTACAATATGTCAACACTGGAGAGATGGTTGCTGACGTCCTCACCAAAGCGACTCCACAGATCAAGCTAGACTACTTCTCTAGAAAAATGGGCTTATGTTTAAGGGAGGATGTAGTAAAGAAATAAACATAAGCCGGTTAGCGCCACCTATCGTACAAATGTTACATTCACACTGGCATAGATACTCCTTGTTCTTGTTTGCTCGCGTTGCGTATAATAAAGTGTTACTGTTGGATTTTAATATACTTAACTATAAAACTAAAGCTTCTAGCTCTGCTGTTTTATTTCTACAATACAGATCTAAGTACTAATTTTTTGTAAAGAAATTATATTCTAGATCCGGTCCTGGAAAATGCGTCTGAATGTCGAATTGAATAGAGTTGCAAAACCACAATATTTTAATTTTATCATACTACTAAAAATTTATTAATAATAAAATAAATCATTTTCTATATATATCCAGCCGTTGGCGTCCGAATCTGAAATAAGTAAAATAAAAGCCAGCTGACCAAAATTTTGCTTTTATTTATTTTTAGTTTTGAAAATGTATGCCGTAAGTAACTTCTCTTTCGAAATAATACTCAAATTTGACAAAAATTGCTATACTTGCATATTAAAATATATCAAAATGTAAAAAAAACTATCCGCCATCTAGCGGTGAGAGGAGTCCGTGTTCTCGTCGAGCCTGTCGCGACACCCAAGTCAAAGTATCACCGCTGTGTCGGTCGGAGTGGGGGGTGTTAGGTTATTTTCGTTACGTAATTTCTAGATTCGGTCTCCACGCTCAAGGGCCGCGATAGAAGCTATACAATAGCTTAAAAGCAAAACATTAATAGTTATGAAAATCGATTCACAATCAGCGAAAATATCACGTAACATCAATGAAAATAGGACAACGACAATAATATTTCAAAACAACTTACATGTACTTATGTATGCGCGTTAGAACTGATTTTTCTTTAAATAGTCACATTTGAGGATATTTGACTTAGGATATCAAGTATAACATTATCCTCACCACAATAATACGACGTTTAAAAAGTAGCTTTATATTGTAGACTTATTATTACAATGTGCATGCGTACCGTAAAAATTCATTTTCATATTTTTGTCATAAAGTCCTTAAAGATGCTTAACTTCAAAAATACAAATGGTAACTTTTGCAGGAAGAATAATATAACTTTTCAAGAAGTGAAACGAAACTTTCGTTTTATGGTCTCAGCCAAGTAGCAACCCAGCCTCCGCTAGGAGTAATAGTGTTCTGTGTACACAGCAATGTTAAACTTATTTTTGGTGTTAAACTTACAGCAGTAAGACTGTGACCGTTTTAGTACTTTCAGTACTAAATTGGTATAATTAGGAGTCAGTGAAATTTATAGTTTCATTTTAGTATAAAACCCAATTTTAGTATTTTTTGGTATAATTCAACACATAAGAGTACATTTTTGGTGTTTTTAAGGATTACTATCTAGCAATAGTATAAACTACAATTTAAAGAGACACTATTTTCAGAATTAAAATGTATTGGCCCACAAATAGATACTTACGAAAGCTTTACATCTCTGTTAAATGTTATAGATAAGTCTCCGAACGTAGATGATACTAAAAAACAAGCTATTGAAGAAGAATATCGTTAGACGTCAAATGAAGTTCGATGAAGAAGTACAAAACCTTTTGTGTGGTGGTGGTTGTAAATTACTTCCATGGTGGTAATAGTAATATAGATAATAATTTAAAGCAGTTTTGGGCCTACAACAGTTTCAGGCCATGTTGAGCAATATTAGGTACACGTTAAGCAAGCTTTGACTGAATGTTGTACTTTTTTGTCACCTCACCAGATATGATTAATATTGTAAAAAAATTGGTAATAATGATTAGGTATAGCATTGATTTAGAATAAAGAGTTTAAACATTACAATATTTAATTTTTATTTTATAACACCAAAAAGTAAGTATAACACTGACATAACACCTCGACTGCTGAATTATATCATAGCATATAGTACCGTGGCAACTTATCACAGTAAATAGTTCTTATTTCAGCCACATTCTATTTTGTTTATGATAGACTGGCTGACTTTCAGGTCTTGAAAAAGATAAAGAAGACGTCTGTCACTGACTGACAAGAAGATATATTATTTCTGTAATCGATTACTAGCGACAAAATAAATACAGCAATAATTAAAACGCTGAGCTGCATTTTTAATTAATAGGATCGGCCAAACGATCCTATAATTGGTGACCCCGACGTGATAAAGACGCAACATTCGCCGATGCTTGGAACGTGACGATCCATGTACGAGCGACGCACCGGCCAGCCTGAAGCCAGCTATACTTGCATTACTCGTCTACCAAGAAGTTAACGCTAGAGAGGGCGAAGCACCACCGCGCACACGCCGAGAAATACGGAGAGAAATACTAGCATTTCACTTAGTCTTTCAATAATATTTTTATAAAATGGCTGAAGGTGGCGTATCCGACACTGTTGATGATAGGGATAAGCAGAACCCACTTCTAGAGGTGCACCGTGTTTCCATCCATACCCTCCGTTCTGCAAAGACCGCCCAGCCCTTTGGTTTGCGTGCTTAGAGGCCCAGTTCAACATTAACCGGATTACAGTAGAAACAACAAAATTTAATTATGCAGTATCGTTACTTGACACTAGTTGCACTTGTGAGGTTGAGGACATTATTATTTCACCTCCTCAGACCAACCCTTACACGACTCTAAAAACTGCAATAATTGCTAGATTCTCAGATTCATATGAAGAGAAAATGCAGCGGCTGCTAGAAAAAGAACAGATTGGTGACAGGAAGCCCTCTACGTTTCTCCGCCACCTCAGATTTCTGGCAGGACCTGCATTCCCAGACAAGCTGATGAAATATATCTGGTCTAGTCGACTTCCCAGACAGTTGCAGATCATTTTGGCTGCTCAACGCCTGGAGCAACTTGGTGAGCTGGCAGAATTAGCTGATACCCAAATGAACATACAATCCCAGCCGTTTGAGGTAGGTGCTAGTACAATTTCACTTACCCCACCAGCACCGGAACAGAATGCATTCCTCTCGCTTTAAGAACAAGTAACAGAACTCTCCCGTGCTGTTGCTTCTCTTACAGCTACGGGGGGATCATATAGAGAGAAGTCACGCGATCGTAGCAGCAGCAGATCGTGTAGCTGCAACCGTTCACGATCACCACAATCACGGAATCCCGACCTATGTTGGTACCACGAACGATTTGGTAAGCGAGCACAAAAATGTACACAGCAATGCACGTGGACCAAAAAATCATTCGGGATACGCGACAAGCGATCGGTAGTTGCGAGTACCGATCGCCCGCTCTCAAGTCGTCGCCTGTTTGTACTGGACCGGTGTACAAAACAAAGATTTTTGATTGACACTGGCTCTGATATTTGTTGCTTTCCCCGACGATTTGCCAGAGGCCATTTTATTAGCAGTGGATATGACCTCAGTGTAGCCAATGGCACATCAATTAAAACTTTTGGTAGTAATTCTCTCAATTTAAATTTAGGATTACGCCGTGATTTTATATGGAATTTTATAATAGCTGATGTCAGCACACCCTTTATCGGATCAGATTTTTTAAGTTTTTACAACCTTTTACCGGACTGAAGGCACGAACGGGTGATTGATGGTACGACCAAGCTGTGGATACCAGCTTCAAGAGCGCACACTTCCCAGGACAGCATTAAAGGAGTCACATGCGGGAACTCACCTTTCGAGCAGGTGCTCGCTGAGTTTCCGGACATCATGCGTCCTCCGGGAATAAACAGAATAGTCAAACACACTACTGTCCACTACATCAATACTACTGATGGTCCACCAGTCAGCTGCCGTCCCCGCCGCCTGGGCCCAGAAAAATTGCATATAGCTCAGCAAGAATTTAATGTAATGTTACAATGTGGTACCGCACGATCTTCCAGCAGCTCGTGGTCATCGCCCCTGCACCTCGCTCCTAAGAAGGACGCAACATGGCAACCATGTGGTTACTACAGAGCACTTAATGCCCGCACCATACTGAACAGGTACCCAGTCCGACACATAGGGGATATTTCACAAAACCTGGCTGGATCCACCATGTTTTCCACCATAGATTTAGTAAAAGCATACCAACAAATACCTATTAATAGCTCTGATATCTGCAAAACAGCCATAATAACACCCTTTGGACTTTACGAATTTCCTTATATGACCTTCGGTCTCAGAAATGCTGGTCAGATCTTTCAAAGGTTTATCGATGAAGTGGTGCGTGGACTTGATTTTTGCTTTGCTTACGTAGATGACATTTTGATCCACTCAATTGACAGTTCCCAGCATATTCAGCACCTCAAAATTATTTTCCAGCGCCTTCAACAGTACGGTGTGGTAATAAATCCTGCAAAATGTGTTTTTGGAGCAGCTGAAGTCTCGTTTTTGCGATACCGCATTAACGCCCAAGGGACTCAACCTCCTGACGACCGCATCCAAGCTCTTCATGATTATCCTCCACCCAAGACTGTACAAGGCATGCGTAGCTTTCTCGGCATGATAAACTTTTATCGTAGATACCTACCTTGTGCAGCAAAGTATCAAGCGCCGCTCATCGATGCCGTAGCAGCCACGGGGAGCAAAGGTGCAAAATCTTTCCCCTGGACGCCTGAACTTCAAAAACATTTCGAAGCTTGCAAGAAAATCTTATCAACAGCGACCATGTTGTACCACCCAAGCCAGCAAGCACAACTCGGTCTATTCACCGACGCGCCAGGATCACATATTGGCTCCTGTCTTCAGCAACGCAAAAACGAAACTGAAAGCTGGTAACCTCTAGCTTATTTCAGCAGGAAATTGACTGCAAAGCAAGCAGAGTGGCCCACCTACTATAGGGAACTTCTTGCCATTTATGAAAGCGTGCAGCACTTTAGACACATCCTGGAGGTACAACATGTGACTATTTTCACAGACCACAAGCCTATCATTTATGCTTTCCAGCAACGGCGAGAATAACTTCCACCAGCACAACTCAATCATCTAAGTTTTATAAGTCAGTTTTCAACAGACAGTTCACATAAAAGGGGGGACAGTGTGGTTGCGGATACTATGTCTCGCGTGGAGGCTGTATCTTTAGCAGATGACTTCGCTGCACTCGCGAATGCTCAAGCCGTTGACGAAGAACTCGAAAAGCTTCGTACCGGTTCTTCTCTTATATTGGAATTGCTTCACATTCCAGAAAAAAACATCCAGGTGACTTGCGATACATCCACGGGCAAGCCTAGACCTTACCTACCCGCATCATTCCGTCGCTCGACGTTTCTGAGACTCCACAACCTCAGTCACCCTAGCGCGCGTGCAAGCGCTCGCCTAGTGTCTGACCGCTATGTTTGGCCTTCCATGCGCAAAGACTGCATGGCTTGGGCTCGCTGTTGCATTGCATGCCAACGCTGCAAAGTCTCCCGTCACGGAAGGTCGCCGTTAGGAAACTTCCCTGGAAAGTCAGCCCGTTTCCAGCACGTCCACTTGGACATCATAGGCGCACTTCCCCATTCTGGTGGTTATACATACTGTCTGACAGCCGTTGACAGATTTACCAGATGGCCAGAAGTATGGCCAATGTCGGGCATTACCGCAGAAGAGGTAGCCGACACATTCGTTTCCGGAGGGATCTCGCGATATGGCGTTCCACTTGTCATCACAACAGACCAAGGGCGACAATCCGAATCTGCCCTTTTCGCCCACCTAATGAAGATCTGCGCAACAAAACGTATCCGGACGACAAGCTATCACCCGCAAGCAAATGGAATGGTAGAACACCTTCACAGGCAATTAAAAGCTGCCCTTGTGTGCCATGGGAGTACATGGAGCAAGGCTCTACTGCTAATGTTGCTTGGCATACGCACAGTACTTAAAGAAGACTTACAATGTTCTTCTGCAGAACTTCTGTATGGCGAACCCCTGCGGTTACCAGGAGAGCTCGTCGTACCAGCAACAATCAATCATGACACTCACATCGAGAACTTCGTAGCCAGACTTCGCTCCAAGATAGCTAGCATACGTCCCACCCCAGCATCACGACACGCTCATCCATCATCATTCATCTTCAAAGACCTGCAGACCGCAAGCCATGCGTTCCTGAGGGACGACATAGTGAGGCAACCATTACAGGCACCCTACACCGGACCTTACAAAATTTTGGCTCGATACCCCAAAACTGTAACGCTCGAGGTTGCAAGTAAAAAGCACGAGGTCAGCGTCGATCGCGTAAAACCAGCTCACCAGGAAGTCGAACAAGATCACCAAGAGTCGACGACAGCTACTTCCACACCAGCACCTGTTATCGCGCCTCCATCCGCTCCTCTGACTACAAATAGCACGCCATCCAACATTCCGCAACATGACACCGCATCCCCTGCTACACATCCTACAGTCATTACACGCACTGGTCGCAGAGTTAGGTTCCGTCACATCCTAGATCTATTAGACTTCTTCTAAATTGTTATTTTTCTTTCTCTCGGCTGTACTTTTCTCCGGGGGGGGGGGGGGGGGGGGGGGGGGGGGGGCGATGTGGCGACTTACCACAGTAAATAGTTCTTACTTCAGCCACATTCTATTTGGTGTATGATAGACTGGGACTTGCAGGTCTTGAAAAAGATAAAGAAGACGTCTGTCACTGACTGACAAGAAGATATATTATTTCTGTAATCGGTTACTAGCGACAAAATAAATACAGCAATAATTAAAACGCTGAGATGCATTTTTAACTAATAGGAACGGCCAGACGATCCTGTAGTACATTAAACTTTGTCTCGAAAAATAACTTACAATAATGACCCTAATATATTACTTGATTTATAGTACAATTATATTTTTCATTTAGTATATTTTAGTACTGGCCAGACATTTTGTTAGTACATTACATAATTTTAAGTGGTCACACGTGCAGTAAGGACTGACTGCTGTTTCTGTTTGATATTGTCACTGTCAATAACTGTCAAATTTGTCAATGTGACTCATTTTTATTGCAAACTGAAATTAGTCTTTTCTTTGGTGTTTTTCATAAAAAATAATTGCCTACAATGTTTCGTTACGTACTGGCCATCCTGTTAGTTACTTGTTACAATAGTTTAGGAAATCCGGTACGACTGCCATCTAAACAAATATCCACTTCAATTCTCGCTCTAGAAAATAAATGTGGAAACGTTTTTCTGAAGAGGCTGCTAAACAGTAAATTACATGAGTGCTCCGTTGCCCTCGTGGATAAAACAAAACAGTTACAATGTTTAATGTTTTACGATATGAGTGCACAATTATGCTCAGCAGTTAGTACATCTGGAATAACCTTGAATGAAGACTACACCAATAAAATTAACGAAGAGACAGACATTAACAGCTTATGTGAAACTACAAAGGATTGGATTTTCTCTGATTTACCAGAATATCAAAGTTACAGAAATATTCAAAATATGTTTAAGCATCCTGTCAAATGTGGTTTGATCTGTGGATCTGATGAAATGTTTACTGACGATGCTAACTTCTACTGTAAGTTTTACAAATGGGGATGGGAAGTGATCAAGAATCAAGCAAAAACTGTTTCTCAGGACATTACCAATGTTAGCGCAGTTGCTGAATCTCAGCCAAATATAGCAACCAGCACCAATAAGTCTGTCAATTCTATTTTTGGTGGCAATGAGTCAGACATTTCAATAAAAAATTCAATCAAAAGTTTAACATTTAATGATCAGCCAAAAGAAACTGAACTGTCTTTAGATACATCGAAAAAAAGTAATGATTCAAATAATGCTGATATAAAAGAAATTGTACCCAAAGTGACAATAACAAATAAAGAGGCAAGCCATCAGATTACTGCAGATACAAAAAACACTGAACAGACCCAAGAAAATGTAAAAAAAACTGAAAAGCCTTCAAGTATTGCACAAGAAATGTTGATTCCTAGCATTGGAAAAGTGGCAACGGAAGCCCTAAATAAAAATGTGTCAACTATACAATTAAGTGGCAGTGGCAAAGAAGAACTCAAAGTTAAACTTGAGGAAAAGCAATCTGTTGTTGAAAATCATAAAGCCAAAGTTGAGAATAAAGAAACTGTTTTTGAAAATCCTAATGAAAAAGCTGAGCAAAAAGAATCTGTGCTTGAAAATCCTAAAGACAAAGTTGAGCAAAAAGAATCTGTTCTTGAAAATCCTAAAGACAAAGTGTTAATTGATCAAGAGCATTATGGAGATGATGATTTTAGTGAGTAAACTTCATGTTTGTTTATAATTTGTAAAAAAAAAAATGTATATTTAAATTAAATTATTGCTGTATAGGCCTCATAGATCAATATACTATAATAGGCACATGTAATTATATTCATACATTTTCAGCAGTTGCCTAAATGCTGCCATAATACATACTGGCATACTGTACCTCATTCAGCTTACAAAGAAAAAATCACACATGTAACATGCTCATAAACATTATAGTTTTTTTTAAATCTCTTACTATTCATATATAATTAAATTTTCATATATATTTACATTTAAATATATATTTTTATAATTATCTTTTTTCATAAATTAACTAATTTCAATAAAATATTAATTAATAAAAAAAGAAAATTTTATAATATATTGCACACATATAAATATTATTATTATTATTATTATATTTGGTAAGACACACTAGCAGCTAATTAGCTGATGCGTGCGTATCAAATAGCTTGGAGATATCTTCCTTGTCCAATCTGCTTTTAAAGGAGGTTATGGTAGGAGCCATCACAACTTTTTCTGGAAGTTTGTTCCATGCTGTGACCACTCTGTTAGGCAAGAACTGCTTCATTGGGTTTCTTTTTGCTGGGAATTCCCAAAGTTTCAAGGGATGACCTCGTAGGTGTTTATTTTCATTTGACTTAAACATATCTTTAAGGCTGGGCACATCGTAATAATTAGTGAGGATTTTATAAGTTTCGATTAACCTGCCCCTTTGTCTACGGTGTTCTAGTGTGGTAAGGCCAAGGTTTATGAGGCGCTGTTCATAGGGTAAGTTACGCATTGCATACACCATCTTAGTAGCCCTTCTCTGTACATTTTCAATGAGCTTAATGTCTTTTTTGAAGTAGGGATCCCAGATAATATAAGCATGTTCAAGAAGTGGTCTAATATAGGTCTTGTATAACTTTATAAAAGTTTTAGCTGTTAGGAATTTAAATGCCTTGCGAATGATATAAAGGATCGAATTAGTTTTCTTCACAACCCCAAGCACATGAGTTCCCCATTTAAGATCTTTGGATACTGTAACTCCCAAGTCCCTTTGTGTTTCAACTGCGGTTAATTGTTCACCACCAAGATAGTATATCTGACAAGGATTATTACTACCAATGTGTAGCACGGAGCACTTATTCACATTTAAAGTTAGAAGCCAGTCATGAGTCCACTTAAAAATCGCATTAAGGTCATTCTGTATAGCTCGCCAGTTGCTTCGAGGGTTAGCAAAAAATTTGGTATCATCAGCAAAAAGCGAAAAAGGTAGTTGCAGAGTACTTTTCAAGTCTGAGAGGAACAAGATAAAGAGCAATGGACCAAGCACCGAACCTTGAGGAACGCCACTGAGGACACTTCGCGGATCGGACATGACTTCGCCAATGCGCACCCGAAACGTTCTACCAGAAAGGAAGTCGCATATCCAGGCTAAAATGCTTCCACGTATGCCAAGGTGTTCCAATTTATGTATGAGGCGTTTCAGAGGAACACGGTCAAATGCCTTCTCATAATCCAAGTAAATGATATCTGTTGGCTGTCCATTACTATGGTTCCGTGTCCACTTGTTTAAGCAATTTAGTAAATTGGTTGTAACAGATCGTTTTGGGATGAAACCATGCTGCTCATCCAGGGTAATCTTTTCATGTATTAGAAATTCTCTTATGTGGCAAGCAATCATCATCTCCATGGTTTTGCACAATACACTGGTCAAACTTATGGGCCTATAATTGACGGGCAGTAATTTATTTCCTTTTTTATAAATCGGTACTACATTTGCCGTTTTCCAGTTTTCCGTTACATATATGTAACTATGTTTTTTTTCTTTATTTGTGTTTGCGGTTTGGTCAACCAGTGACCATGTCACCCCAGTGAATGTCACAAAAAAATATAATTAATTAATAATAAAGTAAATATGATACAAACAAACTTTCCAAACTAAGTACTACAATCTTTAAGTTCAACGGTTTCTAATGCCCGTCATTACCAGTTTGTAAAGCAACCATGTTTCCTCGGTTGTTGGAGAAGCAAGAATGCTATTACATAGCCCAATACATCACAATGAATTATTAATTTTGTCTTGTAGTACTTAGTCTATCAGGTTGGTTTCGCACACATTTTACCATTATGTGATAAGCATCTATACTATTACACATTTCACAGTTAGGAGAGGACTTAATTTTCATCAAACATAAAAAAACTATTTAATGGAATGTGTCCCGAACGTAATCAAAAGGCAGTTACTAATTCAGGGTGACTAATTTTGAATTTATCAAACCAAGTAAAGCGCAACAAAGTTGACTGTATGGTTTTGTACCATATGCATTTATTAATTGATTGCTCATCAAAATACTCTTTCCACATTTCACAACATTGTTTTCTTATGAGATATAGAAGATCAGTATAGTATGGTGTACATTGGTAAGGTATGCCATTAATAAGAGCATCTTTTGCCAATCGATCCACTTGTTCAGTTTTCTATTAAACCTATATGGGATGGTATCCCCTGTAAAATATTATTTTTATTTTTAGAATGTAAATTTTGTAACAGTCACAAAATCTTGTATGCTATTGGTGTTCCTCGAACTTGTGAGGTACACTGAACTAAGTGTTGGAGTGCACTCTTTAAAACTCTCAAAACAACATAACACCCATGCTTTAAGGAATCAATATATGCTAGTGTGTCAGCAATTGCAAGTAATTCTGCATGCATAACAGATATTGAAGCTTCGATACTAAATTTAACATTAATGTCTAATTGAGGATCAAACCAAGCCACTCCAACATTTTCTTTTTCTTTAGAGCCATCAGTAAAAATTTTGTTATATTCTCTAAAATTGCGAAGTATAAATTCCTCACATAACTTCTTTAATATGGCAATGTTATAGCTACTTTTTGCCTTATCAGCACCATCTATATGAACTCTAATTATATGAGATAAATCCACATTGCTTACACATGTGTCCAATGAAATATTTGTAACTGTTGGCTACAATGTAGGGGTGTTGTTATAAAATATTCATATATTGAAGTTAAAAGCGGTGGCATGGTTTTGCGTTTCCAGTAAAATTTTGACACAGCTTATATAACTCTTCTAGTGGGTTAATTATGTAACTATTATTTTGTAAAGATTTTAATTTAAACATATATTTGCCTGCAAGATGGTATCTACGAATGTGTAGTGGTTCTATAAGTAATTCTGTTTCCATCACATATATTGGTGTACTTCATATGAATCCTCCTATTAGCCGCATGCATTGATTTTGAATCCTCGTCAATTTTTGTAGATGAGTTTGACAACTGTTCCTGTAAAGAATGCTGACATAATCTATTCGACTTCGGATAACAGTAAAATAAAGATGTTTCAAATCAGTAGGATGCAAACCCCATGCTGGACCAGACAAAACTTTTAAAATGTTGAGAAATTTTGAAGTTTTCAATTAACATATCTATGTCCTGAGACCAGCGTATTGATCGATCCAACCATAATCGTAAATATTGAATGAGTTCTACTACTGTCAGTGCAATATTATTAATTTTAAGATGTATACTTTCTCCATTCACACTTCTATTAAATATACAAATTTTACTGTTTAAAGGTGAGACGTTCAATCCTATATTACTTAACAATTCAGATAACTGATCTAGAGCCAATTGAAGATCTCCAGAAATTGTTGATAAGTTTATACCGGAATAATATAAGACAAAATCATCTGCATATTATGATATGATTATGTTGTTGTTGAATGATTTACATATACAGTGTAAACTCTTTATAACGTTATCCTTTATAACGATAAACTCCCTATAACGTTGAAGTGAGCCCAACTTGGTTGGTTTGCTAAAACCCACATATTGAAACTCCACTCCATATAACGATAACTCTCTATAACGACAAAAATGCTCAGTCCCTTGAGTTTCGTTATAAAGAGTTTACACTGTATGTACAGTCACATTATTAAATAATAACAAGGAATAAAGGATCTCCTTGTGCTAGACCTCAACTAGTACTTCGACATACATAAGTATCATTCACTTTGATTGTAAGGATACACTTTCTCAAAAAATTCCAGATGTATCTACAATTCTTTATACCCAATCCCATATTATCCATAGTGTTTAAAAGTTGAATTAAATCGACATTATTGTACGCATTGTCAATATCTATGAAACAACCTTTAGTTACCAGTTTCAGTGAAAAACTGATTTGGATTTTGATACCAGACTAGTTTTATTTATAAGTTGTCGATCAACATTTTCTAAAATAGGTCGTTTTATATGACAAAATGTCATTTTTTTCCATAAACCATTCTATCCTTCCTACTAGGATGGCATGGAAAACTTTACAAATACAGGACATCATCGAAATGGGCCTCATTGCTGAAAGAGTATTAGGATCTCATCCTGGTTTTAGAATTGGCACGATGATTATTGATGATTATTTCACTTAATTGTTTCGTACAAAGCCGGTTTGAAATTTTTTATTATAAAGCCAAAGCAATATTAGTTTTCCTTTAATCGGTAAATGCTTGATCATTGAATATGATATATTGTCATAACCTGGAGATGTATTTTTGGATGGTATAGAATTTTCGAGCTCTTGTAAAGAAATTGATACTTCCAACTGTGTGTGTTGCATGATAAAAATAACGGTTCATCAGGCGAAACATAATCAGCGGTTAAACTATGAAGCAATTGGTTGGCCATATCTTGATTAATGTGATATCTCGGTACCTTGTACCCTTTAAGCCAAATTATTTTATTCCACATATCAGATAAAGAACAAGAATTATCTATGGAGAAACAAAAATGATGCCAGCTTTTATATTTAGCTTAGTGAAGTAATTTTTGTGATATATGTAATTTATATTTTAAAATGTAATAATTAAATGGAATAGGGTTACGTTTAAATTTTGCATGGGCCAGTCTCCGTTCTGCTACTGCTTTTGAGAGTTTCAGGGACCAATAAAATTTAGGGAGAAATTACTTTGGGGCCAAAGATTAATTATTTTAAAGGGTATATAAATATCTGCTGTAAAATTAATGTTTTCTATAAAGATATCATAACATCTTTGTAAATTTTCTGTTAGCGCTGTTTTCCTGTATAACCCATCTAGCAAATCTTTGTAACCTAACCAGTCTGCATTTTTATAACACCTCTTTACAATTCTCTCTGGCTTGGAATTAAACCAAGTTGTTATTTTTATGATACAATGATCACTGCCTAAAGTTTCACTTGTAACCAACCAATTAAGTTCTAGTGCTATGTTCGAAGATACTAAGGATATGTCGGGCGATGATTGTTGTATTTGTCCATTTACTACTTTAATACGCGTAGGCTGACCATCGTTCAAAATTATAAAACGACTGTTCACCGCAGTATCAAAAATTTGTACACCTTTATAATTAGTTTTCGTAGACCAACTTGAATGATGACTATTAAAGTCGCCTAGTACCAACGCTTTGCTATTTAATGTTGTAAATATGCTATCCCACTCATTTTGTGAAGTGCGTATGTTTGGAGGACAATATAGCGAGACAATATACTGAATTTTATCGTAACTATCTATTTTAATGCTTATTAATTCTATGTTTTGGTTAATATGCGTTATGTTATGGTGACTTATGCGATAAAATGGCGACTCCTCCATACGAATCATACTTACCTATCCTTGCGGTAAATATTATAGCCACTAATCCTAAAATAACTCTCAGAACTAAGCCAGGTTTCACATATGGCAGCAATGTGGATTTTCTCTTGAAACAAGAATGTTTCTAATTCTACTAATTTAGGTTTAACACTTTGAGCATCCCATTGAATCATATTAAGTTAAAAAAAATTATCACTGTTAGCCAATAAAATAATCTAAAATAAATTTTAAAATAGGCCAGTCTGAAATATTATCTACCAGGACTAAGGTTAACCATTCTATGTAACATTTAATTATATAATTTACTTTAACTTGTATATTGTCTCCTTTTAAAAATACGATTTCTTTTAACCTTTTTAAAAGTTCCTGAAAATACATATCCTTCTCTTTTTTTGGCACTGAATCCGGGATACCGCTTACATTAAATTGATCCGGATTCACATAAGCGTCTGTCCACGCTAGATTTTCCACTGAAGAATTGTTCTTGGAAGAAAATTTATTTTTATTTTGTTTTTTATTAAAAGTGCTATTAGATCGTACAGAGTTTGTTATTGCTGCATATGAAGCAGATTCTGAGATATGAGACTTCCAATTTGTTTATATATAGTATTTCTAATAAATCATAAATTATGCCTGTAAAATTAGAAAAAAAATGTGTGTAGAATATTATATAAAAAGTAATATGACAATTTTATTTTTAAGTTATAATTATATCATCATCCTGTTTAATGATAAAAACTGGGTAATGTGACCCACATATTTCACAACATACATATTTAGTTAATTTCCCAGACATTTTTGGTTTTATCTAAAATATGTTAATTTTATCATAGGAGCTTTATTACATTATTATAACTATCTCATTGCTGATAATGTTTTCAGATTCAGAAGATGGAAAGGGGGAAATGATGATCTGCAAGGTGAGGATGATGGTGGCGATCCAATGATTAATGATAATACAAAACCGTTAGAAAAGAAAACTGAAACAGACAATAAACTAGAACCTATAGAGTCATCATTTAATAAGGAGATATCACCAAGAGGTATTGTCAATATTAATAAAACTGTAGTTCTGTCTGTACATGTAATTGTTTTTTTTTTCTTTCTAAATGTGTTAAATAGCTTGTCTATAGGCAACTAAATTTCAAAATGGACATAAACCTAAATGTTTTTCTGGATTTAACTCAGAAATGGCTTGTCAGAATTTTATAAAATTTTGCACGTGTGAAGTATATGTCATTCCTCAATTGATGTGCCATAAAAATTATCAATGCAACTTTTACAATTACTAAAATGAAATCAAAAAAATATATTTTGATTTATTCTTAATCAGATTTATTAAAATTGAATGAATTGTATTTTAAAAGAAAGTTGAAATTCTGTTGAGGGCTACAAAAAATATGTAACTGATATATGCTGATAATTTGGCTTAATTTTTCCATTTTGTAAAAGATTTTAGATTTATTATTTAATTATTTTCTACTATTGCTACTTTTCATAATCATAGAATTAAGTATTTACAAAATTAACCATAATATGTCTTTTTGTACTATTTTTACTAATTATATATACTACTATTACTATTTATATATTTATTATATATATTTACTATTTTTAATGTTTTTACTTTTTGTAATATGACATGTGCTCCATACAAATAACATTTTGTTTTTGTACAGTAATGAGGGCTTATAGGAAGCCAATTCCCATTTGCGATAGCACTTTTCACTAGTAATTTTATTGGAGAATTTTTATATTTAAAAATAACCACCTAAACCTACAGTTGTGCAAACAATATTTATAAATTATCGTACGGTTGGAAGCCTTGCTGAACGCTTCTATCTCTACTTTACGTGTGCATTTTTAAATAGCTCGGCACATGTATAGTACTTACTGTCCCTGATGGTAAGCACAGTACAATCCAAACACAACAGCGCCTGCCGGGAGATCTATAATATTATCTATCATGTTGTCCGGCCTGCATAAATATCTCTTCACGTTACGTTGACGTATGAAGGAGGGAACATACTGGCCGGGAGAAGCTTTCATTCCCCAGGACATCTGATTTTTTTTAAATTACAATCACATATCTAACACGTTATATTATTATGTTGCAGGTGGCACGAAGCTCTTATACTTTTTACGCATTTTTGAAAAATACGGGGTGATAAAAAAGTACTAACGTCTAATTTCTATAAATTTTTAATTTTATTTCAAATAATTGAAATATATTTAAAAAGAAAATTCTGGAAACAAACAATAAAAATAAATGTTTATATACTCATAACCTCAACCTAGAATATGTCCAATTCTTCACATATGCCCGCGATGGGAACGTCAAAGCAAATATTTTTGGTAACTGAATCAAGGAAAGAAGTCAAACGTTTGGAGGGTGATAGGACACGGCAATTGTGTAACTAATTTAAAGCCTGCCCAAAGGAGCAAGGAGAGAGTTTTTACCAAGATGTAATGGAATTTGAACGACTATAATCAGGCGCAGTACCTATAATGAAAATTTCATAGGAGATTACGTTTGGGCGCTCAGTACGATTAAATCTTTAAAAATAAGTACAATATAAACTCATTTTATACTTAATTTTTCTTTACATTAATTGTAGTGTTCTTGAATAAAAGTAACTCAGGTGTTCATTATTTTGTTTAAAATACATAGTAACTTCCAACAAATTATGACAAAATAGGTAATTTTTCATAAAATTTTAAATATTTGCTCTGGTTTCTACAAAACCAAATTTTGATCAAAAAAATTATTTTTCTTTTTATTAGTTATCTACGTAAAATAAACCAAAATTTCACAAGGTATTAACACCATCTTGCTAGAGCTACGTTTGAAGATTAGAAAAATGGTACAAGTTAGTCTTAAAAAGCGTGTATCCAGAGGCCTCAGCGATTAAAAAACAAAACAAGTACCTAATGTCATAATTAAGCAGAATTGCCAGATGATTACATGTGTTACATTTTTCATAACTTTTCATCCTTTCGTGTAACATGTAAGTAACTTTTAATAATTAGGACAATTTAGTAAGTTTTGTAAATATTGAGTTTTTGAACATATAATTTTAAGGCGCAATGTGAAAGAATGATAACTATGAACTCTTATGATGCGTGCACACGTTCCAATAAAAAATCCACACTACAAAACTGCTTACTAAGCCTCTAGTTTTATTGTGGTGAATCGATTTTATACATCATGTAACATCAAGTGAGATTATACAAAGAGTTTTAACTTCTAACGCGCGTACCTAACTGCACGCACCGCTTTTTTTAAATTGTTGATTATTTGTTAATCCATTTATTGTATGTATTTCAATATGATTGTATCTTCTCTTATATTTAAAGTCTTTGTATTAGCATTAGCCTATTCCACTTATCGAAGAAAAAGGCTTTTCCGACAAATATTATAAATACGCAACGCAAGTGAGTTTGTTTGTTTGTTTCGCTTACACGCTTAACTTATAAAAAATAACCTGTAAATTACTTAAAATAATAAATATTTCATTAGTATTATTTGCAAATTGAGTATTTTGAAAAATAAAACATATCACACGCGGTTGAAGTCGTGGGCAAAGCTAATCACAAAATAGTTTGTTATAATAATACACTCGCGATCTAATTCAGCTTCAGCAAAAGTGGAATAGGCTAATGCTAAGTATTTTGGAATATTTTTTCAAACCGAACCAGTAGTTTAGTTAGCACGTTGAACGAAAAAGAACACAAACGTGCAAACAAAAAACACTTTTGCTTCATAATATTAGAATATAAGTGAAAAATAGATATTATACTTTATTTAATTTGTATGTAATCATTAATCTTTCTTTTTTATTATATCATATCTGCATCTATTTATTATATCATCATACAGATCTAAGTACTAATTTTTTGTAAAGAAATTATATTCTAGATCCGGTCCTGGAAAATGCGTCTGAATGTCGAATTGAATAGAGTTGCAAAACCACAATATTTTAATTTTATCATACTACTAAAAATTTATTAATAATAAAATAAATCATTTTCTATATATATCCAGCCGTTGGCGTCCGAATCTGAAATAAGTAAAATAAAAGCCAGCTGACCAAAATTTTGCTTTTATTTATTTTTAGTTTTGAAAATGTATGCCGTAAGTAACTTCTCTTTCGAAATAATACTCAAATTTGACAAAAATTGCTATACTTGCATATTAAAATATATCAAAATGTAAAAAAACTATCCGCCATTAGCGGTGAGAGGAGTCCGTGTTCTCGTCGAGCCTGTCGCGACACCCAAGTCAAAGTATCACCGCTGTGTCGGTCGGAGTGGGGGGTGTTAGGTTATTTTCGTTACGTAATTTCTAGATTCGGTCTCCACGCTCAAGGGCCGCGATAGAAGCTATGCAATAGCTTAAAAGCAAAACATTAATAGTTATGAAAATCGATTCACAATCAGCGAAAATATCACGTAACATCAATGAAAATAGGACAACGACAATAATATTTCAAAACAACTTACATGTACTTATGTATGCGCGTTAGAACTGATTTTTCTTTAAATAGTCACATTTGAGGATATTTGACTTAGGATATCAAGTATAACATTATCCTCACCACAATAATACGACGTTTAAAAAGTAGCTTTATATTGTAGACTTATTATTACAATGTGCATGCGTACCGTAAAAATTCATTTTCATATTTTTGTCATAAAGTCCTTAAAGATGCTTAACTTCAAAAATACAAATGGTAACTTTTGCAGGAAGAATAATATAACTTTTCAAGAAGTGAAACGAAACTTTCGTTTTATGGTCTCAGCCAAGTTGCAACCCAGCCTCCGCTAGGAGTAATAGTGTTCTGTGTACACAGCAATGTTAAACTTATTTTTGGTGTTAAACTTACAGCAGTAAGACTGTGACCGTTTTAGTACTTTCAGTACTAAATTGGTATAATTAGGAGTCAGTGAAATTTATAGTTTCATTTTAGTATAAAACCCGATTTTAGTATTTTTTGGTACAATTTAACACATAAGAGTACATTTTTGGTATTTTTAAGGATTACTATCTAGCAATAGTATAAACTACAATTTAAAGAGACACTATTTTCAGAATTAAAATGTATTGGCCCACAAATAGATACTTACGAAAGCTTTACATCTCTGTTAAATGTTATAGATAAGTCTCCGAACGTAGATGATACTAAAAAACAAGCTATTGAAGAAGAATATCGTTAGACGTCAAATGAAGCACGATGAAGAAGTACAAAACCTTTTGTGTGGTGGTGGTTGTAACTTACTTCCATGGTGGTAATAGTAATATAGATAATAATTTAAAGCAGTTTTGGGCCTACAACAGTTTCAGGCCATGTTGAGCAATATTAGGTACACGTTAAGCAAGCTTTAACTGAAGGTTGTACTTTTTTGTCACCTCACCAGATATGATTAATATTGTAAAAAAATTGGTAATAATGATTAGGTATAGCATTGATTTAGAATAAAGAGTTTAAACATTACAATATTTAATTTTTATTTTATAACACCAAAAAGTAAGTATAACACTGACATAACACCTCGACTGCTGAATTATATCATAGCATATAGTACCGTGGCGACTTATCACAGTAAAATAGTTCTTATTTCAGCCACATTCTATTTTGTTTATGATAGACTGGCTGACTTTCAGGTCTTGAAAAAGATAAAAAGACGTCTGTCACTGACTGACAAGAAGATATATTATTTCTGTAATCGATTACTAGCGACAAAATAAATACAGCAATAATTAAAACGCTGAGCTGCATTTTTAATTAATAGGATCGGCCAAACGATCCTATAATTGGTGACCCCGACGTGATAAAGACGCAACATTCGCCGATGCTTGGAACGTGACGATCCATGTACGAGCGACGCACCGGCCAGCCTGAAGCCAGCTATACTTGCATTACTCGTCTACCAAGAAGTTAACGCTAGAGAGGGCGAAGCACCACCGCGCACACGCCGAGAAATACGGAGAGAAATACTAGCATTTCACTTAGTCTTTCAATAATATTTTTATAAAATGGCTGAAGGTGGCGTATCCGACACTGTTGATGATAGGGATAAGCAGAACCCACTTCTAGAGGTGCACCGTGTTTCCATCCATACCCTCCGTTCTGCAAAGACCGCCCAGCCCTTTGGTTTGCGTGCTTAGAGGCCCAGTTCAACATTAACCGGATTACAGTAGAAACAACAAAATTTAATTATGCAGTATCGTTACTTGACACTAGTTGCACTTGTGAGGTTGAGGACATTATTATTTCACCTCCTCAGACCAACCCTTACACGACTCTAAAAACTGCAATAATTGCTAGATTCTCAGATTCATATGAAGAGAAAATGCAGCGGCTGCTAGAAAAAGAACAGATTGGTGACAGGAAGCCCTCTACGTTTCTCCGCCACCTCAGATTTCTGGCAGGACCTGCATTCCCAGACAAGCTGATGAAATATATCTGGTCTAGTCGACTTCCCAGACAGTTGCAGATCATTTTGGCTGCTCAACGCCTGGAGCAACTTGGTGAGCTGGCAGAATTAGCTGATACCCAAATGAACATACAATCCCAGCCGTTTGAGGTAGGTACTAGTACAATTTCACTTACCCCACCAGCACCGGAACAGAATGCATTCCTCTCGCTTCAAGAACAAGTAACAGAACTCTCCCGTGCTGTTGCTTCTCTTACAGCTACGGGGGGATCATATAGAGAGAAGTCACGCGATCGTAGCAGCAGCAGATCGTGTAGCTGCAACCGTTCACGATCACCACAATCACGGAATCCCGACCTATGTTGGTACCACGAACGATTTGGTAAGCGAGCACAAAAATGTACACAGCAATGCACGTGGACCAAAAAATCATTCGGGATACGCGACAAGCGATCGGTAGTTGCGAGTACCGATCGCCCGCTCTCAAGTCGTCGCCTGTTTGTACTGGACCGGTGTACAAAACAAAGATTTTTGATTGACAATGGCTCTGATATTTGTTGCTTTCCCCGACGATTTGCCAGAGGCCAATTTTATTAGCAGTGGATATGACCTCAGTGTAGCCAATGGCACATCAATTAAAACTTTTGGTAGTAATTGGGGGGGGGGCGATGTGGCGACTTACCACAGTAAATAGTTCTTACTTCAGCCACATTCTATTTGGTGTATGATAGACTGGCTGACTTTCAGGTCTTGAAAAAGATAAAGAAGACGTCTGTCACTGACTGACAAGAAGATATATTATTTCTGTAATCGGTTACTAGCGACAAAATAAATACAGCAATAATTAAAACGCTGAGATGCATTTTTAACTAATAGGAACGGCCAGACGATCCTGTAGTACATTAAACTTTGTCTCGAAAAATAACTTACAATAATGACCCTAATATATTACTTGATTTATAGTACAATTATATTTTTCATTTAGTATATTTTAGTACTGGCCAGACATTTTGTTAGTACATTACATAATTTTAAGTGGTCACACTGTGCAGTAAAATTTATCTCTGGTAAGGACAATTGTTATTTATCTCTGGTAAGGACTGACTGCTGTTTCTGTTTGATATTGTCACTGTCAATAACTGTCAAATTTGTCAATGTGACTCATTTTTATTGCAAACTGAAATTAGTCTTTTCTTTGGTGTTTTTCATAAAAAATAATTGCCTACAATGTTTCGTTACGTACTGGCCATCCTGTTAGTTACTTGTTACAATAGTTTAGGAAATCCGGTACGACTGCCATCTAAACAAATATCCACTTCAATTCTCGCTCTAGAAAATAAATGTGGAAACGTTTTTCTGAAGAGGCTGCTAAACAGTAAATTACATGAGTGCTCCGTTGCCCTCGTGGATAAAACAAAACAGTTACAATGTTTAATGTTTTACGATATGAGTGCACAATTATGCTCAGCAGTTAGTACATCTGGAATAACCTTGAATGAAGACTATACCAATAAAATTAACGAAGAGACAAACATTAACAGCTTATGTGATACTACAAAGGATTGGATTTTCTCTGATTTACCAGAATATCAAAGTTACAGAAATATTCAAAATATGTTTAAGCATCCTGTCAAATGTGGTATGATCTGTGGATCTGATGAACTGTTTACGGACGATGCTAACTTCTACTGTAAGTTTTACAAATGGGGATGGGAAGTGATCAAGAATCAAGCAAAAACTGTTTCTCAGGACATTACCAATGTTAGCGCAGTTGCTGAATCTCAGCCAAATATAGCAACCAGCACCAATAAGTCTGTCAATTCTATTTTTGGTGGCAATGAGTCAGACATTTCAATAAAAAATTCAATCAAAAGTTTAACATTTAATGATCAGCCAAAAGAAACTGAACTGTCTTTAGATACATTGAAAAAAAGTAATGATTCAAATAATGCTGATATAAAAGAAATTGTACCCAAAGTGACAATAACAAATAAAGAGGCAAGCCATCAGATTACTGCAGATACAAAAAACACTGAACAGACCCAAGAAAATGTAAAAAAAACTGAAAAGCCTTCAAGTATTGCACAAGAAATGTTGATTCCTAGCATTGGAAAAGTGGCAACGGAAGCCCTAAATAAAAATGTGTCAACTATACAATTAAGTGGCAGTGGCAAAGAAGAACTCAAAGTTAAACTTGAGGAAAAGCAATCTGTTGTTGAAAATCATAAAGCCAAAGTTGAGAATAAAGAAACTGTTTTTGAAAATCCTAATGAAAAAGCTGAGCAAAAAGAATCTGTGCTTGAAAATCCTAAAGACAAAGTTGAGCAAAAAGAATCTGTTCTTGAAAATCCTAAAGACAAAGTGTTAATTGATCAAGAGCATTATGGAGATGATGATTTTAGTGAGTAAACTTCATGTTTGTTTATAATTTGTAAAAAAAAATGAATATTTAAATTAAATTATTGCTGTATAGGCCTCATAGATCAATATACTATAATAGGCACATGTAATTATATTCATACATTTTCAGCAGTTGCCTAAATGCTGCCATAATACATACTGGCATACTGTACCTCATTCAGCTTACAAAGAAAAAATCACACATGTAACATGCTCATAAACATTATAGTTTTTTTTAAATCTCTTACTATTCATATATAATTAAATTTTCATATATATTTACATTTAAATATATATTTTGTATAATTATCTTTTTTCATAAATTAACTAATTTCAATAAAATACTAATTAATAAAAAAAGAAAATTTTATAATATATTGCACACATATAAATATATGTAACTATGTTTTTTTTCTTTATTTGTGTTTGCGGTTTGGTCAACCAGTGACCATGTCACCCCAGTGAATGTCACAAAAAAATATAATTAATTAATAATAAAGTAAATATGATACAAACAAACTTTCCAAACTAAGTACTACAATCTTTAAGTTCAACGGTTTCTAATGCCCGTCATTACCAGTTTATAAAGCAACCATGTTTCCTCGGTTGTTGGAGAAGCAAGAATGCTATTACAGAGCCCAATACATCACAATGAATTATTAATTTTGTCTTGTAGTACTTAGTCTATCAGGTTGGTTTCGCACACATTCTACCATTATGTGATAAGCATCTATACTATTACACATTTCACAGTTAGGAGAGGACTTAATTTTCATCAAACATAAAAAAACTATTTAATGGAATGTGTCCCGAACGTAATCAAAAGGCAGTTACTAATTCAGGGTGACTAATTTTGAATTTATCAAACCAAGTAAAGCGCAACAAAGTTGACTGTATGGTTTTGTACCATATGCATTTATTAATTGATTGCTCATCAAAATACTTTTTCCACATTTCACAACATTGTTTTCTTATGAGATATAGAAGATCAGTATAGTATGGTGTACATTGGTAAGGAATGCCATTAATAAGAGCATCTTTTGCCAATCGATCCACTTATTCAGTTTTCTATTAAACCTATATGGGATGGTATCCCCTGTAAAATATTATTTTTATTTTTAGAATGTAAATTTTGTAACAGTCACAAAATCTTGTATGCTATTGGTGTTCCTCGAACTTGTGAGGTACACTGAACTAAGTGTTGGAGTGCACTCTTTGAAACTCTCAAAACAACATAACAACCATGCTTTAAGGAATCAATATATGCTAGTGTGTCAGCAATTGCAAGTAATTCTGCATGCATAACAGATATTGAAGCTTCGATACTAAATTTAACATTAATGTCTAATTGAGGATCAAACCAAGCCACTCCAACATTTTCTTTTTCTTTAGAGCCATCAGTAAAAATTTTGTTATATTCTCTAAAATTGCGAAGTATAAATTCCTCACATAACTTCTTTAATATGGCAATGTTATAGCTACTTTTTGCCTTATCAGCACCATCTATATGAACTCTAATTATATGAGATAAATCCACATTGCTTACACATGTGTCCAATGAAAATATTTGTAACTGTTGGCTACAATGTAGGGGTGTTGTTATAAAATATTCATATATTGAAGTTAAAAGCAGTGGCATGGTTTTGCGTTTCCAGTAATAATTTTGACACAGCTTATATAACTCTTCTAGTGGGTTAATTATGTAACTATTATTTTGTAAAGATTTTAATTTAAACATATATTTGCCTGCAAGATGGTATCTACGAATGTGTAGTGGTTCTATAAGTAATTCTGTTTCCATCACATATATTAGTGTACTTCATATGAATCCTCCTATTAGCCGCATGCATTGATTTTGAATCCTCGTCAATTTTTGTAGATGAGTTTGACAACTGTTCCTGTAAAGAATGCTGACATAATCTATTCGACTTCAGATAACAGCAAAATAAAGATGTTTCAAATGAGTAGGATGCAAACCCCATGCTGGACCAGACAAAACTTTTAAAATGTTGATAAATTTTGAAGTTTTTCAATTAACATATCTATGTGCTTAGACCAGCGTAGTGATCGATCCAACCATAGTCCTAAATATTGAATGTTTTCTACTACTGTCAGTGCAATATTATTAATTTTAAGATGCATACTTTCTCCATTCACACTTCTATTAAATATACAAATTTTACTTTTTAAAGATGAGACGTTCAATCCTATATTACTTAACAATTCAGATAACTGATCTAGAGCCAATTGAAGATCTCCAGAAATTGTTGATAAGTTTATACCGGAAGAATATAAGACAAAATCTTCTGCATATTGTGATATGATTATGTTGTTGTTGAACGATTTACATATATGTACAGTCACATTACTAAATAATAACAAGGAACAAAGGATCTCCTTGTGCTAGTTCTCGACTAGTTCTTCGACATACATAAGTATCATTCACTTTGATTGTAAGGATACACTCTTTCAAAAAATTCCAGATGTATCTACAATTCTTTATACCCAATCCCATATTATCCATAGTGTTTAATAGTTGTATTAAATCGACATTATTGTACGCATTGTCAATATCTATGACACAACCTTTAGTTACCAGTTTCAGTGAAAAACTGATTTGGATTTTGATACCAGACTTGTTATTTATCAGTTGTCGATCGACATTTTCTAAAACAGGTCGTTTTATATGACAAAATGTCATTTTTTTTCCATTAACCATTCTAGCCTTCCTACTAGGATGGCATGGAAAACTTTACAAATACAGGACATCATTGAAATGGGCCTCATTGCTGAAAGAGTATTAGGATCTCGTCCTGGTTTTGGAATTGGCACGATGATTATTGATGATTATTTCACTTAATTGTTTCCTACAAAGCTGGTTTGAAATTTTTTATTATAAAGCCAAAGCAATATTCGTTTTCCTTTAATCGGTAAATGCTTGATCATTGAATATGATATATTGTCATAACCTGGAGATGTATTTTTGGATGGTATAGAATTTTCGAGCTCTTGTAAAGAAATTGATACTTCCAACTGTGTGTGTTGCATGATAAAAATAACGGTTCATCAGGCGAAACATAATTAGGGGTTAAACTATGAAGCAATTGGTTGGCCATATCTTGATTAATGTGATATCTCGTACCTTGTACCCTTTAAGCCACCTTATTTTATTCCACATATCAGATAAAGAACAAGAATTATCTATGGAGGAACAAAAATGATGCCAGCTTTTATATTTAGCTTCATGAAGTAATTTTTGTGCTATATGTACTTTATCTTTTAAAATATAATAATGAACTGGAATAGGGTTACGTTTAAATTTTGCAAGGGCCGTTCTGCTACTGCTTTTGAGAGTTTCGGGGACCAATAAAATTTAGGGGAGAAATTACTTTGGGGTCCAAGATTAATTATTTGAAAGGGTATATAAATATCTGCTGCAAAATTAATGTTTTCTATAAAGATATCATAACATCTCTGTAAATTTTCTGTAAGCGTTGTTTTCCTGTATAACCCATCTAGCAAATCTTTGTAACCTAACCAGTCTGCATTTTTATAACACCTCTTTACAATTCTCTCTGGCTTGGAATTCAACCAAGTTGTTATTTTTATGATACAATGATCACTGCCTAAAGTTTCACTTGTAACCAACCAATTAAGTTCTAGTGCTATGTTCGAAGATACTAAGGATATGTCGGGCGATGATTGTTGTATTTGTCCATTTACTACTTTAATACGCGTAGGCTGACCATCGTTCAAAATTATAAAACGACTGTTCACCGCAGTATCAAAAATTTGAACACCTTTATAATTAGTTTTCGTAGACCAACTTGAATGATGACTATTAAAGTCGCCTGGTACCAACGCTTTGCTATTTAATGTTGTAAATATGCTATCCCACTTATTTTGTGAAGTGCGTATGTTTGGAGGACAATATAGCGAGACAATATACTGAATTTTATCGTAATTATCTATTTTAATGCATATTAATTCTATGTTTTGGTTAATATCCGTTATGTTATGGTGACTTATGCGATAAAATGGCGACTCCTCCATACGAATCATACCTATACTTGCGGTAAATATTATAGCCACTAATCCTAAAATAACTCTCAGAACTAAGCCAGGTTTCACATATGGCAGCAATGTGGATTTTCTCTTGAAACAAGAATGTTTCTAATTCTACTAATTTAGGTTTAACACTGAGCATCCCATTGAATAATATTAATTTAAAAAAATTATCACTGTTAGCCAATAAAATAATCTAAAATAAATTTTAAAATAGGCCAGTCTGAAATATTATCTACCAGGACTAAGGTTAACCATTCTATGTAACATTTAATTATATTATTTACTTTAACTTGTATATTGTCTCCTTTTAAAAATACGATTTCTTTTAACCTTTTTAAGAGTTCCTGAAAATGCATATCCCTCTCTTTTTTTGGCACTGAATCCGGGATACCGCTTACATTCAATTGATCCTGATTCACATAAGCGTCTGTCCACGCTAGATTTTCCACTGAAGAATTGTTCTTGGAAGAAAGTTTTTTTTATTTTGTTTTTTATTAAAAGTGCTATTAGATCGTACAGAGTTTGTTATTGCTGCATATGAAGCAGATTCTGAGATATGAGACTTCCAATTTGTTTATATATAGTATTTCTAATAAATCATAAATTATGCCTGTAAAATTAGAAAAAAAATGTGTGTAGAATATTATATAAAAAGTAATATGACAATTTTATTTTTAAGTTATAATTATATCATCATCCTGTTTAATGATAAAAACTGGGTAATGTGACCCACATATTTCACAACATACATATTTAGTTAATTTCCCAGACATTTTTGGTTTTATCTAAAATATGTTAATTTTATCATAGGAGCTTTATTACATTATTATAACTATCTCATTGCTGATAATGTTTTCAGATTCAGAAGATGGAAAGGAGGGAAATGATGATCTGCAAGGTGAGGATGATGGTGGCGATCCAATGATTAATGATAATACAAAACCGTTAGAAAAGAAAACTGAAACAGACAATAAACTAGAACCTATAGAGTCATCATTTAATAAGGAGATATCACCAAGAGGTATTGTCAATATTAATAAAACTGTAGTTCTGTCTGTACATGTAATTGTTTTTTTTTCTTTCTAAATGTGTTAAATAGCTTGTCTATAGGCAACTAAATTTCAAAATGGACATAAACCTAAATGTTTTCTGGATTTAACTCAGAAATGGCTTGTCAGAATTTTATAAAATTTTGCACGTGTGAAGTATATGTCATTCCTCAATTGATGTGCCATAAAAATTATCAATGCAACTTTTACAATTACTAAAATGAAATCAAAAAAATATATTTTGATTTATTAAAATTGAATGAATTGTATTTTAAAAGAAAGTTGAAATTCTGTTGAGGGCTACAAAAAATATGTAACTGATATATGCTGATAATTTGGCTTAATTTTTCCATTTTGTAAAAGATTTTAGATTTATTATTTAATTATTTTCTACTATTGCTACTTTTCATAATCATAGAATTAAGAATTTACAAAATTAACCATAATATGTCTTTTTGTACTATTTTTACTAATTATATATACTACTATTACTATTTATATATTTATTATATATATTTACTATTTTTAATGTTTTTACTTTTTGTAATATGACATGTGCTCCATACAAATAACATTTTGTTTTTGTACAGTAATGAGGGCTTATAGGAAGCCAATTCCCATTTGCGATAGCACTTTTCACTAGTAATTTTATTGGAGAATTTTTATATTCAAAAATAACCACCTAAACCTACAGTTGTGCAAACAATATTTATAAAAATGTGTTTTCATACAATCAATATTCTCTATTCGACTATAGACTTGGTGGGCTCATAATATTTACTTTATTAATAATCTGTGGTATTCATAAATCAAATTGTTTCTTCAGGTGTGATAATTTTTGTTCAAAAAATGTAGATGACGTTTTTTAGAATGTTAATAAATTAAGTATAATTTTGTAAATAATATAATGTTTTGTGCTATATGTGCAATTGTGATCATATGAGCTAGATTATATAGGAGTCTACTCGGAGTTTGGCTTACACGCTACGAGTTTATAAGCATCCAAGTAACGTTTTTCTCCTTGCAAAATCTTTACAGTGTCACGTTCATTCCACGTTTTCTTAGTTAGTACTTGGTAGGCGGACTGGTTTCTGCAACTAAGCCTCTAATGGGCCCTTTTTGCGTGACGGGTGGGCTTGGTAGCCCAGCCACTCGGATGTCCTCCAAGAAAGCCAACAGCTCGCTTATGCCCGCGCAGGCCTCCCTGTTTGCCCTTGGCGTCTCAAGGTAGTGTGCTCGCTGAGACACTATGCTACTGCTCTCCAGGAGCACGTGCGTGGCCGTCTCCTCCTCGGTCATGCACCCTCTACGCAGAGAGTGGTCTGTAACGTCCAGCATTTATAGATGTGAAGAAGTGAACAGTGTCTTGTGACAATACAGATTATTTGTTGGAGTTTGTCATGTTTCAGGCTGAGTAGTTTTCTGGAGTATCTCGGTGTTCTTAGTTGACGCTGTTTTGTTTTCTTACATTTATCCAAGTAGCTCGTAAAAATAAAACCGTATCAGAGTTCACTCTGATTGGATGCCGATGTCTGAGTCCACTCGGGTCACCTGCTTTCACGCTACGAGTAGCATTTGAGTATTAATCTGACTGAACTTGGTCCGAGTGTACCTTATAGAATGAAAACGTGGCTTTGTGCGATACGTAACGTATCTTCAAAATAACAGTGAGTCAGTTTATACTGAGCGATCGCATTGGTATGCCCTCTGCATCATCTTCACTTTCCATCAGGGGTGACTGAGGTCAAGCACCGAGCAGTATATTATTTTAAAAAAACTTCTAACTTCCCACATACACAAGAATGTACACGGATCCACTTTATTTCCACCAATCACTTAATTATTACCAATTATTAAATTTTAATGTATTAATTTCCAGAATTCTATTCAGGTAATGCTCAAGATGTTGCTGCGGATGATGATGACCATTTCTTTACATTTTTCTTGACTGCTGTAATCTTGGTTGTTCTACTTTATATTCTGTACCATGACAAGAGCAAAATAAGTAAATTGGTAAGTAATAAAACTCAAGTATTGATTACTAGCTGTACTACAAAAGCTACGCCGCTACTTTAGTTTAGGTTTAGTATTTTCGTAGAACCTAATTTTTTTTCCTTTATAATAAAAGTAGCCGTTACTCCTTGTAACACCAGCTATCTATCAGTGAAAGTCCCATCAAAATTGGTCCAACCGTTTCGGAGATTAGCCGGAACAAACAGACAGATAAATCTTTGGTAAATTGCTTTTTTGCTATAGGTATATACTTTCATACGCATTTAGTTGCAAAAACTGTTATTTTTTTGACAATACAAACAGACTTCAATTTTCTTTATTTTTATATGTTTCTGATCATATAAGTTCACCATCTTGATGGTGAATCTACATTTTGCAAATTTTGCATCACAAGTTGTAAGAAGATATCAAGGCTTTTGTTTTTATCATTTTTAATTTTGAAAACACTCGACATCACTTACTTAACATGTCTCATGACTTACTTTTATTGAACATCAAAAACCAAAAATTAAGGGGAACTAATATTTTAATAACCTCTAATTGTTGATTGTTCAAGGACTTCCTATCCAAGTTTTTATGTCATTAATAATTGATAACTTACTATTGACTTAATACTACTACTATCTATAGATAGTAGTATACTATTATTTTAATAGTTTGACTTAGATAATAAAAAAGACATTGTTATATGAAAAAGAAAATTTAAATACTTACGGATATTAAACTTCTTTCGCTCATCGTTCACTTCGCCAATATATTTTTTTTTAATTACCCAAAAAGTTTTAACATACTATCTGTGGCCCATTCTAAGGTCACCTTTTTTACAGTAGCACGACAAATTGAGGCTACTCTTCCTTATAGTAAACACAGTACAACCCTAACACAACGGCGACCGCCGAGAGATCGTAATCAATCGACAGCCGCCGCTGTCATGCCAGCCTGCATTAATTTAACTGGATATGCACAGGTTGATCCCGAAATGCGACACGCAAAAGCGAGTCACTATGACGGACTTTTCACAGGTATGGTGGTCGCGATCCAGGCGGTAAAACAACCCTACCACCCCGCTACCTATATAAAACATTAGAGGCTTTGACAACCTGTCAGGGCTTGGGGGCGAGCACCAAAGGTACTCAGCCGCGAAAATGTGGCAACAAGCTTAAGGATGCCAAAGTGGCCGAACCTTGGCTCGGGCTATTGCCGTAGTTACAAATAAGTCACGATCTGACTAATATATAATTCGATCTAAGTACATGTATATGTATATATGTTTCTTCTGAGAGGAAGGAAGAAACATGCGTATAAACACTTAGTAATCTGGCCGCCATTTTGTGACGCTAAAACAGCCGTGTGTTGTGACAGACTCCAGGAACGCATTCTCTCAGCTGCTAAACTGTAATAAGAAATGTGAGATGATATGCGGGATAATCATAATAAAAAATATGCTACTATATACTATACTACTTTATAATAATAGTATACAATCTCACTGGAAAGATATGAAGTTAGTTTGCCTCTACTTATATTTTAATATTTAATACTAATGATATTATTATAAAGCTCAAGAGATTGTTTTTTTTTTTTTGTTTAAATGCGTTAATCTCTGGTACTACCAGCCAGACTTGAAAAATACTTATTGCATTTTATTGCCTATTTATTGAGGAAGGTCATAATAGTCTGCATTACTTCACACTACGAACTTCAAGCAATTGGCAAGTACAGGTTATGAAAACAACGATAGGCTTGGCTTACATGGGCGCGTTGGCGGCCGCGCGGTGTAGTGTTGAACGAATAAATTTAACACGGGTCTTAAACGTCGGGCACTGGTAGTGACTTAATAAAATTGATATCACTTGCAGTTCTTCGGTCTACTTGTTGAAGGACGTCATAGTAGCCGACGTCGTAACAGCCGAGGGCACGCTTACCGTCGCCTCGACACACTGGAGCAAGCAATGAGTACAAACACTGCCGCACCGCCGAGCAAAATTATATACTAAATTTTGTTCATTTTATATAAAGGTATATACTTATACTAAGGCAGAATCCATTTGCGATGTGTTTTTCTTGATAGTTTGACAATAAATAAAATGTATTTGTGTAGTAATGTCAAATAATATTGATGTAATTATGTATTCTTTAATTACATGTGAGATCAGGGCATAAACAGAAAGTTAAATTTTTATGTTTCATTGATATATTTTATGATTAAAAAATTATGTGTAAAGCTAGTCTGATATTTTTATATACATTTTTAAATAAACAATAATAGATTAATAAATCGCTACTTTGACATGAATTCGAAATAATTATGATGTGATTGCCTTTTTCTTTTATTTTCAAAATAAATGAATTAAGATTGTAGGTAACAGGTGTTTACCTACAATGTACGTATGTAGGTTCTACATCATTTACTTTAAATACTGATTCGGATTGATTCTCTGAGGTGATAATAGATCTTGAAGTTCAAATAAAAATGTAGATTTTAGTAATATCTGGTGTATTTTTTTAATATTATCATAAATGTGTATTTTTTTAGCATTTAGTAAATATATATTTTTTATGTTTGAATTTAAAGACACTTCAGTATATCCTTGTCGACCTAAGGCCCAGTGTCCACCTAACTATAGTGACAGGTGGTCTGGTGCGTAACCTGCCACTAACATAACATTTAAAAGAGTTGTATGGAGCCAGGAGCAGTGCTCATTTAGATGGCGCGGCGTAACACGACCTGACATGTCACTAGGCGTGTGCCACTCAGTAACATTAGACAGTGACGCGTGATACGAAACTTGTTGTGACAAATCAGTTTAAAGGAGTTGTATGGAGCCAGGAGCAGTGCTCCTTTAGATGGCGCGGCGTAACACGACCTGACATGTCACTAGGCGTGCCACTCAGTAACGTTAGAGAGTGACGCGTGACACGAAACTTTTTGTGACAAATCAGTTTAAATTCAAAATAAAAGACGATCTAGAATGTCTCGAGTATAAAACAAGACAATTTTTAATAAAAAAAATATACCTTCGAATTGAGAACCACGTCCTTTTTTGAAGTCGGTTAAAAAAAGAAAACCAAGTTAAATGATTTAAAGAGTTCCCTGGTGTATGTATCTTCGAAGTTGAAATTAAAACGGGACCACCCTTGAGGTATCTCCTATTTTAATATGTCTTAAATCTATCAGGATATATATTTAATTTCTTCAAAACGATGTAATGTATCTGCTACCAATCTTTAACTCTTTTTTCCACATAAGATGATCTGTTATATTGTTAATATTTAAAATTTAATAAGCCAGAGCATCTAGATCTTCGTGAAGCCATTGTCTCGAGTGCCTTTGTACTATGATATGAATCTGTTACGTCACTTTAGTGGGTTCATCGAATGTGTTGCCAGAGTTATGCCACATACTACTTTGAAGTCACGATTCTGTCACTTTGCTTAGATGGATACAGGGCACCTTATAGAAGTCAATTTAACCTCTATATTATTGAATACAGTGTAAATTCTATGTAACGAAAAATCTATTTAATGAAAAGTCTTTAGAACTTGGAAATTAAAAAGGTTTTTTGGTTTACATTGTTACCCATCATCGAAACATTCTCAGTAGCGAAACAATACATCACTATTTAGACACCAATAAACATTTATTTCACTGAACTTAAAACTGTAAAATACACAAAATCGTAAATATTTCCTATGTACAATCGAATCCTAAGAAATGTGTTCGTTGCAATATTGCACGTGTTTGCTTACTGTCTTTACGTTACCATATTCTTAGTTGTTTAAAAAAAAAAGAAGATTTTGTGTATTGAAGTGTCATTATTTTACATAGTCATGATTTAGAACCATGTACTTACATATCTGTAAAATTACAAATAAGTAAAGTTACCGGCCTTAAATGATGCATATCGAGGTAAAGAGGGGGATAATCGGCTACTTTCGGCTTAGTATAGCGTTGTCTCTGTCACTCAGTACATTATGTGATGTTTTTTCGCTTTCGAGCATTGTTTGTAGTAGTGTTTGTAGACGCAATGCTCTACGAATCCGCATGTATCTGATTATCTCCCTCTTTAGCTCGATGTGCAATGTTTACAGCCCGTTACTGTACATAATTATTCTAAATTGTTTTCTTTAATTATCCGTTTAACGAGAATTCTTTACACTGCGTAATTAAGCACTCCGTCCCTTCAATTTCGCTATAATATAGAATGCACACTGTTTATTTAAATAATTAACCACTGGCTAAATAATTGGTTAAATTTATAGGATCTGTCTTTAGTTTAATGTGATTAGATCATGTCAAAATATGAAATGATTGTATCGCTCCCCTCTTTGGTTATAATTTTTTCTTTTAATAATTTATTTTAATAATCTATTTCTTTTTGGTAGCGTAGTACGGTGACGAAGAGTACAATTAAAAGGCAGTACAATTTATAGAATTAATTTACAGCATCTTAAAGTATAATTTCAAATATTTTAAGAAATATAAAACGATAAAAAATCAATGTAGTTCATATTAAATGTATTGTTATGTGATATTTTAAAAATATTTTTTACAAGGAAATTTTAAGCATTTTTTTTTTCTTTTCAATTTTTTATTATTTTTATCACTATTCTAAATTACAAATTGACTTATAAGGGAGACTTAACTAGACTTATGCTTTCCTTTTTGTATACACTAATTACACAATATAAATAAACATAAATAGTGGGTATGTGTTACAAATCTTAAATTAAATATTGATTTTAAGGGTCAGTTTGATTGAAATTGAATTGAATTGAAAAAAAAAATCAAAATGAAGAGATGATTAAGTAAACTTTTATAAATGTTGTGTTCTTGGTATGCTTGCTACAAGTAGGAATATTAAGTAAGAGATAAGATAATTAAAAATTAAACGAAAGTCGTTTTCATTAAAATGTGTACGGATTATGTTTGTTCAAGTATTATCTAATTATTATAAAACGCTGAATTAGGTCAGTGTTTCTTATCCATGTAATTTTATCTACAGGAAATACAATTAATATTCGTTATTTATGTTTCTACTAAGTATTGTAGTAGGTAATGAATGTACAATCAACTTTTTTCTATTCTTATGATATTTTTTAAAATTTTGGCTTTCTGCTTATGTAGGCAATTTTGCCAAAGTCAAGTGAATGATATTTTTGCCCTCGTAGAATGGCGTCGATCGGGCACACACGCGAATCATGCTACCCCGTCTCTCGGTTTTAAAAATCAAAAATGCTTCTAAGAATTAGATAATTAGATTCTCCTTAGAAGATTCAATTAATATGTAATGATGTACGACATTAATTTGAGATGTATCTCATGGTTTACTCAGCGCTAGTCACTTAAGCGCCCGAATTAATTCACCATGACCCGTTTTTATTTTATTTGCGCGGTACCATAATTGTTTTTCTAAAATAAAGGTAGTCTATGTTACTCCTAATAACATCAGCTATCTACCAATGAAAGCCCTGTCAAAATTAGTTCAACCGTTTCGGAGATTACCAGGAACGAACAGATAGATGGACTTACAAAAAATTTTAAAATAGTTTTTTTGTTAGATGTACCATTTATACTTTCATAACGTTTAGTAAAAATCTGTTTAGACATTACAAACAGTCACTTCAATTTAATTAATTGTATAGATAATATATTTATTTAACAAACCACAATTTTACAACACTAGCAAAACAAAATAATAAGCCTTTTTAGTATTCTGTAAAAAAGATATAAGTATTTATAGGCAAATAATGAAACGACAGTGTTTTAGGCTTCTGTAAGATTTGTTTGTGTATAGCCTTTTTAACAATACTGCAAAAGCTGAACTGCACTAATCTACGACTATATGTCATGATTAATATCTATAAAGGTAAGTATAAATATGTATAATTAGTTCTTGTTATCCCTAATTTCAACTATGTAACTATATCAATTAATTTTTCAACAATTAACTACATTATTTTGTTATCTAGACTAATCGTTACAGTGTTATAGTCATAGGTAAGTACCTAATATGAAATGATAGAATAAGTATTCTGCATAATTATAATCCGGCACTACCTACCTAGGTATCTATAATCAAAAATATTTATTGGATCAATAAAACTAGCAAAATGATTATAAAGATCGCTTTTGTTCATTTTGTACCGGTTGTGGTTAATAGCACTATATATGTACCTATTTAGATATTAACGTAGGCGATTAGAATTATAAAGTCCGTTTTTAATTTATGATATGGGCATAGAGTACACTATTATTCGAAGTGTTTTCTCATTGATAGTATTAAGTTTAGTGTTAATTTTGTATTTAAATAAAATAATTAAAAACCAAATTTGTTTATTTATTTATACATCTCGGTACCTATAGTTGTCATTTTTTTTTTTGTGACGGCAATGTGACGTCACTGTGACTGATAGTAAGCACAATAAAATCCAACAAGCTATATTATTAAAAAAAAAAAAAAAAAAAAAAAAACAAACAACCCGACTGCAACAATATTACAAAAAATAAAATTTGTTCTATTTTTGCTGTTTATTTGAAGCCCACACGTAAATAAATATTATATTGCCTATGTTACTCCTACAATTAAGACGAATCTAATCAAAAAAAATCTAAATTCATCGAGCCATCTAGGCTACGGAGCGTTAGCGTAAAAGGTACCCCCCCCTCCTTTTCGCAGTCGGGTAAAAACGACTGCGAGCACCAAGATATCAATATTCCATCGACAATCGTGAACATCATGCCGGCTTTGTAAGCCTCTAGGCTGCTGGATAGGAACCGGCTGATCCCAAAAGGTGACCGACCAAAGAACTATTGTCGTGTCCTACCATTGAGCAAGTGATTAGCTTTTTTCAGTAGATAAATGATCATAGTGTCTACCTAATATGAATATAGATTTGAACAAATGAAGGTGACAAAAATGCTTCAATATTTCATTACAGTCACGTCGAGGATTGTACCACGTTATGCCTCGATGGAACTGGCTGTCTGATACAACTCCGGGGCATGCTGAAAATCAGTAAAAAATAAAAGAAAACGTAAAAGTGTGGTGTGGTATATTAATATTAGTAGAAATACAAAGTGTCCAGAAAGGGTATCGGGTATTTGTAAGTTCAATGAAACAAAAATTATTTGTATGCAATAAAAAAGTTTATTGTTTATTATTAGCATATGAATTGACCGTTACGTTGCTGGCACTCTTCTAAACGGAAACGAAGATTGGCGATAACACGTTGACACATAGCTATCGATATTGCTGCTATTTCTGACCTGATGTTTTGCTTTAACTGGGTTAGATTCGTCGGATTGTTTTGATAAACCTTACTTTTAAGGTATCCCCATACAAAATAGTCAAGCGGGCTAAGGTCGGAGCTTCTGGGAGGCAAGTTGATGTTACCCCTTCGCGAAATGACTTTATTAGGGAATAATTCGTTAACAACTTCCATTGAGTCATTTGAGGTATGGCAAGTGGCCCCGCCCCATCTTGCTGGAACCACGTTCTTGAGTTGAAACCTGCAAACTCCTGCAACTCTGGGACCAAAAAATTTCGCAACATATCGCAATAACGGTCACTATTCACATTAATTGCATGGCCTCGTTGATCTTCATGAAAATAAGGACCAATTATGCCTTTAGAAGACATAGCGGCCCAAACAACGACCTTTGGGCTATGCAGGGGTCGTTCATGCTTTCGTCTCGGATTCTCCACTGCCCAGTACCGACAATTCTGCTTATTAACATGACCATTCAGGTGAAAATTTGCTTCGTCACTGAACAGTATGTTGTTAAAGTTGTTAAATCGCTGCAGCATTTCGTTCGCAAAATTCAGTCGATTAGCATAGTCCGTATCCTTCAATTCTTGAACCAATTGAATTTTATAGGCTTTTAGATGTAAGTCTTTCTTTAAAATCGAATGTAAAGACGATTTTTTGATGTTCAACGCTTGGCTTCGCTTTCGGATGGATAAAGACGGATTTTGACGAACCGACGCGTCAACTTCTTCAATTGTTTCTTCATCGCGAACTGAACGAGGACGACCAGAGTTTTGAATTTTAACTGTCGCACCTGTATTCTCGAACATCCTGATCCATTTCCTAATGCTATCGTCACTTGGCGCGTGGCGTGTACGATATTCCGCACGATAGAGACGTTGAGCAGTCACTATTGAATCACCATTACGATAATACGCTCGTACGCAAAATGCGCGATGCGTCCCCGAGTACTGTTCCATCGTGACTAAAACTCCACAAAATGGCGGACGCCACGAACCCCTCCCCGCACCCTTTAGACGCCCCGTTTCGAATATGGTGCGAAAACAAATACCCGATACCCTTTCTGGACACCTTGTACAAAGACACTTTATTATAAATGATTTAATAATCTAAAAATAAAATTTTACATAGGTACCTCTTTTGATAGATAGATAGGTGTGCAACTCTAACAATGGCTATCTAAATTAAAAATATATTATGGCTGTATAGTACCTACTTACATAAAATAAAATCCAGATTTATTTCTTTGCCGGTAACATATTCGTTTATCTAAAATTCTAAGCCTACGGCTGGAACAATATTGCTGCTAAATCGCTCAACGAAATTAACGCAGTTTTAAGATTGGTTGGTAGGTACCAATGATAATATATGCTTATTTAAAACCGCTTTCGTAAGTCGGTATATTAAAGTTTTCCTTACTAAATAATCGGCTCGGTGGCTACTCAGCCCAAAGTGCGGAGTGAGGGCAGTTTACACTTATCGTATCGGAGGGTGCAGCTGATACACTAAATATTGATTGAATAATAAAACATACTCCCGTAAATATACGAAACACTATAATTGAGGATATTGACAAACTGTTTAGTTACGTAGTCCAACTTCAAAAAGAGGTCGGTTGGACTGTGTTTGACAAGCTATATACATAATATTAAAATCTTATTAATCCCAGTATCTCACGAGATTCTTTGACCAGTGTGTGTTGCCAGTGATGAACTATGGCATTGAAACATGATTTCTAACTAAATATGGACCTCATAAGACAGTTCAAGGGCAATTGAAAGGGTTATGCACTGAGTTTCTTTGCGTGATCAAATCAGAAATGCGGAGATCCGGAAAAGAACCAAAGCAACTTATATGGATTTAAGAGTTGCTAAACTTAAGTGCCAATGGCTGGGGGACATTCCTCGTAGAACGGATGGCCGTTCGGGCCGAAGAGTTTTTCAGTGGTGGCCGCGTATCAGAAAGCGCAGCGTGGGCTGGTCCTGCACAAGATGGACCTATTGACCGATGAACTGGCGAAAGTAGCGGAAACTCGCAAGATGCAAACAGCACAGGACCGTTCATTGTGGCGATTACTGGGGTACCTAGGCCTATATCCAATAATAGACGTCTTGAATAAATTCTACTTAGTTGACTAATACTGTAGATACCTATAAAAAGTAGAAATCCACACCAGTTTCAATGTTAATTCATATTCATTAATAGGAAAAGGCATAATATTTACGAATAAGATAACTTGAGTATCCAATATTGTTTAGTTTTACCCTACGGCACACGGAAGCTATTGCCTTAAACTTTATAGCCTTGCTTAATCCGGGAATAGTATAATGGCTTCCGACCCTCGATCTACAATCGCTTGAGAGCTTACATAATAATTGAGTTAACCGAATTTATAGGTACTTTATAAGAAAAGACGCCTATACGGATTATGACAATACCTTCTGTTAATTTTGTATTTTAAAAATCTATGGTTTTAAATGTTTTACTTAAACATTAATCGACATTAGATAAGTAGTTACAATCGAAATAGAATATTGGGTAACGGGTAATATGATGAGTTCCCTAACAATTACATTGTCTACATAAAGTAGGATAAGTACATGTAAGACTAAAGTTTCAATATAATAATAGTAGTTTATAAATATAGGTAGGTACCTATACCTACTTGTACACATTAAAGGCGGTGTTATTCTTTATTTAGCTATCATCGCCTAAATATAAACAAGGAAAGTTCACGTTAGGTAGGTGGGTAGTCGAAAAACTCTAAAACAAATCTCAGTTCACGACATGAAGAAACAAATAATTTTATGCCGACCCTACATAAGTGGGTCAAGAGCAAGAAGATATACCTAGGTGTAGTTTAGGTACTAATAATAAATCTAAAGTAGTCTTAAGCATATTATGTACTTATACTACACCAGAGTGCGCAAATTGCACCTTTTTAAAATTGTGTCCCAGAAGAACATCTCAGTCCCATCATATCCTAACCTTAGTACTTACACAGCCACAACAAGGCAACAACAATACACTTTCATAAAACCTTAGCTTCCCCAGGAAAATTGCAGCTTCACAGTTTTACAGTCCACAAACTGAGTGCGTTCAAAGTAATTTGCATCTTAATTTATAAAATAGTAGATAGGTAGGTACTCCCCTAAATTGTACACGTGGGAAGTGATGCATGAAATTTCGCATACCTAGGCAATTTCTTGAAAATCGCCTAAAGACGGACGAAACTTGTATTATTAAACTTCAACGGTCATTGAACCATGGTGTGGGTGGTAACCGTAGACGTATTTATGAAGGGGTTGTGATCTGTACCCAGTACAGAAGTTTCTAGTGCTTACCTCAGAATGTTTGGTTACTTACTCAAAATAGAGCTTCAGCGTTCCAAACCCAGCGAATCTGTCAAAGCTTTTTTTATATTACTAAGTTTGCAATAGCCATAGGTATCACTAGCGCGTTGCGGACCTTGAGCCCCCCTAAAGGAGCTCTGGAAACCCTACTCACCACAGAAACATAGCACAAGGTTATTTGGATCTTCTGTAGGGTGGAGGAATTTCACCAGTCGGGCTGCCTTCAAAGAAATTTCAAGAAATTTATCTGTACCCTGCCTTTCTTTGGACATCTGAAGCTCCAGGGCCCTTAAGCCTAACAGTGTAGTCAGTTCAAAACAAAAAAAAAACATCGGGTAACTTTGTTCGATAAAAAGGTCGCTGAAGTAGAAGTATTAGAAGTAGCATTTTATTACATCTGCCAGATAACTAATCCGGTCGCGGCATGTTCTTGTGTTTGCTTATATTTCTATTTTGTACATGATAGTTCTCTCCCAGTGTAACAACCCTCCCCCTTTCTCTATCTTCCTCTATCTATCTACATACGGGGGTGTTACCCCTCAGACTTCAGTTTTGATTTTGATTGTATAATGATTAAATACAAACTTATTCAATCTATTTAACTGTTACTTGATCGTGATCGTCTAATATGGCCTTACGTTGTGAATTAAACAAAGTAGTAGTAAACAAGTACTTTAATCTGGTACTCAGAAAACATAACATTAAATCAAATTAGTAAATTAGAACTTACTCCAACACATGACAGAAAGTGTAGTTTATTTTAGTATAATAATAAACTGTGGTTATGTACTGTACTAATTGCACATGAAAGTTGTTCAAAGGGTTTTTTTAGCTGAAGTTATTTTCCCATCTCCTCAAGCCCGCAAAAGTAGCACTAATTTTTATAGTGAAACCCAACAATAAACCACCGCTAGCATTGCTAGTGAAGTTTAAGGGTGAAAAGGCAGGATATAGGAATACTGGAACCAGTTCCCTATTTAAGTAAAAATAAATGAATCTAATTATTCAATCTAATGGGTAGTAATAGCAGACACAGTAAAGGCCAACTATAACCCTTCAAGATGATAAAGAAAGCTCCAAGGTGACAAGGTCAACCAGGGAGAAAATATGTAACTCACTTCAATCCAGACCTCCCCGTACAGGAAATAAAGCTAGACTCTACGGACTGTAGGATATATATGGAGAGGGACATAGTCGCAACTCCTATCCTTTAATCACAAATTTCCCTATCACTGTACGGATCAAAAGACATGAATATATAGAAGATGAGCCACGCCCTAACAAGTATTGTGATTAGAAGGGTACAGAAGCCAGTACATAGTATGACTAAAACCCATCGGATTAAATATAATATTGCCTTATTAAATGGTAGGCTGAACCAATAGTTATATAATAATATCACACTAGTTCCAAAAGGAATGTGGATAGGTATTTGGAATGTATATGTGTTGAACCAAATCAACACTGAGTATTTGTACTATAATGTAGTAGTATATAATACTATGATATAGTATTATAAATGATAATTTGAAAAGGCATTTGAACATCTGCTTGCCAGTCACCATTACTTTATAATGTACTAACCGGCAACCACACAGAATATCCATTACCATTTTGTTATTATGAGCCAATGAAATTGATAATTGAACTAGCACTGACTCTATTCAACACACATATTGGACAATGAAGGCGGTAGGTGATTGCGTAGGCATAAGGACTGTTTGACCCTTTGGCAAAACCACAAATATTACCCTTGAACAACCATTACCTTACCTTACCTGTGTATAAAATGCAGTATGTGAAATGTTACATGTAGATGATGTGTAGTGATTTATATTATCATGAGAATATTATATATTACAAATAACAATATCACACAAATAGTTTCTTATTTATCTAAGTATGTAATTATAACACCTTTCTTTACCAAGGTATTCACATATATTTTACATGAATAAAATAAATATACATTAGTATTATAGAATTCAATTTCTAGGTATTTGTTATGGAAATTTCTAAATAAAGGTATTATTCAATCTGATATCGCTGTATGGCACTTATAACAAATTTTATTATGATTAGTGTAAATATATGTCTGTACTGTTGAGTGTGGGTTGGTGACATATTTACCTCAAGATTTTGTACTAACTTTCAGTACAATCCAGCACACCTTCCTTTGTATTACGAACACAAGAGGATGTCTGTGTAGAATCCTGTCTGACCTGGAAGGCCGACCATCACATAGGCAAGAGAATTACAAGATGACAATATCTGGTACTTACTGCTATTAGATCACTTTGGCACGAAGAGTTCTCTTTCAAATGCCAAACCGAATACCAAGTCAAAGCAACATAATTACCGAACAGCCACCCTGCGAATCTAATGGCGATCCAAAAACTGAGTCTCACTGTCATGGAATCAATTCTGATTACACCCAGGGAGAAATCTTTGTACGAACTAAATCGATTATCGCTTAATGTGAAGAGATTCAATACACAAACGCCTAATGGGAATTCCTATAATAAAACTCTGATGATAGAGACGGTGCACTGGATTTACCTCCAGTTTCATTAAAGCCCGCTTATTGAATTATTTATTCCTGTCACACATAAGTACCTCATTATAACCAAGGTTAAAATTACAGAATTTGTACAGTAGATCATGTAAAGTAGTAGAATGTTTGTATGATAAGTCATTGTCTGAATTCTATAATATTAGGTACGTTCCGTAGCTATTTTTGTACATTTCCATAAAAGTTAATTAAATCTACTTACAGTCTTTAGGGTTTCAAGCAGCACTTCTTAATACTAAGTAGATTTATGAACACATACATGCAATAAAACTTTCAGGCTACCCTAAAACTAGCTAGTACATTCACTATCACGCGCTAATCCTACTTCTCGAATTTTACTAGATTTGATCAAATCTCCCGTAAATAAGACTACTGATATCGCAAGATTCTAGATTCGTACTCTAACCTAACCCTAATAACTTTTCCTATATTTTCTGTGGGATATCTCTGACACCGATCGCGAACTTCTTGATGTATTTATTTCAGACGCAACGAGCAAGAACAAAAACCTGAATATTACCTAGCTAGTTACACTGTTAATACCGACAGAAATTCTAACTGTTTTCACCAGCATTATAACGACCTATGTAGTATTTACTCACTTTTGGTATAATAACGTCTGATATCTACTGACTGACTGTTTTCGACCGACTGTTCGATCCTCTCTGATTCACACCTTCGACCGACCGTTCGATCCTCTCTGATTCACAACGATTCCCTCCCCTTTTCTAATTTTTTTTTTTTTTTTTTTAGATCTGACTGTACTGTTAGCCTTAGGGGCCCTAAAGCCGCTGCGGCTTTTACAGCTTCACCGGACTTGGGGGCGAGCGCGGGGAGCACTCAGCCACGAAAGTTATAAGGACGACTCGCACGAGGGCGCCAGAGTGGCCGGACCTCGGCTCGGGCGGTCGTCGCGTACGCAAATAAGTCGCGAACTAACTGAATCCCTACACCTACGATTCGAGCTAACTCAATTATACACATAGGCACGTTCCCTTCCTCCTGGGAGGAAGGAAGGAACCATGCGTATGTGTATTCAGTAATCAGAAATGTTTTCTACACTAACTAGCGCTAACTAACTACCGTAAAAAAAGAAAAAAAAAAGGTCCCTCACAGAACCTATGTACCTGTGTGGTGTGCACGTGTGTTTGTTCATACGTGTGTAATGTTGTATGTGGGTAACTAAGTGCTGCACGTATAGTGTCACTTGTATCGCGCGGGCGGTTGCCTGACCCAAGGGTTTCATACCGAGGAACGGACCTAGGCTTGGGTCACCCGCTAAAGAGGGTGAACGTATGGAGTGTGCGGGAGCGAATTTGACCGCCCGTCCTCTGCGGAGAGAACGGTGGTTACGCGGGCGTGGGCGCTGTCACGCTCTATTTGGAGAGACGAATCGATATATTTTATTGTACATACGAGAATAAAACTTTTTGCGCGGCCGGTGTTTATGCCGGGTGGTCACGTGTTTCAGAGTCGAGACGGTGTAACGTCTTAACGAGGTGGGGGAAAGCGCATATGGTCTTGATGGGACCGTAACGCTCTACCCTTTTCTAACTTTTTTTTTTTTTTTTAGATCTGACTACACTGTTAGTTTAGGGGCCCTAAAGCCGCTGCGGCTTTTACAGCTTCACCGGACTTGGTCTTTTCTAACTGACCCCAGCCCCTTAAATACCCCTTCGTTTTGATTCAATTCCCACACTCTTTTCGTCGTAACATTTTTTTTCTCCTATATTTTTGCCAAAGTCCCGTTATTTCTACGATTGTTTTGTGCTCCCATCGTTCGGGTTTTTCTCTCACCCTTTTTTTTTTTGTTTTTTTTTGTCTCGACATTACTGTATATTTTTTCATTGCCACTAGACATGGGTAGTACATGTACTAATTACTAATAGGAACTAATTCCTGACACTGTACTAGAACGAACTATTCCATAAGCTTCATAGTACATCGTTCATTTAGTACTTCGTTTGCGGCAGGCCAGCACGGTGTATTTAGTACTTAGTACCTATGTGATTCATGAGACCGGAGACGTGGTTCAGTCGAAAAAGAGCAAAATACAAAGTAAGCACTTAATAGGCTCTAGTTCATTAAACTATTTTGAACTAAAGGCGGGAAAGTAATCATTTTTTTTATTATTGTCTTTAGACATTTTGGTGAGGATGAATTTGTTCTAAGAATTAGTTTCAAAATTTGATTAGAATAGAAGAATACTTTTTTATTAGTTAATACTTTTTTCTGGAAGTGCAAGTGTAGTTTGGTCTAAAAACACCGGGTCTTTAGAATGACAATCCTAAGCCTGGAAGGTATGAAGGAGAATGAAAATATGCCTAATATTCGTCCGTGTACGATCCATTGTACTACTGTACATTGTACTATTAATAAATAGTACCAGAAATCAAATCTAGTTCAGTTGAGAGATTGTACTAATTCAGAGCGCCACTTTTAATATCCGAAGAAGCGCATCCCTATTTTCTCAAGGTTCCTCAGTCTATCTTTGTTTCCTATTGTTTTTCGCCGTGTCCTGTTATTTCTTTTGTTTATTATATATTCTCACGATTAGTTATCCCCATGCTGTCTTTGTTTAATATTGCATAATGGTAAAACCCGTAGGTTTCTGTTTTATTATATGTATTACAAAGCTTCACGCATTCTAAACAGTATATTTTATTTTATAAATTTTAACCTTTATTACAAAGATTTTAAATTACCTACGTTTGTCAAAACATCGAATCGTAGTCGATGTAAAGTACTTATAATGTTAAACTAGGCGGCGTTACTTGTATTGATTTTAGTTTTATATTGATTTCAAAATTATAGCTAGGTACTTAGGGTGGATCTGTTACACCAGTAAACACGTTACCTTTTATAATTTTTACACAATATTATGATTTGACTTGTAAACCTTTCTTGTAAACTATAAAGTCAGATGTTACACAATATTATTCGATTCGAATTAATTTAGTAAGGATCGCTCGGTTTTTAGGTTTTATTGTCTGATTACATAAAAACCGAAAATGATACAAATGAAAACCTGAAAACTCTTCACAATTGAATGGGAAATGTATAGTGATTGATATTGGTAGGTTTATTGTAATCCAAGATTAGGTAGGTACCTAACTAAAGACGTTCTAAACTAGCTTGTACTGCGAAGACACAATGGAACTCTTTATCAACAAACAGCACGAATGTGTTAGGTTCCTTGTGCATGTTCTTAACGTTTGTGTAATGGGTTGTGTTCCGAGGAATCTTTCGGTATGATGTCAGCAGCTACTTTCCACGATCGCACCGCTTGCCATCGGCAGAGTTCACCCTTACACTTTGTAACCTAAATGGTTGCGGACAGTCCAGTTTCAGAGGAATTTCTTTACGCGAACGCTCCGGTTGTCGAATAAGCTCCCTGGTGCAGAGGTTTTCCCTGGGGACTACAGTATGGGGTTCTTCAAAAGGGAGTAAGTTTCCAGAGCTCTTTGAGATAAGGGATTCAAGGTCAGCAACGCGCTAGTGGTATATACATACATGCCTCTATAGGATACGGTATTAGCTTACCATCAGGAGGGCTGTATGCTTGTTTGCCACCTTTGTTGTATAAAAAAGGCACCGGAACTCCGTAATAAAACAATGTAACCTTACCGTGTTTGGGTTACATAGGATTGTCATGAGATGCACTCTACCTATAAATGATTTTAATGGTAATGTTCGTATATTCGAGTCGTGTGTCTTTGATTGTCAGAAGACAGATTTCATAGCCCCGTTATTTCCGTTAACTATCTATCCTCGTGTGGTCGATTTGTCAATTTATTGGCGTCCAAATCTAATAACATTAAGCCTTCCAAGTCCATTCACTAGTCCTTCAGAGTCGGAAATCTTAACATTACTCGGGGTTCTACGCCAATTTTTTATCCATGATAGAAAAGCACCACGTTTATTGAATTCTTAGGAATTACGTTGTCTGGTTGTTTCCTGCCATTATATGCAGCGCGTTTATTAGATCTACCCATATTCGGTTTTAATAAACCTGTTATCTACAGAATGCAAGATTCACTAAAAAGGAAGAAATCATATTTTTTACCCAAAAACAAAACCGACTCCAAAATATTCTACTTGCTCTGAAAAAATACACTAACAAAAACGTTCTTTAATTGCTTCAATTTGCCATAAAATATTATTTTTTAACTCAATTTGATACTCTTATGAACTATGCGTCTGCCACATAATTTGTTAAGACTATAATACAAAATTATTCTTATTTTTGAAGTCTGTGCCGGCCAAGTTTGGCGATAACGGGGGCGGGTAATGTAGTGAGGAAGGAAAACTCGTGCAAATGCGTGATGTAGGTGCGCAATCACAGTACACTAAAGAAAACAGTATTATGTCTTCATACAAATGACCTGAATCGAAATTTAGGTAAACTTCAGACACACAACAGTCGCGATTTCACGATTTATAACTAATGATAAAATATTACATTACAACTTTAAGCAAAACTTTTATGTTTATTTAAAAAAATATATACATTACGATCTCACTGGCTCACAATCACTTTTGAAGTAGAAATCATTTAAATTAAAACTTACATACAAAATATGCAGTAATAATTAGGTAAAAATATTTTAATGGCAATTGAATATAGCACAAATACGTAATTAGCCCTAGAAACACAGTCATTAGGCAGTCTCTAGTGCGTATTTATCTATCGAGCGCCTGTAGGTAATTATTGCAAGAACACTGCCGAGACCTATACTGTTTACTTAAGTGTACTGTAGTGATGTAATGTCGTGCTACCTCGTCTCCGCCAACGTCTTTCACATAGGACGGTCGCGCATGAACTTGTAAGATTAAAGTAAATACCTACTGTGCTCCTGACACATTGAAGCATAAAATTCTAAATGAAATAATGACATAAAATTTTGCTAATAGAAGTTTAAGACTTAAAGAAGAAGTTATTAGGTAGTTATTACACCATATTACTAATATCTACCAGGGAAAAAAGAATATCAGAGCTATGTTCAATATAATATCTAAGACCCAAATCTTCCCGAAAAGATGTTCTATTAAAATATGTTTTTCTTTATTCTTAAATGTACTGTCAAACTGTCTAGATGTAGGCTTATGAATTTGTTATACGCAATACGGATTTTCTTTGTTACATAATAATATTTTAATATTAAACCAAGAGTATAAATAGTAGAAGTAGATTGATTACTTCAATAGGCAGATATAAAAAAAAATATTTAGTTATTTACTTGTTATCTTATAATTAATCCATTCGTATTTCTACTATTCTAATTTCTATTCTATGATTTGGTGAATATCGAAATTGTGGTGTGACGTATAGTACTTACTGTAACTCACACGATTTCAGAAAAAGTACGGGGCCCGAACGTCGTCTGTTGATTGCGTAAAAAATTATACTCCATGCAGGTGACTATGGCGTTACTCCTCAAGTGTTGGTGGACATCAAGTACTTAACTAATAATACCACAATAATAATCAATCGCCAAGACATAGGGAGCACCTAATTTAGCGGTAAGGGTCTCATAAAATGCGTGCGATGTATCCCAAAATTTTCGGATTTTCGAAAATGTTAAAATAAGATGTACTTATAAAGTTTGCATGAATAAAGTGTGTATATGTGTGTATGTATCTAGGTGTGTAAATAAGAATAAAGTCTAAAACAAAACAGCATACAGTAATGCGGTACCAAAGCACGTTGATTCCATACTATACAATTAACAAAATTGAAGTGCATGTTTGTAATACCAATATAACAGCTCTTTTACTAAATGCATATGAAAATACATACGACACCTATTACAAAAAACAATTTTTAAAATTCTTGTATGTCTGTCTGTATATTTGTTCCAGATAATCAACGAAACGGTTAGATTGATTTTGACGGGACTTTCACTGGCAGATAGCTAATGTTATAAGGAGCAACTTACGCTACTTTTATATTACCTTTTTTTTTTTTGACCTGACTATACTGTTAACCTTATGGGCTCTGAAGCCGCTCCGGCTTTTACAGCTTCACCGAACTTGGGGCGAGCGCTTAGGGCACTCAGCCGCGAAAGTTTTTGACGACTCGCACGAGGATGCCAAAATGGCCGAACCTCGGCTCGGGCGGTCGTCGCGAATGCGAATAGGTCGCGATCTAGCTAATTCCCTACTCCTACAAATTCGATCTAACTAACATATACTCGTATGCATGTCCCTCTCCTCCTGGGAGGAAGGAGGGAAATACGCGTATGTGTATTTAGTGATCGGAATGGTTTTTCTACACTAACTAGCGCATGACTAACTAGCGCAAAAAAAGAAAAAAAAGGTCCCTTACAGACCCCATGTATGTACCTGTGTGGTGTACACGTGTGTATGTTCATACGTGTGTAATGTTGTATGTGGGTGTAGAAGAACTATTGCAAAGGGAGGGTCCTCCGACTAGACGGGTGTTATGTCTGGTGGGCAGCTGCCCAACGGTTGTAGTCGGGTTCTTGTATATATACTCAACGATTGAGTTAATTTCTATAGCGCAATGTAGGATAGTAGGATGCGTCTTATGTGGCTCGATAGATGTCGCTATATGTCGCTATGTAGATGTCGCTACATGGGTAGCTAAGTGTTGCAGATATAGTGTCCCTTGTATCGCGCGGGCGGCCGCCTGACCCAAGGGCTTCACACCGAGGAACGGACCTAGGCTTGGGTCCCCTGTCTTACCATACGCATCACTTTTTATCCTCGCTTCTATGTTTTGTCAACGCGTATGGTTGGTCGAAGCCTATGTTTGGTCAACGACTACGATTGGTTGACGACTTAATTTTATCAATTGAACATCTTCTATATTTTAATAATGTACGTATTATTTAATAATTAGTCCGAATATTCATATATCTATATTAGTATTAACCTTACAATACACAACTAGATATTCGAAGTTTTATTTACGTTGACAGTTCCTTGAATAAGTTATAATGTTACCCTTTACTCGTGAATCAGCTTTGACAGGCCTTAAGTTTACGGTTACATACCGAATACCCCCGAATGTACACGTCCCACACCACTATAGGAAAGTCTACCTAAGTTTTTATATTTCACAGGTCAATAGTCTGTTACACTGTAAATTCACTAACAAAACTCAAATAAACCTTCGTAGTTTCAATTTCTCCGTCGGATAAAGTAATTTGATAATAATACTTTCCATATCTTATTCTACAAGTTAGAAATTTTTCGTGAGAGTATAGAAATTTTTACATGGTGAAATGTGTTTTTCTGTGGTTAAAAAAAAACAGAGTCAGTCATATGGACTGCCGACATAAGTGAAAACTTTAATTTTGAATTTTTTAATCAATTATAGTCTGAATTATTGCAGAGCATGTCGGTGACGCGAAATCACAAGATTTTACCCATCCTTAAAGTCAAACATGTATTATATGATACAGTCGAGTATATACGATGTATTAGCGTATAATATATGCGTATACATGCACACAGGCCGCTATACTTACGCGTAGCTAGTCTGACGCAAGCGCAATACGTCACGGGCATTTCGAGATCCCTTTAAAGAAGTTTTAACTTCAAAAAAATATTTTTTTAATCCACACCACGTCCACAATTACTGTTAAAGAAACATGTGTCAACCTAATAAGTTTGAAAATGAATGCTCTCTTCAATAACAAATATACTTATACATACACTTGTAAATATATTATCTCGATCACGCAGCTGTTGAGTGATTCTGTGCCGGAGCTAAAGTCATAAAGCAGAAAGCATACCTTTCCTAGGGTGTGTGTGTTCAATATCTTTGTAGGTTTTCCTTTTTAAATTATGGTGCGTAAAACGCTATTTTATATCTATAAACTTATAAGATTACTGTATCACTTAAGATACGGAGAAAAAACATCGTTTACTTAAAGAAATTCATGTCTCAGTACTTACCTACTTAAAGTATATTAAACCGTATCCTTACTTTTCATGTATTTTTTACCTATATTAAGATGTTGTTAACTTATATGATTATATACAAAATTATTATTATTCCAAATGGGGGCTTTGCAAGCTAAAGCAGTATCAGTGCGACGAATATCTATTGTGATCCAGTCCACTCATGAATCACTCATTAGGGTCCATCCATAAATTACGTCACACGTTTAGGGGGGGGGGGGGGTCGACGAAGTGTGACATTGTGTGACAAGGGTTGGGAAAGGGTCCCAAATTTTGTGACATTACATTTTTCAAAATATAATATTTTATATCTAAGTACATTAGAACTTCTTTAAGTCGAAAACCTCCTAAACTCGAAAGAATGTGTTCCCTTCCATTCAAGCCCCTAAACCTCCTTTGCACTGAATCTCAACCCTCTAGTCAAAATAATCAGAGAAAAAATTAAATTGGACTTCTGTATCTCGAATATAGCAATGTTTTATTTAACAACTTTTACAATTCGATTATTTGAAACTTATTACCTATACACCTTGGTTTGATTTGATGTCGATTTTATTGAACAATAATTTAAATGGAAATTAAAATAATTTCCGAACACTGCTGTTTTAGTTTCATAAATTACTAATTATAAAATTGCAAAATATGTGACATCACACTAGGTATGGATGGGGGGGGGGGGGTCTCACAAATGGGACCAGCTGTGACAGGGAGGGGTCAAAAAATCATGAAATCCGTGTGACGTAATTTATGGATGGCCCTTTACTCATAATTTTTGTCGCGCCTGAACTTCAATTAAACGTAATTTATATCTTTATACTTAATTGAATACAATAATGGATGGGAATGGGTCATAATTATCATCTCAGCCAAAAAATGTCCACTATTGTTCATAGGCCTTCCCCAATAATCGCCACGATGACCGGTCCTGAACTGCTCGCATCTAGCGGCAATGAGTCTGAGCATACTTACGGTGAAGGAAAAACATCGTGAAGAAACCATAGCACGGTGGTAGGGGGAATTTTCTAATGCCTGCCAGTCCACCTATAGGTGTAGCTGAACTTGAGAGCCAGTCCTCCTAGTAGGCCTAGTGTCTTGGGCCACATCGCCTATTTAAGATCAAGTGAGAATGTAGCCAAAGGCTACCTATAAATAATAAAAAAATCGGTACCTATACTCATGGTGCAAATCCTTTGAAGGTTATTATTGTTAGCTTAAGTAGAAATGTCTAAGTATCTACCAAATATAAATCAGTTGCGTATGATTAAAAGAAGGTAAATAATATAGATATGCAGTTTCAAACGTTAAAACCTTTGATCGTTTGAGTCTTTGTAATAAAAGGACGTTGAAACTTCTCCACTTTAAATAGCACTCGCTCTGTAAGGCAGATTAAAACCGCTCTCTACCATATTATCTCCACTCTTGCCACATTCATTCGTATATTGAGCGTACAAATACCGAGGGATTATGAGTCACGTGAATACAACAATAAGCCTACTGAGCGAAATTATATAATAATGAATAAAACTTATTTTCAAGTTCTGGATTGTTCATGTTCAATGAAACATATGAAAATCACTGGAGCTTTTCAATACTTAGAGCACAAAACAGGCATTTGGGGTTAAACTAATTTATTACGCTATTTAAACCGTATTTTGCCATTTCTACATAGGAAGAGTTTAGTGGAATCACACAAGCCACCGAGAATTGTAAAGTTTTAATATAAATTCTCTTTAGACGCTTTTGAATAGTACTAATTTACATTTCATTGTTTTACGTTCACGTTTTCCCCAGTTTCTGTTTATTTTTACGAGACAATTTTAGAGACTTCTACATTAATATTTGTCTTTGTTTATAGAAAGCCGGACAGTACGTGCTCCCACATACGAAGCGAGCGTTGTGGTGATGCGGTTTACGTTTTTTATAAAATATTTTGTGGGTTTAAAGATTAATCTATCCATACAATTAATAAAATTGAAGTGTCTATTTGTAATGTCAAAATAACAGGTTATTCTAAATGCGTATACACGGTACTAAAATAAAATACTAAAAACACTTATAAAAAAAAAAAACAATTCTAGTTAAATGTCTTCTTCATCATTCTATAATATAATAATAAATATTGATTAATTTTAATGTTGTATTAGACTTTTTGTAGTATTTGTATATAACTATATATTTTAGAGAGATAAATTAAATTTGCATTTTAGATGTATATTAAGTATATTAACAATACACATTATTATTTTTATATATGTAATAATATAAATTCAACTAAATGTCACAATAAAATGATTAATCAATTGTGTTAAAAAACTAAAGTTTTCCGGCTATGTTAAGAATGATTGTTTTAATTATAGAATATGAATTAATAAAAATAATAAGCCCGAATGTTTCGGCTTCGTGCAAAAATGTTCGCTTTAGGACTATTGCACGAACTAAGCAGTACATATGAATTATTATATTTTATTTTTAAATATTTCTTTTTTTCAAATGTTCATGTTATTGTAATTTACTATACCGTATGTTATAAATAATAACTAGGTATTTTAAGATGTGGTTTAATGGAACCGATTTGTTTCTATGCAGCTTTGTAACAAATAATGCAGCATGAAATAAATTTTATCTTATAATTAATCGAATTTATCGAACAAAATCTAAATACTATTGTAACGAAATAATATGAATTTATCTCTTGATGTATTTTAAGATTTTTAAATAATATTTCATGACAGTATAAATGCTTAAGTTTTGTCTACTAAAACCCATATTAAACTGTATTTTGATTTAAATTGTTTGAAAAATACTATGGCCACTAATAAATTAGTATTATTATTATTCCGTTTATTTAATTATTTGCTACAATAATATCTACATGAAATATAAAATAAAAAATAGAAAAAAGCAGTTAATTGCCAGCAGCGGGGCGAAGACCCAAGCCACCGGTGGTTAAGGTTCCAGTGACAGGAACTTCCTCACAATTCACGACGTGTCCAGAAGAACTGCCAGATCTATATCTTGCCCTTGATCCAACAGCCTAGCGAGAAATCCCTTAGATGGTGGTTGAAGCTCTTTGCTATTAGACCATTCACTGATACGACTATCAAGACAATTATTGTTGAGTCCACATCCCACATGGCGGTAATCTCGTGAGTCAAGTCCAGGTACTTTGAAAGTTTATCTTCCTCAGCTTGAGGCAACAAGAATTGCCCGACGCACCGACCTATCCAACAGCACGATATCCGTTTTATTGGATATCTGATATCTGAGATCTGATATCGAGATCTGTTATCGAGAACTGGCGTTGGTGCGTACTTATAGTAACGGCATCTCAAACTTCCAAGGCCATAATTAAGAGCAAGCTACTGATGTATATTTTTAGCTACTTGGTTATGTCTGCGTAATTACTCGCTTTAACAAGATAAGAACAACCGGAAACTACAGGGACGGATTGACTCCTCCCGGGGATGTGGAATGCTCGATAAATGTCGATCGTACCGACCTTCATAATTTATATCAGGTAGTTATTCGTTTTGATAACTTCATCCATAATTGCACAGACAAAACCTTCTGTTTTCCCAAAAAGGTTACCAAAATGTTACTAGGCTGTCGAAGCGACCACTCGGTCGTAAACGTAGACTCCTGACATAGGCTCCTACGTCAGTCCCATTTAGAGCCCGATACAATCGTCCATGAAGCTCCTCGGTCTTTCATACATCCGTGCGGTCTTGAGTGCTGAGCACTATTGGTTTACACCAATTCTAGTTTGCTAAAGAAAACGGTGTGAGGTCTTTGTCAACTGCAACGGCATTCGAAATACTCCCAGAGATTGCACACCTCACGGTTGTGTTGGTTCTTAGCATTTAGAAAGCCACGGCCCCCATATTTCCGTGGAATGTACAATCTCATGACAGATAATCGCGCGTGATGCATGCGATGTGTCATTAGCAGCCTTCGGATTCGCACATCCAGGGTATCCAACTCAGCCTGTGTCTACCTTAACGTGCCATAATAGTACATTAATATAACCCAGCTATTGAAGACACGAACCCTGTTACGACCTGACAAAAGACGATTTAGTACTTTAGTCAAGCGACCAAAGAAACGTTTCATCACTGGTTGTTTAGGTCCCCGTCAGCGATACCCATTGACTCCGATATACCAAGATATTTATAGGCTTCAACCTTATAATTATTAAGTAATTAATTATTATTATTATTACCACAGATTTTTCTCAAATCTGTGATTCTTATTAATTTTTTATCTGATCTATCTGTCAGTCTGTTTATATTCCGGTTAATCCCCGAAACGAATGGACCGATTTTGAGGAGAATTTCACTGGCAGATAGCTGATGTTATAACGAGTAATTGGGCTAATTTTATTTTTAAAAAAGAATAGGGTTCAGCGAAAATAAAAAAATGGTTATGGTGAATAAATTCAGATGCTAAAATTGTTATTTTTACGGATCGAACCGGTTGTTATCGGTAGCGAGGATTAACGGAATTCTGTAGTCCACGCGAGCGCAGCCGCGAGCGGAGCTAGTTTAAGAATAAACATAAACTACTTACTATGTATTTTTAATAGTATTATAAGGAGACTAGCTGTGCTCCACGGTTTCACCCTTGTTAATTTAATCCGATAAACACCGCACCGCCAAGGACCCCATTCTATGCCAGGCCAGGCCTATCATAATTGTTCTCGCTTTCCGTGAGTACGAATTATTTTAATTTTTCATTATCCTCTACACTATATGGCCAAATTACATGTTATTAAGGGCAAAATTTAACTTCATAAAATAGTTTTTTTGAAGAAGTAGCTATTGTTCGTAAGGATTAATATGCCATGCTTAAAAATAATGCTCATAAATTAATTTTTAATCCTCAGCTAAAAAAAATTGCAATGTACCTTATTGTGGCTTGTGTATAAGAGATAGATATATGCTAGGGGCCATCCATAAATTACGTTACACGTTAATGGGGACGGGAGGGGGTCGGCGAAGTGTCATATTGTGTGACAAGGGGCGAGGAGGGGTCCCAAATTTTGTGACATCACATTTTTTCAAAATATAATATTTTATATCTAAGTATAACAACAATAAATTTAAACTATATATTTACTAAAGAATAACATAAAAATAGTTGCAACTTTGTCTGCATGACTATAAGGTTTAATTTGTTTTGTTGGCAAATTTGCACTCGCTGTACTATTTTCACGAGCCGACCGCCATTGATAAATGCCCCCCCACACTACGCCTTGCCCAGATTTCTTTGTTTCTATTTATTCGATATTCAATATTTGGATCCAAATGGTAATTGATGATTTTCCTGTGATTTCCGAATTCATTGCGCCAACAGATACTAGACTGGATATCGAACAGGCTAAGGTACTGAAAAATGATGCGATTTGGTACGCACATTATGTTGGATGTTCTATGTTGTGGTATGCGACGATCTAGCCTTTGGCGACTATTACGAGAGGGGTTTTTTTACCACCAGCTGTTTTGATGAAACAGACGTCTAACGAGTATGTAACCATAGAAAAATAACTGCGAAGGAAAATTCGCTCCACCGTTACTTCAACTATCTTTGGATCACCGAGCTTCATCATATTTGAAGCAAGTTCCGTATGACAGCTATTGCCCTAGTATCAAAGCATACTTATTTATGCGATCATATGGCATTTGTGGTCTATATTTTGCATCATACAAGGCCACTAACCTACACAAAACACAAGAAGTATTACCCATCGTTAAGATTCGGCCTCAAAGAATTGCTGCTAGACGTGGCAGAAAAATACTTTGTTTGAATAATGACAATGAAACTTTAAGGTTAGATGAAGAAGATGTTATCACAATGAATGTTTCTGATGTTAACTGTCCAAATGAGAACGATGTGACTACTATGCCAGTTATAAATGATGTAAAGGTAATGAGTTTGAAGTCCATGTTTTGTTTATTTTCATGCCTATGTTTGATTTGATGTTGATTTTATTGAAAAAGAATTTAAATGGAAATAATTTTATTAATTTCGAAACACTGCCATTTTAATATCATCATTTTTTAAATGTAAAATTATAAAATATGTGACATCACACTAGGTAGTGGGGGAGGGGGGTTTCACGAATGTGACCAGTTGTGACAAGGACGGGGGAGGGGTCAAAAATCATGATATTCATGTGACGTAATTTATGGATGGCCCTCTATCACAGATATACTAAAGAGCAATATTATTGTAGAACATTGTATTTACCGATCATTAACCATTAATGAAGCACATGCGGATAAAGCAGTTCGCGAGGGTTTCGATTTCCGACTTAGTAACAAAAATCAATATTTAAGGCTAGCTGGGAATTGTACCCTAATGTTAATAAAGACTTTACTATTCCTCTTATGTCTTGCTATTGTATAAAAATGCAACATCGTCGAATCCGACTGGTAATTCCAGAGATTAGCGTATTTAAACAAACAAACAAACAATAAAACTTTTCTGCTTTATTATATTAGTATATGTTATATTGATTTTAATGACAACCGGCGGATCAGCCACTATAAGTTTTTAATTTCGGCAATCTAATTAGAAATCACCTATAAAAATATTTGCTGGTACAAAGTATCAAACGGAACTCTTGGTAGCGAATTACTAGGTAAACTCAATTATAAATGTGCCCAGCAGCTCCGTAAGACATCAACGATTATTATTAGAAAAATTTTCAAGATGAAAAGAAAAACGGTATATCCCTTTATTACTGACGTTTTTTCTAGGTTGGGCAATGAATTTTATACATTACCCCAGCTAGCGACGCAAATGTAAGCAATACACCGTTGCTTTCTGTATAACAGCTATAAGTCTATCCACACCTAACAACTAAAACTTATTAGCTACGGCTATAACTTTACACACCAAGAAAGTTTTTACCAATTCGAAAATTATAAATCAATATCATGAATCTTACTTATAGTTATTGAACGCCAGTCATTGTACTTGAGATATAATATTATATATGTAAAGAATATTTAGAACACAAAAAATCTATTAATAAGCTTCTTTTAATTTAATTGGACACCATAATTAAGGTTATACAAAAAAACTTACCTATAAATTTCATCATAAAGATTCAACAAAACTCCTTTGCAAAATGGTATCTCGTAAAACATTTTGAAGTACCTATCTCATTACGCCGACTAAAATATGGTTTTAGATTAAAAGCAAAATTATTTAAATCCACGGAGGACAATACAAAAATATCGTGTTTCATTTCTTTGAAAATACATCAAAACGTATTATATTTCGTTTGTTACTAATCTGCGGGTTTGAAGACCATTAAAATTTCAATGTTTTTTTATATCAAACTTAACATCAACATTTTTGAAATTTGAGAGAATTGTAGTTTGTCTCGTGTATTGATTTGTCAAAACGCAATAGGCAAAGTGATGCCCTTTTATATACAAATTTTTAGACAGTACGTACAGCCTACTACAAGGTCTATAGTAAATTTTGTTGTCCTCCAGTCAATCCAGTACCAACTGTTCTTCCCAGTTCAGTTGAGTGATCACTAATCAAATCAGTCGAGTTTCGAGCGCGGTGGTGACGACACGCATCTAAATGTTTGCGTTGTGTTTTTGCTGCAAGTTTTAAAAACAATATCTAATTATTTTTTCCTAGTGTGTAAAATAAGATATATTCATATTTTAAATACTCACGTGTATTATTATAATGTATGTAAAATAAAAATGTCTCATAAAAATTAGTGCAAGTTAACTAAAAGTTTTTCATAGTTGAATAAAATTTTTCCCTTTTAGTGTCGTAATACTGTAAAACTTTAAGGTAAGATAGATTGAAAATGAATAGAAATATGTGATTAGTAGTGAACAGAATTCTATAATTATGTACCTAGTGTATCTAAGTCTAATTAAACAAATATTCCGTATGTATATAGATATAAGTCGGATAATAAGTTTGTTTATATTAATTTGTTTTATTAATATTAATATATTCATTTTTAATTTTTTTGCAGTTCTTATCTATTTTAACGTCAATGTAGCTATGTTTTAGAACTATTTTTGTTAAGCATTTTGATGTATAAATCTAAGTTCTAATGAAAACTCATTAACCAACTTCGAGTTAATTCATACTCATGGTTCTACAGGACAAAGAACTTTTTAGCATTTTCTGAAAAAACTTAGAAGTGGTATTTTTATTCGTTGATTAATATTAATCGAAATATTCCAAATATTCTATTATTAAAATTAAATTTTAAACATTATTTGGTTGTTTTATTAGTTTCTTTACTTTTATATTTTTTGCTTGTATTTTTAGTTACCTATTGTTTTTCATTTTTCCCTTAAATACACCGTTTGTTTGTTTTATACTCTAGCGCTTAAATAAAATTGAGAGAACATAATGTGCTGTCATTTTTTTAAACAAAGTCAAAGTAATATATCTAATTCGGTGTATGTAGACAGTTAAAACATTCTACTTTTGTGCATTATTTGTCCTAAAAATTTTGGATAAACCAATTTTATTGTCAATTCCCATAAATAAACCATAAGTATCATTTTTCTCGATATTAATAGAAGAATAAATAATTATAACTTTGTGAGAGGTTAAGCATCCTGAATGATAAGAATATAGGTATTATAATCTATATGAACAAATCTGTAGTTCTGTCAGTAGATACATTTAATATTTTTCCAAAATTTCCCGGTAGGTATAATATATGAACGATACTGATAACAAATATGCCATTAAAAAAACAATTTGTCTGTCTGTTTGTATGTCCATATTTAATTCAAAAACGGTTTGACCGATTCTTATGAAATTTTAATGTCAATTGATAAGCTATAAGAATTTGCAATATTACTTTTAAGAAACGTAAAAAAAGTATTTAAAAAAAAAATATTTCCGTTAATTCTTAACGGATTTTTATGAAATTTGTATACGGGAAGTATAAGCCTTTCCATAATTGATAGCCTATTAGGACTATCAACAATATTTTTAAAATAAAATAAAAATACATAAAATTTATTTCATGTTAATTTGTTAATACAATTTCGTAGACGACGGCTTACGTGATTTCATAATTGATTGGAATTGTTGTTGAAGAATCTCCAACAATAATTTCTAATTCAAAGTAAAAAAAGAACAACTTTGATCATTCTCAACCAATTTTGATGAAAACTATACACATGAAGTACATGTCATTCCTCAGTAGACTATCTATATGAATTGTTAATAATATAAGTAAAAATTAAATGACAGTAATTACAAAGTATAAGAAACGCGCGCGGAGCCGCGGGAACACCGCTAGTAATAATAGTACATAGATAAATAAAGCGACCAGGGCAAATGATAGGAAATTGATAACAACGTATATTCTTTTTATATTTTTTTTTTCTAAGAGGATTTATTTTCTAAATTGTTTTTGGTATTTATTTAATCTTTAGGATTACGGCGACCTAGTTCCATTCATCCATCAAAGATCCATTGCTGGACATAGGCCTTCCTCAAAGATCGCCACAACGACAGATCCAGCCTAGTTGTTTACATCGATTTTATTTTAAGAAGCTAGAAAGGTCGTCTGCACTATCAGGTGCTGATAATATAGCATGGAAGGAACCCCCATCCCACATATTACAACTAAGGCACCTTACATGACATTCCCTCTATCATTTATTCAGGAAATATTTCATCTATAACTGCTACATGTCCTCAATTTTATCGTATTTTGCGCAATTTGGCGCGGTACGTTTTTCTATCACATAGCAAAACTTATTGAATACCATTTGCTCGCAATGCAACTTATGGGCGACAATAATTTAGTTTAGTTTCTGGGCGTTAAGAGAAAAAGGAGACTGATATTTCTAGGCGTGAATATCAGAAGTTCAAGTATGGCTGATTAAATGTGTTATATTTTTGTATTTAAAAATGTAAAATATAAATACAACAAATAATCGAATATATGAGAAAATTAAAAAGTAATTGAAAAAGTAAGTGTGTATTGAGTTCAAACATTTAAAAAATAGGGCAACGATAATCGGCAGATAATTAATTAAATCAAAAGGAATGATTTTGAATTGAATTAACAGATTTAATTTAAAAATAAATTATATTTATATATAATAATAGTTTGATAAAATTAAGAAACACGCTTTTATAGAAAATCCAACTAATAAATAGAAAATAAATTTTAATAAATTTGAATTAAGAATATTGTATTTTTTTAAATAAATATAAATGAAGAATAGTGTAAATATGAAAAAAATATATTTTATTATAAAATAATGTTACCTATAACATTCAACTATATCACTTTCATGTGCATTTAACGAAAGTCATCCGATATATTCGATCAACTTTCCCCAGGAGACGTATAAATCGAAAAGTAAAATCATTTTCACCCGAAGTAATCCGAATACATAATAAACCCGGAAAAGACGGTCAACAAATCACGATTTCTCTTTACACTAGCATTTCCTTTTAACATTACTCAATGTTCCCGAATTTTTCACTCCTATTCATCTGTTCGATCTCCGTAATGTGCCCTTGTCTGTCCTGGAATAGGTCATCACAACTGCTTATTTGATGTACATTATTTGATCGAGTTTATGTCTACTATTTTAATGAATCGTTTATATTCTGTCCAAATTACCTAGCTATATAACTGAACTAGAGAAGCTTAAAAACAAAAATCCAACTATGGAAAGCATCATGCTCTGAAAAGTACTAAGTATTCATATCTTTGAAACGTGCTGATTAAGTCCTTTATTTGATACTCAAAACGGCACTTAATAAAAAAAAAATTTATTAATCCACGATACTATGGCCTTGAATTCTGTGTGTCACATAGCCTTATAACCAGCGAATGATCAAAACGCTTCTAGCGATACTTCATTTTTCAAATTATAATAGGTAGTTTAGAAGATCTGCGCGAACAGATGAACATACATACACAGCCTACTGAAATCATAAACCTCCTTTTAGCCTCGCCGTAGTTGGGTAAATGAAAGTAATGTTAACATTTACATTAGTAATATTATAATTTCCATTTTAAATTATTATTTACTGCATTTGACGGATGGAATTACATAATTTGATGTGTTAATATTATAATTACTTATGTACATTAAACAAATATTATAACTGCAGGTTCATTGCCTCCTTCCCAAATAATTTACATAGAAGAAATACTTCCAAGCCTTTATTTAAATAAATGCTGTTAAAGTTCACGCATGAATCATACATTAATTACGATTATATGTTGCGTCTAATCTTTATTTTAGTAGTATTCTAGTATTAGAAAATATTTTTATGATAGTAGAAAAACTTTACCGTCGTTCTAAAAATATGCTTTGATATAGTAAATGACATAAAAGCTAATGGCCTCAACCTTTTATATGGTAAAGTCAAATAGAGTAGAAAATATTTTTACAAATAGAGAAATTTTACTGTGTGTTTAACTATTTTACTGTATATATACATATACATACATATATAGTTATAAATAATAAATAGGTACTTTATTGAATAGTGAAAACATAAGTATTAATGAAAATGATGTCAACACTGAATTAATGAACCAAGGAAAGTTAATTAGTAATGGGATCCGAAATAGGTATGTTTTATAGTAGCTTGGTAAAGGGACGTCACTGTGCCTAATGGTAAGAACAATTCAAAAACAGCGGCGAACACAGACATTGCTATTTATCGTCGGACGTCGCAGTTATGCCGGCCAGCTTAAATATCTCTTGACGTTAACCTTAAAACGAGAAAATACCTATCACCATGACATGATTGCATTTTGGATGGCGATGATCTCTTTGACTGAAAGCGTAGCTTGCAATTCTAACGATAGCGTCTATATACGTCACGAAACCAAACTGAGAAACTTAAAAACAATCCACACTCCTCGTTCGTGTACCTACCAAAACAATAAACCTTTGTTATTTTGACATTTTCTGAACAAGTTCTTATAGAATGTCTAGATAACAATTATATTTAGAAAATAAATTGAAAAGACAGGAATGAATTGTTTCCGGGTCCAATAAGAATAAATCTGACATGTCACCGTTTTGTTCGTCTATCATAATATATTTTATATGTTTTTGTTCTATAACGATCTTTTTTTTGACAAATTATTTATATTTTCCTTTATATAGAAAACAGTGCCGACTTTAATCCACTTTGTACTTCACTGTTATATTATTTGTATAATAAATTTGTAAATAGCATTTTTGGAACGAAGTTCCTTACGGCAGGCTTGGAGGGGATAGGGATTTTGCTGCGCGACCGAACTGAAAAAAATGTGATAGTAAAACCGTAAGAAAAAATCCGTGGAAAAAAGTGCTTGCAATAAAACCGTTAAATGAGAAGTGCGCAGGCGCGACAGTCGCATACACAAGCGAGTAGTGTATAATACCTTTCTCTTTCTCCCTCTTTCTTTTTTTGTAATTATTTCTATTTCTATGTAATTTTATGTTGTCAAACAAAAGTAAAGAGACATATTTTGTTATTTTAATTGATAATTTGAATTACGATTTTTATATTTTTTTTAATTTAATTAATTTTGATGATGATGATGATGATGATATTTCCTAAAATAATGAATTTAATAAATACTTTCCTGTACTTAAATAAAAAGTAATCAGCAAAATTTAAGAGAAAAATCAAAAAAACCTACATAAAATTGAGCACGATTTTTTTTTTGCTAATTGTGTCGATTCTACATTAGCCGAAGGAACTTCGTTCCTACCTGGTGTCCCACGACACCACATTCTTTTTTTAATTATATATATTTTAGAGATCAATTAAAAGCTTACACTTATCTATTAAATGATAACACTTCAAATTATTTTTTTGGCCAATAAATAATACCCGTGTTAGCTATCGATCTGATAAGATATAATATATAACTTTTTAGTAATATAGAACCCACATGGCATTTGTAATTATCATCAAATAACTATTAAGAGAATTTCACATTGGTACATACCAATGCATGGAGTACCTACTCCATCATGATTTTGGATTTGTTTGTTGTATTACAATATTTAACTGTAAGTACCTACCTAGTTGAATGACATACATACAATAGGCGACATTGAAAAAAAAAAATGTATTTATAAGAATAGCACATTAATAATATTATTACAGTAATATAAACTACAATTTTCTGAATAAAAGGCCCAACAAGAAAACAACTAAATTCACTATTACTATAGTTAATACTATAAGCACATGAATGCTTAAAGTAAAGAACAAGGGCCAAACAAACAAACAGCATGTCCTTTAAATCAACTTTTATTGTTCAAGTTTCCTACCAATCATATGTACGAAATTCCCTCAAAGACGGGAGTTGCATTTCAGAAAAAATAACATACCATCACGCCTGTATTCCCGAAGGGTTAGACAGAGGTGTAGTACTAAATGTAATCCCAAAGTTCATCGGGCGTGTTTTTAGATCCCATGAAATAGGGGGCAAGCCTATTGCTAATAATCGGGCACAAAGCCAAACCCCGAGTTGCTACTGAGAATTTCATAGAAAAACATGATATCACTTTGCTTAATCGGGGAATCGAACCCACAACCTCAAGCATAGCAGTCGCGCTTCGGATCACTAGGTTAATGAGAGAGTTTCTTACTGCTAATCTTTACTGAAATAATAAATAACACTACAATTAATTAATTAAGCACCTAAAAGATTTTATAAAAATATATCGAAAATTACTTTACGAAAATATATTTTCACAGAGCATATTGCTACCACTGGACAACGACAAAAAAATTAAGTAGGTAAAGCTCGATATATTTTTACAAAACCTTTTACTTACTATATTATCTCTCTATATCATCACGCAAAAATTACTGGGTATTTATTTTTTATTTTTTACTCTTTACATGGTCCTTTTAAAAAAATCAAGATATTTTCATTCAATTCAAGAAACTACAATTTTTATAAGATTACGCGTTCTTCTGTCGTCCGTGCGAGCGAAGCCGTGGGGACAGCTAGCTATAGTATAAATTTAGTAAACATTTATTATCTAAAATTTAAACACACTTTATGACGTTATTTCATAGAAATTTTTGGTACAAAGCTAGAAAAAAAAACTTGATCGACCTAGTAAACATACAATGTTCCTGATAGGAAATGAAGGACGGAAAGAAATAGACGGTTACATAACCAAAACAAAATGTACCGTTTCCGCTATTTCATTCATTACATACATTCTTTGGCGTTTCGTTTATATTGTCACATAACAGGATTTATACGTCAGGAAAATGTATTTGTTTAGGGTTAAAGTTTCTTTAAGTAATAATCACTGTCCCTCTTTGAAGGAAAAAATATTTTTAGTTGTTTTGTAAAAGAGATAATATTATTCTACACGTAATCTACTTATTTGCAATAAGTATATCATAATATCATTTTTTTAATACTTATTTATAGAGAAAAAAAACGTGTTTGGTTGGGGGAACCCCGTCAGGAAGGAAGTTACTACAAAATAAAATAAGTAAATTATTATTTCAAAATTAGTTAGGCCAATTCAAAAAGAACACATCGATGTAAGTATATATATATATATATATATATATATATATACATATATATATATACATATATATATATACATATATTGTGGGGGCCGGACACTAAGAACGGCGAATTAAAGTCTTCGATAGCCCTGCAACTCGCCGGTCCCGGGACTTCCTATATCCTATCGAATCGGTAGTTGTTCAGGCCCACCAAAAATAACTGTGCCCGGCTGAACAGTGCCGACTTACCTGGGGATCGCCGTTGATGTTGTGTCCGTGACCGGGTGCAAATCCACACTTCACTGTAGCGGCCGCCGTTGTCCGAGTTATTGTATCTGATTAGGTACACACAAAACTGTTCCACCACCAACAAGCTGAGGCAATCACAGTACTTAATAAACTTGGAAAAATGATAATAATGCTCCGAACATTCCGACCAGTCCGACGTCGAAAAACCGTTTTTTTTAAAGTGAGGTCCCCCATGCGTCGAAACACCGATACAACCGGAGCACAGATTAAAAATAGTGTTGCCTGAACATATATGTACGATACAAAATAACTGATAAATCTTGTTTTTTTTTTTTTTAAACTGACTACACTGTTGAGTTAGGCGCATACATTTTTTTTTGTAATTTACGTATTTGAAACCAAAAATTAGTTATCGATATTGATAATTGTAAAATAGTAGTCGTTGTGAAAAAAGGTCAGGTCAAGAGCACTTACCTACTTTAAATAGACGAGCATACATGAAATAGATTGATGAATGTTGAAGAAACGAAAGATCTATACCAAAATAGTAGCAGATGGAAAAACGTGGTCTCTGCTTACTTCTTTGGGAAATAGGTGTGATTTATGTATGGGTGTATGTATATGAAAAGAGTGGCAGAAAATATTTGGTTTTATTTCAACAAAATATCAATTGGTAAACTTTATCATAACAATATACTGGCAGATCATGTAATTCTACGTTGTGTTGTGCGAAGAACTAGGTAAAATAACTACTTAAAAATAAGAATTCGGCACAAGTAGTTCGGTTAGGATTATTAGAAGAAAAAATAGTAAGTTTTAGAAAATAACAACAGGTGGTAAAATAGTTACCTTTGTTTTATGAAAGGTCTTACAATGTCGTTACAAATTACCAATAAACATTTTCTCATAAATTTTACATACAAATGTAAATGATATTGCTATTCGTCTGTACATTAAATGACTTTGCTCACGGCAATATCAAAATTACTATTTCGTGTTACGATATAATGACACATTCCTGCTTACATGCATTGCGTGTTGCATTGCTATTATCATTTTAATATGTATGACCTGTTTATTATATCTAGAAATTTGATGACAATACCTGACCAATATTGCACAGTATAAAACCCTTATTGAAAGTGGGGAAGCGGATGGGAGCAACACGGAATAAAGTGTCTGACACGGCGGCCCTAACAAGAGACAATCTATAGGATTTTCAAGTCCATGACTGTCGTCGAATTTATATAGCGGTATGTTGACCAGACTTGTACGCACTGTTGTGATACGGTACAAGTAGTCGATAGTTCGAGTCCCACTGATTTCGGATTTTTTTTAACTCTTTTTTTTCAGTTATGAAAACAAAAACTATTTTTGTATTCAAAGTACGGTTTGACTACTTTTGCAATATTGGGCCGAGCATTGTCTTGCTGCAAAAACATTTTATCGAGTATTTCGCTGTATTGCGGCCGTTTTTCTTTCAAAGTTCGGTTTAAACGCATTAATTGTGTTCGAAAACGATCTCTGTGGATTGTTCATCATCAATCGATTAATGACATGATTAGTGATGATTAATGCTGAATGTTACAAATAACTAGAACTCTTCAGGGAGTTTTTGTGATAAATTAAAATGCACGGTTATATTTATTATTTATATTAACCCATTTCTGTTGTTTACAATAACTAAATTATATCCCCGAAAATGCCTCCGATATTATAGAATTTGGTTTCAAATAACGTTTGTTTATAAATTAAAATAATAGCCACCACTCTTTCTATTACTTCATCGTCTTGTTTTTACTGTCCATCTTTGTTTTCTTAAATATTATTTCAAGGCTTTTTTTTCTTTAGAACATCTTAACTTTCTTAGTACTTAGCACATAAATTTGTAGTTAAAATTTAAAAACACTGCATCTACTTTTTGAAAGCAAATTGTGAGTCATAACTGGAAGTGATAAAAAACGTGCGAGTCAAGTTGAAATAGAACTCCTAAATAAAATCTCAAATCTACATATTAGGTCTTTGAATGAGCTTAAACGATGGTGTTTAAATTCACTTACATCTCACTTACATACGATCCTAGTTTTACGTATAAAGTTATTCATAATTTTCATTTCTTTGTGGATCCAATCATTCTGAAGTCAACGAAGATCAAGTCGCAGGGCAATAGGGCAAGTCTCAACACAAAATATGTTTTAAATCAAACAGAATACTTTTTTTTAAATAATTTCTTTATATGTAGGTACTACCATTTAGTAACGGACGATTTATATTGATACAATCACAATTGACTATTTAAATGCCATCCTAAATTCGACATTGACGTACGGAGGTGAATTTTGTCTGATGAAAGAACGACAACGTACTTATCTTTACTAGATAGTTACCTATCTTCATATCTATCTATTACTATCAACGTGATCTCACGCTTTGATATAGAACCAGAAAATAATTAGCAGGATATTTTGGAACCAAACAAACAACTTATCGGATTTAATAAAATGCATTTAAATTTTATGTCTCTGATCAAAATAAGGGTAACGCTTTTCCTTTATTTGAATAAAATACATGAATATCACTTTTCTGATTAACTTCTATTAATTCGCAACAAACATGAAAATAATTGATGCCCTCTTTTAAGTTTTTTTATACTAGCTCGACTAAATGACTGTATAGTATCTGATGGTAAGTACGATACAGTCCACAAACAACGGCAGTCGTCGATATCATGCTGGCTATCTGAAATCCCTCTGCACGTCTCGTTTAAAGGACCCAATATCATAACCTAATGTCAAACGGCCAACCGATTGCGAACCATCTACTTAATATAACTAGTTTTTAAGTAATGAGTTTGTAAAATAATGTATTATAGGTACTTTAATATTATATAATTAACAGTGATAAATCAAAATGCAACAACTGATTGTATATAATATATTTAAATGTGAAGTGTTCAGTAAGTGAAGTGCCATGGACTCCGAGCTAGACATTCAGAGATTTATCAACTGCACTCAGCAGATTCTGGGCCGGGAGAAGTCATGGGTTCGACTTAACGTTACCCAAATTTTGGACCTGTTGCCGACGCAGATCTTAAAGGACATTAACTTCAAGTAAGTTGATGTGTCTAACTAATTATAGTAATTAATTATCAGAGTTTACTTATTGTAGTGAAATTACTTTGGGCATGGTCAGGAACAATTTGCGTCACGCGTTGCGTTACGAACTATATGTAATGGTCTAAAATATATGGTGTTCAAAAAAGAAATTTCACTTCAACCGCGTGTAAAGCTGGACTTTCGGGCAAAGCGTCTGTGGCATCAGTAACGCCATGACAAAGCCGCAGGTTAATATACTATGCAAATGTAGGGACCGCCATTCTAGCGCAGCGTTTGTGATGCGCTCGGGCTTGCACTGTCGCTGCCACTCGTATGTATTAATTTCTCAATTAATTTAAAAATGGCATTTATTGAGTTATTTACTGTAATAAGATGAACTTTTAATGTCATTGGTATCTTAGCATCCATTACTGTATAATTGAGCATGGATGACTACAAGAAACCAGAAAGAAGACAAAATTTGTTTTTTCATACAATGTAATTGTAGTCAAGTAAATCCATAACAAATTTAACAATTCACAAGAGCTATTTTGAGATCAGGTCAGCGTGGTGAAGGCTGTACGACCTTATCCATAACTTTCGTATGTTGCGGATATCTAAAGTTACCAAAGCGTCTCTAACGCCGCGTCACTCACTCACAATCACGACGCGACATCGGTGACGCTATAGACGCTGCGTTAATGACGCTTTACTTGAAAGTCCACCTTAAACGCAGTTTGTCTTTTACAGGAATTTTCCGTACTTCTTCAGTAAAAAATAAACTATATTGTAAAGTGGAACAAAATATTGAATAAGTTTAAAAAAATTACTCGTGTCTGTTGGAAATAGAACATATTAATATTTAACATTGACATACATATTATAATGTTCAAATATGATTTTAAATTACTCTTCTGATTGTTATATAGTATATTGAAGCAATGGTTGCTCGCCAGTGATAGCGTGTACGGACACCGCGTCGATCGACGTGATTTCGTATCCCTTACAAAGAGTTTGAGCTTTCGATGAAGAAAACATTATGATGAAACGATATTATATTGTATGATGGTAGGGCCCGCCTGGCTAGCTATCACCCTTCAGTTGAATATCAGTCGCCCAACACCTATATATGTGTATTCTAGCAGCTGTACTTGAAAGACATTTCCTCCACTAAGCTATAATCGTTACTTAACAACACGCGCAATTTCAATACTATAAATAAATATAAAATAGTCATTCCGTCTCTTAGACTTAGTAAAACTAATAAAAGTTTTTTTAGGTAACTGTGTTAGGTTCTATAATAAACTTCTTAAGCACATTACCGATTTGCCGGATAATAGTTTCAAGAAACATGTTAAGCCGGTTTTATTGTCGAAGGGGTATTATAGGGTGGCTGATTACATGAATGACGGTGACGTCTGGATGTGATTCCCTCTCTGTATTACAACTGAAAATGATAATAACTGTATATAAATAAATACTGAAAAAAAGACATAATTAGATGTTGCTTAACCCGATCGAGTTTATTGTCGGTTCTTCTCGATGACTAGGATGTTTTGAGAACCGATGGAAGTGATTGACATTCATAAGTGCCTTTTTGGGACCTAAATTGAATAAAAGACATTTTGATTTGATTTGATTTGAACATCAGGTGAGATTATGGCCAAATGCTAAACCTATAAATAATAATAATAATAAATCCTAAGCTTTATAAATTTCACGTCAATTTTATGTTAATGCTTTCAATAAACTGAAATAAAACAGGACAATAAATAATTACGAAATTAAATATCCTCGGATTTTTTACGGGATCTTAAGTCTTCATGTAGGTAATTGGTTTCTATTTTTATTCGCTAATTTGCGTTACATAATATTGGTGGCAACATAAAGCTAAAAAATAATAACATGGAACATAAAAATTCTCCCTCGAGAGTCTAACAATCTCCACATTTTATTATGTCACCGTCTTATTAGAACAACGTAATCATCAGAACAGACTAAATTTGTAAAAAGAAATAATTACCTACTCGATAAAAGCGGTAACAATCCTTATTATCAAAGATTACTTCACAAAGTGTGAAAAAGAAGCAGAAGATGTCCTTATTAATGAAACGTAGAATTTAATAAAAGTTTATTAGAATCTGTAATATTTAATTCGGTTTTAACAACCTTAGGTACTGCTTTGATATGCATATTTCATTATTCCCGTATTTTATATGAATTAATTCAAACAGATTACAAAGTGAATTAAAATTAAAAAAAAAGTCATCCGGTGCGAATAACATATTCAATTTATATTCTGTAGCTTATACCCGCGCGTGCCGTAAGCGTCGCTGAAGTAAATTCGACAAATGTTTGTAGTCCCTACCCTCATTTTATTGTTACGCGTCTGACCCGCGCTGTATAGCACAGTTTTGCTGGACCATCAGCGGGCTTTTGAGCAGCGCTTACTTACCCAATGGCGCTGGCCGTAAGCGTCACTATAAAATCAGCCTGAGACCTTTCCAGTAAGCCCAAATGCGATAATTCTGTTGTAAGTTGGTGAAAGATTAGGTATCATGCTGCAGCATCAGGTCAAGGTGAACATGATTTTGCAATACCACTGAAGTCCCACGATACCAAACTTTGAATCAATCCGACCTGTAGAATTTATTGTTGTTCAACTAGCAATATAAACGATCTAATGATCTCTAAACGACTAAACAGATTTTTTTGCTAACAACACTTTCGATCAAGAAACTTTTCAAACAAACAAAAATAACAATAAAAATTTGTTCATCCGTTAGGAAACAGCTACGACGGCAAAACCACATGTTAAACTTATAACAGGGCTATTTGCGTCAGGGATTAAAAACACATTTTGTCAATTTAGATTTGGTTTTCGATGATAAATTCTTACAATTCATAAACATGGACTACTAGGCAATAAATTGTTAGCGGAATTTTATTACTCTAACTATTACCAACATTTCTCCACAATAAACTGCTTACTTAATGTTTGCATCCTCGTAAACTGCTTTATATTAAGAGTTCAATAATAGTAAAATGGTTTTCGTAGCTCGTGTAAAAATTACTACGACGAACTTCCCCTTGCGGAGCGTTGTTGCTTGTGGACTTAATTTCACGACTCATCTGTTTTATGACACCGAGAATGTGATGTAAAAACTTCTTAGAACTTTATTCACTCATGCGAAAAGTTTTTTTTTATAGGCTTAGGCGTTAGGCCACAATCTCACGTGAGGTAAATCACGTGAAGTGGACCCCTTATTTTCCTCAAAATCATAAAGTGAGTTTTATATATTTTAATGAAAGGTCGTTATTATCAAGAACCATATCCCAAAAAAATTTTTTTAACAAAATTTTTTTTATGTAAAAATTTTGAGGTTTGTGATGACTATCCTTTTCTATATACAATTCTTGAAGAAGATAGGAATAATGGGGACTAAGATGTAAGCCTTAGCCTATGGTATCAAATGTCTCTCAGGTGTAGCTGCCGGAACACCTTGGTGACAAATCAACTTCGGAACATACTTATAGGTGGTTGGGGACAAATTTTCAACTTGAGGATGGTGGTAGTCTGTGGTTTGCCTGTTTTGTAAAGTTCAACTAAAGCTAATATTTATTTTAAAAATGTTAAGTTTGTAAGTGGAGGTCGGTAAATTTATCATTTGCAAAAAAAGCATTTACGATGTATTTAAAATATAAAGCTAGTGTTGATATTTTAAAGTACCTATTATTTAAAAAGTATTAATGAAACTGTATTATGAAATTACATTAGTACTCGAAAAGTCACGATTTCAATTTTTTTTCTGTATCTTGTTCTATATTTTTGAAATCAAATGATCGTGTATGAGATATCTTTTAATAAAAAAATAATACATTTCTGAGATCTTATGTATTATAAATATGTAAACATAACTCGGAAGCGAAGTCACTGGTGTGTATTCAAATCTCAATTTCGAGCTGGCGTGTGTGCGACAGACTTTACTGAAACAAAATAAATGTTCCACCGTTGCTGCGTTGGCGCTAATGGGACCCGAAAGTAACTACCAACCTAAACGGCTTTTAATATGCTTTTAACGTAATCAACAGTTTTTTTATACTACATATTACATAGTACATTCGTACATAGATGTTCAGGCTCATAAATTGGCTGGAAGTATGCAAAATTTTGGCTACTTATTGATATTCATTATTATAAACTACTAATGTATCTACGTTTATTTTACACATTAGAGTTGTACGGCTTGTAATGAAATAGTTTAAGAATTATATTACACGTTAGACGTAAAAACATTTAAATACTATTGAAGTGAAAAGATCTTTAGTAAGTACCGTTATAATTTGAAACTCGATGAAACGAAAAAGCGACATTAAAGAAGACAAACACATACATCTATCGGACTTCTGCCAGAGAATGAGATAGAATACAATATACACGATTAATGAAAGTCTTGATTTTCACGGCTATTATGATACCTAGTCTTCCAATTGGCGTAGCGGTGTGATGACTAGACTTGTACGCACTGTTGTATGTACACTGTACACTGTACAGTACAAGTAGTAGATAGTTCGAGTCCCGCTGATTTGGGATTTTTAAAGAGAGATTTTAAAGAAAATATTTTTATGTTTTCTGAAGATTTAGAAGCGAAACCTTGTGTGATCTGAACACATGATTTCTTTTACAACCCATATCTTAGAACATGTCCTTCATACAAATTGATAAACAATTTTCATAAAATTTATGGAATATTGATAATATCACTCAATACATACACACACTCTCTAAATAATCCTCCTGTTTCGCAGTCGGGAAAAATAAAGTGAAATAGTGAAACGGAAACTTTCACACTCTTTTCTGTTCATAATTTATTTAATATTTATAGGGTTAGCGTTCATTGTATAACTAGCTATGCATGACGGTTTCGCCCGTGTTAAATTTATTCGATTAACTCTCCATCGCGCTGACGTCAACGCACTCGTGTAACCTATCATTGTTCTAACTTTCCGTACTTGCCTACAGTACACCAGATTGCTTGATATTCATGGATACTGCTGCGCACTTTAGGGTCCTAGCGTGAAGTTACGTATATAACCTTCCTCAATAAAAAGGACTATAAAATCCAAAAATATTTTTCTAATTTGAATGGTAATTCCAGAGATTTGCGCGTTTAAACCAACAAATAAAAAACAATCTCAAGAATTTAATAATATATTATAGATAATTTAAAAAAAGCTAAATCAGATTAAGATACTTTAGCTCAATTTAAGCTCTAAAAAGACACTTATGTCTAAGTTTAGTTCTATTTTTAGTATTTAAACTGTACTGGTCTTTGATAAAATCTAGCTTAACAAAGTTTATACGAAAACACATTAAAGTTAAGATATTAATTTCCAGGAACTTATTTTTTGTGAACACATAATGCACCTTTAGGTACTATACTTCTAAAAAAAAAAACAAACCTAATACAAAAACAAAAACCACTAAGTAATGAAACACTAAACAAAATAGAAACGTAGGTACTTAAGTAGATGCTACGACTCCTGAAGGCTGGTTGTTTTAAAAGTTTATCTCGTCGTGTGCCTTAAATTCAATAGAAAATAGGCACGCAATGTTGTTAAAAGGTCAGAGGTCGATTCAAGGGCGTTGAGCGATACATAACATGAAAAATGTAACTATCCTGCCACTACCCTCTTCGAATTGGTTACATACATCATTTGCGGTGATAATAATTTTTGTGATAATTATTATCATTTTGCCGTATACAACTCAAGGGTCACCTACTCAAAGATGATAGATGATCTTTATAAACAGTTTTTCTGTTCCAATATCAGACCAAAAGGAATTCAACTTTTCGCAAACTCATTATAGACAGTAAGTAAAGAGTGACAACAATATTATTTTGTATTAATCTCTTTTCTAATAAACTACGTCAAAATTTCTTTTTTTACTTATCTATATTTAAATAAAAAAAGTACATTTATATCTATATAGTTACTAAAATTGAAGTGTATGTTTGTAATGTCAAAATAACAGCTTTTTACTAAATGCATATAAAAGTATATAAGATACATATAACAAAAACCCAATTTTTAACATTTTTGTCTGTCTGTTTGTTCCGGGTAATCTTCGAAACGGTTGGACCGATTTTGATGTGACTTTCACTAGAATATAGCTGATTTTATAGGGAGTAGTTTAGGCTACTTTTATTTTGGAAAAAGAATTAGGCTTTCACACAAATAAAAAATAAAAAAACTGGTCAGTTTGAATCAATTCGGGTGCTTAAATGACTTACGCTGAGTAAACCATAAGAGATATAGCAAATTAATGCATAAAATAATTGTAGACATTATAAATACATACAAAAAAGTCCGCAAGAGTATATGTCTATTTTCTAAGGAACACCCACTATAGCATTTTTGTCTTTAATACGAGTAAAACGGTGAAACACAACTAGTCTTAAACAAATCCTAAAAATTTGTTCAGAGAAATAACTAAATAAGAAATCAATTGACGAGCGAAAGCAGTTCATCATAAAATTTGGTTATACAAGTAGGAAATATTAAGTTTTATTTTTTATTAGAAAATTCCAGAGTTTACTCTTCATCCAGGTATTTTTATAAGCAAGCACATAAATTTAATTTTAGTTTCCTCTATTTGCCTATTATACGAATTCACGAAGCTTCAGCTTAGGGTAAAATTTCCATTACGGCCTTATATAAATTCCGACAATATCTCTTCCTCTATATAAATACCACAAATATTATTACGTTTTGTCATGTGTGATTTTATGTTTACTGCGTTAATAATGGTTTTACTAGGATGAGTGTTGACCTACTTATGTTTGAGTTCTATCATTATGATCTATACTAATATTGTAAAGTTCAAGAGATTTTTTTCTTTGAACGTGCTAATCTCTGAAACTACATACATCAATCACGCCTATTTCCCAACGGGGTAGGCAGAGACCACGTCCTTCCACCTGCTACGATCCTGGCATACCCCTTTTGCTTCTTCGACATTGATTAATCTTTTCATGCATGCTCGTCGGTTTAGAGTACCTTAACCATACCTTTCTTTAGAATGTCTCCGATTTGATGGATAAATGTTCGTCTAGGTCTTCCTCTTCCAACGATTCCTTTCACACTCGCATCATAAATTTATTTAGTCATTCTTCTTTCATTCATCCTCTCAACATGCCCAAACCATGTAAGCATCCCTTTCTCAATCCGTGTGACTATATCTTCTTCTTCTTCTAAACTACCAGTCAGTTTTAAGTAAACAAAAACATATGAAAACTACAAAAAACATAAAAGGGTATTCATTAAATTCTCATGTAAAGATCCTAAATGAGCGGGACTCGAACTATCGACCACTCATACTGTGCGTATAAGTCTGGTCGTCACACTGCTAGGCCAATTCGACGACGATTATAACCGTGAAAATCAGGACTCGCAGTAACCGAGTACCTCGTTATCTCGTAAGCTAAATCCTATAGATGTGTGTTTTTGTATTTTTAGGGTGGCTTTTTGTAGCTAAAGAGGTTTTCACTTAAAAAAAATTTATAGCCTACTTATTGGGGAAGGTAATAGGTTATATAAGTTTAGGCTACGACCCTAAGAAGCGGAACAATAACTATGAAGGTTGAGCGATCTGGAAAGTTGTAGGCCAGTACGGGAAGTGAGGACCACGAGACACGGGTGTGTAGTCAGTTTTTTTTTTAACTGACTTTTACTATTAACCGTAAGGTCCCTGGAGCCTAAGACGACTTTTACAGCTTAACAGCGGCGCGGCGCGGCACACACGGTTGCGCGGTATAGAAGTTGCTCGAATGAATTTTACACGAAAAGCGTTTGGAACATGTATATAATAAATATCTATGTATTATATTAGTATTTGAGTAATCATACGAGTGCTCTTCTGATTTGAAAGCTTCTCATTAATAAGAAAAAGGTTATTTGGTTTCTTGTTTGAATAATCATTCGTTTATTTACAAGTAAATTGGTGTACTGTTCGAAGAATAGAAAATAACTGTTTAATAATTTATGTTGTTTGTAAGTATTATGTTCTACTTTGATTATCTGTTTTCGGAGAAAATATATCATTATTTATTTAACAGGAAATATCCGTAACTTAACTTAACCCTAATTCTTTATCTAAAATAAGAGTTACTCCCTATAACATCAGCTATTTATCAGTGAAAGTCCCGTCAAAATCGGTCCAACCGTTTCGGAGATTACCCGGGACAAACAGACAGACTGACAAACAAAAATTTCAAAATTGTTTTTTTTTTTGTTTAAGTATCCTGTATACTTTTATATGCATTTACAAAAAAACTGTTGTTTTGACATTACAAACAGACACTTTAAAAATTTTTATTGTATAGATCAGTTGATATATCAATAAATCAAATATTTTCACGGTTACTTTTTGTATTGATAAGAGATGGCGCGGCGCAGTCACGATTTTTTCACTGGGTATCGTTTGATTTTTTTACATCGTGATTAAGGGTTTGTTTTTTTTTATACGAATTGTGGTTTTATTTATCTGTATAGATTAATAACTTCTTTTTATAGAATCACGCTCGGGAACTGCATGGGTCTGGGCGAGAGACCTTACAGCCCACCATGGTGGGGCCAACTATCCTGGTTAATAGTGTTTGCCGTCATGCTGATGCTAGCAATCGTGGGAAATACTATGGTTATTTGGATAGTTTTAGGTAAGCCAATATTTTATTTGATCAATATTTTACATAGCACTAGGACATTTTCGACGACGAAACTCTTTGATCAGTTTTTTTAGCAGTGATTACTTATGATGCCGAGATGTGGTAGCTGTGGGCCTTATAAGACTGCTCAAGGTAACTCAAAGAGCAATGGATACGGCTATGATCGAAGTTTCTTTGCATGATCGAGTCAGAAATGAGGAAATCCGCACAAGACCCAAAGTCACCAACATAGCCCTAACAATAGCTAGACTTAAATGGGCAGTGGGCGGGGCACGTAGCAGGGAACGGATGGTCGAGGGGGCCAAGGAGTTATCGAGTAGTGATCGCGTACCGGAAGATGCATCGTGGGTAGACCAAGGTGACCAACGTTATGATGAAAATTGTAGGATGCCGCTAAATGCGGGCAGCACAGGACCGGTCGTTGTGGCGATCTTTGAGAAAGGCCTATTTCCAGTAGAGTATGGGTTTGGTCTGAGATGATGATGGGAATAATTTCTAATACTCCTGTGCCTAGTTATTAATTTCGAGTTGAAAATTTACCGTCAAGCATGGTCGGTCATGCGTCGGTGTGTGTAAGATCTTTTGATACATTTAACAGTTTACTAACTTCAACCACATCATAATTTTAACTCGGGAGTGATTTTCGCTAAACGCTAACTAAAACTCGATGACAAAAAAATATCATAAAATACATAATATGTATTTCGTTTCTTGAAAAAGTAAGCTTATTTTTGAAGTGAAACTTCTTTATCGACGTATGGGAGAAATTTTGTAGCAATCGTCACGTTTTTCGGTTACGCGCCATGTTGCTTTTTTTATCAAAGTTTAGTATAGTGACGTAAAGAATATAATGTAATATATTATAATAATAACAACAATATATTAGTTTTAAAGTTTGGTTTGAAATAAGAATAACAATATATTAATTTGAAAGTGTTATAATTTTAATATTTATTTGAGGTTAACCTCACTTTTTGATTGTAAGTATCAGTGAATGTATATAAATCTGTTAAAATTAGCAAGTATTAATAAATATGACTGTAAATCTAGTGAACATTATTAATTCTAAAAACAATAAAAAATATAAATTAATTAATAATTTAAAAATAAAACAAATCACGATTAGAAAATAAAAATATGTATACGTACATCTTTTTTAATTATTCGTTTTTAATGATTTATTTATTCATTTTTAATTTTATAAAATCGTTGCATTTCTACAAGATTAACTGTCATCATATAATTGTATTACTTTGAAAAGATAATTCCAATCAATGATATTATAATAAGAACAATGATAAAATAAATTACTCATTAATTGTATGCATGTCTATAATAATAAAATAGCTTTAATTTAATACGGAAAAAATTGTTTTTATCTACCCCATTTTCGTGAAGTTGCAAATAGTAGAAAAATGATATGTCGTAAAGAAGTTTCACTTCTTACCTGTGTACTCTGGTACAAACACACATTTTTTTTTTTAAGTCACTCATTAATAATAAATGATGCGAATATGGCGTCGATCGACGTGAGTTTGAATCCTTGCCTGGGCTTTCCATGATGGAAAACATCGTGGTCAAACATAGGTAGTTATAAATATTTAGTTATATTTGTACCCTACGAAGTCTAACAAATTAGTCTCGCACTGTCTGCAGTTGTTTCATTACGTTGAACTTTTCAGTGGCAAACTAGCTTACGGCCCGCCTGATGATAGCGGCTACCGTAAGCTTATTATGGCTTGTAACATCATAGATATCACTAGTGCGTTTTCGGCCTTGAAACCCCCCCCCCCCGCCCCCAAGGAGCTCTAGAAATCCTACTCACCGCAGAAACATAACACAATATCCTATTAAACGATCAACGTAACATCTGAATTCAAAATTCATCTCTTAATGTTGATATATACTTATTATAACAATAAATATTCTCATCCCTCAGCCCATCGCCGTATGAGGACAGTTACGAATTGCTTCCTTGTTAACTTGGCTGTAGCTGACCTCCTCATGGCTACGCTGAACGGTGCACCAAACTTCGTGTTTCTAGTGACCGCTCATTGGCCTTTCGGCGCAGTCACATGCACGGCAAGCAATTTCACAGCCAACCTGACCGTATCTGCAGGGGTCTTCACATTAGTGGCCATTACTGTCGACAGGTTAGTATATAAAGATGCATTTTTAATCGCCAACGCAAATTATGGAGTGTTATAAGTTTAACGTGTGTATTTTTTTATGATAGCTCAGCACATTGACGGTAGGTACTGTCTCTGGTGGTAAGCACGGCACAGTCCAAACAAAATGGCAAGAGATCTGAATCTATTGGCGGTCACCGCTGTCATGCTGGCTTGCATAAATATCTCTTCACGTTACGCTTAAAGGACCCGATGTCGTAAGAAGGAACACACTGGCCGGGAGAAGGTCCCACAACTTCACAGTATAACAAAGATAAGTCATAGAGAAATTTTTAGTTTGTGCCGAACCGTGTATCCATATTTCTAGTTTTTTTTTGTTTGAAAGGTGACTTCGAGAGTGTTCTTAGCTATGGTTCAAAAAAATATATTTAGCCCTTTGAAGATAATCAATTCTGATGGCAAATAATCATGCGGCCTGCCTTATGGTAAACAGCTCCCGTAGCCTATGGTCGCTTGTAATATCATAGACATCAATCAATACCGCGTTACCGACTTTAAGCCCCTATACCCCAAAGAGCTCTGGAAACCCTATTCACCGCAGCAAAACATCACTTATTTGGCTACAAACTTCTGTAGGTTGGAGGTGTTCCACGAGTCGGACTGCCCCAAATAGAGAGAAATATCCAAAAAAACATGCCTTGATAGCAAATAAATAATAAAAATGTTAACGTCATCAATGGTACTATCATATTGTTAAAAGTTTAAGAGTCCTTACCATTGGAACAACTACTTAGTTGGTTAATTTGATTAAAATTTATATTTCCAACCAGGGCCCTCTTAAGCATATTCGGCAAAGGGGTGCGAAAGTTATCAAGGATCAATTTTAAGGATCCATTAAATTATTTCCATAAAATATAATGGTCAAGTTGTCAATCTATCTTGTGTCATGGACCCATGGATGACTTTAAATATGCTATGCTTGCAGCTCTGCTTTGTTGGACTACAGTGTTACTCAGTGTTGTTGAGGTAGGCTAGTAGATACCTATCAAGACTTATGGCGGTAGGCTTGCACCTCCTAAGACTCTGCGCCCGGGTCCCTCGCATCCGTGAACCCCCGGGTAAAGAGGACCCTGTTTCCGACATTGACTTGAATCTATATTATTAATTTCCAACTACTATTTAACTAGAATAAACAAACATTTAATTTTGTCTGTGATTCAAGATCGTTTAAATCTTAAGTATTAATTAGTTTGGAATGTTTAAACAAATCTTCAATTTCATTTTCTTATTTACATGTAATAAAGAAAGAAGGAAATCTTTGAAATATTGAAACGAATTTAAATTAGTATTCTTACAATCTATATAATAAACTATTTGTTGTCATTTGTTTACGTTTGTTTGAAATAATTATTTCTGTTTACTTTATATCGCCAAAATGCTTCGAATCCAAAGTTCTATGGTAACGCAAATCAATTTCAAATGTTTCTTATTTAAATATCTGATACTTGAGTGAAATCTAAATCTGTATCTAAATATATCAAACTTGAATAAAAGGGTCAGGGTAAGACGGCCAGTGACTAATACATCAATATCACAAAAATACTTACATTGTTTATACTTTTATGACTTGTTACAACCCGATTAAAAAGATACAAAAATCCTGTTCCCGAAATATCTCGAAGCAACTACAAACTTCTCAGAACTTCGAAATAATGTTCGCGTCATAAAAAACCGCGGCGCATGTTTGTGTAAACATCGCAGTTTACACACACATGTATAGGGCTTGTAGCCTCGATTACGTCATCGAGTAGGAATTGAAGTAAGTTGCGATGCTTCACGATGTTTCTGCGGTCGATTAGTGTAGGTATATAAGCGACAAAGGCGCGGCGCCGAGCAGTTCAGTTTTGAATTATAAAGCGATAACAACGAGCGATAAAAGGAAGCGAAACCACAGTGCAATAAATAACAGTGTTCTAGGTTCGTGTAATTTGTAACTGTGTGGAATTGAAATAAATCTTCTTCACGTCAAACATCTGCATTTTTAATACCCACGGGTGCAACAATACCATGAAAGAATGTGCGTTGATCTTTGAAGTCTGCCACAGTTATAATATAATAATAATATAATGTAGTTATATTTATTAATAATATAGTTTTACCATATTATAACAAACATAAAAATATGAAAAATAAAGTAATAGTGTAATAATTATACTAATCAAGTATAAATATCGGGGCAATCGAGCTTTGCTCGGTATCTTAAACAGAATCCTATGTAGGTAAACTTGGACCGTAAAACATTATCTAACTACAAGATTTTATTCAAATCGTTGGAGCCTTTTCCAAGAAAAGGTTTCCAAGGTGTGCCCGGTAATGAACGGAGAACCTTGAAATGGCTAATAGCAGAACTTATGGCCGTTCAGAAAAAAAATTCGAAACAAAATATATCCTAGGTATACCTAAGATATGATTTTTTTTAAATAAATAAACTACAAATTTTTACCTTGTTTTACATTCTTGTACACTGCGACCACAAATGACTGAATTCTGTCGGTTTTTTGTTGTTCTATTATTATACGCTAACTATGCCAATCGATAAGCAGTAAATAGTTTGACTAAATATGGTAAAAAAATTATTATTTTAAATTAATTTTAAGTATTATTTAAAAAAAAAATTGTATTAATTTTTCAGTGAAAATATTGCTAAAATATTTTTTTGACAAAGTTTAAGCATCTTGGGTATAAAAAAAGTATGAAAACATGAGTGACCAATAACTTTAAAATAATGTCGGGTTTGAGTAGATTTCATAATGGTATAATTCATTATTATATCTTATGTAATTAATGAATTACTGATATTATTGTAGAAAAGGAGCAAATTTCACTAAATACCAAAATATTTATTAAGGTAATATTTTTTACATTAATTTGTACCTGTCCATTAAGGTTTTTTAAAAATCGTCACTAGGTATTAATAATGAATAAAATTAGCTTATTAATTTAAAACCAAATGCTTACAAATTAACAAATTTAATGCACATGTTTTAAAATAGTTAGTAGTGCGATTGAAATGGGTCGTGGGACCGTCATATTTTCTACCTGTGCGTATGAGCGTAATGGCAATTCCGCCTGTCTTTTATTCATGTTAAACAAAGATGGTCAGATTTGGCTAAGTGCGAGCGAGAGGAAGTGAATGTAATAAATTGGTAAGGACTTGCTGCTTTGTACATCTAATAGTCAAGTCCGGTGAAGCTGTAAAAGCCGCAGCGGCTCTGTTTTAGGATAGGGCCCCTAAGGCTAACAGTGTAGTCAGTTCTAAAAAAAAAAAAAAAAAAACATCTAATAGTCTGTGTACTGTGTCTCTCGACTTGCTCGACTTCGCATGTGTTTATTTCGTTTCGCTTTACAATTATCGTGATTTTCTTTAAATCGGTGTTAAAACGAAGACCTGGCTATTTTAATGGACTATTTGTTTTGTTTACTGATTTGGACTTGTTTTGTTTGGTGATATTTTCGGCGATTTGGCTTGTTTCTGGAGTGAATTGGACTGTTGTGGTTTTTTAAATCAAAATGCCACGTATTCAGTACACGCCACAAGAATATGCAAACATTCATTTTATTTATGGAGAATGCAGAGGCAATGCAAATGCAGCCGCAACTCTTTATAGGGAGAGATACCCTAATGAGCGCCAGCCAGATTACCGCATATTTATAAGAGTTCACGGTTGTTACTCAGAAGGAAGAAAGCCTGGTAGTGGTGTCGGTGGTATTAGCACTGGAAGAATAGCTCGTGCTGATCTAGAAGATGTGGTGCTCGAGGAAATCGAGCTTGATCCTTCGACTTCTACGCGAGCAATAGCTCGACGCACAGGCATTGGAAAATCGACCGTGTACGACATTTTAAAAAAGAATAATTGGCACCCATTTCATGTGACACGTGTGCAAACTCTTCAATCAAGGGATTATGATTCACGATTGCGTTTTTGCCGACAAATGCTAACAAAGATTGAGGAAGACCCGCAGTTTTTTAATAAAATTCTCTGGAGCGATGAGCCAACACTCAAAAGAGATGGCTATTTGAATATGCACAATTTACATAATTGGCAACTAGAAAATCCGCATCTTATGCGTGAAGATAGATCACAATACCTATTTAAAATAAATTATTGCACTGGAATATTGAATGGGAAAATAATAGGCCCATTTGAATTACCGGGGAATCTAACTGACGAAAGTTATTTGGAGTTTCTGCAGAATGATCTTTCTAATTTATTAGAAAAGGTACCCGAGGAGCTGAGGGAATCTTATTGGTTGCAAAATGACGACTGTCCTGCACATTATACTATACGTGTTCGTACGTATTTAAATAATACATACCCAAACAGATGGATCGGGCGTCTGGGGCCAATTTTGTGGCCTCCATGTTCACCAGACCTAAATCCACTGGATTTTTTTTTATTGGGGCTACCTCAAAGAAGACGTGTATCGTAAGCCAATCAGGTACTTAGAAGACTTACATATCCGTGTCAGAGCAGCCGCATCAAAAATAAGTAATCAACGATATACGAGACTAGTCAAAAGAGCATTTATCCGTAGATGTAGAGCCTACATATGAGTGAATGGCAAACAATTTAAACATTTATTATGAATTATGTAATGCCAAATAAAGTACTATTAATGTTAAATGTTGTTTTTTATTAAACTTCAAATGGTTAGGCGCAGTTGAATATAAAAAATATTCCCATATTAAACCATTCATTACCGGACACCCTGAATATACATGAATTACTTACATAATATGTAGTATTAGAATAGATATGATACAATATTTACAAAGTCAGCAATATGTTATTAAAGATTAATATTAACAGTTTTCAAAATAGAATTAATAAGAAATCAACTACCTAATTCTTCTCTCTTATGTAACGCAGATGAAGTTTAACATATTTTAAAAACAATATATATTTATTCTTTATACAACCTTAGTCGTGCATACCACCTTCGCTACCGCGTCGCCTCGTTTTATAAGACCCTTATTTATTTCACACTTCATTATTCCGTTAAAATTGGTAAACTATGTTACTTATTGCTATTTTTCTTTCTTTAATGACACTTGCATAATTCTTTGTGCGATGTTATCGGGCCAGATTAGGTATCTACACTTTAAAATTTATATACTTTACTTTCTTTGATCTTAGTTACCACAAGCGTGATAAGATCTTTAAAGTACATCTACATTAATTTAGTTATAGATTTTTAAAATCAAATATAAAGAAATTAAGAAACAGTTGAGAAAAAATTATAACGTACTAGCTTTGCCTGCGACTACGTTCGCGTGGAATTTCCCGTACGACGACGGCGCGGCGGCGAAGGGGAATGTTAGTTTATTTCGTTTTAGTTACTAACTTAGTTTTATTTACTTCAATTATATTTAAATTTGCGCAGATCCTACATTATTTTTGTGAATAAAAGGTAACTTAAATTCAGGTAACATCAGCTAGCCAGTGATAGTCCCGTCAAAATCGGTAGCAAACAAACAAAAAATAAATGTTATGTAGGTACTTAAGAATAATATTGTTGGTGGAGGTACATCTAAAAAATAAACTAGTTGTTATCTTATACACTCAATGAAGGATGTTTCCTTATTCTCATTTAATCATAACAAGTAAAATATATATATTTTTTTAAATTTAGTAAAAAGCTGTTATTTTGACATTATAAACAGACACTTCAATTTTATTATTTGTATAAGTAGATAATGTTCCTCCGCGGTTCCGCACACGTTTAATGTGCAGTAATTATTTTCGTCCTGTAAATTAAAATTTTATTAGTATATTTACATTTTTTATATCCTATCATTTGAACATGACATACGCGTTCCGTGTACATATCTTCGATCAGGCTATTTTGCAGGTAAATTCGGATATACAAACAAAACTTTTTTAATATCACATTCCTCATCAGTTTCCTCCTATAAAATACATGTAGTTACCTACAGATACATTAAAAACATATTTAAAAAAATGTAATAATACCTTGTATAGGTATATTTTTTACTCAATTTTTATGTATTTGCATCATTAGCAAGCAATTCATGAATTTCAATTCTAAAACATAAGAGAGAGAGAAAGAGACACAAAAGAAAAAACACAAATATTTTATTGAAATGCCAATAAAATTCAGAATTGGTTTATACAGAGACAGTGATTCAACTTGTTCTATATCATCGTAAGGTACACAAAAATAATCTATTCATACAAAAATAAAATCTATTGTAGGTAATTAGATAAAATTATGGCCACCGACTACAAGTAAGATAAAGATTCCAGCTTCATCGCTTTCAAATCGGTATAAAGATTTTTTTTTGATTTTTTTTTTTTTTTTTCGAACTGACTACACTGTTAGCCTTAGGGGCCCTATCTAAAAACAGAGCCGCTGCGGCTTTTACAGCTTCACCAGACTTGGGGGCGAGCGCTAAGGGCACTCAGCCGCGAAAGTTTTGGACGACTCGCACGAGGGTGCCAGAGTGGCCGAACCTCGGCTCGAGCGGTCGTAGCGCATGCGAAAAGGTCGCGATCTAGCTAATTTCCTACTCCTACAAATTCGAGCTAACTAACATATACTCATATGCATGTTCCCCTACTCCTGGGAGGAAGGAGGGAAACATGCGTATGTGTATTTAGTATGTAGTGTACACTAACTAGCGCATGAGTCTAACTAGCGAAAAAAAAGAAAAATAAAGGTCCCTTACAGAACCCATGTACCTGTGTGGTGTGCACGTGTCTATGTTTATACGTGTGTAATGTTGTATGTGGGTAGCTAAGTGTTGCACGTATAGTGTCACTTGTATCGCGCGGGCGGCTGCCTGACCCAAGGGCTTCACACCGAGGAACGGATCTAGGCTTGGGTTGTCGCTAGAGAGGGTGGACGTGGAGGGTGTGCGGGAGCGAAGTTGACCGCCCGACCTCTGCGGAGAGAACGGTGGTTACGCGGGCGTGGGCGCTGGCACGCTCTGTTTGGAGAGACGGTGGAATAGAACGCGTTTGCTGTTTCGATTTGGTCGAGCGGGTCAGTGTTGATGTTACACGGCCGGCGTTTACGCCGGCAGGCATTGGGGTCCGGTACATAAGTAGCTGCCGCTTGGATTAGTAGATTCGCGTGATTCGACGCGGTGTCGAAGTAGGAGCGAGAAAGGTGTTTGGCGTAGGCATGTATAGAAGGAAGGACCATATCTCTATGGAGATCTTCCATACGAACATATTGAGGGGCCCCGGTAAGGCGGTGAAGAAACCTATTCTAGATGGCTTGTAACCGTTTCCAGTTATATCTTGACATATGTGCGAACGCAACGCAACTATATGCCATTATCGGACGGATACATAGTATAAATATTATGGAGTCGAACTACTTATAGAGGTGTTGTAAAGTGGGTGGTATTGTAGGTTACTAGATGACCCTCGCAACTTCGTCTACGTCATATAAGACAGAGAGAGAAAGGGTTAGAAGGAGTGGGTCGCAGGCACTGTATTATAGGTATCGCCCGCCTCCAACATTATACTGCATAATAAAAATGCGTTCGCGATACTTGATCATTATTTTGCTGCCGAATTATTTTAAAACTGTGATATCTACTAAGATATGCATTGAAATCAATTACTTTACAGGCCAATTTTGTTCTAAATCAAATACTCGTGATGAATAACGTATTTATTTCGATAAAACTTTTTAAGGGAAACAATTTCGTTATACACTTGTTGCATAACTTTAATCATTCACGCAGCGCACGCAGTGGAAGCTCTTAAAAGGAATAAATTTCCCCCGTTTTTACAATATTTTTCATTGTTGCTCCGCTGCTATTGGTCGTAGCGTGATGTTATAAAGCCTATAGCCTTCCTTGGTAAATGGGCTATCCAACACTGAAACATTTTTTCCATTCGAACCGGTAGTTCTTGAGATTAGCTCGTTCAACCAAACAAACAAACTCTTCAGCTTTACAATATTAGTATAGATTCCTATTTATTTTGGTGTACATATTAAACTTTATTAATTAATTATATATTTTAAATATAAAACAGTAAAAATAAGAAATACAAGTCATTAAAACTCGTTTTTGTTATGGTAATAGGAGGCTTTCAGGAAAATAATTCTTATAGATACACTTATAATTTTGTTGGTTTGCTTCCTTATTTATATGGTAGGGTATATCATTTGTTATGGTGGTAAATAAAAAAAGGTCAAGGTAAGCCATCCGTAGTAGTGGTTTACTCGTGGTATGAAAAGTTTTGTTGGGATATCTTTCGTGTATTGACGTTATGTGCTATAGGTGTAATTAGTTAAGTTTATGTTACTATTAAGACATTGTTCAATTAATATTGTCAATCTAAATTTAATGTGGCCTGGTAAAGCGTGGCAGTGGTCAAATAACTGTAATATATTGCCATAGTATAAGTTCTTAATGTGTTTTGGCACTAGTAACTTATTGGCAGTTAGTGTACTTTTATTGGGCAAGCAAGAAACCTAATTTGTGCAAGGCTACACCAACTAGGTACAAAGTTTTGTCCTAGCGGGTACAGAATACATGACTTATTAAACTTGGTAAGCCAAAATAAGAGTTAGATGTAACTTAAAAATTCGTATTAGGGACACCAAAGGATAAGATGGAAGAGATAAAAAATCACTGAAAGACGATTATAACGATGGATATGCTTGATTTTTATTTGTTAGCTTGTTAATGTTCTTGGAAAAATTTAGGATAAATATTTGGAATGTTGGGCCCGCGCTGTAGTCGAGTTATTGATTGCTGGAAAGGGCAGATGAACGTCTGCCGGGCTAGCTAGTTATAATAATAAAAATCTAAATATTCTGCATCATAGTTTTAGCTTTATAATTGAAACACCGCTAATCAAAAGTTTATATATCTACTTAGTTATTGAAGAAACTGTTAAAACTTTGATGAAACGAGTTTTATATTTCTAAACATCATGAACTTTGTGGCCGATCTGAACACAGCAACGACTCCGAAATCGCGCATGGTACAGTCGATTATATAATATTTAGAACGCTTCAATAATATGTCATCTTGCTTTTAGATAAATCAATAATTAACTGAAAAAAAAAGAGAAATATTTATTTGTTACAAATACATTTGAGACCGTAGAAAGTTTAAAAATATTTACAACAACCTATTACATATCGAGCATCAAATGCCTGTTGCGAAAAACGATAAACGAATCTTCTATACAATTAATAAAATTTAAGTGTCTGTTTGTAATGTCAAAATTGAAAATAACAGCTTTTTACTAAATGCGTATGAAAGTATATACGATACCAATAACAAAAAACCCATTTTTAAAATTTTTGTCTGTCTGTCCGTTTGTCTGTTTGTTAATCATTGCGGTAATCATAGAAACGGTTGGACCGATTTTGATAGGACTTTCACTGGTAGATAGCTGATTTTATAGGGAGTAACTTAGGTTACTTTTATTTTATAAAAATAATTAGGTTTCCACACAAATAAAAAAACAGGTCATGGTGAATCAATTCGAGTCCTTAAATAGCTTACACTGAGTAAACCAATCTTCTAAGGAACACTCACGATAAGCATTTTTGTCTTTCAAATAGCCTGTAGCGGGAGAGCAAGATTCGCACAGACATTCTGTTGTCCACGTGAGCAAAGTCGCGGGCACAGTTAGTAATATAATAAAACAGAAGACTGTTTTGTTTAAACACGCTAATCTCTGCAACAGTCGGATTCAAAAAATTTTTTTTTGTGTATAATGGCCAGATTTCCTAGTAGTATTACAGGCTATACTTCTCAGCTAGCTTTAAATGTTGATTTTTGATAAGTAAATCGACCTAATTGGCCTAGTGGTCTTAAGTGCGACTGATATGCTCGAGTTTCTGGGTTCGATTCCTAGATCGAACAAAGTGTTATTGGGTTTTTCTATGAAATTCTCAGTAATAGCTCAGAGCTTGGCTTTCTGACCGATTTATTGCTATAGGCACGCCATTATATGGGACCTAAAAACATACCCGGCGAACTGTCGGTGTACATTAGTACACCTCTGCCGGACCCTTCCGGGATACAGGCGTGATGGTATGATATGTTCAATCGGAAGTGAAAGTGCTCCCGAACTGCTTTTTCCGCGTGCGCTGGCGTAATTGTTAATGATACTTAAATACAATTTTCTACAAAAATATTGGTCCTTAGTAAAAAAAAGTCTGCAATAGCATATGCCTGTTTCTTATACATAATCTCACAATAAGGTATTCCGTGACAAGGATATGTTGAAAAATTAAAAGTGATTTATGAACATTATTTTTTGGCATGGTATATTAATCCTTATGAATGAAAGTTTCTTTTAAATTATACGAGGGTGTAACCACTGGGCACAGCTAGTTAAATATAATTTATTTAAATATATATAACTAGCTGGTACTCGCGACTTCGTCTGCGTATTCTTGGGTATACACAGACTGATCTCGAAACTCGACAAACAAAAAATAAATCTTACATATAGACTGTGTGTATGGTATTGTTATTATATGCCAAAATGAATCCAAAGCATTAACCGTCCCAATAAACTTAAAAAATAATTAACTTCATCCCTTATTATACCAGCTTACGGGAAGGATTTAAAAAATGTGAAACCCCTTTTACTTCTTTCCAAAAACATAAATATGAACTTTCCTATCCTTAATTTAAGACATGATGGGTTCTTCATACATACTTTAATCCTATATTTCAGAACTTTTATTTTTGTGACATTAGGTATCCTATGTCTTTCTCTAAGGTCTAATATATTTCTATACCAAAATTCATTATAATTGGTTTGATGGGTTCTTCTTATAAACTTTCGTCTTTTATTTTCCTCCCTCAAAGTTATATTTTCGTTATAAAAAGTAATGTTTCCCTTCCCAAAGTCCAATCTATCTCTATACCAAAATTCAGCAAAAATTCAGCGGTTTGGGTGTGAAAACGTAGCAGACAGACAAACAGACAAAGTTACTTTCGCATTTATAATATTAGTATGAATATTTGTAACTTTTGTGTTTGTTCAAACTAACACGCACACACACACACATATATACACACACGCATATACACCTATATACAAAAAAAATATTGTAAGGATTTTTATTAAAACAGTTCAGTATTTTTATACATTTTTATTATCTTTGTCACTTTTGAAGGTAACTTTTTATTATATCCAACATTGTTTAGAAGGCATTTACAATTCTATTGTTCGTACTTATTTTAAACGAAATGATAAGGGTAGGACTGTTTATTCGTACCTTTTTATATATTTGGTCTTTTGCGAGTACCTACTAAGTGAATAGTAGAAGCTCGTATTATATTACCTAATACCAAAATAGTCTCTTATGTAAAAAGAATCCGAAAAGCAGAACAAAAATATTTTAATCATTCAAAAGAAGCGTACCTACCTACTGTTATTTAGGAAAGAATATAATTAATATGACTATTGTTATTCTTATGGCTTACACACCGTAAACCATTTAAGCACCTGAAATGATTGACCATGACCAGTTTTTTTTTTTGCCCGGAACCCTAATTACTAATTACTTTTCTAAAATCAAATTAGCTTAAGTTACTCGATCCAACCGTTTCGGAGATTACCCGGAACAAACAGACACAATTTTTTTTTTTAATATATAGACTTTCATACGCATTAAAGTTAAAAGCTGTATTTTGACATTTCAAACAGTCACTTCATTTTTATTAATTGTAAATAATAAATAGCTGGCCCGGCAGACGTTGTTTTGTCATTTCGAATAGTCAATAACTCCATTATTACTATAAATATATTATATAAGTCCTATAATAGTTAATAATTCTCCTTAGTGTTTAAAACATTCAAGATAGCCTTGTAACGGGATTGGAAACGTAAGTACACTATACAAGTTTTCATGAACTTAAGAAACTTCAAAGTACTAAGAACTTTAACCGAAGGTTGTGTAGTTCAACAACTCTTTAGATATTTGTGTGGTAAGAGCAAAATAATATATTATGCATAACGTGTAATTTCTACAGAAAATTACTTTTTGTTGTTCGCAGTGTAAATTTATCTCTTTTTTTCAATTATCTCACAATTTACTTTGCGTTGCCCTTGTGTCTTTAGCCTAGTGGTCCTAAGCGCGACTGCTATGCACGAGGTCCTGGGTTCGATTCCCAGGTCGAGCAATGTGCTTTTGGTTTTTTCTATGAAATTCTCAGTAGCAGTTCGGAGCTTGACTTTGTGCCCGATTAATGGCAGTAAGCTCGCTCCCTGTTACATGGGACCTAAAAACGTTACAATTTAAGCCCTTGTCCTGGAGCTCCTCAGCATGCCTCACACATTTGGCCCAGTCTTCTTGAGTAACATTATCAATAGCGCTGTGAAGAAGAATTTCAACATCAGCAATGTTAAATGTATGATTTTTTGCAGCAACTTCTCCTTTGACTTGAGCACAAATGAGTTTTATGGGGTTATATTGACAGTGATATGGAGGCAGTCTTATCACTTCGTGACCCCTTTCATATGCCCGCTGATCCATGGCATATATTTTTTTTGAGTGGCTCTCCTTCAATTTTCTTAACAATTCTTCCCTTATGTCTGCATTCAAGAAAGGAATGTTCTTCTTTGTCAGTCATTCTTGAATGTCACTTTTCTTTGAAGATGATGTGGGTATCCTTTCTAATTGCATGGAATAGTAGCTGGCGTTATCGATGACTATTACAAAAGGTTCTTCAAGAACATTTAATAAATCAGAAAACCATGCCATATATGTATCACCATGCATTTCAGTGTAGTAGTCAGCGTCCTTAAACTTAACGGCTTTGAAAATAAATTTTGCCTTCAACACAAAGCCAGTCTTTTCAGAACCAGCATGACACACGATTAATCTCTGGCCCTTCCTTACTGGCTGTTTCTTGAAACCACCTTCATCATTCGTCCTATGCCACATGTGTTTTCGTGAGTGGTTTTGATTGACCCAAGTCTCATCAAGATAAATTCGTGGTCGTTGATCGTTGGTTTTCCTGAGAAAGTCCACTTCTCGTAAAAAGTCCACTCTGGCACAGACTATATTCGCTCTTTCCATTAAATACTTTCGTCCATCGGCACTTTTTTAAAACTTGTAGCCGACCTTCGTCAAAATTTTTCTCATTGAAGCATATTCGCACTTAAAATTGGGCATCTGTTCTTGGTATTTTTCTAGAATTCTAGCCACCAATGGATATTCCCCGTAGTCATAAAATGAAGGCTTGTAAAGGCGCCTACGGATTGGAGGTGTTCACATAGATACGATTTATCTAGTGCGTACCGTCACTGCGAATATGGGTGTTAATACATAACAAGTGTTTACTCTCAGACACTCGGCCACTGGGGACTAAGTCACTAAGGCTACAGCGTTCGCTTAAGACGTGGCGAATCGCTATGTGCATAACACAGAATATCGTTGAAAATTGTCGATTGCAACAAGTACATTTATATCACTAGTGCTTTTCTTGTTTGAGAACATTTTTCTAATTATTGCTTATAAATAAATTTTGAGATGCACAAAAGCAGCCGTGCCAGTAATACAATTGTTAGGAGTTTAGATCAATTTTAACGCAAAACTGTATAATCTTGAGAAGAGAATACATCCCCGATTCCCCCTGTCAATTATTTTAACCAAGATTGTGTTTTTTTGTTTGTTTTAAGTATAGTTTTAGCGTTTGACTATAATCTCACCTGATTTTATTCAAGATGTGGTCCAAGATGATAATTCGCTAACGGACGCACGACAACGGACTAGCTCTCGAGTGTAGCCGCCGGAACACACCTATGGACGCTTGGCAATAGATTTTCAACTTGAGGCTTATAGCAGACGAGAATTAGGAAATACCCAACCACAATGCTATAAGTTCATCATGATGTTTATCTTCACCGCTCATTGCTGGGATTCAGCCTCACGTCGATGGATATCATAAAAAAAAGTTATCATTCCATCCAAAATTGTCGAAATTATGTTTAAATATTAAAAATAAAAATAAAAATTTATACCCAACTGGATCGCAACCTCCATTCACAGGGTGATAAAGCCTTCACATTGACTCTCCTTTGGTTTGCCACGTCCTTTGCCGTTGGAAAACTGTTGTCCCCGTACATCGACATATGACGAGGTCAGATTACTAACTGTAAATAAGTTAAAGTTTTTTTGTGACGTTACTACACTATTACGGTTTTCGGATTATTTGTTTTACTTGTGCTGTAAGACGTTGCTTCTTGCCAAATTTCATGATTCTAGGTCAACGGAAAGTACCCTATAAGTTTTTATTTCCTTCGTGAGTGTTAAAATATGTAGCATAAACGGCCGTATCTTTTGATTGCGTTGACTTAGAAGTTTGATTTTTTTCACAGCTCTGAGGGATTGCAGACCTGAGTATTTGGTATTAATTTTAACGTGACACTTTCATGCGTTCTTGAGAAAAAGTGTCTTGACAGGCAGACAGAAGGATAACTAAATGATCCTCCTATAAAGGTTCCTTTTTTTCCTTTTCAGGTACGGAACCCTAAAAATCAAGTAAATCTGTACAATTAATAAAAATGAAGTGTCTGTTAGTAATGTCAAAATCACAGCTTTTTACTAAGTATACACGGTACCATAAAAACCAATTAAAAAACATGTTGTATGTCTGTTTGTTTGTTCCGGGTAATCTCCGTAACGGGTAGACTGGTTTTGACGGGACTTTCAGTGGCAGATAGCTGATATTATAAAGAGTAACTTAGGGTACTGTTATATCAGAAACATAATTAGGGTTCATCAATTCGGGCGGTTAAATGGCCTACGCTGAGTAAACCATAAGACATAATATATCAATTTAATGTATAATATAATTGTAGATATTAAACAGACCTTCAGAAAGTCAACGATAACATAATATGTATATCTTCTAAGGATCACAATAATAATTTTTATATTTAAAATAACCGGGAGCAGGATTTGCACGTATTGCCGATCGGCGGCATTATAATATAGTCCACGCGAGCGCAGCCACGGACACAGCTAGTTAAACATAAAATCTTATACTCACACCTTTATTTATAAATATGAACATGTGAAAGTGTAAATTAACGAACTATTCGTATTTATACGCCGATACTATAGAGGGAGGTAAAACTTTTTCATCTCAACAAGACTCATGCGGTTTGCCTTCATCTGAAAAATGTCGGAAAGAATATATAATGTAATATATATATACATATACATACGGCTGTCTTTTTTAACTTATTATTTATTGTAAATAAGCTGGCACGAAACGTTGAATAAATTGAACGTGCTGAGTAAACAGTGAAGATTAATAAGGAAGTTTACAAGGTTGGCGTATTTTGGGTTAATTTGGAATTATTTGGGTAAAAATTTTAGGAACAAAATGGTAGCGCCCATCACGGCTCGAACAAAGAAGTTTGCATACTTGTAGTATTTTACGTACCGTGTACTGCGGAATGGTCCACCAGCCAACATGGTAACTACCATGGTTGTATAATAATACAGCAGGAATGTATGATGACAGTGAATGATTGTGCCGATGAAATATGTGTCACCGACGATTGCCATTGTTTATGGACTGCATCATATTTATAGTCACCTTTTCGATAATAAAACTTGTATCATGATTCTTGAACTTAATATTCGGCAAATCGTTATTGTGCATAGAAAGTATGCTGTAGCACGTAACACAATTACCAACAGAACTTTTATTTGATTTACTAAAAGATAGGAATATGTTGTAAATTATTCTTCGAATATTTTGAAGTTTTCAGAGGCATTGCTAATGTGTCTTATTGTTTCAGATATGTTGCAATAGTGAAGCCTTTGCAGCATCGACTTAGCCGAAGAGTAGCACGCGCAGTGTTGTTAACCGTTTGGTGTGCTAGTGCAATGCTCGCTTTACCAAGCTTACTGTATTCAGATACCTATAAAAAGCAGTAAGTTATATACTTTCATATTTGGTCAATAAATTCCAAGTAAATATCTATTAGGCGCAAACTTTTTCAAATATACTAGTTGACTGATATCTAATAAGTTAATTTCATATTTTATTGGGGTGTATAAATCTTGATTAACTTAATTGAAAAATAAATTATTTAATAATTAAAATATATGTATTATTGTACCTATAATGATCAAAATATATTTAGTTGGTTGTTTATTATTAACTCATATTCCTCTGTATATTTTAGATACAAATTCCTGAAAAAATTAAGGATAAGAAAAAATAAAACCAACTTTTTATTATTTAGAGGAGTTCCCTGGTATATCTTCGAAGTGAAAGGCCCAATGTCAATGAAATTAAAATGGGACCACCCTTAATATATCTCTTTTCCAACAAAATAAGAATGTAAATTGATTCATAATCAAAGAAGTTATACCTGAACATCATTTAAAAATTATACATTCGTATTATGAACCTGTTCCTTATTTTGAAGTCAGTTAATTTAAATACAAAAAACTAGAAAGGCAGTGTGAACTTTTTAGGTCAAATATTAATTTCTTACTACTACAATTATTAACTAAACTATGAACGTATGTTTTCGAACGACTAAATACATATATTATATCAATTTAATAATATTTGTAGAGAACAGGCTTCTCTTCTTGGGTATTATTTCCTAGATTTGATGAAATTGTGCTAAGGCAAGTTTGTTCGTAATGTTAGAAGTCTTGTAGATTTATGTAAGAAACTTGGCAGGAAATACCTTTGTCAGAGCTCCATTTAATCAATTGTTGACTTGACTGTTTAACATATTGTAATAATAGTAGTATATTTATTCGTGTTACTCGTAGCTATAAATACCTAATCGTCAATAATGTAGAGCCAAAAAACGGTTCTCTCCACGTAGTAATGTTGGCTTTTTGAAAAAAACATTACTGAGATATAAAGCGGGATGAACTTTTTTATAAGTCTTGTCTGTTTCGAAGTGGTTTAAACACTAATCTTACATTTCATCACTATGACGTAAGAAACGACAATTTAATTAAATAGAATTACGTGATATTCCATTAATTTTGCGAACGGTCGAAAACCAAACAAAGATGTTATCAGAATAACTTAAGGGTTGTTTGTGCGCTTTCTGGAAATTTTGAAAGTAAATCATAGAGCAGTAGGCAACAGCAATAGTATTTTACAAACTTTATAACTTTATTATACCATCAACGTGAATCTTAACATAATTAAATATTTAGCGAGTAAATAATATTTATTCATAGTATAAAAGATTATAATTTTCACTTTGTATAAAGTTTACTTATATTATAAGCTTTTCGTTGTAGGTATATTTTAAAGCATCGGCTAGAAGTTAAAGTTAGATCTATAGGAATATATATGATTATTGAAAAGTATACTGAATAATAATATATTTATTAGCTATTATATATTATAAATCCTTTGATTATATAATCAAATTATAAACGGTGATATTATTGACAGGGTAAATATTTAACATATTTCTTTGTTTCAGGTACATAAATGGCGAAAGAGAAATTTGTTTTATAAGATGGCCTGACGGAAGTTACCCGACTTCTAAGGCTGATTATTGGTGAGAAATTTCTGAGCAAAATTATAAACTTTGTTTCTTTCTTAAATCATTCTTTTTGTCATTTCTTCTTTGACAAATCAGTTTCTTAGCAGACGTTTCATGTAAGTTGTATAATGGAAATCAATAAATAATATTAGCAGACTACGTTCACAGTTATTCTATAATACTTCTTTATTATCTAACTGTGCGAAGCCGCGGCTCGCTCAAATAAACTACAGAATGCCCTTGTATATTGTAGAATCTTGTTACCCCCGCTCCCTGTTATTTTAAAGACAAAAAAACTTATTTTGAGGTTTTCTTAGAAGATACACATATGCTCTTGCTGATTTTTTGCAGGTTTTTAATATCTACAATAATGTTATACATTAATTTGATATATCTCTTATGGTTTACGCAGCGTAAGCCATTTAAGCGCCCGAATTGATTCGCCGTGACCAGCTTTTTCTTATTTGCGCGAAACACTAATTCTTTAAAAAAGTAAAAATAACCTAAGAACATCACATATCCAACAGTGAAAGTCCCGTCAAAATCGGTCCAACCGTTTTGAAGATTGTCCGGAACAGACAAGCGACAGAAAATTAAAAAAAAAGTTTTTTTTTTTTGTTTAAGTATCGTATATACATACTTTCATATGCATTTAGTAAAAAGCTGTAATTTTGACATTACAAACAGACAGACATAAATGAAATGTATAGATGTGTATACATAATATATATTTACAATGACCTAAACAATATTCAGGAAAGAGCAGCGAGAGGAGGACTGCTTTGCTTTCGAAATACATTTTATTATATAATTTAAAAACCTATGTTATATAAAAAGAATGCTTTCACAGAACCCTGTAAAAGATCTATCAACTTCCAAAATGAACTTCATACGAGTAAACTAGTAATGTAACTAGTAATATTACTTAAATCTGGATTTAAATGCTCACATTGGGGCCTGGTATATTAAATATATATTTGTTCCATGCCACTATGTTGAAAATCTATATTTTCTAGGTTTTCTTGCTGCTTTGTAATCTTAGAATCGAAGTCTAACATCGAAATGGGTACCAAATACATAAAACATTGCGTACAGCTGTACAGCCTTCTTCGTAAGACATACACCTTCACGTATCTTTATATGATCTAACATTTTTTTTTGTGTCTCATTTGTGTACTCTCATTATTTTGGGGTAGTGGAAGTCAGAAAAGTCGACTTGGACAAGGATTTGTTTATTGAAATTTTTCGTAATATTACAAAGGCCGGCCTCTTCTTAACGTCTTATCATCTTCGGTGACGTCATAATGAACAGTCATATATGGCGGCGCAAAGTCTTCATCTATTATCAAAATACCGCGATTTCTGTCAAATGATTTTATTGTAGCCAAAACATGTTTGTATAACTTATTCGGCTTGGTTCGGATACACTCTTCTAATATAGGAAAAATCCATATCAATACAACTAACATCTGAGGCAAAGAACTCTAAGCCCGTTGAAGCTATCAAAGGCTTTAATGGCTCCAGTGTAGTCAGTTCGAAAAAAAGGCAAACAACATTTTCGGTTCAGTCAGCGGATCGTTCCACATAGTTACATATATTTTTCAAAAAACCAGCTAAGGATAATAAAGATGGCGTGGCGCTATTCTATGAGACGGTGTCCTAAATCAGTACACCCCTTCTTCGTCATTATCAAAGTCGGACCAAAACACAGATTAAGTGGTTCATAATAGAGTGAGGTCGGGTCTTTGTGACAATATAATCGATACAAGGGTTAACAAATATAGTTAACAATTAGTTTTTTGAAGATAAGTTTATACATGTTTTATAAAAATATATATGTTAACTACTATCCACTATTGTCACACTATTTATTTTAGTTACAACTTGGTGTTCCTGACAGTGACATATGTGGTGCCTATGGGTGTAATGATATGGGCTTATGCTCGTATGAGCTCAGCATTAAAAGGTCGTGCTATTGGCGAATGCACGTATCATCAAATGCAAGTTGTAAGATCCAAACAGAAGGTCAGTAATATTCATTTGCTTTGAAATTAATATTCATTCGTCCAGGTATGACTATAAAATACTTTTCTTCAACAGTAGAAATAGAACCAATAAAAAAATAATTTTCAGTCACTTAAATGTAGTAATCGGATTAATTCGATTTAGGAATGAACCCAACGAGCTAGAAAGGTAAGATTAAGCGTGTAACAGGATCAACTATATTGAACTAAACGAACTTTAAAGGGATTTGGCTTAAATGAGGTCTGCGTTATTAGAATTTACTAGATTCAGTTCAATAATTCGTCTTTTTTCTTTTTTTTATCGTCATAAGTTTAGCGTTGTGGCCACAATCTCGCCTGATCTTAAGTGAAGATGTGAAGACGCCTAGTAGAAGACTGGCTCTTAAGTGCAGCTCCCGGAACACACCTATTGGAGTTTGACGACAGATTTTTAACTTGAGGGTGGTAGCTAGCCAGACGAGTATTAGAAAAAAACCCTAGCACCTACGACAATTGGGTACATAAATGAATTGAAATTAAACTGTTTGTTTTATGAAATAAAAAACGTATTGCTTATAAATAATTGCAAGTTTCTTTTCTTTAAAGTTAATCCAAGGAAATAATTGCTTTCAATAGTACCATTTTTTGACTAGTTACCTATTTCAATTATCAGCGTTAATGAATTTTCTTATCAAGTGTTTAATGTAATTTCAAGAGGTCAAAAAAATTTTTAAATGTATCAAAAAGTATTTTAGTTTGGTTCTACTGACATAGTAAATAAAGCTCAGCGTTATTTATCATGAATATGAGTGTTTATGGGATACCGAAAATGGAAATTATAACAATCGTGATGCACAGAATGCATGTATACTCATGAGGTATTTGTACAAAAATTTGGAGTTAACACATACTCACTGACTGCACTCATTTTTACAAATTATATGACAAAATTGTTTAAGACATTATTGTATCTGCTTTATGAAAAAGACGTCGTGTAAATAAGCATTTATCTACAGGCATTAATATGCTTAAGAGGAAAAGTTTGTGAATGTTTAGTTACATAGCTAGAAAGCTACATTATTTAGGCTGATGGTTATAGGCTATATTTTAATGATGATAATTTTTTTACTAGTTATTACATAAAACATCCCTATATTATTACGGAATTGCCGGAATTTGTGGAAAGCGTATAATGTATATCCGTGTACGTGGGTGGACAGGACACAGCTTGTAGGTATATTACTTGCAGCTTGCGGTTAATCTAATATTCTACTTGGTCATCCCGTAATTTCCGAACTTTCTTCATTTTCTTGTGTCTGTGTTTTACCTTAACAATTGTTTTTATTTCCGTTTCTCATTAATGTATTGGTTTTATGAGTTTTTAGTGGATATAAATTACATACACTAACACACTGAATTAATTTAATATTTGTGTAGGTATGCAATATCTTTCTATAAATGGCACGCCTGTTAAATATTGCTTTTTTAATGTTTTTTTTATCTATTAATCATTATTTTTTAGCTTTGACATTATTTGCTATAAAGTAGGGCAAAATAAGTTTTTTTGCGTTTGCTATATAAGGAAGCTTACCCTATGGAGTCTAATAAAGTGCAACCCGGCCGTTGTCAGAGTGAACTTGACAGATCCTGATCGAACGCTTAGTAACTTTTATAACAAAAATATCTAAGCAATTTACAATCAATATGTAACGGACAAACAATTTACAATAAAATTTATTTAGTACATTCAATGTTAAGTTTAGAATTTGTTTATATTTTTTATAATTAAATATAATCAAAAAATATTAATTTTCATAACTTTACAAAATTAAAATTAAAAAAATATATATTAAAAATCCAAAATAAGAGGACCCGACCTATCGATCACTCGTACTGTACATACAAAAGTGTGTACAAGTCTGGTCACCACACAACTATGCGAATTGAACGACGGTCATCGTTTTGGAAATCCTTTAATTGGATGTGTTTGTCTCTTTTTAGTGTAGGTCGGGTCAGACACTTCTCCCGTGTAGCTCCCATCCACCAAACACGATAAGGAACTTCGTTGCAAAACCAGTTCCTGGGTTATATTTTTTTTTTTGTTACCAGGTGGTGAAAATGTTCGTGTTAGTGGTAATGGTGTTTGCGCTTTGCTGGCTGCCGTACCATGCATATTTCGTGCTCGTTTACCACCACCAGTCACTGGCCTCTGCGCCGTTCGCTCAGCACATATATCTTGGTTTTTATTGGTTGGCTATGGCTAATTCCATGTTCAACCCCCTTATATATTATTGGATGAGTAACAAGTGAGTAAGACTATTATTTAACTGATATGAAAAAAAATATTCGATGATCTGATTCACTAATTAACAGGATATATTAGGTATATTATGTTATATGTGATAATATTCACTAGACTCTCTGTGGGTTTCTCTAAAGCTTTTTAAATATTAGTTTAACTTAATTAATAATATTAGTTTTACTTAATATTAAATGACAATGTGGTCCAAGACCGCAACACGCTATGCCTAGTGGTGAAATTGGATCTCATGTGCAGCTTCCGGAACACATCTATACGTGCTTGGTGACAAATACTCAACTTGAGAGTGGTAGCTGGCTAGGCGGGCATTAAAAATGACCTACGACCATGTTCGGTTTCATCACGATGTTTTCTTTCACCGAAGGCTTAGGCTCATTGTAGGTATTCGAACTCACGTCGTTCGAGGCCCTGTCCGTACGCGCTACCAATGAACTATCACTATTCATATTGATTCAAGAAAAACTAAAACTATTCACACCCAACCAAAAAGCCTAAAAGATATTATAACTGATTGTCAAAATTACTTGATAGAATAGATATGGATAGCGATCCAATCTCTCTGCCTACTCTAGAAGACCTATTAAAAACATAATTATTTCAATTTATTATTGTATTTATTGTATTGTATTTTGTATCGAACATGCATACAAAACATTGTATTGATTTTCCACTTGTTAATTCACTCTAAACTATAATAATTGGACCTTAATTAATTCAATATAAATTTCATTTTCTTTTCATACGAAAATAATATAATAATTGAAGAGTTTCTGAATTTTTGGATTTTGTAAAGTTGAACATTTTTGGTTTAAGTAATCAAGATTCTCACCTTAAATTAGTATTGTGTTCCTTCTGAGATTTAATTATAAACTTAGCACCAACCAATAAATTTTCTTAAAAGAATCTTACTTGCGTTAGAATTTTCATTAATTTTTAGGAAATAAACAGCTGGATGTTTTATCAAAAGAATTAATTACAGCGGCTAACTTTACTTGTAAACAAAATATAATCCTACATTTCTTGTACAATGATTACAGTACTGCAAAATTGTTTCGGTGAAGCATTATTAAGAAATGTAAAAAAAAGTTGTTTTTTGTACTAGGTCGGCAAAATTACTGTAAAACACCTGATGGAAAGCACGATACAATCCACAAACAATGGCGATTTTCGGTTACACAAAGTTCTTCGGCAGCCGGCTTGTCAGCCTGCTGAAATACCTCTTCACGCCTAGTTTGAAGGGCCCAATATCATAGCAAGAAGAGAACATGTTGCTGAGAGACTACTGATTACTCCACATCTGCACGGTACGATATGTGGAGTTCTTTGTCCATGCCATGATGATAGCGATGCAGCTCTGGCAACGTAGACCAGTCCGCGTGGTTCTGTAGTGGAAGGAAAATGATGCGATAAGGTCAAACAATTCTTCAGAACATTCACCATGATACATACGATAATACAATCTTAACGAGGCAATGACGCTAACCATTGTTGCTATGGTGCTCTTTGGTATACTGTGCAAAGATAAAACATGGCAACATTAATAATTGTAGCCTTATCAATGATCCTATTAATTACACTTTGTTTCATCCCAATTTTACTTTTAAGAACGTTGTAGGGTGAAAAATAAAGACCGTTAGGCAAATTAACGATATTGAGAGAGCAGAAAGTACATATTTTAATTATAGACTGTTTCAATATTGTATCCGTTCTGTTAGGGGTATTTAAATATATATATCTAATTATGTAATGTAAATGTTTTGTTCATGATATTTTAATAATATGTATTGAGTTTCTATGTTAGTAATATTGCTGGAATGTTAAAAGTTGTTGTTTTGGTTTTAATTATAATTATGCTATATAATATAGTTATTATCGTTTGAATAAAATTTGAAATAGAGTAATAATAAATAAATCGTAGTTTTTACAATTTCCGAATGTTTAAGATGTATAATGGTATATATTTCTACAATTTATACTTCCGGTTTGTATTTTGATGCACTTCCGCCGCAACGTAAGGGAATGAACAACAATGGCGCTTGATAGAGGAAAAGGCCACGACCGAAAAGAGGGCACATGTTATGTAATTCAAGCAACGACGCAAATGTAAAAGAAAATAACTGAACAGTGTTGTAAGAGAATGTTATAATAAATGTTGAAATCTTTGAAAGCCTTTGAATTTTGGTTGTCGCCAATAGTTCAATTAATTTTGAGGAAAATTTGACAGATAGTATAAAATAAACTTTTTCATGAAAAATTAGATTTAAAAAGGAGCTAACATATATGAGGCGTTATCTATTAACAATCTATTAAATATGATAGCTGGTAGATTGTGTAAATTCTATAATTTTCGAAATATTCGAGCGGATCATCCAGTTATATCAAATAAAGTCAATGTAAAAATATACAGTCACATTATTTATTCCCTAATTTTCATACAATTATCGTTATGCGGTACCCAAATAACTGCCCTCAAAGATAGTATAATAAACTCCTAAAGTAGACGAGTTCCGGGTATGAGGGTGGCGCAAAATGGCTTAATCAAAAGAAAACGTTTCCTGAAGGACAAAAATTATTATTTTACTCTGTATTCCATTTATTTGAGAAAGTGATAGTTAATATTTATTAATATTGTTACAGATTTAGGATATATTTCCGTTTAGTTCTCTGCTGGTGTTGGACACCGAAAACAGACACATCTAATGATGTAAAAAAATTGGAATTTAACAAATCATTTTCAGGTAAGTCAGATAAATAAATTTTGCTTGATGTTTTTGTTTATTTCACAGACTTTTTTAGGGTTCAAGGTTACATATTATATTCTTTTACCATTTAGTGCCGATTATTTAAGCATTTTTTACAAATTAAAAAAGTTTGTTATATTGGAACCTTTGTTATTAATATAGTTTAGTTTAAAAGTGTTAAATTTAAATTGTCATACATTGTGACATAACGTTTTATACTCGGAAGTGAGCATACCATCAAGGCTACAATGCAGGTAGTAATGTGAATAAAATTTAAATTGAAAACTGGTTGGAGGAAGCTATATAGCGAAATAGTTACGAAGGGGTTGTCATTAGATATTTCAGTAAGTGAGGCTTACGTATGAATGTTTTTCAAAATACAAGTACACATTTATGTTTTACATTAAAATGTTAAAATAATAACACAGTTAATTCTTTTGACTATGACAAAAAATAATAGCCGCAGTCGGTTGACTGTACTTGTTTGCAAATCGAACTTTTTTTTTTACGATGTGGAGTTACCCATCACAGGTTCTCACTAAAACTCCACGATGCACCGTCCGCCGCCGCCGTAATGGGGCGACACGGGTCCGCTAGTAGCATTCTACCGTGTCGCCCCGACGGCAAGGCCCGGAAGGACCGCCCTCTGACGGAGACAGTCCGGTGCAACGGAACTGTCTCCCCGTCCGCCGAACCAGTACAATGAGAAGACCGGCCCCTCGACCCATCTCCCCTTGGTTCGGCCTGGCAGGGGAAGGAGACGAATTAACGCACCCCCTCCCTGTCACGCCAGTCCTACGTTAGTTTTTTATAGAGGTTTCCTCCTCTGCCGGCATTTCTTACTCCTCCTTCTAACAAATCTGGCTGTGATTTTTTAACGAGGTGCTCATCCTCGACCCTTTAGTAATTTTTTAACAAGGTTGTCTTCCTCGGTAATTTTTTAAAATGGTTATCTTCCACCGTCTTTCCTTGATTTTTATTATGGTGGTTTTCTCCACCTCCGTCTAGTAATTTTTTAACGAGGTCATCTTCCTTGGTAATTTTTTAAGGAGGTTGTCTTCCACAATCCACCCTTCATTTTTTTTTTTTTTAAGAGGTTATTCTCTCAATTTTTAAGGAGGTTTTCTTCCTCTCGCACGTCGAACCTAACTTAATCGAGCTACTTCGGTATTTTGTAACGTACATTCTATAGAATGCCTACGATAAACGACGTGTATTCCTCAAAAATATAAAAAAAATATTCTGAAAACAAAATAAGAATGCCATTATTACAAAATACCAACGATGCTCTGTTAGGTTAAGGCCTTGGGAATAAGTATTAACGAGGAGTCCGCGGCAGCGGCCAGCTTGCGCCACGGTCTCATCATCGCTACTCCGAGAGCGACTATCCAGAGACCTGGTTGGACGAGCAGTATACTTAGCTTAAATATAAAACAAAATATATCACATTAAATGCCACCAAAATTACATATTATAGAGCCAGATAATATATATTTATTGTTTAGTGTCATGCCACTTTGAGAACCCTCCAAAAACTCCCACGTTATATTCGAAACGAATCGGATATGTATTTCATACTTTACCAGCTTTCTCATAGGTATTTTATAGAATGCCGGCATTTCATGCATTGCTAGTTGTGAAATAAATTTATGTGTACAGGTTACCTGCTTGTTTATGTCGTCCAAGATTATTCTCAGTAGATAAATATATAAACCACAAATTCTGAACTTACTGGAGTAAATAATGTTAATTTAACACGTTCCATAAGATTATTACAAAATAATAACCTCTTGAATAATAAATATAAAATTAAAAAAAACGAACCAACTTTTCAGCAATCAACAATTTTACAATTTTTATATCTACAAGTCTATACATAGGAATGGTACCTTGTTTGTCAAAGTCGTGGTATAACTAACTTTAAAAAAAATCGTGTACATACATACTATGGAAACAGATAACCTTACTTTTTCAAATCATTAATAACTGATCATTCTCAGTCTCCTCAGACGAAAGTTACTAACCCGTCAAGGATCAAATTCGGCCAAACGGCCGAATGTTTTTAATTTCCCAGTTTTTCTGACGAAGAATATAACCTCATTCTTCTATCCGGCCAGTATTTTGTACAGGCGACCAGCCGCGGAGCTCGAACAGGCGCAACTAACGTGAGCGCATCGAAGAGGTCGCTAGTGTGTAGTTCCCCACTCACGGCAACATCTCGCATAGACCGCGTTATTTGACAATTTGTGGGACCTACTTAGCTACTTAGAATAGTGAAAAAGTTATATTATATTATATATCTTGACAGAAATGGTAAGTTTTTCTTTGTAAATCCTATCAATATATGTTTATGTGTTTATATTCCTTTGAAATCGAAACTAGTTTTCCCGTAAATTACTTGAATCTGTTTTTGACAATGATATTTGTTTTTGATAATAAAAAGTGAAAAGTAAATATAAAATGTAAATTTCTGATCAAAATGTTGAGAAACTATGATGTACAGAAGTATCTTGTGTCATTTTACATCAATCAGAATTCTATATATACAAACAAAAGATTTGTTTACATCATAAATAACCTAGTTTTGTTTTTGTTAGTAGAATGACGTAATACGTTGCGAAGAAAGATTGACGTACTTTGATGAGGTACTGTCGATAAAATTATCGATGTTTTAGATTGTACTCCTACAGGTTCGATATATTGTAATAATGAAGTTTAGAGTATTTATAAATATTCTTTTATTCATATCAATTTTAGTTTGCCTATATATTTATAAATAAATAAATAGAAATATATATAGGCGAAATAAAATTGACATGACCCAAAGAATATTTATAAATACTCTAAACTTCATTTATATACATATATATTTTTTTTATAGGATTCCGAGATTGTGTTCAGCACAGATCCTAGCAGCTCGACCGATCCTATAGCATATGACGTGCTACCTGAAACCTTGATATACCGCTCGTCGAGTACGATGAAGCAGGTGTATTACATAATTTGTAAGTATTATATATATATATATATCCGATCAAGGCGTGTATAGTCATGTAGTATAGTGTGTAGTATCATAGTGTATAGGGTATAGTATTTATTACAAGTCGACTTACATCAAAATTGACAACTGGGTTTTATAATTTATATGGTGAATAACTGAGTAAGCCGATAGACTTACTTATTATTGATACACCGCACTTGAAAATTTTATAATGGTCGCCCTGAAACTATGTATTTTCGAATTTTCATCTTATTTACTTGAGTGAGAACCAGTCTTCCACTAGGCTTAGCGTATTACCATCTTAGGGCAGATCGTAACATAACACCAGGTGAGATTGTGGCCATAAGGCTAAACCTATAACGATAAAGAAATATAATTATTTTATTGTAGAACTCAAATGTCAGATCTCCCCACGCCTCCTCCACACAATTCGGCCGGAACGCTAATAATTATTTAGTTTATGTTGCACTTTTACAAGTATAGATTTGTCTTCAATATATGTTAATAAACTACAATTATTGTTATTTTTTAGAGTTTGAAGAAACCCCAACTAGAGGGCGGCGGAGAGTCACAAGAGCTAGACGAGGCGCCCTAGTTAAAACCGCTCTAGTTCAAGGTTGCCCTAAGGGCGCGTTATCATGCATCGAAATATACCCTGGGATTGTAACAACTCCATTATATACATTGATCATCATTCCTACAAAAGTGGGTTCGATGTCGATGTATCGACTCGAGCAGACACTAATTTTTGTATACCTGAAATATTCTACTACATAAAAAAAGGTCGGGTTCAGTCGAGAGGTCACGACCTGTACTCGAAGCATAGAACTATTCAAAGGAGCCCTTTGTATTTTAGTCGTCTAAGTATTAATATTATTACGGACTTGATATTGAATAATATTCTCTTTATAACTGTTTATGCATATACTTCTTCTTTTCTAATAGATAATTTATTTTACTTTGAACACTTACTTTAATAAATAAGTAGTTTACTTAAATTGTAATCCTTATATGAAACTTAAGTATAAATATGTATATATGTAGTTGTGAGTCTTTATAAATATAATAAAGGAACGTTTATAGCAGACAACAATGATAATCAATAATAGGTGGCATATTATTTTAACAACTATAACTAAAACAACTTTTATTTTTGCTGCCATGTAAAATAACAAGTAGCTTTAGTTATAGGTAAGCCGTTGATGTGCTAGAATAATCTATAATAATAAATTAGTTGTTCTCTATCAGTAGGTATATATAATTATTTCTTTAAATTTCCAGATAGATATACTATAAAACACTAGAAAGACTGGAAAAATTGCTAACCTAAAAAGGCGAACCAGGGTCATTTAACCCATTACTGTTGTTTACATTCTAATTATGTATAAGTGTAAAACTATATTCAAATTCTGATAGTAATAGCACAGTTTCAACTTCACTATCTTAATGATTTTCTGGCAAAGATGCCAATATTGCCAGTATTTCTGTTTCATGGATACTCTGAGACATTTACACGATATATATCGAACAAAAATTAATAAAATTGACTCCTGGAGAATATTTAGACTAATAAACATAAATTATATATATATATTTATAATAAGATAAGTCAATAAAGTTCAAGTAAGAATTAACAGGCCCATAAAATTAATTTATCTATTGAATATATGTTCAAACTTATTGAACATAAATGTGGCTTTTTTTTATTTTGATTGTACTGGCAACACTGTCTTCGACTCTGTCACTTATATTACTGTACCTATTACGTGCTGCACCAGTTTGTTTTATAATTACTTTTATTTTATGTAGTGAATTAAGAAAATATACTGTCCACTAATTAGATTCATTGCCTTTTTAATCCTACAATATGTCAAGTGACCCTAGCCGTCATTGTTGGTGAATGCTATTTTTATTTATGTTTGGGTGATCATATTACAATTTATATACTTTTGTTGTTATAACAATTATAATTAATGAAATTTCACGAAGAATAAAATCGTAGAATAGACAAAATAATAGCTAATGCAATTTCAAATTTTGGTCATATGACCCCTGCTGCCTTGCTAGTGATAAAGGATAGTGATAATTATGAATATACCATAAAAAAATAAAAAAAAATGTTTCATTCATTATCAAATGAGTGTGATCTGATTTTGTAGATGGGAAGCATACGACATTTCATAATTTATGGCCCAGTTTCCTAGGACCAACCTTTATAAGCAATAATTATAAAATGAATACTAGTGAAATAGAACTGAAATATCTTTGGAGAGATACAAACAATATGACAGTACAATGATTATAAATATGGATATTATATGCAACGGTAACGTGTCGCGCTGCTGTGGATCGCCGCGGTGCCGCGTGATGAAAGCGTTTATTGGTCTTGTCCCAATCCTATACGAGGAAGCGATTCATTCGAAATTGTAAAGTGGGGTGGTACAATTTAGGTAGCACAAGCGATTATGTAATGTGTGTTGATACGCTACAAAATGTTTGAATTGTCAATAAAATGATTAAAATGATTAGTATGTTTCTTTTATGTGTAAGACCTAGTATAGGTGTTTATTTTTTAATACGGCAACATGTACTAGTTCTAAGTATTATATGGTTGAAAGGAAGTTGCAAAATGTACGAAAGACACTCTTATCATTCGCAATCTACGAATAAGGCGTCTCTGTTTATATCCAAAATACAGTCTATAGATATTTTTTTTATAATAACAGTACTGTTTTTTATAAAAATACATTATAATAAAAGTTTGTATTTTATTCACTCCTCTATCTATACAATATTATACACATATACTTCAAACAATATTATCTAATACAATTTTATATTTTAAACTAGCTGTGCCCATGGTTTCGCTCACGTGGACTACAGAATGCTCGCGCGGATCTTACTCCCCCGCTCCCGACTATTTTGAAGACAAAAATGCTTATTTTAGCCCAGTCATATTAGGGCTTTCACCTCGGAATGAAAGATAATAAGCTGCAAATTGGTATGAACCTTTGTTTTGTCATTCTAAATGTTGTCTCAAAAGTCACAATCGTTATCGTGTCCGCGTCTCAAGATATTCAAGGTCAAAGGTCACAAAAATCGGTTTTTCGCGAATATCTGGCTTCCTATCGGTTAAATGAGATTTGCATTTATTATAAAAGTTGTAGGCTATAAAATTCCCTACAACTTTTGTTTAAACTTTTTTTTCATACAACCAACCGTTTTGAAGGTAGAGCGCGAAGAGTGCACATCGTAGAGTCATATACGGCCTAATGCAAGGTCAAGCGTGAGTTATGGTTATCAGTACGTTATAAAGTCAATTATTTACTTGGAAATTATAATTATTAAACAATGCCTATTGTTTATGTACTAACTATTAATTATTTATATTTAATTTGATTTGACCAATATCCTCGTACTAAAAAGCACATTTTATTTTTACACGCATTCAGTGGCTGTGACACGACTTCTGCGCTATTTAAAAAAGGAAAAAAAACTGTTACTAGAGCATTGGAAAAAATTCCTGATTTAGATAAACTGGTGGAAGTATTTCAACAAGAAAACTGCCCAAAACAAACATTATTAGAAAATGGAGTGCGCATCTTGTTGGCATTATATAATGCTCCAAAATCTGAGGACAACATTGATCATTTCCGCTACACGCAATTCATCAAATTTACAAAACTAAATAAACCTGTACAACTGTCAACACTTCCACCAACAAGTGTAGCAGCTCATCAACACATAAAACGTGTCTACTACCAGATTCAAACGTGGTTAGGGAAGGACTTAGAACCTCAAGAATGGGGCTGGATGCTTGAAAATGAAATCCTGGAGCCCATACGAACGTTATTACCTCCAGCACCAGCCGAACTACTAAACGTAATATTTTGCAATTGCAAAAATGGTTGTGGTTCCCGCTGTGGATGCAGAAAATCAGGGCTACAATGTTCTTTAGCTTGCGGCCAGTGCAACGGACAAGCTTGCCTCAACGCTTCACTGTATCCAAGTAATCCCGATGAAGAAAATACATATGATCCCAATATTCTGGAAGGTTTGGAGATGAACATGACAGATAATGAGGATGATGACAATGAATCGAACATTTTTGAGCGACAAGAAGAAGAAGACGACGAAGAAGAAGAAGATAATTAGCTTCCATTTCCAATTTCATTACAATTAAAATCAACAAAGATACTTTTGATATTTGAACTCACATTTTGACAAATGTATATTATGCCGTATTTAATAATAAATAAAAATATGTGTAAAATATATACTCTTACTATCATTTTAACTTAAAATAAAACTAAAATATATAATCCAGAATTAATAATATTTAATACTTAAATAGTTAAATATGAATAATTATATATAAATAATCAAGTTACTTACTTTAATTAAATATAAATAATTAATAGTTAGTACATACATAATAGGCATTGTTTAATAATTATAATTTCCAAGTAAATAATTGACTTTATAACGTACTGATAACCATAACTCACGCTTGACCTTGCATTAGGCCGTATATGACTGTACGATGTGCACTCTTCGCGCTCTACCTTCAAAACGGTTGGTTGTATGAAAGAAAAGTTTAAACAAAAGTTGTAGGAAATTTTATAGCCTACAACTTTTATAATAAATGCAAATCTCATTTAACCGATAGGAAGCCAGATATTCGCGAAAAACCGATTTTTGTGACCTTTGACCTTGAATATCTTGAGACGCGGACACGATAACGATTGTGACTTTTGAGACAACATTTAGAATGACAAAACAAAGGTTCATACCAATTTGCAGCTTATTATCTTTCTTTCCGAGGTTGACCCCTTTTTTTACCTAATATGACTGGGCTATTTTGGGTGTTCCCGAGAAGATAGATGTATACTCTCCCGAACTTTTTTGTAGGTCTTTTTAGTGCCTATAATTATGTGGTACATTAATTTGCTATATCTCTTATAGTTTACTCAGCATAAGCCATTTGAGCGCCAGAATTAATTCATCATAACCAGTTTTTTTTTTTAATTATGCGGAACCCTAATTCTTTTTGTAAAACAGAGGTAGCCTAAGTTACTTCGTATAAATTCAGCTAACTACTAGTGAAAGTCCATCGAAATCGGTCCAACCGTTTCGGATATATGAAAATATTCTCATGACTCAATATAATCCACTTCAATGGACAAAGAATTCAATTTTTTCTTCATCACGAGCCCCTACCTCATAGAGATAATTTTATGATTACAAAAAAACAGATTACTCGTAAATAAAACAAATTTATTTATTGTATGTAATAAATTAATTTTATCGTATTTATAATTTATCGACATTTATACGGAATAAACCCTTATCACTAATAAAAAATAAAATTTATAGATTCGTACTTTTGAATGTTCATCATACTTTTGCCACACGACGCCATTTTGAAAAGTAAATCTCTCTCACCGGGCCAGTTATGTTTGTGGCACTCTACATAATTATTTTTATTTTATTACGAGTTCTCAAAATTTTTTTATGACAATATGCAATTTGGTAGTTTGATAACGTAATTTATAACATCCATGGATAATTTTATTAGAGTTCTCATTTTAGCGCCCTCCATTGATTTTTCTATACGAACTGGTAACGTAATTTGTCAATATTGATCATTCAAAATTATTTCCATACTGTTTGTACAGAGGTCACTAAACGAAATAATTTAATTTACGAGACAAAATAACCTAACAGTCACAGAACGTCATAACTGTTGTATAAAAAAGTTTTTATTTTGTGCCTTAATACCAAGTTGATAAAGTTTATTCTTCCGTGGCAACAAAACCTCTTTTATGCCCTATTACCTTTGCCTAAAACTTTGAATCCCTGAAGTGTTAAGAATGTGTACAAATATAACAATTACTACCAAAGTCAATTTACAATGTTGCTACAAAAAAAAAAAAAAAAACTTATGGTCATTATCCCTGAAAGAAGCTACTATGTATTTATTATGTAAATATTTTCGTCCTGTGATGCAACCTCGGTTAGTGTGGCACGAATTTTAATACACACAAAATTATTTACATGTTACGTACTACCTACTATGTACCTATGCGTGTGTTATATATTTACTAAACTTTTAAGATATAATTTTGGTATTCTTAATTATGATCTCAAAAAGATAAATATTTACAAATAATCCCATCGTTTTATAATGAAGTTTATTATTGAAAAAAACATGCATGAGAATAAATATAAGATTGTGTTTTTATTTTTATGGTATGAAGAAACCAAGTAAATCTAATTATGAGAGGCCTACAAGTATTTATAACCATTCTCAAAAAGCACTCCAGTTTTGAGGCCTACTGAGGTCTGAGTTGGTACGCCTCGTAATTAATCAACTTGGAACTTTTAGAAAAAGCAGCGTGAGCACTGTTTTGTAGTTAAATAATTGTGGCTAGTGATCCCGCAGACGTACCGGACCCTTATAATCTTATTACTGTATCGATATTGTATGCTGGTTCAGAATATTTGACAAAGGCCTTATAGTAAAATATCTGTTCATAGCATTCTAACCAGTTGTCGAAAACTCTCGTCATCTATGCCAGTTGTTCTTACAGAATAAGCTTTTTTTTTCAATTTTCAGCTTAATGTAACTTAAAATTTTCATGTTTAATGTAAAACTTTAAGTATTTTTTATTATTGTTGTAGTAAGTCAAAGACAATATCGAGACGTTTCTTCGTTTAGCAGAACATGACAGTCGAAGAGACGCAGTAACTTGTCTCGGTCCACGCCTCAGCATGGTACGTGACTCCTCATAATTTACTATACATAATCTTCTGATAGCCGCTTATCCAGTGTTGGTTTAGGGTAAAATTTTAATTCGACAAAAGTATTTATGGAATTTATTACGCTGATTAAAAATCCCTAATGATCAAAGATACAGTAGGTACCTATATCTATTAACTTTTATATTCGACTAAGTAGGTTATGTTTTCAAGTTATTATTATAGATAAAAAAAAACCTTTTTTTGAACATTAAACAGCATATGTAAAATTTGGCCTGGTAACAAAAAATAATCAATAGGTAGATAATTATTAGATACATATATGTATAGTATACAAGCTGTGACCCGCGACTTCGTCTATATTCTACTCTATACACATTTAAGCAGCAATATTTTATGATATCCCTTTTCTAAACACGTCTCGGGTACTTTTAATTAAGTGCATATGTTATGATGCAAGCTATCTCTCCGACAAATATCAAAAATCAGCCAACGGTTTAGTATAGTCTATAGATTAAAAATAATTTAAATTAACCCCTATTTATTGTACTGCCTTAAGAAAAGTTTTTTTTTCAACACTTTACAAATTTATAACTTTAAATCCTAATAATAATTTTTAAAAAATATATTCTCATACTTATTTATTGGCTTTCACTTTGGTCTGAAGCCTAGACGTTAAACCGAAGATAATGTGTTAATGTTTAGTTCTAAGATGTTTATATAAGAACATAAAAATTTTAAATTATAATTATAAATAGTGTATCTAAATCTTTATTCATGCTCGCGTACAATGTGCAAATATGTTTGTAGGCTAGTCTTGTGTAATTAAAGTAACAGCTGCTGTAATCAATTCAATTTTGAAAGCTTGAGGCTAAAGATTAATAAGCCTGTAAACATAATAGTCATTTAAGTATTATAATACTTAAATCTTCAACTAAGTCGAAAAGAAGCGACTGTCTCAACGGGATTAGACAATTTTAATTACAAATATTTATTCTATTTTTATACAATAAGTAAAAAGGTTGTTTTTCGCTTGATCGAACAAAGAATTCCCATAGCGAAAAGATAATTAATGGGAAACATAAAGCTGAAACATAGCAAAATTTTCCTGTCTTTATATAAAGAGGTCATACTTCAATCATAAAAGTTCATCGCAACTTTCAGAATTAAGAATAAAACAAGTACATAAAGTCGAGATAAATGAGTTAATTTAATATTTTTGGTTATTGACTATTGTTCTGAAGTTTGTATAAAAAATTCTCTGGAACTTTAACTGCATAGTACTATCACTAAATCGCCTTCGTGATGAGGCCAGAATAAACAGTAAACACTTGTATAGGGTAAAAACCCTGTAGTCAGCCTTTTAATGCGAATTGAATCTTCGTGTAAGTATAGTTTCAATGTTTATTTCTATTAATATAATCACAAATTGTTATTTGAAAGGATATTTATTAAGTTTTCTAAAAAAACTAGTTAAACAGAACAATTATTTATAATCATATAATAAAAAAAAACATGAAATAAAATATGACACTTTTTGTCAGTAGTCAGCCTCATTTGACCTGAAGTCAGCCTTCTTCGACCCTACAGTCAGCCAGTCTCTTCTTCTTTAGGCTTGAACATTTCACACACATACACAACATTCGTTGTTAAGTCGCAATATTCGATCTTGTAAAGTTTCTGGTAGGACACAAAAAACTCCACCAATTTCTCTTATTCATGCTATTTCTAATCGCCGCCACCGCTCTTATTAATTGCTCTTCTTTGTACTTTGGTATTGGTAGCTCCTAAAACAAAGGCAACAGATATAAAATTAGAAATACAAAAAGATAGTCCTAATAAAAGGTATTACGGTTCAATTTTCTGCAATAGAACTTATTGCCGACTATTGGGTTTATAGATATAATATTCAGCCATGTATATGTGAATGCGGCCGACTACTAGTAAAATGAACTTATAGTGTTCTAGGAGTTACGTTTCCCATGTTAGCATTACAAGAACTAGCTGCTGTGTTAATTTCACCTAAATATACGAAAATTATAATAAAACCAGTAATCAGCCGAAAATGGCCGACTTAAAAACTGAAAACCCAGTAGTCGGTTACCCAAATTATAACGTATTTAATAAATAAAATGATTTTCAAACTTACATAATCAGTAGACAAATATTTTATTATAACAACACATAATAATCTATAACAATTATGATAAATAAAAAAAACTTTCCTAAACGCCGGACACGGTTTCTTACGAATTAATTAGTAAGTATTACAAAAGCGCGAATCTATTACTAGCGGCAGTGCAAATGAAAAATGATAGCTTGACATCCTGAAGTGTTATTAGTTCGTAGGTAATTACTATTTAACAATCAAAGGGTAGGATTCTGTTAAATATTACCAATAACGTATAAACAAATGTTAACACTAATTATATGAAGATATTTGCTGTAAAGGCTGAATACTGGTGCGGGGCTGACTTCTAGGTGTTTTACCCTATTTGCTTTAAATTTTACTTACCTGCGTCAATTAACTATTATACCCAAACTTTGCTGTCCCTGACATTTTGTTACCTACTAATAGTCATTAAAATATTTAAAAAACCATACTTTTAAAGTTGAATACTTGTAACACAATTTAATTGTCATGCCAGCCTGGAAGCCTCTGTAGCCTGAATATACACATTATACACCGGTTGATCCCAAAATGCTAAACTCTTAAGCGTGTGCCTTTATAGTGGTTGTTATGTGTATGGTTGTCACGAGTTAATTGTCCTATCCTACCACCTAAATTGAATATCTATATATTAAAACGTGAAGCAAAAGCATTCTACCCCTTTTTAAGCGTATTGCGTGCACGGAAGACTGTGAGATTTGGCATGGCTAAGTTTATATAGAGAAAGAGTGCAGAAAGCTAAAATTTATCTACAATATTTGTTACTAATATATTAAATAAAATAAATTAATACTGTGAATCCTAACCCGACAAGTGCCATTGAACTTAGATCCCCCAAAATATTGGCATTGTCACTCAACGAAAAGTGACAGCAAGTGATGTAGATAATACTCATTGTTTAGGTTCATGAATACTACAAATGTCAATCAGAAAATAGTCTATGATCAAAAAGTCGCTGGTCGAATTTCGACCTTAGGGCGATCGCTAGTATTTAGAAAAATAAGATTACCAGATAACTGAGTTCATATAAAAATATCTCTCAAGAGTTACGAGTTTTTCTTAACGAGAATAAAATATAGGGCTAATAGAAATAATAGGACTTAAATGTAAAATACTTGTAGGTAGGTAACCGTAAGTTAATTTTGTATTCCACCGTCGAGCTACCGCCGCCCTCGCTTGTTTGAGATAACGACACAACAAAGGTAGTTTCCACAGATCGTGGCCAAAGTTTTCACTCTGCTCCTTTCATTTTATCATAAAAATAGGACGCAGAGCCTTATAACTTTTCATAGCTATCTTGATGAACTTAGCTTAGTTGACTGCCCATGATAAGCTTTCACAGAGAAGTTTTTACCGAACAAAGGTGAGTTGATTTTAATAATCAACCACCGTGAACCTCAGACCTCTTCATATTCGGAATTAAAATAAATTGAAAGCTATTATCAAAACCAAGACTACAAAATATTTAGATGTTGGAAAGCTTTTTAAACTCTTGGGTTTATTTAAAAGGATTGTTGAATTGGGTATCACTTAACCTCAGTTATAATATTATATACTAGCTCTGTACGTGGCTTCGCTCTCGCGGATAATAGAGTTTCTTATAACTTTAATAACTTTTTATTGTATGAAGTTTTTTTTTGATAAGGACCAAGTTTCTAAGAAGTAAAAAATTTGATCAAAATCTATCAAGTATTTTTTGCGAGATGGCGTACAACGGCTAACCCAATATTATAGTATATACTTAGATATTGTGCTAGAAGTTTTGAAATTATCTTAAAAGTTTCATTTCCATTTTAAGATTTAGGGTTTATCTAAAAGGATTATTGAACAGGATATTACTTAACTCCAGTTATAATATGTAGGTACTGTGCCATGAATCCAGGAGTTGACAACTTTTGGAAATTTGTTTTAAACACTCTATTTGTTGAAAACAATACATATGATTATTTTTTTTCATTAATACAGCATAAGGAGTGTTTTAAAAACATTTTTTAAACTAAATAAAACTACGCCAAAAAACGATGCATCATTAACTTTATATGCCATTTTGTATGCTAACAGTGACAAGTTTGACAACTAACGCAATAGTCTAACGTTCCTATTTCCTGAATAATGACGTCACGTTTTCTAATCGGCGTTTCAATTCATGTGACTCACAGAAAAAAAGTATTAATTTTCCAAAGGGAAAATTTAATAAATAAATAATAACTTTTCCAGATTTGTACTGTTTTAGACTGACTATACAATTATATTATCTATTGACTAATTTTACTCAATAATTAATTTTAATTTGTAAACATACAGTTAACTCGCGGATTATACTTCAATTTAATTTAAACGTTTAATTTTCTTTCCAAGATCTAGAGGTAAAATTGATTATGGAAATAGATATAAATTAACGTCAATTATCACATGTATTCTACCAAGAGTTATATTGAAACTACGGTATATTTACACTAGTATTAAAGTTAATTAAGAGATTTAAAAATAATTAGTTATAATTTTGAAAATATTTTTCTGTATTGAAACGTTGCCAAAAACGTTTGACCGAACGCTATAGAAGTTCATAGAGCTAAATGTGTTTTCATTAACAAAGCTCTCATATCTCTTAATGTGATAAATGAAGAGGTAGACTTTGACTACTGGAAAATGAAATAACAACGTCTGCAGGGCCACGTAGTAACATATACAATGTGTTTTTGTTAATATGGTTGTTTATTTCTTATCAGAACATTCGAATGCCACGGAACTGCTGAACAACGGCAATGCGGCCCGGATGAACCCTCGTGGAGAGAGAATGGTCAACAGATCCTGCCATACGTGCGATGATAAATTATAAGTGCATCATAAAGTAGATAACGAAATTTTAAATGATGTTTTTCAATAAAATTGTTTATAACAAGTATCTACGGTAACAAAACCTTTTAAGGACATTATTTATAATCAAAATATTATTCTTTAGTTACGTGACTTTAGTTTATGATGTAATTCTATCGTGACTTACAAAAGCAATGCTAAATTATCATATGTATATGTCACCGCAAAATTGTACAAATCGTTAGCTTATAAATAAATCTATTCAGATTTTAAACTATCTATAGATTGTGAATGGACATTAATAATTTTGAATTTTGGAGATTATGTTTATTAAATAAGTTTTTACTAGAACTTAAAACATTTGTTTTTTTTTTTCACGGCTAATTTATTTCTGATAGTAGCCAGCTGCTGCCATGACCAGCGAACTTTGCTCGCTGGCCTCGAAGAGCTCAACACACCGACACTGCCGACTCGCCGACAAATATTGGCGACGACATTACTTTTCAGAATTATGTCGAGGCGATAACTTGATCTCACCCGGACTATCCGTCGACATGTCGACGACATTTTTCAGCGGATCGGCGGGTTTGGTGTATAGAGCGTTATATGATCCTTACTTTATAAACCTATGAAAACGTAACAGTATTTGTTATTTTTTTATTTTAATGTCCGCTAATGATCGACCTGTACTTTACAATTCGACTAGATTGTTTATATATTACCGGTTCGTAGAATTATCCGGTGACATAATTTATCATTATATAAGATAATATTATTAGGAAATAAAAATAATCAGTTAAAAATGTAAACATACTTATAATATTTACGAGATGTGTACCAAATTACAAATAATACATAATTTTTTACAAATTTTTGTTCTGCAAAATAGCCATATTTATAAATCAACAGTACATTATCATGGCTTTAAAGTAGATAAGAACATTATTTTTTACTCTGAGCTTACTATCATACCAATCTGTAAATATAGCTGTAAATATAAAAATGTAAAATTTAATTATCAAGACAATACAGTCGTTTTCTTTAAATAACAATATTGATTTAATTAAACAATAAATTGTGGTAGATAAATGTCTCGATTTGGTAAATAGTAATAAGGTTTAAATAAACATTTGTTGCTGTTTACAAGTTTTTTTGTTTATACCACTTTTGGTAACCCTTCTGAATTTATTTTTCGTAAAATCTAATTAACTTAAATCTACACATTAAAACATAAATATATAAATGAGATTCGGTCATGTACTACTTACGGTTTAGTGAAATTCCTTTAAATTTAGTTTTAAATCACGTTATCAGAACGAAGAGACCCAGACATGTTAATAGAACTTAACATGAAGTTTACAATGTTATTACAAAAGGAAAAATTTAATAAAAAATATTTCCAAAATTTAGACAAGAACAACAACATTTTGGAACTACGAACTCGATGTCCAAAAAATAAATAAATAAAAAGAACCTAAAATCGATGTCCGAATTTTGAATTACTTTGGGTATTTGTAACAATCTACTTGAGCTTGGGTTACTGAATCCAAATAAATTAAAAAATCTGTAGTAATAGTTAGGTCTGTAAATTTAATTCTTTTTCCAAATTTCCTGATTGAAATCTATCACAAAGGACACTGATCTATACATATAATAAAAACGTAACTGATCGATGTCTGTACATAGAAGATATATGAGAAAAACTATTATTGGGGGTCACTATAAACGCAGGAGAACCCAAAACAATGATTGTTAGAATTTTTGTCTGTTTGTCTGTTTGCCAACTTTTGTGCGCGCTAATCTCAGAAACGGCATAACCGATTTGGAAACGGTTTTCACTAATATATTCTGGTAAGGTTCACTTAACATTTAGTGTTTGTTTTACTTCAATAAGTTCATAAATAAAAAAGTTATATCAATTTAAAAAATCACGTCGAACATTTTTTTGATAAAAATGCTATAAAATAGCTCTTCAGTTGAATTGACTGAAATTTTAGCTATCTGTATATTATGGTTTGTAAAACGATGATGATCGAAACCTTTCGTAAAGTTAAAAAATTAAGAGATTAATAAAATGAGTTTCCAATATAAGTTGACCTCAGATCTATGTGTTAAATCATATTAAAAGGGGGTCTGCATAGGCTGGATATGTCAGTTGAATATAGCTGCGCCGCTGCTAGGGATGGAAATTCATTTCGAAAAAGATTTATTCGAATCGAACTCTTATGAATCGATTCCCAAAAAAATCGATGTCTAAAAGATCGATCTCTCAAAAATTGATCTTTTTTCGATTCACTTTCGCATTTGTATTAACAATATAATAATCCCTAAAATAGAAAATTAAAAGGGAACCACAACAGTCGATCTTTTGTAATTTTTACCTTACTAAAGTATCAGTTATTATAGTGAAACATAGAAAGGTATAGAGAGAGAGAATTTATTACAGGTATATAGTGAAAGAGAATTCATTTCAAAAATTAATTATTATAAACTGTTTTCGTTAATTTGGTGTTGGGTAATAATTTACTGTTAGTATTTTAATTGGTAAATGACACTATAGAAAATAACTGCATAATGAATTGAATAATCCATAACTACTAATATTAAAATGCGAAAGTAATTCTTTCTGTCCCGTCGGTTGCATTTTCAAGCCTAGACCATTGAACCAATTTTGAAGAACTTTGGTTGAGAAAGGTCATTGGCTACTTTTGGAAATAAAATTAGAAGGGGTGAAATGGGGGGTGAAAGTTCGTATAAAGAACCCAATTTTGATTAATTTTTATATAGAGATATGTAAGAATTTGGAGAAAGACTTTGGCTACCTTATGTGGTGAAAATAAAACTTTAATGGGTGAAATAGGAGATGAAGGTTTGTACGAAGAACCCGTTAAACCAATTTTGATGAATAGAGATATATTGGACCTTGGAGACGGACATAGGGTACCTTATGGCGCAAAGATAAAACATGAAGGGGGTCAAATAGGGGATGAAAGATTGTATGAAGAACCCAATATTTCTCAATTTAGGGATATGAAAATTCATATTTATGATTTTAGGAAGAAAAAAAGGGTTTCGCGTTTTTGAAAAATGAATCGGCAGGGTGGTACAATAAGGGATGATTTACAATACCATATGCATAAAGTGATAAATCCATCTATGATTTTCTATTGCTTTGTCGTGTTTAGAGATCAGTCTGTGTTTATGCAATAATATAGAGGGGTTGTAGGTATCGCGACCACCATACAAATAGCGATAAACCCAACTATGAGTTTCTTTTGGTTCATCGTGTTCAGAGATCAGTCGGTGTATATGCAATAATATAGTGGGGTGGTAGGGATCGCGACAACCATATCTACATCTATCTATACATATAATAAAAACGTAACTGATCGATGTCTGTACATAGAAGATATATGAGAAAAACTATTATTGGGGGTCTCTATCAACGCAGGAGAATCTAAAACAATGATTGTTAGAATTTTTGTGTTTGTCTGTTTGCCAACGTTTGTGCACGCTAATCTCAGAAACGGCTTAATTGATTTGGAAACGGTTTCAACTAATATATTTTGGTAAGGTTGACTTAACATTTAGTGTGCTTTTACTTCAATGAGTTCATAAATAAAAAAGTTATATTAATTTTAAAAATTACGTCAAACATTTGTTCGATAAAAATGCTATAAAATAGCTCTTTGGTTGTATTGGCTTAAAATTTGAAACTGGTTTGTAATATGATGATTAATGAAAGTTTACATAAAGTTAAAAAATGTACAGTTTCAGAGAATTTGGAACTTTCCAATATGAGTTGACCACACATCTATATAATAAATCATATTAATAAGTGGTCACCCTAGGTTGGATATAATCACGCAAGCAAGTCGAGTGCCGCATCGCTGCTAGGCAATTAATTCCGAAAAAGATCGATTCGAATCAAACTCTGATGTATCGATTCACAATAAATCGAGGTCTAACAGGACGATCTCTCCAAAAAATTTACCGTCTTTTATTCACTTTTCAGATTTGTGTTAACAATATAAAAATCCCTATTATAGAAAACAAAAAGGACATCACAACAATCGATCTTTTGCTATTTTTACCATGCTAAAGTATCAGTTAAAGAGAAACAAAGAAAGGTGTAGAGAGAGAGAGAGATAATTAATTTCAAAAATTTATTATTATAAACTGTTGTCGTTATTCTGCTATTGGGTAATTTACTGACAACATAGAGAACGACAGCATAATGAAATGAATAATCCATACTAATATTATAAATGCGAAAGTAACTCTGTCTGTCCTGTCTGTTGCATTTCACTCCCTGAAATAGACGATGAAGGTTTGTACGAAGAACGCATCGAACCAAATTTGATGAATTTTGATATAGAGATATATTGGACCTTGAAAAAAACATTGGCTTACCTTATGTCGTGAAAATAAAACTTTAAGAGGTGAAATAGGGGATGAAAGATTGTATGAAGAACCCACTATTTCTAAATTTAGGGATATGAAAATTCATATTTATGCTTTTAGGAAGAAATAACAGTGTTTCGTGTTTTAAAAAATAAGGGTGATTTACAATACACATAGACTGCAACCCTTGATACTAAGAAAAATGTTCCTGAGACATAAGCTTACATTATACAAGACATATGTCCGTCCTATCATGACATTTAAGCTGCGCTACATTCGCTCATACGTCAAAGATCAACATTAATAAATTCCAAATCCTCTAAACCCGATTCTTACGTAAAATTAACAAAGCCCCTGTTATATTATTTATCTGGAAGATAATCTTATTTAATATCTTCTTTATATTATTCATCATAAGTTCATTTGATTTACCTTATTATTGTTTTGGTGTACCTATTCTTTTATTTCCAGGATACCAATTAATGATAGGTTTATGTATTGATGCGTTTAGATAATTTATAATTTGACAATTTTGGTTTAATAACAGCTTTGTTAATATTTTAGGTTCGTATTGTTTACATTGCAATATTATGACAATCTCTGTCATTGATAATTCTTTGATAGTAATAGAGCATGCGCAGTTAGGAGTTTCTCAGGTATAGACAAATATTCTATCCAGGTTCTAGTTTAGCAAAATAAATCTATGATTAGATTTATTTTGAATTTTTAAAATAAGAAAAGTCTAGTAAGATGAAATTTTGAATTCAAACGAAAACAAAAGAGAAAATTAGAACAGAGAGTATGACAGATTCTTCAGGATGGATCTGATCATGTTTTATTCATTGTACGGCAGACCTTTGAATAGTAGTAACGTTTATATCATAATTATCCTGTGTTTTGATAAACACCAAATTATTGTACAACAGACCTGGGAGTCGAAAAGATAGTTTATTTTATAACATATTTATATAGAAAAGTTATTTTAATTGTTATAATTTATAATTTTAATATTAATATGGGTGAAATACCCTTTGTCAAAACGACAAATACCTACTGAACATTGAAAGAACACTACCGGGAAAGTATCACCTGGATTTTGTATTTATAATACAAATAATAACTTTTCCTTTTACATATGAGGAAATCTCAATAGATAAGATATTTGGTGCTGCGTCGTCTGCTTGAGCAGTGTATCCTGATACGGCCTACACCGTGCTGACTTCTATTCTAGATCCTAGGCAAGGATCTCTACGCTGAGCTGTCGGAACAAGAAGAACGTCTCGGTTATGGACTTTTAAATTGTGTAATAATAATTTGTAAAACATATATTAACTGAAAATTGTAAGGTATGCTGGAAATTTATACATAACTATCCTAAACTAAATTATAATCGTAACACCCCTTGGTACGTTGGTCGAATCGTAAATTGAATATCTTACGCGATCGTACTTCGACACTGCTTCGAATCACGTGAATCTGTTGGTAAAAGCTGCCGCGACTTAAACCCTAAAACCGAACATCCCCCGCGAACAACTCCGGCCGCGAATATCTTCACCGATCCCGTTTATAAGATCGAGGAAATAAACAAATACTACTCCACCGTCTCTCCAAACAAAGCGTGCTCGCGCCCACGCCCACGAAACCACCGTTCCCTCCGCAGGGGATGGGCGGCTAATTTCGCTCCCGCAAACCCGTCACGTCCTCCCTCTCTTACGTCAACTCAAGCCTAGGTTCGTTCCCTCGGTGTAGAACCCTTGAGTCATGCAGCCGCTCACGCGATACTGGTGACACTGCACTTGCAATCACGTAGCTACCCACACACATCATTACACACAATATGTACATACATACGTGTACACCACATAAGTACATAGATCCTGTAAGGGACCTTTTTTTCTTCTTTTTTTACGATAGTTACTTTCGATCATGTTTCCAGGTTACTAAATACATATACACATGTTCATTCTTTTCTCCTAGAGGCAGGGAAATGTTATATGTATGTGTTAGTTTAGCTCAAATTTTCTACAGATAGGGAATTAGTCAGTTCGCGACTTTTTCACAATCGCGGTAACAGCCCAAGCCGACGTCCGGCCACTTTGGCACCTTTGTGCGTATGTTGCTCACGCTTTCGCGGCTGAATGACTTAAGCGTTCGCCTCCGAGCCTGGTGAAGCTGTCAAAACCATCAGTGGCTCTATTTCTTTAGGGCCCCTTAGGTTAACAAAAAAAAACAACTATAATTTTCTTTTGATTTATCGTGTTCAGAGATTAGTCAGTGTATATACAGTAATATAGCGGGGTGGTAGGGATCGCGACCAACATACATAGTGTTTAACACATGTATGATTTTCTTTTGGTTTGTCGTGTTCCGAGGTCAGTCCGTGTATATCTATACTATTAATAATTTAGTATAGCGGACGAGTTTTTTTATTTGTTTGTTTAAACATGATAATCTCTGGACAACGGGTAGCAGTCGGATTCGAAAAATTCTTTTTGTATATGATAGCCAGATTCACGAAGAATAGTATAGGCTATCTGGAACTAAGCTAAACCTCTCAGCTAGCCTTAAATATTGATTTTTGTTTAAGTAAGTCGAAGTGAAAGTGTTCCCGAACTGCTTTATCCGCATGCGCTGGCGTAATGGTTAGTGATACGTAAATATAATATTCTACAAAAATATTGTTCTTTAGTATATCTAACAAAAGTCTCCGGTAACATATGCCTATTTCTTAATAGCATAAGCCACAATAAGGTATTTTGCGTGTTTTTATGTTGAAGATTAAAAATTGATTTTGAGCTTTATTTTTAGGCTTATTATATTAATCCTTACGAACCAAAGTTATTTCACCATAAAGACAATTTAAATTTTTCTTTTTATAGTATGTAATTAGGACACATAGTTTAGGAGAAAATGAATAATTAAAATACATAATTTGTACTTGCGAGAAGTGATAACAATTATGATTACACGGGTCCGTCGCGTTGGCGGCGCGGTATTTGTTGGATAAATACTCGGGTGAAACCGAGGGGCACAGCTAGTCATGAATATGACATTAAAAAAATTGTCCGTCAGTCTGTTTGCATGTTAGAATTTAACTCAAAAACGGTTTGGCCGATTAAAAAAATATCGTAAATATGATATTACAAGCGTCCACAGGCTACGATAGCCGCTTACCATCAGGCGGGCCGTACGCTTGTTTGCCACCTTTGTAGTATAAAAAACATAATAATACTTTCATATGCATTTAGTAAAAAAATATTATTTTGACTTTAAAAACAGACACTTCAATTTTATTAATTTTTGTATGTATAAATAAAACAACATTAGTATATCATGGGACATTATAGATATACCATAATAAAGGCGAAAATACAATAACTGAAGTTAAATTACTTCTCGAGAAACATACAAATTATATTCGGGTTAAACATTATCGACACATCTGTTAGGAATTAATATACCTGAGGGTTTCCTTCCGATATTCTTGTTTAACAGCGAGTTTTATCGATATACTTTTTGCGTGTTAATACTAACATATTCAGTTGAACCGAAAAAGTTTTTCTCGCAATGTAGCGTCGCATCGCGTCGACGTGGCGCGGCGCCTCCACCTCGACCTCACAACGCATAATCACAAAACTTTTATTTACTTGCAAATGGATTTTGCTTCTTTATTTGCATAATACGTTGTTTTTAGTAGTATAAAATAAACTGTCAAACATAGTGTTCCCCCACTATAAAGCTCAACTGCTCCCTTTTACTTCTTTAATTAACCAACTTTAACAAAAGACGAGAGGTTATTCAATTCGATTTTTTTTTTATTATGTATGTTCAGCAATTATTTCTTTGTTTATGAATGGCCATATCGAAATTATTGCCAGATCGTTTTAATATTAAGTAAGTTTTGATATTTGCTCAAGAAAGTTATTATGAACGTTCACTATTTGAATAAATTTGGGGCATACACAAAATATTAATATGGAGCTGTAGTCTGCTCAAAGTGTTACGAGTAACAAGCTCAATTGAGATATTGAAACTAAGTGAAATAACAACAACAGACGAAAGGAATGAATTCGTATAGTTATTACGAAAGGCCTAAAACAAAACAGGAATAAATACGTAACTATTCAAAAAGTATAGAAAACAATGTTAAGGGTACATATTAATTATAATATTATGAATTATAACATACCATTATGTCTGTATCCCCGAAGGGTTAAGCAGAGGTGTACTAAATGTACACCTACAATTCGCCGGGTATGTTTTTAGATCTTATGTAACAGGGGGCGAAGTTATTGCCATTAATCGGAAACAAAGCCAAATTCCGAGATGGTACTGAGAATTTCATACAAAACCCCAATAACACTTTGCTCGACCTGGGAGTGTCGTACCCAGGACCTCGAGCATAGAAGACGCCCTTACGACCACTAGACTAATCAGACAGTTTTTACATTTAAAATAAATAAAATTTCACCCGTGTTAATTTTATGCGACAACCATAGCGCCGCCAACGCATCCGTGTACCTTACAGTACTATAAACATTGACCGGAGCCGAGTGTTATAGGAACAATATCGCACGACGAGATTTTGCTGAGCGGTGTAGGGGCATCCTCCCACGGTCCGTGATATTGCAGAGAGACATGGAACAGCCCGCACCGACGATGCGACGACGCGGCGACGCAGTGACGCACTATGGAAAGAGTGTCATCTGTGGAAACGCAGACGAGTCCCTAGCCGCAATGTTTCGTTCTTGGCTGTCAGTACTTGTAGGCCGTGCGTGAGAATCCGCAATATCACGGACCGTGGAAGGCCACCTTAAGACGTTAACATCATGATATGACGTAAAAAGAGACAAAACATATTATATAACGGGACATAACTCAACTATGACGCGAGCGAAACCGAAACTATAAATAATATAATAAAGTCGTGTCCTGAATGCTCGTATATCCACACATGAGGCTCATATCACTACGTACGGGATCTTGAAATTTTGTTCCGAGATTGTCAGAGTAACGTACGAATTCAGTAGTAAAGAAATATTAGAATATGTACCTATCGTTACGAGGTTGAGAAAGTGTAAAATAAAAAGAAATAGAAATTTGAAACCTTGAAATACATAATTTGAATCATTTTGTTTAGACTTCGAGAGGTCTCCAAGAGGGGAGTGAACAGCTTTTTGAAGCGTCGGCAATGTGCATGTGATGAGTTAGTTACCATCAGGTGAACCGCACGTCTGTTTGCCACAATCATGGTATAAAAAGACTTTTGAAATCTTTAAATCAAGTCTATTTTTTTTAACGCAAATTAAGTAAATACAGATAGATAATTCAGTAAGAAGTAAAAAGATGCTCCAAAAATATTTAAATAATAATCAAAAAATTATTCTCTAGTTTATAGATGAGAAATTAAATTCTAAAACTTTAACTACCTATCCTAATTAAGTACTCTATATTCTATATTAATAAGTCCTTAATTATGTATGTACATGTAATGTTTTACGAAATTTTCCGATAGACAACCTATAAATATACATATATCAAGTATAGTATATATCTAGGTATATAACTATTTCTAACCAAATGACGTCGATACATAATTAAGTACCTCTTACAATACTAGTAGTAAAACTTAGCAATAGTAGTCACACATTATATGTGATGAAACTTTTTAGAAATTTTAACCGTGAAACACATATATAACTGAAAATAGTATTTAACATAATCAAGTAGAGGAAATATTAACATTATAATAAATTTTCCTTAATTTAACAACTTTCCTTAATTTATCAGTCAATTTCAAAACACAGCCGTTGAACCGATAAATTATGGTCATTCCCATGAGTTTTATGTCACTGTTCACAAAATACATGTACCGTGGAAATAACAATTTATATGCGCTCATATTTTGTGTATATGTTACCTTATCATATACGAATGAAATGATTTTAAAAGAATGCTTATTACTATGTGCTTCGCCGTAGTTAGGTAAAACAATCTTTAGACTATTTATATATACATAGCTTAACAAATAAAAAAAGAAAAGACAATTTACGTACTCAACTAGATATTAGACGATAGACTGAAAGTCCTGAAATACATTAAAACCGAAAACAATCTCAAATACTATACGAATCATAAAACATGTTGAATGTAACTTCAAGTTATGTTTAAAAATTACGTGTTATATATTCTTTCAGAAAATTTTGAATACCTTATAAAGAAACATCCTTCGCTGTAACATTCACTTGCTACGATAAAACAGAATACTTTTAATTTGAATAAGAAATAAACCTAACACAATATTTTATTGTACCCGTTAGAACATTTCTATCAACACAGAACATTTCTAGACAGTTTTTTTTACCAGTCAATAAGCAAGTTTTATTATCGAAATAATATTTTATTATAAGGTGGATTTTTACGTGAATGATGGTTATGACTGGAAGTGATTAATTTTGTATATATATATCCACTGAAAATGATAATAACTGTAAACAAAAAAAAAACTGTAAGAATAATTGAAAGAAAAAAATGTCGATAAAGCCGATCAATTTTCTTGCCAGTTTTTCTCGATGGCTGGGATGTTATTCGAACCGGTAGTACTGTATTGACGTTTATAAGTGCCTTCTTAGAGCTTAAATTGAATAGAATATTTGTGATTTTGATTTCTCAATATTTTTTTTATATTTCAAATTTCCACTAGCAAAAATAATTGTCAAAAGCAACTAATAAACAAAATAAATAAAACAAGAAAATTTTTAAAAAGAAAGAAAACCGGCTTCTAATATTTTAAGAAGTTGCTTGGTGTATCTTCGATGTTGAATGTCCAATACCAATGAATTACACCCTTTCCAACGAAAAAAAAAAACATCCAAATCGGTTTATAAACAAAAAAAATATGGCTGAACATCCTTAACAAAATATACATTCCAATAAATTGATCGACCGTTTGTTTCTCTTGTCTCTTCTCGATGACTCTGATGTTTTGCAAACCGGTGGTAGTGTTTTGAAATTCATTACTGCTTTCTTAAGGCCTCCTAATTTTTTTTGTTAAAAAAAAAAAAACTACTTACATGTTTCTCTGCACTGACTAATGATGGAGTCTAATTTTATTACATCAGTAGCGAAAGGCTAACTGACTAACGTTAGTTAATTAGCATTTTCACAATCGAGGTTTTTTTTATCGTTTATAGGTTTAGTATTATGGCCCCAATTTCACCTGATTTTAAGTGACGATCTGGCCCAAAATGGTTTTTTTTTATGATAAAAAGGGGGCAAACGGGCGGTTCGCTCACCTGATGGAAAGTGATGTATCACCGCCGCCCATAAACATCCGCAACACCCGAGGGCTCGCAGATGCGCTGCCGGCCTTTTAGGGAAGAATACGCTCTTTTCTTGAAGGTCACCAGGTCATAACAGTTCAGAAAGGCGACAGCTGGTTCCACAGAGTTGTTGTGCGAGGCATAAAATGCCTTAAGAAACGCACTGTTGAGGAACGCTGGACATCGAGGTGGTGTGGATAGAATTTACGATTCTGACGCGATGTCCGATGGTGAAATTCAGCAGCCGGGATCAATCTAAACAATTCCTCAGAACACTCCCCATGATAAATGCGGTAGAAGATGCAGAGTGAATCAACATCTCTACGTAGAGCCAATGGATCAATCCGATCGGAAAGAGCTTGATTGTCAATAACTCGAGCCGCCTTACGCTGAATGCGGTCAAAAGGAAGTAGCTGGTACTGGGGGGCTCCCGCCCAGAGATGAGAATAATACTCCATGGGGGATCGAATTTGCGCCTTATAAAGATTTAGGCTATGAGCCGACGTAAAGTACCGTCTCGCCTTACTGAGGATACCAAGCTTCAGTGAAGCCAATTTGGCCTTACTTTCCAACTGACCGCGGAACTGGACGTTACTCGAAATAACGACGCCAAGTATTACTATAAAAGAGGCTTTGCGACAAATGGTGACTTTTTAGCGGTTAACGCGCAGACTTGTGTCTTTTTAGGGTTGAACTGGACTAAGTTTAGTCGACCCCAGTCCGAGACTTTAGTTAACAAAGACTCGACTTCAGACACAAGTTTGTTCCGGCTCTCATCGACGTATTCCCGAGAAATATTAGTACGGCCAGTGTACAAGACATCCACAGTGTTATCTGTCGTCTGCATAGCAATGAATGTTGCTGATTTGCAACAAGTCATTGGCATGCAGGAAAAGCAGATTTGGGGACAGTACGCAGCCTTGTGGGACCCCAGCATTAAAAATATTAGGATCGGAACAGGCACCGTCGATGACGACCTTGATGCTCCGATCGGCCAAAGAGCTGGTGATCCAGTTGCATAACACGCTAAGCCTAGTAGGAGGAATGGATCTCAAGTGGAACTGCTGAAACACATCTATAGATGCTTGATGATAGATTTTCAACTTGAGGGTGGTAGCTGACCAGAAGGGCATTAGAAAATACCCTACCACTATGCTATGGTTTCATAAAGATCTTTGCATTCATCAAAAGCTCAGGCTTATTGCAGGAATTCGAACTCACGTCGATCGACGCCATGTCCTTTTACACGGTACCACTGAACCATCATTGCTTCAATCTAATAATTTATGTAATATTTTATTAGGTTCATGTCAGCACTAAGATTATAAAGATTACATCTTTATTTAAAAAACTTTAAAATAATATAATTGGCAATTAATAGTATAATTGGCATTTTAATTGTTGTGAAAAATTGATTGGTTAGAGTTAAATTTATCGAATTAAAATAAATAATTATGTATTCCATTTTAATCCTGAAGCAATTCATAAAGTATCACAAGTAAACATAATTCAACGAAACACGGATACGGAATAATAATGATTGTATTACAAGAATCCTTTCATTAAACGAAGAACACAATAATATAAATTTTCTTCAACTGTTATTCCTGGATCACTTTCTCAACGCCTACTATATGTTTCTTTGTAATACAAATTACAGAGAGCTTTAAAACTTGAAAGTATTTTAAACTTACTCCACGTTCTCCATTCATGCCATCGGCACGAACGGAGAGAATTGTACTCCATATGTTGTTTTATGACTTTGGATCACAATTTGCCTGTTGTAGGTAGGTATTTGTTTAATTTTATACGACAAAGGTCGCTTGAGTCTTGATGGCATTACAAAACTATCAATAAAAATTAAATGATTTGAAAGATATATTAATAAAAGTATTGTCTACAGAAAAATACAGCTAATTATATAAATAAATAAAAATATTAATTTGTATTTAGAAATAAAGCGTACATTAATAAGAAATGAAGAAGAAAGTTGTAAGTAGAAATTTACTGTGTGATAGGACATGATATTTGTGCCTCTTCGACTGGTTCGCGATCACCATACATTAGGTGTAACCATTGATGTAGTAAAACCCGCCTTAGTGGCATCATCATCATTCCAGCCGAAAGACGTCCACTGCGGACATAGGTTTGCACTAAAGATCGACGACGACGAAAGAACGACCTGACCTATGCTGCCTGCATCCAACGGCTTCCCGCAACCTTCACCAAGTCATCGGACCACCTTGTGGCGGGTCTACCCACGCTGCATCTTCCAATACGTGGCTGCGACTCGAGAACTCTTTGGTTCCTTCGGCCATCCGTTCTACGAGCTACGTGGCCCGCCCACTGCAACTTAAATGATCAGTGATAACAGTGATCTTGGTTCTCCTGCGGATCTCTCAATTTCTGATTCGATCACACAGAGAAACACCGAGCCGAAGTGACCTTGAGCTTTCTTAGCAGGCCAATAGTTAGCGACCACGTCAACACCAAATGTAATCACTGGCAACATACACTGGTCAAAGATTTTTGTCTAGACATACTGTGGTATGTTGGACGCGAAGATGCTACGTAGCTTCACAAATGTGCTTCAGTGTACTGCTTTAACTGCGTCAGCTAGTGTATATCCAGTAATCAAGCAGGCAGAGATCTGAACTCAACTGTGTTGCGGCCACCATGCACATGGTGGATAAATACGTCACAGTCGCTTTTAGTTTGTCGTATTTCGAAAGTGGCTAATATATATTCAACTACAGAGAGATTTGGAGGCCGGCAAAAAAAGAACCATAAAAGTGGCGACCGGCGATAGGTTTCTGATTTCTCGGTGGTCAACATTCGCCACTATTTTTGGATTGTATTTACCACCAGGCAATGCCGTCACTTTATCCTGCTACATATACTCGTATTTAAACTATTATTATTTTCTACAAAATTGTAGTAAGTAATAAATTTTACTGGGATTTGATATCACAAAAGGCACTTTAGTAAAAAAAGTCTATTGTATTTTATAATAATAAGAAAAAAATGTAGAGAATTTTTAACACTGCTCTTTTATTTCCGATCAATGTTCGTGAATATTGAAAATGCTATCTCAAGCGAATCAAATAAAAAGGGAGGCACTGAATACAGATATTCGAATAAAGCTCTTTCAAAAGAATTCGATATAGTACTGGCTTTACAAAAACTTTAATAATAAATTTGAATCATAACGTAGATTCAAAAGATAATTAAAAAATTTATTGTATCGTCTTTGGTTTTAACCGACAAGAATATGTCGTTGGTGATACTACAAAACGGGCTATGACACTATGAACTGATTGTACAGGGGAAAGAGAAAACTTTTATTTTACAACTCGCGAAGTGCTTGACAATACATGTCGTGGTGCTATATCCTTAGAAAAGTCTATGCAGTATCTGATCAGGGAAATTTATTCTTCAACATTTGTTTCACAAAGTAGGTACGTAAAAGTCTCTAGAATTACACATTTAAGGGTTCTGAAATCAACAAGGAATCCTTATAGTTTCGGCATAACCGTCTGTCTTCGGCGGCTTAGCTCAGCGATCGTAATGAAAAGAAAAATATTAATCAACTAGCTGTGCCCCTCGGTTTCACCCGAGTTTTTATCCAACAAATACCGCGCCGCCAACGCGACGCACCCATGTAATCATAATTGTTATCACTTCTCGCAAGTACAAATTATTTTAATTTTTCATTTTCTCCTAAATTATGTGTCCTAATCACATACTATAAAAAGAAAAATTTAAATTGTCTTTATGATGAAATAACTTTGGTTCGTAAGGATTAATATAATAAGCCTAAAAATAAAGCTCAAAATCAATTTTTAATCTTCAACATAAAAACACGCAAAATACCTTATTGTGGTTTATGCTATTAAGAAATAGGCATATGTTACCGGAGCCATTTTTTAGATATACTAAAGAACAATATTTTTGTAGAATATTATATTTACGTATCACTAACCATTACGCCAGCGCATGCGGATAAAGCAGTTCGGGAACACTTTCACTTCGACTTACTTAAACAAAAATCAATATTTAAGGCTAGCTGAGAGGTTTAGCTTAGTTCCAGATAGCCTATACTATTCTTCGTGAATCTGGCTATAATAAACAAAAAGAATTTTTCAAATCCGACTGCTACCCGTTGTCCAGAGATTACCATGTTTAAACAAACAAACAAAAAAACTCGTCCGCTTTACTAAATTATTAATAGTATAGATATACACTGACTAATCTCTGAACACGATAAACCAAAAGAAAATTATAGATGGTTTTTTTCTTTCTCACTGACTATACTGTTAGCCTAAGGGGCCCTAAAGAAATAGAGCCACTTATGGGGTTGACAGCTTCACCAGGCTTGGAGGCGAACGCTTAAGGTATTCAGCCGCGAACGCGTGAGCAACATGCGCACAAGGGTGCCAAAGTGGCCGGGCGTCGGCTTGGGCTATTACCGCGGTTGTGAAAAGGTCGCGAATTGACTAATTCCCTATCTGTAGAAAATTTGAGCTAAACTAACACATACATATAACATGTCCCTGCCTCTAGGAGAAAGGAATGAACATGTGTATATGTATTTAGTATCCTGGAAACATGATCGAAAGTAACTATCGTAAAAAAAGAAAAAAAAGAAGAAAGAATGTATGTACATATTGTGTGTAATGATGTGTGTGGGGAACTACGTGATTTCAAGTGCAGTGTCACCAGTCTCGCGCGAGCGGCTGCATGACTCAAGGGTTCTACACCGAGGGAACGGACCTAGGTTTGAGTTGACGTAAGAGAGGGAGGACGTGACGGGTTTGCGGGAGCGAAATTAGCCACCCATCCCCTGCGGAGGGAACGGTGGTTTCGCGGGCGTGGGCACGAGCACGCTTTGTTTGGAGAGATGGTGGAGTAGTATTGGTTTATTTCCTCGATCTTATAAACGGGATCGGTGAAGATATTCGCGGCCGGAGTTGTTCGCGGGGGATGTTCGGTTTTGGGGTTTAAGTCGCGGCAGCTTTCACCAACAGATTCACGTGATTCGAAGCAGTGTCGAAATACGATCGCGTAAGATATTCAATTTACGATTCGACCAACGTACCAAGGGGCTTTGTTAATTTTACGTAAGAATCGGGTTTAGAGGACTTGGAATTTATTAATGTTGATCTTTGACGTATGTGCGAATGTAGCGCTGCTTATATGTCATGATAGGAGGGACATATGTCTTGTATAATGTAAGCCTATGTCTCAGGAACATTTTGCTTAGTATCAAGGGGTGCAGTCTATGTGTATTGTAAATCACCCTTATTTTTTAAAACACGAAACACTGTTATTTCTTCCTAAAATCATAAATATGAATTTTCATATCCCTAAATTTAGAAATAGTGGGTTCTTCATACAATCTTTCATCCCCTATTTCACCTCTTAAAGTTTTATTTTCACGACATAAGGTAAGCCAATGCCTTTCTTTAAGGTCCAATATATCTCTATACCAAAATTCATCAAATTTGGTTTGATGCGTTCTTCGTACAAACCTTCATCGTCTATTTCAGGGCGTGAAATGCAACGGACAGGACAGACAGAGTTACTTTCGCATTTATAATATCAGTATGGATTATTAACTTCATTATGCTGTCGTTCTCTATGGCGTCAGTAAATTACCCAATAGCAGAATAACGACAACAGTTTATAATAATAAAATTTTTATATTAATTCTCTCTCTCTCTCTCTCTCCTATACCTTTCTTTGTTTCTCTTTAACTGATACTTTAGCATGGTAAAAATAGCAAAAGATCGATTGTTGTGGAGTCCTTTTTGTTTTCTATAATAGGGATTTTTATATTGTTAACACAAATCTGAAAAGTGAATAAAAGACGGTAAATTTTTTGGAGAGATCGGCCTTTTAGACCTCGATTTATTGTGAATCGATACATCAGAGTTAGATTCGAATCGATCTTTTTCGGAATGAATTGCCTAGCAGCGATGCGGCACTCGACTTGCTTGCGTGATTATATCCAACCTAGGGTGACCACTTATTAATATGATTTATTATATAATAAATGGTGGTGTGGTCAACTCATATTGGAAAGTTCCAAATTCTCTGAAACTGTACATTTTTTAACTTTATGTAAACTTTCAATAATCACCATTTTACAAACCAGTTTCAAAGTTTCAGCCAATACAACTGAAGAGCTATTTTATAGCATTTTTATCAAAAAAATGTTCGACGTGATTTTTTAAATTGATATAACTTTTTTATTTATGAACTTGTTGAAGTAAAACAAACACTAAATGTTAAGTGAACCTTACCAGAACATATTAGTGAAAACCGTTTCCAAATCGGTTATGCCGTTTCTGAGATTAGCGCGCACAAAAGTTGGCAAACAGACAAACAGACAAAAATTCTAACAATCATTGTTTTGGCTTCTCCTGCGTTTATAGAGACCCCCAATAATAGTTTTTTTCATATACCTTCTATGTACAGACATCGATCAGTTACGTTTTTATTATATGTATAGATAGATAGATAAATATAACTAAAACTTGACCACAGTATTGGAAATTACACAAACTATTGTTTAAATAATAACATTCTAACAATTATTTTTGTCATATTTCAAAATTTATACAGTAGCAGCATATTATTTTCAGTTTTAATTTTGGTTATTGTAAATTTAATTAAACTTCTACGCGGAAGTATTCCGGTTTAATGAATTCATTGGAAATTGCGTTTTATCCTCACTAAAGTACAATAAAAATACATGTAACTTTTATTGGTAAACAAGAAATTTGAGTGTCTCTACCATTTAATAGAACGAATGCATACTTGTATTTATTAGTCCATTTAGTTTTGTTTATTTAGTATGTTTTGTTATTTAAATAGTAATATTTAAAGCCAATATGTTTGATGATAGAATTGTCTATTAGAACATAATTTTACCGAGAAGTGGAAGTTAGTAGACGTCGAGCAATCCGATGGTTATTTTAATGTGTCCATCATGATTATAAAACACCTGTGTAAGACAACGAAACCAAACCGAAAGGAAATATTTATCTAGAATAGTTACTTTTATAATTGGTGTATCGATTAATACTAACGAATTACATTTCAAATTTATTTAATACTTGCTGTGCCCCCGGCTTCGCTTAAGTTGACTATAGAATGCCAACAATCGGGCGCACGCGCGAATCTTGCTCCCACGCTCCCGGTTATTTTAAAGACAAAAGTGCTTATTGTGGGTGTTACTTAGTAGATAGACATATACTCTACCTTATTTTTCTTTAGGTTTTTTTAATATCTACAATTATGTAGTACATTAATTTGATATATCTTTTATGGTTTACTCAGCGTAAGCCATTTAAGTCCCCGAATTGATTCATCATGACTAGTTTTTGTAATTGCGCGGACCGTTAATTCTTTTTCTAAGATAAAAGTAGCAAGTAACTGCTTATCATCATCATCAAGTAACATCAGCTATCTACCAGTGAAAATCCTGTCAAAATCGGTCTAACCGTTTCGGAGATTACCCGAAACAAACAGACAGACAAAAATAAAAAAATGGGTTTTTTGAAAGGTATCGTATTATATACTTTCAATTGCATTTAGTAAAAAGCTGTTTTTTTTGACATAACCATCTGACACTTCAATTTTATCAATTGTATATATAGACTAGTTATTTCCGCGGATCTTTTAATAATAGTGCACATTGACGGTAGTGTCCCTCCCACAGAGGACACTAAATCCATCGGCGGTGTCCGCTATCATGCTGGCCTGCATAAATATCTCTTCACATTACTCTATAGAACCGTCTAACTCTCTGAAATGTATACGTCACAAACAGGTGACTATCTCAATTTGGATTGTACATATCTGTTTGATACGTATAATAACTACTTACCTACAGATTGCTTTTTTTTTTTTTTTTTTTTTTTTTTTTTTTTTTTTTTTTTTTTTTTTTTTTTTTTTTTTTTTTTTAGAACTGACTACACTGTTAGCCTTAGGGGCCCTAAAGCCGCTGCGGCTTTTACAGCTTCACCGGACTTGGGGGCGAGCGCAGAGGGCACTCAGCCGCGAAAGTTTTGTGGACGACTCGCACGAGGGTGCCAAAGTGGCCGGACCTCGGCTCGGGCGGTCGTCGCGTTCGCAAATAGGTCGCGATCTATTCGAATCCCTACACCTACGATTCGAGCTAACTAAATATACACATAGGCACGTTCCCTTCCTCCTGGGAGGAAGGAAGGAACCGTGCGTATGTGTATTCAATAATCGGAATGTTTCTACACTAACTAGCGCTAACTAACTAGCGTAAAAAAAGAAAAAAAAAAGGTCCCTCACAGAACCTATGTACCTGTGTGGTGTGCACGTGTGTATGTTCATACGTGTGTAGTGTTGTATGTAGGTAGCTAAGTGATGCACGTACAGTGTCACTTGTATCGCGCGGGCGGTTGCCTGACCCAAGGGTTTCACACCGAGGAACGGACCTAGGCTTGGGTTACCGCTAGAGAGGGTGGACGTGACGGGTGTGCTGGAGCGAAATTGACCGCCCGCCCTCTGCGGAGAGAACGGTGGTTACGCGGGCGTGGGCGCTGGCACGCTCTGTTTGGAGAGACGGATGTGTAATATTTATTCGAATTTTCGATGTGATCGTCGGGATCAATAAAAATATTGCGCGGCCGGCGTTTGCACCGGATGTCCGTGGGTGCCGGAACATAAGTGGCGGCTGTTTTTATTAACGGATTCGCGTGGTTCGACGCGGTGTCGAAATACGAACGGGAGAGCTGTTTAACGTAGGCATGTATCGAAGGAAGCTCCATATCTCTATGGAGATCTACGCTTCGAACATACCACGGGGCCCCGGTGAGACGATAGAGGAACCTATTCTGTATCGATTGTAACCGTTTGAAACTCGACTCGGACATATGTGCGAACACGGCGCAACTGTATGTCAAAATTGGTCGAATACACGTCTTGTAGAGCGTGAGCTTATGTCGCGTGGACATTTTACTCACCGAACACAACAGAGGATGCAACCGGCCCAGGACCCACGCGGCCCTGTTCCTAACCTTACGGATGTGGGGTCTAAAAGAGAGCCTACTATCTAGGGTTACCCCTAGATATTTGGTCTCTCTTACATACGGAATCGGATTATCGTAGAGCTTAACAGGTTTAAGCTTCCACGGTATCTGTGACGAATCCGCATCGAAGAGCATCGCGGCGCTCTTCGAGGGATTAACGGCTATACGCCACTCGTTAAACCACTTCCCGAGAGTGGTCACGGAGCGTTGGACTTTGTGTCTGAGGTGGGATCTATTCCTATCTGAGGCATATAAGACTGTATCGTCAGCGTATAGCCCTACCTCGACCTCCGGGAGTCGAGGTAGGTCACTGACGTACAGGTTAAATAGGCTAGGAGCCAGGATCGAACCTTGGGGAACGCCTGAGCGTATTGGACGGGGCGTGGACAATTCACCTTCCACTCTATAGCGAAAGGTGCGATCTGTTAGATAGTCGCGAATTATTTTAATTAGCCTATCGGGGACTTCAAAGTGATACAACTTGTAGATCAATCCCTCGTGCCAGACCTTATCGAAGGCCTTGGCAACGTCGAAAAAGACCGCAAGTGTACGGCGGGGTTTATATAATTCAGCAAAATTAAATGCAACGTACTCCGTGAGGCGGTGCACTTGATGAGTGCCCTACAGATTGCCGGAGTAGTTGACGTATATGGTCACAGCTCCGCTCCTAAAGTTAGTGTATGATTTTAGATAGCCTACCCTTCCTCGATAAATAGACTATAAAATACGAAAACATTTTTTCAAATCTGACTAGTACTTTCAGAGATTAGTATTTTTAAACACACAAATATAAAACAAAAAAAAAAACAATATTTTGAACTACAAGTAGATAATATAGATCATAGAACGCGCCAGCGGAAGTCAATCATTAATCTATGGTATAGATATTATTATTATTTAATAGATGTAGTATATATTAAATCTACGTATTATTTAATAACTTCCGATCTCTGACATAGTTGAAGTGAGGAAGGGTGAAATTTAATTTCAGTTCAATCAAGTTAATTAGGATCTACTGACATTGTTTTGAAATTTCGTTGTTCAAAAGTTATCTAGTAATATACTTACCGACTTACCTTTTTATTCTATAATCTTTATTGAAGCTATTAACAAATACAAATTTAGAATAACTTAATATTTTGATCACAATCAGAATAATCGATATTTGTCAAAGTTAATAAAATGATTAAAATTATGATGTTTTGAAACAGAAAGTATTTTTAAAAATTCTTGTATTTAGGAGGTTTTCATGCAACTTACACATGTCAGCCCCTATCGTAGTATAACTTTAGTATATAAATAAATAATAAGTAATTGTCTAATAATAACATGCAATTAATTAAATTAGTTAGCCGCATCCTTAGTAGACGTATCTAACTAATATCTTAATACACATTCCTACGTCCAGACTGTTCAAGCCAAGCACACCTACTAAGCCCTGTCTGATTGACTTGAATTGGACACACTCCATCAGAACATGGTAAACATCTGTGACTGTCTGAGATACATACATACGTCACAAACAGGTGACTGTCTCAATTTTATAAAATGTTTATATACTTTTTTAATGTAATATGTTTTTTTCTGTTGATATAGGTTTACCGTTAAGGTCACAATCCCACGTGATCTTAAGTGACGATGTGGCCGAATATAATATCATGATAAGTCTAGTGGAAGACTGGCTCTCAAGTGCAGCTGCCGAAACACACCTATCGGTGCTTGGCGATAGATTTGCAACTTGAGAGTGGTGTGGTAGTTAGCCAAGCAGGCATTAGAAAAAGTCCTACCACAATGATATGCCTTCATCATGATATTTTTCTTCACCGAAAGTTCAGGCTCATTGCAGAGATTCGAAATCACATCGACCGACGCGATGTTCGTACACTCTACGACTGAGCCATCTTCCTACTTAGCTTTGCCGTAACACACCAGCTAGGTATACAAGGATGCTCATAACTGTAAAGTCTTATACTAGATACATTTATTATGTTTGTAAAAATATTTTCCCAATGATTGTAACCATAGATTTAGTACTACTTCTATGATTGTAACTAATTTCTTTAAAAAAATCAGTACGTCATAAAAAAAAAACATTGAAGGCTCCCAAAACTAAAATATAGGTACTTACTTACCTAATATTCTTTTGTAGCGGTTAGAATTCAATGTAAACACAAACAGGGAAAATGTTTCGCTTTGTTTATAAAGGCTGTTGCTTAAGTGATACAAGAACACCCACATTACAGACAAATAAAAAAGAGTTTGTGAACTTTCTTTTGTATTAGGGTCAGACCTCACTCAGTGAGATGAGTTTTGTAAATGTTAATTTAGCACAGAATAAACTTATGTGAAACTCTTTCATAAACCTTTGTTAATTTCCATTAAAAAAATCATTTAAGTAATTCATCATTATAACGATTATCAAAATAACATAAATAATAATTGTAAGGTTTTAAATTAAAACTAAGTAGTTAACATACACTATTTTGCAAAAAAAAACGGACACCTAAAGAAATTTACGTTCTAAGGTCGATTTCAGTTAATTAAATTGAATTTAATTATTTGACGTAGTGTGTATACTAATAATCGTATAAAATAATATGCGTGAAATTAATCTTGGAATTTTTTTTATGAATTTTCGATGAATTCTCTAAAATTGATGTACACGTCCAAATAATAAGAAGTAGTCAGCGATAAAGGCAACAAGATTTTTAATTTTTTAAATTTTAAATAAAGTTAGAAATGTAGAAACCTAATAACGAGTGTGACCTCCTTTTGCCAAAATCAAGGTTTGAATCTTTCTGGGCATGCTTTCCATATTTTAAATAATATTTTGAGGAATACGTTCCCACTATTCGGCAACAAATGTTTTTAGCTCCCTGATGTTTTGTGAAGCAGGATCTTACCCATCCCATTATAACATCCCAGACATGCTGAATTGGATTGAGGTCTGGACTTTGAGCTGGCCAATTTAAACGACGGATCCCAACTTCTTGAATGTTCGCTTCCACCTCGTTAGAACGGTGAGGGCGAGCATTATCGTCTATAAAAATGGAATCTTCTTCAAGAGTAGTCAATGCGGGCTGTGCATGTGGAATTAGAACTTCCGTTATGTACTGGTGTGCATTTAATGTTCCATTTTCTATGAAAACAAACTCCATACGCTCCGTCGAATTAATTGCTGCCTAACACATAACGGAGCCTCCGCCATATGGTGTGCTTTCTTAGAAACACACTTCCACATACCGTTCCCGTGGTCTTCGCAGGCCGGAGTCGGTCCTCTCCACACCAAGAGATTCTAGCTTCATCAGAAAACAATTCTTTGTGCCTCCTCCTGTACGTCCATAAGCTAATTTCTACTCCTCTTATTTCTTTAAGGCTCTTCTTTAGGTCCACACTTGACGCCTTACGATTCCACAATGCCTGACTCACCAAAAAGCGGTCATCTCGTGGTTCTCTGCATAACTTTCTTAAAGAACCTGGTTTTCTTTTGACCGAACCGGTCTTTTTATACCGTTGCCATGTCCTATGGGCAGTTGAACGACTCACATTTAGCCGCTGAGACACATAAATTTGCGAACAACTTTCTTCAAGTAGGGCTATGGCTATCGGTTACCAATGACCCACCCCAGCTTCACACAGGTACAATTTACAAAGTGATGCATTATTGTTAAAAAAATACTGATTTTAAGTTAATATATTTTAATAATAATTAATATTGAAGTAACTTAAATATTGATAGTTCATAACTAAATAACTGCCTCATTAGCCTAGTGATCCTAAACGCGACTACTATGCTTTAGGTTTTAGGTTCTATTACCGTGTCGAGCAAAGTGTTATTGTGTTTCTCTATAAAATTCTCATTAGCAGCCCAGAGTTTGGCTTTGTGCCCGATTAATGGCAATAGACTTGCACCATATTATATAGGACTTAAAACATACCTACCCGCGAACTGTTGGTGTACACCTCTGCCTAACACTTCGGGGATACAGGCGTGATGGTATATTATGCAACTTCATATTTACGAATAGTTAGCTTAGCTTAAGTCGCGACGCGCAATTCATCATAGGTGGGGAGTGCCAGCCAACCGATCGAGACCGGCTTTGCTGAGAGAGATTTCTTAGATCGTGCGTAATTTTGAATTCGTGATATCTTCTACGGCACCTATTCATTTAAATGGACAACTGTCAAGGATAATTATTTAAATCTACATTAAATACCCAAATCAAATAATTCTATGGAACATTATTTTGATGTATTTCGTAAGGTTTCACAGCCAGCGAAGGTTGTGTAAACGCCCGAAAATAGTTTTTGACGATTTGGTTACAAATAATTGAATTTTCTCTACTATACATAAACTTTATTAGAATTTATCGTATCGTGTTGTTGGCGGTAAAAAAAAAAGTTAAAGGTAGTTTAAGGCAGCAAAGTGTTTATTTTTATTTATAAAGTATCATTTAGTTTATATATAATAATTATTATTATTTAGTTACCAAGTACTAACGTTTATATTATTTTTACTTCCCTATATTCCCTTCCGTAAAAAAATCTCTAAATGATATTGAAAACCGCATTAAAATCCGTTGCGTAGTTTTAAAGATCTAAACGTACATAGGGACAGACAGCGGGAAGCGACTTTACTTTAAACTATGTAAAGATATCAGAAAATGGTACTTAATGTAAAAAGGTATATTAAATTGTTTAATTTTTGCAGAAAATATTAAAAAGTTTTAAAATTTTAGCAATCACCAAAAAATAGTTTCGTCAATTATTAGTAAAGTAATTTTACAATAGTATTTCTTTTTTAATTCAAAAGTTTACATTTGGAACATAAGGAATCATGCCAGGATGCTTCAAATAATATACCAATACATTGTCAAATCAATAAAACCTCTTTCTGGTAATATTCATTAAAGTAGAAACAAAAATCTAAAGTGCCTGTTTTCTTTTGCAAAAGGATTTAGTTGCTAGAAATATTATTAGATTTATTACTTTTTATACTTCTATAGTTACAGTATACATATAAAAGCCTCTTTATTTTTTTAATAGTGAAAGTTTACACTACATAAATTTGTGTGACAATATTTTATATATATTTATTTTCTCAGATCTAAAGACCTATTTAAAGACCTACTAGTATATTGTAATAAAAATAAGCCATGACCTGAATTTAATAAAAGTTACATAGATATTAATAGGCCATAATATTCTATAATGACTTCTTAAACAATAGAGAAATGACAAACTCTCAAAATTAATTTTTTGGTTGATTTAACGGCTGGTCATAATCGGACTTACCTTTCTGTTTAATTAAAAACCAAAATGCTAGGATCTGTTTATATGTCTTACTACAAATAAAACTTGTAAATGGATTAATCTTCCTATGACTACGGCAATTAAAACACCATTTTTTTTCTATCTGGCTCAGAAGGCTTTTACAACTTCACCAGGCTTGGGGCGAGCGATGACGGCACACAACCGCGAAAACGGCAATAAGCTCAAGGGTGCCAAAGTGGACGAACCTCGGCTTGGGATTTAAAATACAAGTAAAGCTGTAACAATATGGAAATATTCTACATTTATTAGCTATGTAAAGATGTCCCAGTTCAATTTAATTACTGTAAGAGCTAGTAACTTTGAGGTCAGACAGTATATTAATTCATTGATCCAAATATTCACGGTGATTTCAGTACCGCGAAATTCTGTATGAGATCGCTACGAAATATACCTGTATTATATAAAACTCTATTTATAAGATTCATATAAATCTAATGTTAACAGTGTAAAATTAGTATTTAAATATGTATATTAATTATTAAGCAAGTTTTTAAAGTATCATACCTACTATTTTAATGGAATTCTGTTAATAACTCTACATACTTAGTACAACCTGTAAATATATTGTAATAACAAGTCTTCGTACCTTGTCTCTGATATTTTTTTATTACTATGGATAAACTTGCGTTTGACCACTATCTCGTCTGATCATAAGTGATGACGTGGTCTACGATGAAGCACGCTTGCCTAAAATATACCTATTCACTCGAGACTTGAAGATACCTAGGTTATAATTATTGGGAAATACAACATCCGGCAAAGTGTTCCACTCTTCCGCGGTCTTTGATATTATATATGACATGTTGACTGCATACCGTTTTTTCACTTACGTTAGATAAGAATAAAGATGTAAATACAATTTTTATTTTGTTAAATATTGATGTTACACTGGTGCACATCTTTATCATCATTTGTACGTACCTAATTAAAATGATGTATTCAAAAAACAACGAAAGTTTCGTGTGCCAAATTACTTGGGCAGATATATACCTACTTTGTATTCGTTCTTTGTCTCCGCTCATCATCGGGGTCAAACTTATCAAGCTAAAAGGATCAAGCATCTATTTAGAGATAAAATTGTAAATTCTGATTTTTATGACAGGATAAAACAAACATATAAAAATAGCACGGTTCCATCAAGTGATTTACATAAAATTCAAACTAAACTAATGTTTTTATATTCTTGAACTAGGTACATACATAAAAATAAAATAGCTACAATTTCCATGCCTTTTTCGGATATGTTTGTGTTTATTAAAAGTAATTAAACCAGTCCTGAACGATATTAATTAGACTATTATTTTTATTAAATTCATACCTTAGACACATATAAGTCAGAACAAAGTTGTTGCAACTAATAACATTAGGCCCTGTTTAGACAACGTGCGTCATCGCGTCCAGATTTTATTCGTTACAAAACGTTTAAATGAATGCGGGCTAGCCCGCGGCGCTTAGGGGTCAATATAAAATGGATATCTAGATGCACGCCCGGTCTCCGTAATGAAGATGTGATGCGCGGTAGCGCGTGTTAACGCGAATCAGATCAGAAAAGGGTCTTTGCTTGCTATTTAACAATTAATATATCTAAGTTTACTGACTTTACTAACTAATGTGCCTCGACTATAGAGCTGAGAGCTCGCGAGTTTGTTCCCATTACATAACTGACTTTGTAATGAGTCAGTTATGTGTCTGGGTGTTAAATATAATATTAGGTCCTTACATGTGAAATTGTCGTTTTGTTGAACTGGTCACTTTGATTTCAAATATCTGGCGTCTGGTTAGAAATTTCAAATTAAAATTTATTCCAAATTTAGGGTTATGTATTTGTGTTTCAAATTTAGTGAATTTCGCACCATTTTTTTTTTATTTGACATCGTTCTTTTCACAAAATAGAAAATTTAAAATATCGCCTAATTTACGAATATAAGTTCCATTGTGGCATTAGCGCTGCAGAATCAGCTCGAAGGATTAATGATGTATATGGGAAAACTAGTATAAAAATCGGTTGTCTGTAAAGTCGGTTTACAGACGATAGTTGAACGTGACAACGTCATAAAAAATACTGATGGAATTGTATCATTTTTCAAATAATATCTAAAGAATCATTACCTTTATCGCCGCATTTATTGTTGCTATAAACAATCGACACCACATTCATTTTTCACTGCACTCCATACTTGACGAAAACATGTAAATGTATTATTGTATAGCAGCTCTCCACGCGGACGCATCGCTCACTCAAGTAGGAGAGAGACAGATGTCGAACGCTGCCGAACGCGGAAGCCGATTGTGCCTCTTTGTAGCTCGTTCCGTGCTCTCGCTTGCACTTCAAGCCTTAAATGGAACGCCTCAGATTGAGACAACGCCGCATGAGTCATGTTTTTTCGTGCGTGCAGCCAGCTCCATCGAATTATAAGACGTTGTCACGTCAAAAAACACGGTACGTTTTTGGTTCCAACGTTTTCGTTCTGGAAATTTTGACCTACGAAATAAACCCCGTAGACGGCTGGAGACCCTAGTTGAAAATGAAGAATCAAAGGTAATCGTTGAAGCGGATCATTCGTAAACCACATCAGAGTTAGCGGCAGGCTACGGTGTGAGTGATAAAAAAAAATCACTTGAAACAAACAGGAAAAGTGAAAAAGCTCGAGAAATTGGTACCGAATGAATTGACTGAAACACGCCAACAAACACCTATTGAGTTCTGCATTACATTACTCAACCGTCACACTAACGAGGGAATTTTGAATCGTATTGTTACTTGTGACGAAAAATGGATCCTTTACGACAATCGGAAATGCTCATCACAGTGGTTGAACCTAGGAGAACCGGCCAAATCCTGTCCCAAGCGAAAGTCGTCTCAGAAAAAGGTACTAGTGAGTGTTTGGTGGTCCAGTGCTGGTGTCATACACTAAAGCTTCGTAAGATCTGTCCAGACGATAACGGCAGATCTGTATTGTCAACAATTGCAAACCATGATGGAAAAGCTAGCCGTTAAACAACCGAGACTGGTCAATATCTCAAGCCCACCGCTGCTTCAGAACGACGCTAGAGCCCATACTTTACTACCGACGGTCGCTAAATTAGAGGAACTGCGGTTGGAATGTGTTCGAAACCCACCATATTCCCCGGACGTCGCTCCAACAGATTACCACTTTTTTCGTAATTTGGACAATTTTTTGCAAAGAAAATAAATTCAATTCCAATGAGGCTGTCCAAACTGCCTTCAAAGATTTTATTGATTTTTGCTCCCACAATTTTATCAGCAATGGAATCAATGAACTACCTTTAAAATGGCGAAAGGGCATAGATAATAATGGTACATACTTCGATTGATTAAATTTATAATTTCATAATATTTTTTTCATTTTACTTTTACCATATAAAACGCTAATTTCATATGTAAGGACCTAATATATCTACATATACAAGCTGGGACAAACGAACGGGACATGGGGTAAAAGTATATTAAACATTGAAGATATCAAGTTTTACTCAAAGGAAACATTTTTTTTAAGTAATAATAGCCGTATTCGCAATTTTCTAAAAAAGCTTACCTCTACCGGGAATCGAACCAACTAAAAATGCAGAAAACAGACATGCACTATGTTATTACACCAATCGATAGGGTTGGACATAACTATGATAAAGATAAAATCTCTCGAATATACATTGTATATTTAATTACTGAAGACCATGAAATATAACAATTCGTACATATTGAATTATCATGAAAGCAAATATATATCTAAAGAAGATATAAATTAAAATAATAATTTTCATATACTTTAACAAATTGACTGATAATTGGCTCGAAATGAGATCCATTATCTTGTATGTACAGATTATTACTGCATTGTATTCCATTGTATACTAGTATGACTGGTGTTTAACTCAGCAGCAACACTCAAAGTATGTCGTCAACATATCTCACAAGTGGAGTTCTTTACTCGTTGTGAACGTTGTACACACCTTTTGAGAATTCCAACGTTTACCAAATTTTTTACCATTCGCAACAACATCAAAGAGACGTAGTGCACAGAGAAATTTATTTGAAGGTGTCTCTCTCCTTGGGGCAATCCAAATGGTGGAATAACGCACCCTACAGAAGATTGCAATCAAATAACCCATTAGTAACGCGCTAGTGATAGGTACCATAGCATCACAAGCGTCCATAGGCTATACGGTAAGTGCTTACCATCAAGTGGGCCGTATGCTTGTTAACCACCTTTGTTGTATAAAAAAGGCAGTATTGGTCTATCCGGATACCTCTCACTGATAATTTGAAACTTTGTGGTTTTAAAAGCAAGCTTCTAAGTCATCAAACTATCCTTCATAAGTCATTATTAATGATTATTATGAAATAGGTCACAGTAAAATGAACTCAAACAGCAAAGAAACATAAAAATAACACGAGATTACCGAGATATTCGTTCCAGTTTCAACATTACAGCCCACCCATATAGATAGTAAAAAAAGGTTTCTAAATTTAAACTCAAATTTTTTGTCGTAATATCTCGTCTAAAAAATAAACGTTCAAAGATAGGTAATAATAATCTTGTCAATTACTTTATGTAGAAATTATTGACTTGATAACTTTTTACAGATACTTCACACATTATCTTTTCTTTTATTTGGGTATCTACACTCATCGTAGAATTTTAAGAAAACTATATAACCTTTACATTTTTTAAGTAAGTCTAGGTTAGGTATCATTAGAGTTAAATTGTTAAATTTCATGATTTCCTTTAATTGTAGGATACAATGTTTATTCGAGAGTTTCTATCTTTATAATAGACCTTATCGATTAGTGAAATAACATAGTGAATGCCGGTTTTTTGCATTTTTTTGTTGGTTGGGTTCCCGGTATAGGTAAGGTTTTTTAGAAAAACTTTGAATGGAGTTACTATTATTTCAAAAAATGAATGAATGTTTCCTTTGAGTAAAATTTGATATCATCAATATTTAATATACTTTTTCCATGTCTCGTTCGTTTTTTCCACCCTGTATATAGTAGTATCCCCCATATTTATTTATTGATTTAAATTATAAGGTCTGTATTTTTTTTAACTGGAATTTAATTTAAATCTCCACGACCTCTATTTAAAGGTTCATTAAAAGTTTAAATTATTTTTGAAAGGGTTAAAAAGTTTAATTGATAATTACTTTTGAGTTTTTTTCCTCTTTTAAGCATTTTGATCGGTAAAGAAGGTAAAATTTAAAAAAATCTGGTCATGGTGAATCAATCCGGGCGCTTAAATGGGTTACGCTGAGTAGGACCATATGAGATAATATTTGTAAGTATTTGTATAAAAATAACATTACGTGTTAATTACGTAAACGTATATAATATATTATTAAACCTACATGATATTAGGTTTACCAAGAAATCATACAAATTTCTTTTTCAAACAACGTCTGGGTGTTATAATTTGTTTTTACCAACGAATTCTCTCTAGTGGTTTTAGTTATCACTAATTTAGTATAGCAATGTACCTACTACATACATATCGGAGCCCTAACCGCCGATTTATCTTACATAAAAATAAATAACTAGCCAATATTAAAGTGTTTTGGAAATCGATTAGATTAGCTCGAGGAAAGACAACAAACTCAGAGTTATCTAAAATCAGAAGCAAGGATGGAAGTATTATAAAAGGAGAAGAATATGTGTTGAAGAGATGGAAGGAATATTTTGAAAATGTCGTAAGTGACACTTTTCCTAAGTCCTCCTAAAAATTATCTAAATCCTTATATCCCTTAAAATAGATCACTTATCTTTATATCCTCTTATTATACAACTATCCTTTTAATTATCCTAAATAATGGTGACAGTCCCGATATATCTGGACGAATGTCAACTCTAGGCATGATGGAGCTGCAAACAGATGCAGATGATACTGATAATCATAATTAAAAGTTCGGTTTTAGATTTTTTTCATTGATCACACCCTAAAATTCCATTAAAAAGAAATTTTCCTTTTTTTTATGAAACGCTTCATCACTACATAGTATAAAACAAAGTCGCTGTCGCTGTCTGTCCGTCCCTATGTATGCTTAAATCTTCAAAACAAAGCAACGGATTTTCAAGCGCTTTTTTTTAATAGATAGAGTGATTCAAGAGGAAGGTTTATTCATTTTTTTGCGCTTACATTGCAAACGCTGACTGAACCCCTCGAGATAAATCAAAATAATGTACTACGGTATTGTAGACCTTAAAAAGTTCAACAAAAAAGTCCGCTATGATATATGTCTATCTTTTAAGGATAACCCACAATAACCATTTTTTATCCTTTACATTTTACGAAAAAAAATAGCTTATTTAGGAAGTTATGTTAAGCAATGCAGCATTAATCCTTATCCAATTAAGTACCTTAAATGCAGTACGTAATTTAAATGAATATTTCCGGAGATTTTACAGATTTAATATGCAGGGACATAGCGGCGCGGCTGTACCGGCCCTGCCGGCGGCGCGTGCCTATAAATAGCGCTTCGAAGGCTGCGCTTCTACCCAAGTCCGGTGAAGCTGTAAAAGCCGCAGCGGCTTTAGGGCCCCTAAGGCTAACAGTGTAGTCAGTTCTAAAAAAAAAAAAAAAAAAAAAAAAAAAAAAAAAAAAAAAAAAAAAAAAAAAAAAAAAAAAAAAAAAAAAAAAAAACTGCGCTTCTACCCGCCCAAGTTCGGTGAAGCTGTAAAAGCCGCAGTCAGTGTAGTGAGATCTAAAAAAAACCGCGCTTCTCCCTATAGCACTTTATGATTAGCAGCGATCGGACGTGTTTATCGGAGCTCTCTAGCGAGGAAAATAATAATTAATAAAAACGTGCTTTTCAGCGCGAGATTTTTTTCGAAATTGTATGTTCGTTCTTTAAAACGTAGTTAGGATTATTTTTAAACCGCACTTATAATAAGTAAGTACCTACTTATTAGGCTACGTTAGATAGGATTAGAATAAAACCATATTTTTTGGTATTTCTTCTATTAAGACTTTGGTTTGAATTTAGATTTAAGGCAAATGCAACTTAGTATTAGCGCAAGTATTTTTAATTATCGAAATTGTAGTTAAGTTAAGAAAATAACTGAATGGAATAGGTGATAATATAATTATTGATGTTTATTTTTGTTTTTAGTCGAAAGAATAGTAAGTAATTATTTTCAACTGCAGCACTTACTAATAATTTGGGCAATTTGTTCATAATCATAAGTATAGTTTTAAGGTGTATTTCTGAGTATTAAATTTTTTAGAGAAATTATAATCATATCTGGAAGACGTCGTCGTTCGAACATAGGTCGTAGTACAGTGAACGCCAGTAGGGCACGTTTAGTAAGAGCTAAGGAATCATTAACGGAGCGTGAGGCTCACCTCAGCCAGCTCCGGGATAGATATAGAGCTGAGATAGAAAGAGAATCCCCAGTAAAGCGCGGGGCTCGCCGCAGCCAGGATCGAGATAGACATAGAGTTCAGAGAGCCAGAGAATCTTCTGCAGAGCGTCAGGCTCAACTCCGCCAAAATAGGGATAGACATCGAATATAGAGGCCAGAGAATCGTCTGCAGAGCGTGAGGCTCACCTCAACTAGGATAGTAATAGACATCGAAAACAGAGAGCGAGAGAATTGTCCGCGCAGACACATAGCAACGTCGAACAAAACGGACAACCGAACAGCCACAGATGGATAAATAAAGAAAATACTGCCATGAGTTACGATCCTTCGATTCCTTACAAAGACGATCGTATAGCATCAATAGGTACCATGTCAGTAGTATGTGAACATTGCTTGGCATTGAAATTCAAGGGTGAATCGAAAGGCATATGTTGTTTACAAGGAAAAGTACATTTAGAAGAAATTCTTCCTCCGCCCGAACCACTTCACTCTCTCCTTGCAGGTGATCATCCGAAATCGAAACAATTCATGCGCAATATACGCCGTTATTATAACGCATTTCAAATAACCTCTTTCAAGAGTAAGCATGGTCTTATGGTTGAGCATGGTTTTATGCCTACATTTTTAAAATTCAAGGACAAGTGTATCACTTAGCTGGGACCTTGCTACCACTTCGACCCGATGATCACAAATTTCTGCAAATTTATTTTATCGCTGATCCAGATACACAAGCATCAACGTGGTGTTCAAGTGTCGCACAACCAATAGATAGAGATTTGATCAGATCTCTTCAAGACATGTTACATCCTCGTAACTGCTACAGTCATTTAAAACAAAATAAATTTCAAATAAAGTTCCTGTTGGAGAACAAAGAGGACGATAAAATGCGCCTTCCACGAGTAAAGTAGCAGTGGTAATAGCTGGACAGCGATATGACAAAAGAGATATTGTATTGCACAGTCGTGATGATAATTTGTAAAAGATTTCAGAATTACACAGATCTTATGACAGCTTACAATATCCTTTGATGTTATGTCGCGGAGAAGATAGTTATGCCATTAATGTGTCTCAAGTTGTCCCAATCAGTGGTGCACCTTTGCGTAAAATAGTGTCGTGTATGAACTACTATTGCTACCGTATAATGAAAAGACGTAACAATTTCAACCCTTCACCCAATTCAACCCTTTGTGGAATGTTGACAAACCAATACTTGGCCGATCAATATGCGAAAATTGAATGTGAGAGATTGGCTTACATCTGTAACAATCAAACTAAATTGAGAGCAAAAAATTACGTTCACCTTCAGGATGCTTATAGGCGAATGAACGCAGTAACAGTATTAGACAGTTAGCTATACTACCTTCATCACTCACAGGTGGACCTCGATATTTACATGAAAAATCACAGGATGCAATGACTTATGTCAGACATTACGGTAAACCTAATTTATTTATTACTGCAACATGTAACCCAAATTGGATAGAAGTCAAAGAAAATATTAATATCAATTTAACTCCACAAGATAGATACGATATAGTTAAGAGAGTCTTCCATTTAAAAGTATAGAAACTCCTGCACCTCATTAATAAGTCTCATATATTCGGTCCGCCGCGCTGTCATATATACACTATAGAGTGGCAGAAACGTGGTTTATCACATGTACATCTACTGGTGTGGTTAGTGAACAAAATCAGACCAAATCAAATTGACAGCGTTATTTCAGCTAAATTGCCGGTTAAAGAAGATCATGTCTGTTCGAAATCGTAAAGAAACATATGGTGCACGGCCTTTGCTGAGCTTTGAACCGTAATCCTCCATGTATGCGAGATTCCAAATGCAGTAAAAAAATTCCGAAGTCGTTCCAAACTCAAACATCTACTAGTGATGACGGATATCCCAAATATCGTCGACGATCGCCAGAACAGAGCGGGCAAAGTGCCACCGTCCGAAACCATGATATTGATAACCGATGGATAGTTTCCTATAATCCGCTCCTTTTGAAAGTTTTTGATGCCCACATCAACGTAGCGTTGTACAGTTCAGTAAAGTCGATCCAATATGTTACTAAATACATTAATAAAGGTAGCGATCAAGCCACTTTCAACATACAATCACCAAATGAAGTGGAAAGATATCATTCTGGACGTTACATTTTCAGCTCTGAAGCAGTATGGAAGATTTTATCATTCGAAGTGCACGACCGATCTCCCACTATTGTCCACCTTGCAGTTCATTTAGAAAATGGACAAAGAGTATATTTCACTGAGAACAATATACAAGAAGTTGTCAATAACCCGCGGGACACAACATTAACCGCATTTTCAAGTTATGCGCTCAAGATGATTTCGCGAAAACACTGACATATGACAGAGTTCCAAGTTACTATACATGGAACCAGAGTTCTAAAGCCTTTCGACGTCGAAAGCAAGGCACTGCGGTTGATGGTTTCCCCGGAGTAAAAGAAAAAGGATGCTCTTGGCAGAGTCTACGTGATTCATCCCAATAACAGTGAATGCTTTCATCTGAGAATGTTACTGCATATTGTAAAAGGCCCGACATCCTTTGCACACCTGAGAACTGTACAAGGTGTTATTTACAATACATATCAAACAGCATGCAAAGCAATGGGGCTTTTGGAAGACGATTCTCACTGGGAAAACACATTATCAGAAGCAGTTATTTGCAGTTCAGCTACATCATTAAGATATTTATTTGCCATCATAGTAGCGTTTTGTCAAGTAACTGATTCTGTTAGTTTATAGAATAAATTTCGAGAAAATATGGCCAGTGTTATTCTAATTCAGCGACGGCGAGAGTTAGTTTCAGATGATGTACAATATAATCAAAACATATTTGACAAAGCATTATTTGAATTGAACAAATTAGTGCAATTACTATCGAGTAAATCGATCAAGGATTTTGGGCTGCCGATGCACAAGAGAAACATCATACGATGTATCGAAACTTTTACAAAATATAGTTCAAGACAAGATGAGCCACGATTGAACTTCGATCAGAAAAAGTATTCACTACATTACTATCATCAATTGATAACAATGAAGGAAAAATATTTTTTCTTGACGCCCTGAAGGTACAGGAAAAACATTTTTAATCAATTTGCTTTTAATAAAAGTCAGATCCACCGGAAAAAATCCATTAGCTGTCGCGTCATCCGGCATTGCCGCTACACTTTTAGAAGGAGGCCGAACTGCACCCTCTACATTCAAGCTCCCGCTGAAAATCGCCACCGATGATAATAACAGCATCTGTAGTGTTTCTAAACAGAGCAATACAGGAAAATTGATGCGTGACTGCTCATTAATAGTCTGGGATGAAGCCACCATGTCAAACAAGACGTCTGTGGAAGCACTGGATAGGACAATGCGCGATTTGCGCAGCAAAAATTCACCTATGGGTGGATGCACAATTCTGTTCTCAGGAAATTTTCGTCAAATCCTACCAGTTGTGACTCAAGGAACACGTGCTGACGAGATGAATGCTTCCCTAACAAGATCCAACCTTTGGCCATACGTCAATAATTTATAGCTTAAAAATACTTCCCGGTCAATACTGCTATCGATTTGGAAGAAGCTGTCCATTTTCCTACAGAATTTTTCAATTCTTTGAAATACTCAACGGATGTGGTACTGGAGAAGACGTATTAATTCCGCGTATACCATCAGATTTACCGTTCCAATTTAAACGCCTACAATTTCCGGTAAAGACATCTTTTGCAATGACCATTAATAAATCGCAGGATCAAACTTTCAACGTTGCGGGCTTAGATTTAATTATTATAATTCAATTATAAGTCGCTCTTTCAAGAGTAACTTCTAAACAAAATATGTTTGTATTGTCTAATGACAAAAAAGCTGTAAGCGTTGTTTATAAGGACATTCTGTAGTAGGTAGGTATATACCTAAATAATATTATTTAGTATCAGCATTGCACCCGTGCAAAGCCGGGGCGGGTCGCTAGTAAAGTAATATAATATAGTTTGATTAAGATAGCAAAAGTTTTTTCAAGCACCAAAAAGGCCTTAATAATTTATTTTTTTATAAATTGTGTCTGTTATATATAAATTCTGATAAATCATGGTTCTATGTGAAGTTTCAATTTTGCAGCACTTTAAACGGTAATTTTTTTTTAAAAAAACCCTTCTGTAAAACTTTTTTTTTCACTTTTAATATAATAAGAAAACTGACAAAAGTGATTATGTAAGTTTTAGAATAATAACATTTTGTAACACACTAAACCTAGAAGAACTGGGTCACAAGTGCAGCTGCCGAAACACTCCATTAGGAGCACGGCGACAGATTTTCAACTTCTGGGTTGTATCTTGCTAGGACGGCATTAGAAAATACCCTACCACCACAATAAAGAATATAATAATATCCGTATTATTGACTTTACTATTAACCCCTCAGTTTTGGCTGGGCGCGATAACAGTAGGCTTACTCTGTGACCGAACATACTTTACAAGCAGGGAACCGCTGGCTTGAAGACATTCTCGTTGGAGCTATCGGATTGTGAAGATCTCAGTTATTAAGTCTACTAAAATAAACACTGTGTCTGAGTACCGTCTCGCTGCGTATTACATACACATCATCACTTAAATTCCTAAACTGTAAAACTGTTGTTATTCCGCTTTAAGATAATAAGCACTAAGTAATTACATAGTTTATGCCGATGCACGCTTCGGCACTTCTACTTACTAAAGTAAGTCACATTCTCCCATGATGTATAAGTCAATGCATTTTCCCTTGTTTTTTAAACAATAATATTTTAAGTAAAATAAACTTTACAACAAAACCTATTCACGATTTCAAAACAAAGTTTCAGTAGAATATAAGAGTAATTTTCTAGTTGTTTAGTTGCTTGCTTTATTTTGATGAAGATAGTTAATCTCTATGATATAAGTTTCATAAAGTGAATTCCAGTGTGGCGATTCAAAGAAGTACAACGTTTAACGTGTGTTTTTTATAGGTATAATAGTACCTAGTATCAATATCGAAGTAGGTACCTAACATCTGAAACAACGCAGGTTAAGTAAAGTAAAACGTTATTAAATTCGATTATAACAAATTTGCTAACCTCGCTTCGTATCCACAATTCGTAATTTATAAAATAAACAAAAACGAATTATAAGAGTACCTATTAATTTTAATTTTTTTAGAGCTGTTTACTTTTTTGTGTTGTGATAATATCCTTCTCTTTATAAACCGCTGAATGTATATAATTTTTATAGTGAAGTTAAAAATCCTTTATAGCACTTTGAAAAAGACAAGATAGATCGGTTTATTAATTTTAGAGGTATTTCAATATTCCATGTAGTTTAAATATTGCTAATTATTTTAATGTTAAGCGTGATATTCTCCGTTTCTTCCAGCTGTTGTATTGTATATTGTATAATTTAGTCAACTTGTCCAGATAAGTTCGCCGTCTTTTTGCGTGAACGGACATAAACTTAAGGTACACTTGTAACCTGCCCCAGATTCACACGGATAGAAGAACATAATATGCCTAAATTTAAGAAGAACAATTATGTAATACGTATAACTCTAATACGCAGCGAACGCCAGTAAAGCTTCCAGTCGGCGTGATTTTTTCCATCATCTACGATCATCGTTATATTTTAGCCAATTTACATAAATCCTTAATGAATAACCTAACCTAAACCTTCCTCACGAATCACTTAAAGTTCCTAAAGGCCACGATTATCTTTTATTTTGTATTTTACTATATGTGCCCGCGGCTCCGCCCACGTGATTAAAAAAAAATGTTTTTAACGAGATAAAAAGTTAATCCTAAGTGTTTGTCCAGTTCATAAAGTAACTTTCATAATTATAATATTAGTGGGTTGATATCTAATTTAAGAAGAAAATCTTACCCAATTGTCACTGAGAACGCAGATATTAAAGTGAAACCCACAAAAGAAAATTAAATCATAATTGAGTAACGAATAAAAAGTGATCACAAACATAAATTAATAACATTCGTTATGTCATTTCATTTACCGGGATTAAAGTATCCTACGTAAACACGTTATAAAATACATAACATGTATAATAACATGCATAATATGTATGCATTAACAGCTTTTATAAAATAGCAGTGTTCCAAAATATAATTGAAACGCATTCAGCTGTTTATGCATCATTGAGTAAATAATATCCCAACATACAGGCAGAAATATCTTTTTATTACACATCAACATTGAGACTCAAAACACAATAAACATCTAAATAGAATGTAGTTCTGATAAGTCTGCTAACTACAATTCTGCAAACTGTTCTGATATTTTAGTAAGCATTTTTTCATGTAGAAATCTACTTTGTACCTATTTAGGATATAATTGTTATTAATTTGTTGTTTTTAAGGAATTTAAATTTACAGTTTATTAAATTCCATCATATAATTTAGTAAATTTGCTAATAATAAAGGATACTTATCCTTAACAGCGCTAATTAAATTTGAATATGATATTCCTAGAATTGCCTCATACATTTCATTGGAGTTATATATATACTCAAAGATGTGAAAAAAGTACCCATAAATTTTTTTTGTACACTGGAGACTTTTTCAAGATGAGTAATGGTTCCGCTACGCGATTCTTATCCTGAGCATGTATTTGGTATTATCATTTTATTTGAACCAAGAGATTAATTTTTTTAGGAATTTTGAACGATGAAATTGTATTTATGAAATTTGCTGATGAGCAATGCAAAGATAGAGCTATCTGTGGTGTGGGCTTATTGCAAACCAACAACTAAAGTGGCAACAAACGGCTTGCTGTTGTCATAGCATATAAACACTTGTAACACTAGAGGAGAGGTATCACGTGCGTGATTGAAACTCCCTAGCTAAGAAGCTATGGAAATCACACCCACCACAGGAACAGAACGCAAAGCTATTTGGCTGCGAAGCTATGATCTTCAATCTGTATGGTGGAGGTATTTCATCAGTCGGGCTTCCCCAAGAAGAAAGATTTGCAAAGAGATTCCCTTGTCTTACTATCTCTCGTTTACTCTCATCGAAAGAACCAAGAAACAAGATAACTAAATAATAGGGTTTTATAAACTTTTATCACTTATTATAAAGAATTATTGATATAATGAAAATCTTGGAAACATTACGTTTGTCGACCGAACAATATACGTAAAGATTCTTGCTCTTGACTAAAGATAAACAAATCCATTTTGGGAGGTATAATAGAAATGTGCCATGACAGAATATATTAATGTCTGTATTCCGATAATATCCTAATCCATATTTGCAAGTCAATTTACCAGTCGACTGTATAAATTAGTTACGTGTGACGTGTGACTAACATTTCAACTTTGATAATATTAGAATATTTGAGACGAAGTAATAATTTAAGCGGCGTTTCATTCATAAACCTGTTGGATTATCAGTGAACCTTTTAACGTAGATATAAATCAATATTTTACTTATGAACTTCTATACAAATTATTCATTTTGTTCTATAACTCTTTTGCACTGCAGTACTTGATTAAGGACTTATCATACATACTAAGACGTCGAGTCAGATATGAATAACATTGAGGTTGTCCGGAAAGTTTGTGTTATTTTGTACTATCTTCCATAAGTGAAAGACTAAATTATATGGTAAATATTTAAAATAAGGAACGTGCTTACATAATTTAGAAGAAAATACCTTTTTAAGATACTTGGTAACAATACGGTAACGTGGAAAATTTGGTTACAATATACGTTATTTTTTATTAGTTTTCAGGCCTCGAGGCGCAGTGGTAGTAAGCCCTACTATTGAGCCGAAAGGTCGCGAGTTTGACCCCCGCATATGACTGACATTTGACTTCTATTTAAGTATGTATATCAGCTGTTTAGTTACCATAATACAAGATGTGCTTAGTTTGGAATTAAATGGCCGTGTATTAAATTGTGTCCATATATTTATTTATTTATTTAGTTGCATGCGTCTTTGAACATGGAAGCAAATAAAGGGCATTATGTGCATTTAATGCTTTTCTTTTACAGGTAAAGCAAAATACAACACAAGCGGCAAATAAGATAATATGCTGTGTAGGACAATAGTTCTGTAGCCTGTTACCGAAAAAAAAAATGTAGAAGTCGTGTGCTAGGTTTATAGCTCGTAATTTCAATCTTAAAAATGGAGAACACCTCGAGATCGTGAAAACTCCAATCTTTATGCCATGTGGAGTTAGCACAAGTATTACAAATATCAAAATGTATCATCCTCGATGTACCACAATATAGTAAAAGTGCTGCGTTAGATTTTTTTTTTTCAACTGCACAAACTTTCCAGACGACCATAAATATAATAACATATTTTCCATTTTATTTACATAACAAATGAGCAATTGAACAGAAGATATTGACAAAGGAAATAAAATAAACGTGACTTTAAAAGTTCTTCTGTAAATTTTTTAATCCTGTAACTTTATTTTCTTTATACCAAGTTAGAGGATGAATGCCAGTAAGTTACGACCTTTCACGACAGCGCGAAGGAAATTTATAGCATTTGAAAATTCCGCCTTTGAAGTTTTAATTATTTAAAGTCACTCCTACGAGATTTGTAATACTTTGCAATAAATGCAATTGCTAACGTTTTTTTAATATGAAACCTAAAATTATTATTTCAGTTCGTATACCTCATCTACATAATTTTCCATTATTACCTCCAAGTTACTTTTTTAAACAATTTATTTTAAATCTGTAAAATATTAAAAATATCTGTAGGGTGGATACTACATATTACCTTTTTAATGATAAATACGTCCGTATTGTAACACGTAACATAACGTCCCGTTACACAAATTTTTCCCTAGCCTGAAGTATAATAAAAAAGCATATAAACAGATAAAGACAAATTTCTTCTTCTGCGGTTAAGATATCTCTATACTGGGGGTAGTCCGATTGGTGGAATAACTCCACTCTGCAGAAGATCGCAGCCAAATAACCTTGTGTTTTATTCCAGCGGTGAGTACGGATTCCAGAACTCCTTAGGAAAGGGGGTTCCAAGGTCGACAACGCGCTTGTGATATCTATAGTATAACAAGCGTCCTTAGGCTACGGTAGTCTCTTGCCATCAGGCGTAGTGAGATAGTTGCCTACATTTTGAAATCAATAGATATTTACCAGGGGAAATTAAACAGAATACTAAAATAATGTTTTTGTTAGAATGTCTCTTTAAACTACATAATAAAAACATTGAAAATTAATTTAAAATTTATATGTGCCCAGTAATAATCAGACTCAAGTATTTATTCACCTCGTGCTATTACTATAATAATACTACAATACGACAAGTTAATAGTAACTTGTAGAGTACATAAAGAGGTAGTCGCATAAGTTCGTGCTTGACCGTCCTTTGTGACAGGCGTTGGCAGGGACGAGGTAGCTCATCATTATACCACACAAAACACTAAATTAGTATTAAATTAAATTATTAAACAGTATGATATCTCGGCAGTATTCTTGAAATAATTAACTGCAGGCTGCAGCCGTTTGGTAGGTAAACACGCACTAGAACTGCCTACTAACTGTATTTTTTGTATTACCTTCTTACGTATTGGATAATGCTATATTATACTGTCATGATTATCTTTTTATAAATATATATTAAATACCGCAAATTTTCTAAGTAATTTACATATAAATTATTTTCTACTTGGGTTTTTGGGTTGGGTTGGGTCTAGTTTCAAAAGCGATTGTGAGTAATAGAATGTATATTTTTTTAATAAAACTATAATTCTTTGCATAAAGTTTAATAAATTAATAACTATTTTAATTTCTAGGAAGCAGGTAAGTAATATAATATTTAGTCATTAGTTGTAAACTACGTAGGTACTCGCGACTATTGTTTATGGTATAAAGTTTACCTAGTTTTCGTTTCGGTCGTTTATATGAAGACGTAATACTGTTTACTTTTATGTATTTTTACAACCGTGGGTAATAAAAATGCCGACAATTGACGTGAAGAAGTTTTATTCGAATTCTACACAGTTACAAATTACACGAACTCACAACACTGTTATTTATTTCACTGTGGTGTCGCTTCCTTTTATCGCTCGATGTTATCGCTTTATAATTCAAAAGTGAACTGCCTCGGCGCCGCGCCTGAGCCGCTTAAATACCTACACTAAACGATCACAGAAAAATCGTGAATTATCCCTAACTTTCTCGACGTTCAGTTGCTATGCCTACTCGATGACGTAATCGAGGCGTTAAGCCCTATACATGTTTGTGTAAACTGCGATGTTTACACAAACATGCGCCGCGGTTGTTTACGACGAGAGAAGGTTGTAGTTGCTTAGAGATATTTCGGGAACAGGATTTTTCTATCTTTTTAATCGGGTTGTAACAGGGCGTAAGAGTATTATTATTAATTGTAAACAACAATTACACGGGAGAAAAAAAATATAAATCCGATAGAGCTAATTGCCAGCTTTTCTCGTTGACTGAGATGTTTTCTGAACTTTTAGTAGTGTTTTAATGTTCATAAATGCCTTCTTAGAGCATCAATTGTAAGTATAAAATATTTTTGATATTGATTTTATAAAATATCTAATTATATTTCTCTATAATATTCTACAAGGTATTTTTATTTCTATTTATTTTAACTAACTAACCTTTAAACTAGTCTTTCAATATACTTACATAGAAAACATTAACAATATAATCTATAATGTAATATATTGTCCAATTGGTTTTAATGAAAATAATGTAATAAATTTTCTTTATTCTTAACTTAATTTTTTTACTGTATGTAGATAAATAGTTTATTCAAGTAAAGCATACAGCTGTTTTTTGATAACAATACTCAGATGTGATGTATAACATCAGATTTCAGAGTTTTAGTGTTAATAAAATACGGCATACATCTATTACTTCAACAAAAGAAGCACGTATTTTGTTCGTGCAAAACACTACTCGTATAAAGAGATTAGATAAAGGTAGAACGCGAATTCGTGAAGTATCAAAATATGTCGTGAAAATAGGTAAAAACCAGTTTAATCATATTTATTGTTTACCAACTCGGTTTTGCATAGCTCATATCATTCTATAATTGCTCTCTAAAAGATTTGCGAGTGCTATATAACTAGTTTTTGACAACTTATATAGCCTAATATCGCTAAGTGAGCAATTCTTTTATACAACTGGCGGATCTCGGTTGCCAAGATATTTATTATAAAATGTGTTTATACCTCTATATCATAGACATACGAGAACCAGGGTGGTATATTTGTATTTTTCGATAAATTCTTATCAACATAATCATAATCTAAAAATGATAAATGCTGGTTGCTGGATGTGGGCGGCACAGGACCGGCCATTGTGGCTATCTTCGGGTAGGTCTATGTCCAACACAATTCTAATTCACTTCAAACAAATTGGAAAAGTGAAAGTTCTTAAGAAATGGGTACCGCATGAATTGACTGAAGCACACCAACAAACATGCATTGAGTGCTGTGTTACATTACTCAACCGTCACAATAACGAGGGAATTTTAAATCTTATTTTTACTTGTGACGAAAAATGGATTCTTTAAGACAATAGGAAATGCTCAACACAGGATATCTGGCCAAATCCTGTCCCAAGCGAAAGTTAACTCAGAAAAAGGTACTAATGAGTGTTTGGTGGACCAATACTGATGTCCTACACTGCAGCTTCCTAAAATCTAACCAAACGATAACGGCAAATCTGAATTGTTAACAATTGCAAAGCATGATGGAAAAACTAGTCGATAAACAACCGAGACTCGTCAATCTCTCTAGCCCACTGTTGCTTTAGGACAACGCAAGACCCGAATTAACGATAGATGGTCGCTAAATTAGAGGAACTGCGGTTGGAATGTCTCCGACACCCATTATACTCCCCGCACCTTGCTCCAACAGATTACCACTTTTTTCGGAATTCGCAATTCCGATGAGGCTGTCCAAACCTCCTTCAAAGGTGTAGAAGAACCATCGAAAAGGGAGGATCCTCCGACCAGACAGCTGTTATGTCTGGCGGGCAGCTGCCCAACGGTTGTAGTCGGGTTCAGGTATATGTACTCAATTGAAGAGTTAATTTCTATAGTGCGATGTAGGATGCGTCGTATGTGGCTCGATAGATGTCGCTGTGTGTCGCTATGTAGATGTCGCTACATCACTCCCCTCCGAGACCGGAAGTCGACAGCAGGTTGAGTCGTCCATACATATTGTGATGCTTGCCGGGCCAGTGTAATGTTCCAGTGAGTCGGAACAAGATGCCGCATAGTTCACGGTGAGTCGGAACTGTCTGCGGTGATGCCCCAGTGAGTCGGGGTGGTGCCCCCAGTGAGTCGGGGTGATGCCCCAGTGAGTCGGGGTGATGCTGCAAGAATGCTCCAGTGAGTCGGAGTGTTGCAGTGCTGCATAGTGACTGGCTGCTTCGTCGACCAGGAGAGAAGTGCGTCTCTGCTTGCTGACCGGCCGAATTGCAGTGCCAAGGTCGCTGAGAAGGCTGTGGGTGATGACCAGGAATGCGCGTCCACCGCATGCTGGTGGTCAGGATACCCGAAGTAGCCGTGGATGCTGGCTGGCTGTATGACTCGCCGCTTGAATGCTTGAGGAAGTGATGATGACGTAGCTTTTGCGAAGAAGGTTGCGCTGACGTTCATGCTCGGGGTCACCAATGTAGAAGAACTATTGGAAAGGGAGGATCCTCTGACCAGTTAATTTATATAGCGCAATGTAGGATGCGTCGTATGTGGCTCGATAGATGTCGCTGTGTGTCGCTATGTAGATGTCGCTACAAAGGTTTTATTGATTTTCGTTCGCATAATTTTTTTCAGCAATTGAATCAATGAACTACCTATAATTTTTTCCTTTTACTTTTTCAATATAAAACGCTAATTTCATGTGTAATGATCTAATATGTATGTATATTAGCTGTTTAGTTTCCATTATAGTACAAGCCTTGTTGAGTTTGGAATTAAATGGTTCTATGTGAAATAGTGTCGTCCACAAAATTTATTTATTATTTCTTTCCATTTATACAATTATTCATTACTATTATATAATATTTTCTATTTTGTTCTATTTAATCGTTTAAATCGAGTCTGGTAAGAATATTACGTAACATGTTATTACCTCGAGTCTAAACCAGACCCTCACGGTTAAGACGTCGATGTTTACGTGAAATAGAAATTCAGATTTATTAAAATGTCATTAGTCTTCGTGTAGCCGTCGCGTTGGAGCGTTATTATGGCATGAGCGTGATACAAAGATTCAAACAAACATATTATCACATTTATAATAATTATAGTTGCACAGTAAGTAATTCCATTATATCTGATTCACAGTACAACCTAGAACAACAGTGACCACTCAGCGATCGGCAATATTGTGATCAATTAATAGGCTGTCTCAGGAAAAAATGCTTTTCTAGGTAAACTTGAAATATGAAAACTTATCAAAATACAAAGTTTCATCCAAATCGTTAGAGCCGTTTCAGAGAAACCAATATGTTATGTAAATCTACGTAACAGCTTCTCGTCCAAGATACCGCTGTGTCTTAAGATGAAAGTCTTTGACCAGAATGTGTTGCCACTGATTACATATAATGCTGAGACGTGGTCGCCAATTATAGACTTCATAATAAAGCTCAAGTTCAAAGGGCAATGCAGAGGGCTATGCTTGGAGTTTCTCTGCGTGATCGAAATATAAATGCCAAATGAGTCAGTGGTTTTCTGATAGAATGATAAACAAATATGAGAATACCAAATGGTGACCAAATGTATATTGAGATACTATCAACACACTATTTTGCTCGCAGAGTTGGGCCCCTGATGAAGGTTGCGAGAATCCAGTGGGTGCGGGGAGCACAGGACCGGTTGTTGTGGCGATCTTTGGGGGAAGCCTATGGACGTCTTTCGGGTGAAATGATGATAATTATTTGATTTTAATTGCTCACTTAATAGTATTAGATTATATAGCAAATGCTCATAAACTTTTACAAATTGTAAGAAACAATAATTAAAAATGTATTTTTTTTATTAATTCTCAACCAATTTTGATGAAATTTTGTACATTGGAAGTATACTATATTATTTCTCAATAAATCCATTGACTCCCTTACATAACAGAAATATACATGAAATTGGCATATATGCCATCCGTGGGAACAGAGGTATTAGGGATAATCTATGAGGATTGTCAATAATATGAGTAAAAATAAAATTACTAATTACTGGGTTATAAGCGCGTGCGCAGCCATGGGGCCGGGTACCACTCCTTACTTATAAAATTATAATATTATCTACAATCTAATTAATTTCTAATAATTTTTTCTATTTTTTTTAAATTCTAATTAATTTAATTGTCTTATATTTGATGGTACCTACTATAAATTGATATTCATAGATTAATGATTGGTTTGCGCGTTGTTGTAGCGCCAGCTTCAATCAATTATTAATCTATGCTTGTATTATGTAGTATGTCAAAAAATTGTTTGTATCGAAGATGTATAAATCTGAAATGAAGATACCTTAAATACATGTAACAGAATAACAACGTAAATCATCCAACTGGGGAAATATCGAACTACTAAAGAGTTGTTCTGTATTCGTTACACATAATCCCGCGGGAATCGGCGAAAGCTTTCTAAAAACGTTAATAAAAATATCAAAAATAAACTCTCTCAATTTTTATTTTTACTATCTGAAATGTTATTTGGGATTCAAGCTTCGGCAGTCGGCTTACTAACACAACAAGAGATATTACAAGTTGCATAGTGGAGGAGGCTTCTTCTCTAAGGAAGATAACTCGTTTAAACACGACACCATTCCACGCCGTAAAGCCGTTTGTAAACATCTAGATATATTAGTATAAACGTTAGAACTAATAGTAAATTTCAGGCTTCCTACAAATATTTTCTTTCGATTATTGCCAGTAGTACATATATTATAATTAATTAATTAGTAATTAGTCACAACACCAGATATATTCTCTAGCTTAATATGACGAGATGCGATATTTTTGTTTTACTGGTCTTAACTGTTTGACGAAATGAACTTTCCATTAATTCTAACTTCCATTCTTGTGCTTTTAAAGGTATAGATCAATACTTGTGTTACTTTACTAGCAGTGCCTCACGGTTTCATCCGTGGTAAATTTATTGGAACAACTCTCCATCGTGTCGTCTCCGCGTCACCAATCCCTTTTAGCCTCTCGTTATTCTCACTTCCCATACTCGTCTACAACTTGCCAGATTTCTTGACTTTCGTGGTTAATTTTTCGCTCCTAAGAGTAGCTTATAACTTTCCTCAAAACATAGGCTATAAAATGTAAAAAGATTTTTTTTAGTCCAACTGGCATTTCCAGAGACTAATCCGTTCAAACAAACAAACAAATTCTTGAGCTTTGTAACATTAGTATAGAAGTATAAGTATTAAGTATAATATTAGTACTCTTTGAAAGTCACTACTCTGTTTCATACTGGTGTTCGTGACAACATTGCTCGCTTGAAAGTAATAAGTAAAAAGCTACGCATCAATATTAAAATTCAGATAGAGAGAGCTCTATTCTTGGAAGATTCTGAATTATGTCTAAAAAAAAGAAACCTACATAATAAATACTCAAAGGAATACTTTGACTATAAATCACTAAGAAAACTCTAATCAAGCAAAACGAATTGTGAAATAGTTTTTTTTTAATTATTATCTTTTAACTTTGAATACCTATTTCTGAAAACAACTATTATAGCGTTCTTTATGTTCTAATTACAAATTATAGCTAATTATTAAATTCAGTATTCAATTGGGAATCTTCCTAAAAAGTAAGGGTAATTTTAGTGGTTTTAACTTACCGCTTTATTCGATGTCGGTGCGGACTTTTGTATGATGCTCAGGTTAGGCCTACTGAATTTTCAATATCTATATTTGTATAAATATTAGCTATTGGTTACCATTATGCTTAGCTTGAAATTTGCAATGTAAGAGATTGTACTAAAAAGTGTGTGGTCTCCAACACTCGATGTATTATTTCATATTATTTACACCAAGTAAACAAGTTCAGTTTAACAAATAATTTTAAAATTATTATTATAATAATTGTACTATTTATTTTTCAAAAAAGGCTTAACTTTCATCCTATAATATTACATTTTTTTTTTTTCAATTATCTTTGGATTTTTCGTATAGCTTTACAGGTTTGGTTGTTTAGAAATATAACTTTTTAACGTATATCGTTTTTGATATATATTTTTTAATTTTGCACTTTTATTTTGAATACTATGAGTATTATTTAGAGTCGGCGGAAGTGATGATAATTTTTTTTCTGACCCAATGGACCTTTTTGATTCAATATGCAGACTAGTAGTTACAGATTCATTGTCTGTTAAAATATCTTCACTTTTATCTTGAATTTTATCCATGAAAATATCATTTTCTTTTTCTAAACTTAGTTCTAATTCCGAATTATAATGATTTTTGAGGTTTATTTGTGCTTTTTGTTTACTTTCATATTTTAAGTTTTCTTTATCAATTTTGCTATCATTCTTATCTTCTAAATCATCTTCTGGATGATAGGGATTCTTGTATTTACCTGTTTGCGTTACACTTCTTTGGATAGCGTCAAGGGTGAGTTTTTTAAAAGTGTCAGAATTCATAAAACCGGCAACTAGTTTTACGATATCATCTGCCTCTATTTGTATATTAATACTGTTACCATTTACAGCTATCATGTACATCACTAGAAAACAATAAAATAATATTAAGTATATTTAATTAATTCATATTAAATTAATTAAAACTTATTTCAAATTAATGTTAAAACTTACAAGAAAATCTGATGATTTTAATCATACTGTCCTTTTTTAACCGATAAATTTACATGAATAATACTAATCACCGTAACATGATTGAGAAATTACGCATACACCGTGAAATTAAAAACCTAAGATGTTTTAAAGGTGTATGAAACTATATGAATAATAATTATCGTACCACTTATAGATATTAATTGATTATTTTGTATAAGAGAACACAGTCATAAAATATTTTAAAATAATATTAATCGAAATTGATGTGTCTTTTACTAAGCTTATTAGAAACTAGCAACCGCCCACGATTTCGTATCGTTACATAATTAAAGTGTAAAAATGTATAGAAGTAAAATATAACATAAGTAACTCAAGGAGAACTTAGCTTTATAATAAAGAAAGAAAATAACAATTCATTAGTTTCGAAGATTGCCTCCTTATAAACAAATTTTACTTCTTTTTAATAATGCAATAAATAAATACTATACTTTATTTTTCAACATGATTTTGGATTTTCTTTAAACACTAAATATCAGTAATTTTAGTCTATGACGATCATAATTTAATTGGTGGGTTGGTGTTAGTAAAGATAGTCCAGTCAAATTAGACATAAAAATAGTGGTCAAATAACAAAAATTCCGACAGAGCTAAATTTTTGTAGAGACCTTGGGTACATCAGTAGAAATAAAGTGTCAAGAGTCCCCATTGATCCCATGGGTGCTAAAAAAGTTATTCAAGGTTAAAATCAAAAGATGTTGATTTGTTAGTACTGCTTACTGCAGGGACTCCAATTGATAAAAATATTTACTTTCTAAAACGTAGAAAGGCTGAACAGCAAACATAGATATACTCTTCAAAAAGTGTATCTACTTATCCAAAATGTTAAAACCATATTTTATTTTTACATGCGATACAACATCAGCAATATTCAGAAGTAAAACATCAGTATTAAAATTATTTGAAAATGAAGGGTTCAGGAGATTACGCTAAAGTATTTGCTTTTTTGCGTATTTGTATTTGCTTACGCATTTGGGTTACGCTAAAGAGGGCCAACGGGCATGTGGCGCACCTCATGGAAAGTGATCACCGCGCCCACAAACATCCGCAATGCCAGAGGGCTCGCAGATGCGTTGCCGGTCTTTTAGAGAAGAATAAGCTATCTTATTGAAGGTCACGAGGTCATAACGGCTCGGAAAGACCTCAGGCGACAACTGGTTCCACAGAGTGGTTGTGCGAGGCAGAAAGTGCCTTAAGAAACGCACTGTTGTGGAACGCTGGTCATCGAGGTGGTGTGGATGGAATTTACGATTCTGACGCGATGTCCGATGGTGATATTCAGCAGCCAGGAACAATCCACATAATTCCTCGGAACACTCCCCATAATAAATGCGGTAGAAAATACACAGTGAACCAACATCTCTACGCAGAGCCAATGGATCAAGCCGATCGGAAAGAGCTTAATCGTCAATAACTCGAGCCGCCCTATGCTGAATGCGGTCAAAAGGAAGAAGCTGGTATTTGTTCCCACTCAGAGATGAGAACAATACTCCATGTGGGTTCGAATTTAAGTCTTCTAAAGATTTAGGATTTAGTCTTATAGATATTTAACTTTTGCAAAAAATACAAGGAGCAAGAAACAAGTATCTATCTATCTTGTCTTCCTCCATCATCGGCTTCTGCTTATCAACACTTGTATCGAGAATTATATGAAGGTTAGGCATGGCCTGGTAATCAATTAAACCCCGAAGACTAGGGCTGGAAATTAACAGACAATATTTTGGAACCGATTCAAACTCCCCCCCCCCACCCACTTGCTCTGGAAAAACACCTAAACACTATTTTTGAATTCTAAAAATGGTCGTAGTGCTAAATGTGGCTGTAGAAGAGTAGAGTAGTGTAGGGTAGAGATGTCGTGTTCACCAGCGTGTACTAAATGTTCAATTGAATCCTATAAACGAAGATTCGTGTGATATCGATGAAGAGATAGCTGATTCATCTTCAGTTGAACAATTTATGGTCATCCAGCAAGAAGAAGAGGAAGAAGAAGAAATCGAAGAAGACATGACTGTTGAAGTCGAATTTGAAGAGTATGAATCAGATTCAAATACTAACATAAATTAGAACTATACAGTTTAAAATAATCACCTACATCAATATCACTAATCATTATGCAGTAAGTACAGTATTTTCCCATATAACTCCATTATAACAGATCGTGGAAAAGGTCTGCCGGGAAAACCACGTTAAAAAAAGCGCCAAATATACTACCTCATAGGTAGAGCATATAACTTATATGTATAATTATATGCTATATAACTTTTAGAATAGCGATATCTTAGGAATGGTGATTTTTAGGAAAAAAAGTATAAGGAACATTTTTGTGGATAATTTTATGACCTACAATTTTTGTCTGGTCTATATTTTCGATAAAACTTGCCGTTTACAAGGGGAATTACAAAAATCCGTAAATTTTGATTTTGACCTAGAATAACTTTTTTAGCACCAATGGGGACTTTTGGCACTTTATTTCTACTGGTGTACCCAAGGTCTCTACAAAAATTTAGCTCTGTCGGAATTTTTGTTATTTGAAATGTCTATTTTGACCGGACTAAGAGCAAATTAGTACTATTGTGTAAGTTGACTACACCTTTCATACAATGGGTGTTATTATTATACTGAAAAGCTTATGGACACGGTTATATAACTAGTCTTTTGTACTGGCATGAGTTAACATTCAGAGAGTAGGCTTAGTATGAACTGTGTTTACAAACTGTGGGTTTACGGCATTATGTTTAAAATACAATAGATTTACGGCTTTCACATACTTGAGGTATAAAAATGCATTAAAATTATCTGAGTCAACTAGTTTCAAAAGCGGCAATCCGTCCTTTGAATTGAAATTTAGTAGATATGGCACGGCATTCAATTGATGTTCTTTGCATGCTAATTTGAATGGTGGGCAATTACCCTCAGTTCACTTTCCACTTGATACCAGCGTGAGCGAGAAGAAACTTTTATTCCTTTTTGACAAAAGAGTTTCCACCTTAGGCTGTGATTTCTTATCTCTTTTGTTTCGACGTGCTGATAACAACATTTTTAACGTTTTCAAAATGCTTTTATTGAGAGTATAATGCGTCCATTTATAGAACATCATTGGGTAACACAGGTATTATTGAATATAACCGGTTTAATTGAGCTATTGGTGTGAAAACTGACGCTGTGCCATTTAAAAAGTTCCTCAATATCTGAGGTTGGAATCAAATCGGGTTATCTATCAAAATTCAAAACTAAACGAGGCCTTATTGCTCTATCGACCAATCAGAAGTGAGAGTTCTTATGCGCGGTGTAACGGAACAGAAGCATTTTTCGTTCTATATTTTATTGCAATATAATTTTTTTAGTCACTATACTTTTTAAAATATACCTCGGGTCTCACATATGTTAGATAAAAGATTTTAGGACGAAATAACATTGTATCGGGACTGTTTGGAATAAATTCATTAGCCCCATCGTACGATGCCGCGATCGCTGTGCTTGGCGAATTGTATGCGCGGGGGCAATCGTTATGACTCATATGATGCTTGTTTTAATTTCAATCGTCAAGATTTATCGAATACGTATACAAAACTTTAATGTGAAATAGTTTTTATGTATATGGCGTTAAAGTTAAAACTTGAAAACTTAATACATAACACAAAAAGCCGAATAAATATACAAATCGAATGCGGTTGGAAAAAACTCCTCAACATAAGTCCATTGATATGTATAAAATGCTATTTATTATAGAACGCCGGGAACGTAAAAGAAAACATCCGAGTGGACATGTATTCACGTAAAATACACGGTCATGTCCCCGATATAGCAACATGCCGATTTCGTCTACTCGATGTAAATAGTTAACTGTGTTGTTATTTGGTATCCGTGTAAAGGGCCTAGTTACTTTTGTTTTTCAAGACACTTGTAAACAGACCACTGGTAGTATGATGTGTATATTGTGATTCGTCTCACTGTGGTCTGTGTGTATATGTGATATGTACACATACATACATACATACGTATGTGGTAATAGCCTGTGAATTTAGATTCAGTAAACGGCAAACGGTTACCGACCTCATAACTCGCATGAACGTAATGTTCCTGCATTTTATTGTTTTCCTACACCATAACATAAATTGTCAAACAGATTATAGACAATTAGTTTTTACAACAAAAAAAATACAATATTTCTTTCGACAAAATACCGCTGTATTGACTATTATAATAACCTGATTTCAAAATGTTCAGACCAAATTATTAATATTTATAACCTCTTTACGTTATTATGATTATGTTTAAAATTTTGGCCGTTATATATATTAAGTCCATCCTCTCATTTCTTAGTTACTTTTCATACAGTGAATTATTATTCTTACAAAAATAAGAAATTAGTAAACTCTGGCGTTGAAAAACAAGAAGAAAGTAACTTTTGCGTACTTGTATTATAAATTAATTTTGTCTGTAGACAGACCCATTAAAATATAAAGTATTGTAATAACACACATTGACTCTATGGCACGTGATGTCGTATATTATGATCGATTGCGGTACGGCGCGGCGCGGCGTTGATGCTCCTATAAAGCTCGGGGAGCTGACTGATGTAGGGCCCCAGGCTCGCGAAACCACCGTTCCTTCCGCAGAGGACTGGCGGCTAACTTCGCTCCTGCACACCCGTCAAGTCCTCCCTCTCTTGCTGCATATCAAGCCTAGGTCCGTTCCCTCGGTGTGGAGCCCTTGAGCCATGCAGCCACTCGCGCGATACAGTAACATAACCAACAGACATCATTACACACAATATATTCACACAGGTACGTGGTTTTTGTAAGGGATATTCTTTCCTTTTTTACGATAGTCAGTTTCGATCATGTTGACAGATTACTAAAATTCATATAAGTATTACACATGTTCCATCCATCCTCCTAGGAGGCAGGAAAATGTATGTGTTAGTTCAGCTCGAATTTTCTACGGATTGGAAATTAGTCAGATCGCGACTCATTGCAATCGAGGCAACAGCCCAAGCTGAGGTCCAGCCACTTTGGTACTCTTGCGCGCATGTTGCCCAAGCTTTTGCTGCTGAGTATCTTAAGCGCACACCCCCAAGCCACGGTGAAGCTGTAACAGCCATCAACGGCTCTAGTTTAGGGCGCCCCTAAGGCTAACAGTATAGTCAACAGAAAAAAATAATGATGCAGGGCATTCTACTTACATTGTACTAGTGTTGTAGTGTGCGGATAAGCTGCCAGATTACTGCTTGGCTAATAGGTACAGTGTAATAAACAGTTTCTATAATATTTCTGTATAATTGGTCGACCAAGTCAAGATCATAGTTCCAGTTGTTACAATATATTTGGTTTACTCTAAATAGCAGATGCTAAATGCAGATGAATTTGTTTATTACGACATTTATTATTACTGCCCAAATAATATAATATAATATAATATAAATAATATAACAGTTTTTTTTTTTTAATTTGACATTTCTTTCCGTTCCCCATTTAGGTAATATCAATAAATTATATAGTGCTTCAGAAAACATAAAAATGTATTTAATTTTTATATAAACTAACCATTACTTCGAACAAGGGAGTTATAACATTGAAATAAATAATACCCAGAAAAAAAAAGTATCACAAATCGTAAGGCGAATCTTCTTTCCACAGAGTTAAATCAACGTATGGCAATTCGTCGCAGGACACTATCTTATTCCTGTAAAATTAAGTTTTACATTACTATTATATTTATATTGTTTAGAGTAAGTATAACAAGGTACTTTGAGCACATTTACTTGCGCGAAATTTTGATAAAAGCTCTGGGTTGCATCGATTTTATGGTAACAACGTTGTCGCAAAGTAATCTTGATATCGAGGCACCTCGTCTAATACTTTCTAACTGACCTGTAATAAGATTATTATTACTTTATTATGTAATCTTTTTATGTTAATAAAAGTCGAATCTTTTGAAGTAATTAAAAATAAATACAACTGAAAATCGAGGACAATAACGCAAGTAGTAATTTAATTCCTATCAAAGCAATCTTATATAGCTTGTAAAATGATAACTAAACAACTAATTACAACCCGCATGACGTATTAACTTGAGAATTGAGCGAAATGCGCGTTGTCTCCCGACCTACAAACTGTTATACCGCTATTACTATCGACGCGTCAGTATACAAGTTGCAAAAAAATGTTCTACGGCAGGTCCTTAAGGTCAACCCCTACAGAGTTATAATTTGTTTTGTGTTTTTATGAGAAAATTTACTTTTTTTACTAATTCTTATCAAAATTCGAAAAAATCTACAGCTTGTATCTTTTTTATAATTTTCACTAGATGGGTACTGGTGAGTACTTAACTGTTTCATAAATATTTTTAACTAAAACTAACACTGCACCATAAATTCTACTAATTTGCAGTGAGTACACATACTTAGTTGTGTTTGTAGTCGTATAAATATATAAATAAAACAAAATTAAACACATATTTTATTTTAATTATATACAACAAAATATTTCGTGTATAGAATATATCTATACATCTATACATATAAAAACGTAACTGATCGATGTCTGTACATAGAAGATATATGAGAAAAACTATTATTGGGGGTCTCTATAAACGCAGGAGAACCCAAAACAATGATTGTTAGAGTTTTTGTCTGTTTGTCTGTTTGCCAACTTTTGTGCGCGCTAATCTCAGAAACGGCATAACCGATTTGGAAACGGTTTTCACTAATATATTCTGGTAAGGTTCACTTAACATTTAGTGTTTGTTTTACTTCAATAAGTTCATAAATAAAAAAGTTATATCAATTTAAAAAATCACGTCGAACATTTTTTTGATAAAAATGCTATAAAATATCTCTTTAGTTGAATTGACTGAAATTTTAGCTATCTGTATATTATGGTTTGTAAAACGATGATGATCGAAACCTTTCATAAAGTTAAAAAATTAAGAGTAAAAAAAATTGCAAATTTTCAATATAAGTTGACCTCAGATCTATGTGATAAATCATATTAAAAGGGGGTCAGCATATGTTGGATATTTCTCAGTTCAATATAGCTGCGCCGCTGCAAGGGATGTCAATTCATTTCGAAAAAGATTGATTCCAATCGAACTCTTATGAATCAATTCCCAAAAAAATCGATGTCTAAAAGATTGATCTCTCAAAAATTGTTTTTTTTTTTCGATTCGCTTTCGCATTTGTATTAACAATATAACAATTCCTAAAATAGAAAATTAAAAGGGAACCACAACAGTCGATCTTTTGTAATTTTTACCTTACTAAAGTATCAGTTATTATAGAGAAACATAGAAAGATATAGAGAGAGAGAATTTATTACAGGTATATAGGGAAAGAGAATTCATTTCAAAAATTTATTATTATAAACTGTTGATGTTATTTTGCTGTTGGGTAATAATTTACCGTTAGTATTTTAATTGGTAAATGACACTATAGAAAATGACTGCATAATGAATTGAATAATCCATACCACCTAATATTATAAATGCGAAAGTAATTCTTTCTGTACCGTCTGTTGAATTTTCAAGCCTAGACCGCTGAACCAATTATGAAGAACTTTGGTTGAGAAAGGTCATTGGCTACTTTTGGAAATAAAATTAGAAGGGGTGAAATGGAGGGTGAACGTTCGTATAAAGAACCTAATTTTGATGAATTTTGATATAGAGATATGTAGGAATTTGGAGAAAGACTTTGGCTACCTTATGTGGTGAAAATAAAACTTTAATGGGTGAAATAGGGGATGAAGGTTTGTACGAAGAACCCGTTAAACCAATTTTGATGAATAGAGATATATTGGACCTTGGAGACGGGCATAGGGTACCTTATGGCGCAAAGATAAAACATGAAGGGGTCAAATAGGGGATGAAATTTTGTATGAAGAACCCACTATTTCTCAGTTTAGGGATATGAAAATTAATATTTATGATTTTAGGAAGAAATAAAAGAGTTTCGCGTTTTTGAAAAATGAATCGGCAGAGTGGTACAATAAGGGATGATTTACAATACCATACGCATAGAGTGATAAATCCATCTATGGTTTTCTATTGCTTTGTCGTGTTTAGAGATCAGTCTGTGTTTATGCAATAATATAGAGGGGTGGTAGGTATCGCGTCCACCATACAAATAGCGATAAACCCAACTATGAGTTTCTTTTGGTTCATCGTGTTCAGAGATCAGTCGGTGTATATGCAATAATATAGTGGGGTGGTAGGGATCGCGACCACCATATCTACATCTATCTATACATATATAAAAACGTAACTGATCGATGTCTGTACATAGAAGATATATGAGAAAAACTATTATTGGGGGTATCTATCAACGCAGGAGAACCCAAAACAACGATTGTTATAATTTTTGTGTTTGTCTGTTTGCCAACGTTTGTATGCGCTAATCTCAGAAACGGCTTAACTGATTTGGAAACGGTTTCAACTAATATATTTTGGTAAGGTTGACTTAAAATTTAGTGTGGTTTTACTTCAATGAGTTCGTAAATAAAAAAGTTATATCAATTTAAAAAATCACGTTGAACATTTGTTCGATAAAAATGCTATAAAATAGCTCTTCAGTTGTATTGGCTGAAACTTTGAAACTGGTTTGTAAAATGATGACTATTGAAAGTTTACATAAAGTTAAAAAATGTACAGTTTCAGAGAATTTGGAATTTTCCACTATGAGTTGACCACACATATATATAATAAATCATATTAATAAGTCGTCACCCTAGGTTGGATATAATCACGCAAGCAAGTCGAGTGCCGCATCGCTGCTAGGCAATTCATTCCGAAAAAGATCGATTCGAATCTAACTCTGATGTATCGATTCACAATAAATCCTGGTCTAAAAAGCCGATCTCTCCAAAAAATTTACCGTCTTTTATTCACTTTTCAGGTTTGTGTTAACAATATAAAAATCCCTATTATAGAAAACCAAAAGGACATCAAAACAATCGATCTTTTACTATTTTTACCATGCTAAAGTATCAGTTAAAGAGAAACAAAGAAAGATATATATAGAGAGAGAGAGAGAGAGAGAGAGAATTAATTTCAAAAATTTATTATTATAAACTGTTGTCGTTATTCTGCTATTGGGTAATTTACTGACACCATAGAGAACGACAGCATAATGAAATGAATAATCCATACTAATATTATAAATGCGAAAGTAACTCTATCTGTCCTGTCTGTTGCATTTCACGCCCTGAAATAGACGATGAAGGTTTGTACGAACAACGCATCAAACCAAATTTGATGAATTTTGGTATAGAGATATATTGGACCTTAAAGAAAGACATTGGCTTACCTTATGTTGTGAAAATAAAACTTTAAGAGGTGAAATAGGGGATGAAAGATTGTATGAAGAACCCACTATTTCTAAATTTAGGGATATGAAAATTCATATTTATGCATTTAGGAAAAAATAACAGTGTTTGGTGTTTTAAAAAATAAGGGTGATTTACTATACACATAGACTGCACTCCTTGATACTAAGCAAAATATTCCTGAGCTACATAAGCTTACATTATACAAGACATATGTCCGTCCTATCATGACATATAAGCTGCGCTACAATCGCACATACGTCAAAGATCAACATTAATAAATTCCAAATCCTCTAAACCCGATTCTTACGTAAAATTAACAAAGCCCGTTGGTACGTTGGTCGAATCGTAAATTGAATATTTTACGCGATCGTACTTCGACACTGCTTCGAATCACGTGAAACTGTTGGTGAAAGCTGCCGCGACTTAAACCCCAAAACCGAACATCCCCGCGAACAACTCCGGCCGCGAATATCTTCACCGTTCCATTTATAAGATCGAGGAAATAAACAAATACTACTCCACCGTCTCTCCAAACAAAGCGTGCTCGCGCCCACGCCCGCGAAACCACCGTTCCCTCCGCAGGGGATGGGCGGCTAATTTCACTCCCGCAAACCCGTCACGTCCTCCCTCTCTTACGTCAACTCAAGCCTAGGTCCGTTCCCTCGGTGTAGAACCTTTGAGTCATGCAGCCGCTCGCGCGATACTGGTGACACTGCACTTGAAATCACGTAGTTCCCCACACACATCATTACACACAATATGTACATACATTCTTTCTTATTTTTTTTCTTTTTTTACGATAGTTACTTTCGATCATGTTTCCAGGATACTAAATACATATACACATGTTCATTCCTTTCTCCTAGAGGCAGGGACATGTTATATGTATGTGTTAGTTTAGCTCAAATTTTCTACAGATAGGGAATTAGTTAGTTCGCGACCTTTTCACAATCGCGGTAACAGCCCAAACCGACGTCCGGCCACTTTGGCACCTTTGTGCGCATGTTGCTCACGCTTTCGCGGCTGAATGCCTTAGGCGTTCGCCTCAAAGCCTGGTGAAGCTGTCAAAGCCATCAGTGGCTGTCTAACTCTCTCTATTTCTTTAGGGCTCCTTAGGCTAACAGTATAGTCAGTGAGAAAAAAAAACCATCTATAATTTTATTTTGGTTTATCGTGTTCAGAGATTAGTCAGTGTATAAACAGTAATATAGCGGGGTGGTAGGGATCGCGACCACCATAATAGTGTTAAACACATGTATGATTTTCTTTTGGTTTGTCGTGTTCTGAGGTCAGTCCGTGTATATCTATACTATTAATAATTTAGTAAAGCGGACGATTTTTTTTTGTTTGTTTATTTAAACACGGTAATCTCTGGACAACGGGTAGCAGTCGGATTCGAAAAATTATTTTTGTATATGATAGCCAGATTCACGAAGAATAGTAAGCTATCTGGAACTAAGCTAAACCTCTCAGCTAGCCTTAAATATTGATTTTTGTTTAAGTAAATCGAAGTGAAAGTGTTCCCGAATTGCTTTATCCGCATGCGCTGGCGTAATGGTTAGTGATACGTAAATATAATATTCTACAAAAATATTGTTCTTTAGTGTATCTAACAAAAGTCTCCGGTAACATATGCCTAATTCTTAATAGCATAAACCACAATAAGGTATTTTGCGTGTTTTTATGTTGAAGATTAAAAATTGATTTTGAGCTTTATTTTTAGGCTTATTTCATTCATAAGTTATTTCATCATAAAGACAATTTAAAATTTTCTTTTTATAGTATGTAATTAGGACACATAGTTTAGGAGAAAATGAAAAATTAAAATAATTTGTACTTGCGAGAAGTGATAACAATTATGATTACACGGGTCCGTCGCGTTGGCGGCGCGGTATTTGTTGGATAAAAACTCGGGTGAAACCAAGGGGCACAGCTAGTTGGTGAATATAATTTACATATTTTATGTCACGCGTACATTTATATTCTTCTGAGATATAGCCAATGAACTCAAAAAATTTTAATAACTTGTTTTTCAGAAACCTTAAAGCTGTATGTAAGTTAATATACATATAATAACATAAATTTTTATTATAAATTTGGTAAATAAATAGCAAAGAAAATGATAGTAAAGTTTAATATAATAATTCTTCTTTTTCCAGTCGCTAGCGATAAATAATCGTTCGCTATGAACATCTACAATATTTCAATTAGAAAAACAATTATAAACGTACTAGGTCTCTCCCAATACACGCTACTATTTTCTAGTTCTAGCCTATCTATCATATATACTACTAAGCTGTGCCCGCGGCAGCACTCGCGTGGACTATAGAATGCCGTCGACGGGCACACGCGCGGATATAACTACCGCAGCTCCCGGTTATTTTAAAAACAAAAATTCTTAAAAAATAGACGTATATGCTCTTGCTGACTTTTTGTGGGCCTTATTAATATTTACAATTGTGTGGTAAATTAATTTAATAATTATCATGATTTACTCAGCGTAAGCAGTTTAAGCACCCGAATTGTTTCATCATGACCAGTTTTTTTATTTGCACGGAACCCTAATTATTTTTCTAAAATAAAAATAGGTAGCCTAAGTTATTTCTTATAACATCAGCTGTCTATCTGCTAGTGAAAGTTTCGTCAAAATTCAAAAACATTGTTATTGTTAACATATTAATTAATTAATGATTATATTTAGACCTCAGTTTTTAGCAAAATATTAGGGCTTCGTTATGAGTTATTTAGTTAGAAATTTACTGCACGATAGTTAATGAAAATTAAAACTCGATAAAATCAGTCACAATAAATTTTCATTCCTGCTGCAATATTATGTTAACAACGTTGAAATATATTTCACTTAATTGGTATCCTCGTTAGTATGATTAATTAAACATTTCGATTTAGTCAACAGTATGCAATAGTTACTTTCCCTCTTGTGATTTTAATGTATGTTACCCTCAATACAGAATAGTAGATCTACTATTATATAGATCGGTTAATTTAGTAGAGTTACTAGTGTTTTAATTTTTATTTTATATTAGTTTAATTTTACTTGAGAAACTGGGCTAGCAATGTAACATTTTTGCATCATGATGAATGTATATATTAACGACTAGCTGGTACCCAAGACTTCGTCTGTGTATTATTGGATATACACAGATTCATCTCGGAACAGGACAAACCAAAAGAAAATCATAGATAGGTTTGTCACTGGGTGTCCTATTGTAATTACATGCCACTATGAATACAATACATTAACCGCCTCAATTAACTTAAAAAAAATTATTAAAATCCTCCTTATTGTACCGGCTTGCGAGAAGGATTTTTGAAAAACGTTTAAGTTTGGGTTTACATTTGGGTTTACGTTTAGGTTTGTGCTTAGGTTTGGGTATAGGTATGGATGTAGGTTTGGATTTAGGTTTGGGTTTCAGTTTGGGGTTAGGTTTGTGTTCTGGTTTGGTTTCAGGTTTAGGTTTGGGTTTAGGATTGGATTTACGTTTGGGTTTAGGTTTGGGTTTAGGTATGGATTTAGGTTTGGGTTTAGGTATGGATTTAGTTTTGGGTTTACGTTTAGGTTTGGATTTAGGTTCAGGTTTGGGTTTAGGTATGGATTTAGATTTGGGGATAAATTTGGGTTTAAATTTGGGGTTAGGTTTGGGTTTTGGTTTGGGTTTTGGTTTAGGTTTACGTTTGGGTTTAGGTATGTATTTAGGTTTGGGTTTGGGTTCAGGTTTGGGATTGTGATTAGGATTAGGTTTAGGCTTAGGCTTAAGTTTAGGTTTAGTTGACGTAAAGTTAAAAAAACTAATAGAGATCAGGCTATTGAAAATATGCCGCTGAATTTGATGATGTGAAAGCATGAGGGAGGGTGAGGGGTAACCTCCATGTGTAAAAAAGCGCGGATACAAATTGTTTCTAAAAATTATTATTTTAATTATATTGTTATATCTGTCTAAGAGTTTTATAGGAATTTACAACGAATAAATATTTGTTGCCTGCATGTTGCCATAACTCGCTCGCTTCGCTTGTTCGGCTCGTGCATTATAATCACAGTTCAAACACAACTACACAACGGAATACGTTTAGGTTTAGGTTAAGGTTTAGGTTTAAGTTAAGTTTTAAGTTTGAGTTGTGTAAGAATTGTCAATGAATAATAATTTTTTTTAGCACTTACCGACCGCTGCAACGACCCGCTCGCTTCGTTTTGTCGGCTAATGCATTATGATCAAACAATCTAACCAACTTTACCACAACGGAATAAATTTAGGTTTAGGCTTAAATATAAATTGATAACAGTGGTCAAACTATAACATTAACCAGAACAAAATGTATCCTTGTTTATCCAGGTTGTAGATTATCTGTGTGATAAATTGCATTCAAATCAGTTCAGCCGTTTTTCCGTAATTGAGTAACAAATATATTTTTTTTCATTTATTATATTTATAAGATAACACTGGTTAAGCTATGACTTTTACCAGGATAACCTATGGAGTACCCTATGTTTTATTCCAGATTGTTATCATAGATTATGTGTGACAAATTTTATATAAATCCATACAGCTATTTTTGCTTGATTGAATAACAAACATATTATATACTTTCACATTTATTATATTATACTGGTTTATTTATTATACTGGTTAAACTACGACTTTTATCGGGATAAAAAGTACCTTATGAATTAATTTAGGTATATAGACTATCTGTGTGCGAAATTTCATCCGAAACTGTTGAGCTGTTTTTGCATGATTGAGTAACAAACATAAAAGTTTTCACGTTTATTATATTTGTAGAATAACGCTGGTTAAGCTATGACATATACCGGGATACAAAGTATATGTGTTATTCCAGGTCATAGACTATATCTCTGCTAAATTTCATCTAAATCTGTTCAGTTGTTTTTGCGTGATTGAGTAACAAACATTTAATCATACACACTTTCACATTTACTATATTAGTAAGAGAAAAATAGCTTACTCAATGTAAAAGCTATGCTAGGATCAGCTCCATTTTCATAGAAGAATCTATCACCAATACGTGTTTTTAGGAACTGTTTGGTGATGATGCATTTAAAAGTAGGTCCCACTTGTGTTTTTGGTACGTGGTACTCTAGAGAACCTGCTACAATCAATTCCACGTCTTCAAGGGATTCGTAAGTTTCTTGTAACTTACGGGCATTCTGTAAAATAATAAATTGCTATAAAAACGGAATCCTTTTATTTCAAAGAATTTTCGTAAAAATCAATTTTCAAATTATACAATTCGGGATATTTACAAATTTTTAAATATTTTTCTACAGTTAATTTTATTAGGTAAAAATAAATATTTTATAATTTTACACTATAATTTATACATATAGGACAATATAGTATTGTGTTGTTATTATGTCTTCTAAGATCAACTCTTGAAGATCGTCCAGTATAGAAATCACTAGTTATAACCGAATTGTTTGATTTTTTTTTGTCAACGTTTTTATTCATATTCTAATTAATATCTGGGCGAACGAGCTTTTCTCGGTGTCTTAGAAGAAAAAAAACACCTATGTAGGTATACTTAGAATTTAAAACATTAGCTTGTAGAAGAACTATTGCAAAGGGAGGATCCTCCGACCAGACGGGTGGAGGGCCCAAAACAGAGCCGCTGCGGCTTTTACAGCTTCACCTGACTTGTCCAACGGGTTGTAGTCGGGTTCTTGTATATATACTCTATTGAAGAGTTAATTTCTATTGCGCGATGTAGGATGCGTCGTATGTGGCTCGATAGATGTCGCTATGTAGATGTCGCTACAAGCTAAATACAAAGTTTCATCCAAATAGTTGCAGCCGATTCCGAGAGACCAATTACATATATATATACAAGAATTACTCACTTAATATAATAAGATTCAGATTGAAAAAATCGATGGGGATCGCTTATAACCTTTATAGTTGTAAGCATAACGTACGAGTACCAATAAATAAATTGTTACCTTTATTAAGAGAATTATTTTATCACTCACAAAGATTCCACAAAGAGGCTTTACACTAAATACAAAAAAAACTAAATATTATGCTAAAAATACCTAATGCTTCTCTCAGGGGTATACCTAGGATGGTGTATGCCATTAGAGAGGGCACAAAACCCATAAATTATTAAACTTTAATGTCATAATAAATCAACAATAAAATTTATATATATTAACCACTTCAATAAAGTTGTAATTTGTGCTGGAAGCAGCCCATCACGTTTATGTAATGGTGATCACCTTGGGACTGATCCCACGTCTCTGTGGATTGTCAATGTCGTTGCTGACACGTCTAACATTACACTATTTTGACTTCAAACTTTTAATTTTTATTTACAAGATAATTTACGAAGGGCTGCAAATTCCGCGTTTGCTAACCACCACTTCTGGTTGGTACATTACTGGATTCACTATTTCAATAAATACAAAACAAGTGTCATGTATAAACCAACAACGCTATGTAGAGTTATTTTGCTCTTATGATAAACTTTTAAAACATAAATAACAAAATAATATACATATACATATGCTTACATTAAAAAAATCCAATAATACAATTAGCAATAGCAAAAAACCAATTTGATGAAGTTTTATAAACGGAACTATAAGTTATTCTTTAATAATAATAACAATTTTCAATATAAAGTTATGAAAGTAAATATTTTATTATTAAATTGGATGTACTGATTAAGCTCATAATTTGTAATAATTGTATATATTTATATAAAATATTCATTTTGTTATTGATTTTACTCTATATAGGGAATTACATATTATTTTCCATTTCGAATATTATTTTAGAAATAGTCGAAAAAAGAATTAAAAAAAGTGAATTTTCATCGATTCTGATATTGTCTTTTAAACGGAAAGGATAGGTTATTCCATAATTAATAGGCTATAAGAATCTTCAACAATACATTCAAACATCGTAAAAACTTTCTTCCTATTGATACAAAGATTTCCTGAAAATTCCCTAGTAAATACCCTTTTTCTTCCTCTTCTGCATTATGCAGACATTGCTTACTTCGATCTCTCAGAAGATCTCTTATATACATTTTATCGTCTACTGAATAACTGTATCCGTTTCATCTTCTGTCTTCGGAAGTTTGATCATGTATCTGAATACTGAGGTAGGTTGAAATGGCTACCTACTCGGTAACGTAGGAATGTAACAATACTTTGTATTATTTTCTCCGCTATTTCAAACTCTTCTGGATATACACAATAGATAGATAAGATCTTCTGATTCTTTAATTCTCAGTATACCAACTCGATACTAATTCCCGCGACCGATCTTTCGCCGTTGCAGCAGCACAACTGTGGAATTCACATCCTATCAACATCCAACTAGCTAACTCTCGGGATACCTTCAAGTATTTGCTACGTAGGTCTCACTTGGAGCAGTTGAATATTGGCTAGATTTTTATTTTACTAAATATTATGCAAACCTTGAATAGACCATTCTCTTGCTCCCCTGAAAGGCTGGTAGATAATGCTTTTTAGCATGAAGTCCTCCAATTGTACTTTATGAGCAATACACAAAATAATAAAAGATTTGATGAAGTTTTGTACAAGGGAAGTATCATCTCTTTTCTCAATTGTTAGACAATCAGTGAACTGACCGTATGTTAACAAATTAAAGTAAATTATTGAGTAATATAGATAGAATACATAAAAAAAGATAAATTCGGTAAATGCAATTGTTTACTTATAACATTTTTCCTTTTGGAAAATGAATATTTTTTGTCTGTGAGTCACGTGATTTGAAACGCCGATTAGAAAACGTGACGTCAACATTCACGAAATATGAACGTTAGATTTTTGCGTTAGTTGTCAAACTTGTCACTGTTATCATACAAAATGAAATATAAAATGAATGATGACGTCACGGGACCACATGCATCGTTTTTGTGACGTACTTTTTATTTAGATTTAAAAAAAAATCACTTTTTATGCTGTATTAATAAAAAAAAAATATTCATAGGTATTATTTTCAACATATGAAGTGTTTAAAACAATTTTTCAAAAGTTGCCAATAATATGAGTCAACATAAAATTACGAAATGAAAATAATTACTCCATAACTAACACGTGCAGAGCCTTAAAAACTATTTTGTAGATCACGCAAGCAGAGCTGCGGGTACTTCTAATTTTGTATGAATTATAGAACATTTAAAAAATGTAAAACAAATTACCTCAGCAGACATGTATTCAAGCAGATCATTGAAAGTTTTTGGTACTGATAGACCACACACAGCGCGCGTGTTCACATAATTAGAGAGTCCGTGGTCTCTGCTTCTCTGAATATCAAAAGCTCGCAAATCACCACCATATTTTTTTGAACGCCTGAGTAACACAAAGTTCCATTAAACTACATTATTATTTACTGGATAGAAGGGGGCATACAGTACAAATAAATAAGATAGCTGCCGTATTGTTTGGATTGTACTATGCTTCATCAGGGTTAGTGATATCAATAGTAGGGCTCATTACCACTGTGCCATTCATGTTGCTATTTAGAAACCATCTACGTATGATTAACATTAATATAAAATAGTTTACTCTATTACTTAGTTCACTACAACTACCTACAAATCTAGTGATTATCTTGCTGTAAGTTGATATTAAATAATCTAGAAACATTCTCCATGGTATTCGTAGGTAAGCCTGAATTATATATTATAACTATTGAGTGATCTTGAATTATTCAACATTGCTGCTGCTCTAGAATAATACTGCATCTACCATCAGGTAAAGTAGACACATGAAAAAAAAACTGTGTGCAGTTGTCATGTAACAAAAATAAATGAGTTTGATTGAACATCAAACTCAATCCGCAGCAAATAAATTTATTGACAGTTATTATAGTTGAAAAACGGATACAAAACAATTGAAGTTATGTTTATCATTAGATTAAATAAAATGTATCATACTTAAAAATATATTCCGTTACATCTTCTTCATAGTATTGGTCAGTACAACTTTGTAACTGAACGCTAAGACCTCGCGCCAAATCGTCAAAGTTGTTACTTTCTTCGAGGAGGGCTGGATTGTTGATAGATTCACTCATTCGCACCTCACCGACCAATCTTCGATTTTCTTTATATTTTCTATAAATAAAGTTAAATATATTGAATAAAAATACAAGTAATAATAAATATCGAACAAGTCGATTCTAATTTACCAATATATATTGTTATATTTATTAATAGATAAAATTTTGTATGCGTCTGTTAGTGATCGCGTAACTTCCAAACGACTTGGCCAATTAAGCTCATATTTATAAAATATAATATTAGATCCTACAAATGAAATTAGCGTTTTATATGAAAAAAGTAAAACGGAAAAAATATTATGAAATTATACATTTAATCCATCGAATTATGTATCATTAATATATACGCACTTTCGCAATTTTATGGGTAGTTAATTGATTCCATTGCTAAAAAAATTGTGGTAGTGAGAATCAATAAAATCTTTGAAGGCTGTTTGGGCATCCTTATTGGAGTTGAATTTTTTTCCTTGCAAGAAATTGTCCAAATTTAAAAGAATCTTCAAATCTTTTTGAGCAAGGTCTGAGGAGTATGGTGGGTGTCGGAAACATTCTATACTCAGTTCCTTTAATTAAGCGACCGTCTGTCGTGAAGTATGGGGTTTAGCTTTGTCCTAAAGCAGCAGTGGGCTAGAAAGATTGACCAGTCCCAGTTGTTTATCGGCTAGTTTTTCAATCATGGTTGGCAATTGTTGATAATACGGATCTGTCGTTATCGTCTGGTCAGATCTTAGGCAGCTGTAGTAAATGACACTAGAACTGGCCAACAAACACTAACCAGTTCCTTTTTTCTGATTCAACTTTCGCTTTGGGACTGGATTTCGCCGGTTCTCCTGGCTTCATCAACTGTGATGAGCGTTCCCGACTGTCTTAAAGGATCTATTTTTTGTCACAAGTAACAATAATACTCAAAATTTCCTCGTTATTATGATGGTTGAATAATGTAACGCAGCACTCAATGCGTGTTTGTTTGTGTGCTTTCATGCGGTACAAATTTCTCGAGCTTTTTCACTTTTCTGATTTGTTTCATGTCAATTAAAATTATTTTATCACTCACACCGAAGCCTGCCGCTAACTCTGACGTGGTTTGCGATGAATTCACTTCCACGATCACCATGAATTCTTCATTATCAACGATAAATCAAAGTAAAACTTGATTTAATTTTACGGGATTTTTTTTTTCTTGAATATTGTAATTAAGAATTTGTATTCCAATAAAAGTTGTTATGTTTAGGATTAAACCTCGGAAACCCATATCCATTAATGCTTAGCTGAGTTTTATATGCAATACTATTTATTGGTCGATAAAACTTTGTACCGGCTTGTGGGAAGGTTTTTTTGAAAAACGTGAAACATCTTTTATTTCTTACCAAAAGCATTAATGTGAATTATCATATCCCTAATTTGAGTTTTATTTTCACCACATGTAGGATAACACAATGAAATAATTCGCTTGTAGGAAAACTGTATAATCAAGATAATTTACATTATATATATAATAGAGCCGCGGTCGACAGAACACGTCAATTTTCAATCATAAAATAAGACAGAAATTATGCCGTACTGTTTAGTTAAAGAGTTTAAAAAAAAATTAGTTAATTTTAAAAATAACACTAGACTATCATTTCATAGATAAGTATTAGAAATACAATACATTTCTTATTAAGTATAACAATGTCAATAAATCAACAAACCAGTTGGTGTTGACAACGATGTCATTTCATAATTACTGCACATGCGCATAGTAAATCAACAAACTGGCTGGTGTGGCAGCTGATGTCATTTCACTATTACCGCGCATGCGCATCGGTGTTCCCATATTTTAATTCTTACAAACTTTCATCCAATCTGTCTATATACCAAAATTCATCAAAATTGGTTGAGTGGTTTAGGCGTGAAAACGTAACAGACAGCCAAACAGATTAACTTTCGCATTTATAATATTAATACAGATTACTAACTAATATAAAATCTATTCCGTAAATATATTGTAATTAGAAGAAGGGGTAATAGTAATCAGTATAAATAGTATATTATATAAATATATTCAGTAAGATATTAATATTGTTCATAAAATAAAAACATACTGTATGTGTCCACGTAGCGATGAGTGAAATATTCTAAACGCAGCAGAAGCATGCTCACTGTACACTGATGGGTCGACCATCCGATCATAATCGTTAACAAAAGATTCAGCACCGGAGTATATTAGTTTATGTTTTACCATATTTTCAAAACCTAAAATAAAAAGTTAAGTATTATATTTTTATACGTGTTTTTTATGTGAAATGAATAATAATTATTTCGATCAAAGTATACATAAACTTTATTTATATAATACATCTAAAAGTTCATCGGTAACAAATATCTCGTCGAATATAAGCTTTTTGTTTCGACCCCAATTTACCACAACACCAATTTTTTTTCAACTGTGTTGTATAGCACTCTTAGAAAAAAAAAAAGTGCATTTATGAACATTAATAGCTATAGCCCACCTGTTTAAGAGTGTGTAAAAGACCTGGAGATCCAACAACAACATAATAGGTTAAATAAGTATTTTTAATTTAAAGTCAGCAAATCTTCTAGTTATTAGCAGTGATTATTAAATAAACTATACAGAGTTTACCAATTATTAAGGGCAGATATTCATAGTAGGTTATTTGTTGATGCATGGCTATTAAGATGCGCCTTGTCTCCTGAAATAACTTCTTGTCATCCCAGTGCGAGTTTAATTTATGCAGCTCATCAGCAATACGATTATGTTCTCGGAGAAGAACTACCTGAAGCAAGGCTAGCTGAGGGTTCTGATTAACTCTAACATCTCCTAAAACAAAAATAATTCCATCTAAAAAAGGTTAAATGTAATTTAGTCCACTCACACAATTATTTAGGCCAGTAGTAAGGTTTTCTGCTTCATATATTATTATATTTTAACCTTTTTTGAACTTTATTTTATAAATCGTCTTACCAACTAAATAGCAAGATGAATTTGGGTATATCTGCATATCACAAGCAAGGTTTGCCCGGGGATCCTGAGGCGGCCATTCTTGACCATTACGAATTAAACTTTTTAAGCGTCCTCCACAACGAGCACGAACTGCATCTGCTTGTGACTTATTGTGACCATAAACAATGGACAGATCCAAGTATGATGTAACTGATGACAGCTAGAATAAAGTTCATATTCTAATTAACAATATTATAGTTATAATTACTCACAGAATTTTATGTAGCTACTTTGTTAGTAGTTCTAAAATTCTTTTATAGGTATCCTAGATAGATCTATGGATTCGATTTATAAAACAGCACAATATATTTTTCAGTGTATCTTGTTTGGAAGGTCGCTCTTACCGGCTTAGCGGGCTGGTCAGGAGCCGTACAATTATTATTTTTCGTTGATCTAGTTCTTGCAAAATCCATACAAATTTTTCTCTGTGCAGCATACATCCGGTCATTACGTGATATATGAATAGGAGCACATATAGGATTAGTCTTTGCTTCTTCTGCAAAAGTTCCGTTGGAAGTGCAACACTTTAGCGGTTGTTTTCCTAAAAAAAAAATTGTGTGCAATTCACACGTGGAAGAAGTGAAACCTTCACATCGATGTTTTTTTTTTAATTCAGAAAATGATCAAATACACACAAATTTAAAGTTTATGAAAATGTACATACAAGTACTCACAATCATTATTCACAATATCATTTTCAAATAATACATATTTGAAATATCCGTGGTAACATAACACAATATCAATAACACAATACATTTTCTCCCACTTTAAATCTTACGAATTTATATGTCTCTCTCTTTTTACTGTCGCTTTTGCTTTTTCGTTTCAATATCGACTTTCAAATCACAATGATGCTACAGAAGTTTTTACTTCAAAAATTTGCTGTATGTTGTGTGATGTGTCTGTTATGTAAAAAGTATGTTTGTGTCTTTTAAGTATCTTCTAAATTCAAATGAGACATATATTTTTCAGTATTAACTTTAATATAATTTAGTTTTATTTAGTTACAAATATGTAATTTATTTGTCCTTTAAAAATTATTTTGTTATTAACGGATCCTTAATGAAACTGAAAAACTTATGAACGTAAGATTTATAAAGTATAATACGCAAAACAAAATTTTTAATTTGGCTCGGTTGTAGTAAGAGCCACAAACCAATTTTTTTTTTCAATCTGAGGTACGAGCATGAACTTTCAAAAGATAGAAGCATTTTAATTCAATCATATTTTAATCATTAAATAATTGTAGGAATTTTAGCAATAAACAATAATAATATACTTACTTGTTTGAGGTACACCAGAAGTGAGTGACATGTCATGTGTAACTATTTGTCCCCACTGCATAGTGATTAAAGTATATTTTTTATGAACCTCTAGTTTTTCAGGAAATATTTTCAATCTGAGCTCACGTACATTCGGTAAATCGTTACCCGTAACGGACTTAGGAAAAGAACTAATACCTGAAATTTATTTAATCTTTTTTGTTGGATTTTAAAAGCAGTATATCTTTATAATATTAACAATTTTTATTTTATTTTATGTAGTAATCTCATATATATTTAATAGATATTCAAACCATTTTGCTATCGCTTATTTAGCTTCGGTAAATTAGTCTAGTCTGGAAATAAACGTAACTAACTTTTGCTATTGTTTCAATCGCACAAGTAAATGACATGCATGAAAACATGCTATTGTGGTTTTTGCATATTGTTAATTACGTTCATTTCCAAACTAGACCAACACTAAATAAGCGATAGTAAAAATAGTTTGCATGAACAAAGGGAAAAGGTGTATGAAAATTAATTCTATGAATCATGGAACTTCCCATGTACCAAATTTTGAAATTTCACCTATATCTATTTTGGAATGAACTAATTAATATTCTGCATGAACAAAATTTTAGCAAAATCGGTTGAAAAGTTATTTTTTTGTTATGCTTTTTATCACTAAAAGTGGGAAACAATAAAATAAGTAGGAAACAATAAAAATACCGATGTATCTGGAAATTTATAAAAGTATTACATGTACAGAGAACTACGGATTTATTAATAGGTTTGCCCGCGGTTCTGTACGCCATTGTTACGCAGTAATTATTTACATCCCATAAATTTATTTGTACTCATTTTATTGACATTTCATATAATCTAGCAACTGAGAAATTATGATATATTATATATATACTTCCCGTGTACATAATTTCATCATAATCTTTTACTACTTTTTTTACTGTGCCTAAATGTATTGTTGACGATTTATTTAACCTATAAATTATCGAAAGACATGAGCTTCCCGTGTATAAAATTTCATTTGAATCGGTTTAGCGTTAGTCTGTCAAGCCGTTTTTGAGTTAAATTCGGACATACAAACAGGCAGCCAGACAAAAAAAAATTTAAGGCCATAAATTTTTTCAGTGTCCTTTTGTATAGTAAGCCTATGGGGAAAATTAGAAAAAATATTAGATATACAGACACGACTACAGATTTATTAATATATAAATAAATAAACTTGTTTAATATTTCGATATCAACATTTTTACTTACCATCTCCATAGTTGTATGGCAGGAGACGGTCGTACGGTGTTTGTGGCATACCCCAACCGGGATGTAGTAAATTATTACACGATCCGTCTATAGAACGATATCGTGATTTAGTGCAGACGGGTGGACCTGTATTGCATATAAGTTCTTCATTTCCTTCTTGATTTCCCAAGCTCATAGATCTAAAATAATAAATTACCTTTAAGATAATAAAATAAAACTTACGGGCATTAATTATTTTAAACGTCGTAAATGCTTAGTAATAGTTGATACAATAAGGGTTACCACTGCGACTTAAACTACATATAAAATATTAAATACATTTCAAGAAATTGCTAAATTACCGCCAGCTGATTATACAATTTTTCTGCAAAATTTTACATTTTTGCTGACTAAACAGTAATTCCACATCTTGAGTATATTTTTTTATTTTTCCTATCTATAAATATCATTCCAACCTAGTATGAGTTTCTTCTTTGAAAAAAAAAATGGTTGGATACCAATTATGTGCTATATGTTCATTTTTAGCCCCAGGAATATTATAAGTTAAACGTGTGAATCTGTATGTATATCTATGATCGAACGGCTAGAAAGGTGTCTTGATCAAGAGTGTTCTTAGCTGTGATTTAAAAAAAACTGTTCAGACGTTTGAAGATTCAATTTTTTCTAGTTGATAAATGAATGTGAGCATCTTCCTCTGCTATGATCGAGTCTGATATCGTGTTTGGACAATGGTCTGAATGAATAGGTTATTTGTGTCTGGGGTTATTAAAATTTCAATTTTTGTTTTACTGACTACAGTTCTCAATATAATTAATAGACAAGTTATTTACATAAAACTTCCATAATGCATAGTAGTACCTAATAAATTTTTACTCACCTCCCTATTGAATTAGGTGTAGCGTTCTTGTTTTCAGTTTTTGATTGCAACAATAATTCATTTGTACTTAGTGTAACATTATAAAAATTGCACGAAAATAATAAAATAATAAGCGGGTTATACATTATCAGTACTGTCCGTATCTGCAACAGATTATTGCTATGTAAAATTTACAACAAAACCGTCTTACATATTAGTATACGAGTGGAATGCAAAAACCTTCAGGGTTGTGGCAAATAGACATACTTATTACCTATATAAAGCTATTTAAAAGATAGCACTTTATATACAATTAAAAACGCTTTACTTTGGATGTTACAATGATTTAAATATTTGATTATTCTATGAACATTAGACGAAAACTTAGGTTGATGACTTAGGAATGAGAGAAAAAACAAGATGAAAGACATAATTTATCTATATTTTATTTACGCCTGTAATTGGAGTACTACATTATTTTCATGTATTCTGGACGTTTTACTAACATATAAACATGTGTATTTAGCGTCAAATAAATAAATATCATAATTTTAAAAACACTATGGAACTTGAACTGCTTAACATTATAAAAATGTTGACAGAGAAACAGGAATCTTTTATAGTAGTTAAATTTCATAGTAACCTATTTTTAGTACGAAGAAGTATTACTTTTATTAGTTCTTACCAGCAATGTACCGGTGTGCGCAATAACAAGTATATACTACTGAACTAAATACAATATACTATGTAAATTAGTTAAGTCATATTATCTATACATTTTGAAGTTTAATGTACTGCTTTGTATTTCTTTTGAATAAATGAATCAAATTATAAATAGGAGAAAGTAGGTTATTTCGTATCTTATAATGAAAAAGAAAAATTAAAAAGCCAAAAATGTTGTCAAGTTTTACTCTGGAACATCAACATTAACTTAATATATGTATTATTGAGAAATCTTATAGCCTCTTCATCTTAATTACGGAATATCGTATGCTTTGCGTTTACAAAATGTCATTGATATTGGTTGAGAATTATTAATTTCTTTTTTATATGATTTCTAATATAGCCTATCAATTGACCAATGATATAAGGTCATTGTTGAGTTAAACATGGAAACAAAACAGAAAACTTTTTATAGCATGTCTAAAATAAAATGTCTAACAGAACATTTGGAAAATAAATTACATGTACAGACAGGACTACAGATTTATTAATAAAGATAATAATGAACATTTTGATTTTAAACATTCATCCTTTTTGCATCTCCTACTTTTCACCAGGCATGGGGGATGTAGCCGTGGCCGAGGCCCCAGCGAATTTCTTCGTCATTGGCATAGTGTTTTCCAACAGAACAACTTTTACTCTGAAGGTGAGACTGGAACCAACAGCTTCTCTTAGTAGTCGCTCGAGTTCAATTGCATCAAAGTTGTTAGAATGCAAAATGAAAGGATCCCAATTTTATAGATTTTTCTCCGTGACGCACTATAATGGGCTAGCAAAACTTTGACATTTTGCAAATGAATTTATCACATATCGGGGAATTCATACATTTCTCTAGCTCTAGCCGTGATGGCTATGCCGATGCTGATACCAAGCCGTCTGGTGGAGATGGTGATCTATTCATCTGAACAGATCGTTCGGTCACACACATTTTGCAATAAAATCGACATCAAATCAAACAAAGGTATAAAAATTACCATAACATAAAAAAATCACTTTAATGAAAGATAAAAACTTAATCCTCTTCAGTCCATACACTTCGACCCCATTCCGTTATACAAGGTGTCCAGAAAGGGTATCGGGTATTTGTAAGTTCAATGAAACAAAAATTATTTGTATGCAATAAAAAAGTTTATTGTTTATTATTAGCATATGAATTGGAGAATTATTTGGAAAAGATGATGTTATCCAAATGATGACAGTTACGTTGCTGGCACTCTTCTAAACGGAAACGAAGATTGGCGATAACACGTTGACACATAGCTATCGATATTGCTGCCATTTCTGACCTGATGTTTTGCTTTAACTGGGTTAGATTCGTCGGATTGTTTTGATAAACCTTACTTTTAAGGTATCCCCATGCAAAATAGTCAAGCGGGCTAAGGTCGGGGCTTCTGGGAGGTCAGTTGATGTTACCCCTACGCGAAATGACTTTATTAGGGAATAATTCGTTAACAACTTCCATTGAGTCATTTGAGGTATGGCAAGTGGCCCCATCTTGCTGGAACCACGTTCTTGAGTTGAAACCTGCAAACTCCTGCAACCCTGGGACCAAAAAATTTCGCAACATATCGTAATAACGGTCACTATTCACATTAATTGCTCGGCCTCGTTGATCTTCATGAAAATAAGGACCAATTATGCCTTTAGCAGACATAGCGGCCCAAACAACGACCTTTGGGCTATGCAGGGGTCGTTCATGCTTTCGTCTCGGATTCTCCACTGCTCAGTACCGACAATTCTGCTTATTAACATGACCATTCAGGTGAAAATTTGCTTCGTCACTGAACAGTATGTTGTTAAAGTTGTTAAATCGCTGCAGCATTTCGTTCGCAAAATTCAGTCGATTAGCATAGTCCGTATCCTTCAATTCTTGAACCAATTGAATTTTATAGGCTTTTAGATGTAAGTCTTTCTTTAAAATCGAATGTAAAGACGATTTTTTGATGTTCAACGCTTGGCTTCGCTTTCGGATGGATAAAGACGGATTTTGACGAACCGACGCCTCAACTTCTTCAATTGTTTCTTCATCGCGAACTGAACGAGGACGACCAGAGTTTTGAATTTTAACTGTCGCACCTGTATTCTCGAACATCCTGATCCATTTCCTAATGCTATCGTCACTTGGCGCGTGGCGTGTACGATATTCCGCACGATAGAGACGTTGAGCAGTCACTATTGAATCACCATTACGATAATACGCTCGTACGCAAAATGCGCGATGCGTCCCCGAGTACTGTTCCATCGTGACTAAAACTCCACAAAATGGCGGACGCCACGAACCCCTCCCCGCACCCTTTAGACGCCCCGTTTCGAATATGACTCGAAAACATATACCCGATACCCTTTCTGGACACCTTGTATTATTTATAACTAGCATAGTAGTCACATCGTTCTCATTTGGACAGTTAACATCAGAAACATTAATTGTGACAACATCTTCTTCATCTAACCATAAAGCTTCATTGTCATCATTCAAACAAAGAATTTCCCTGGCATGTCTAGCAGCAATTCTTTGAGGCCGAATTTTCGCGATGGGCAATACTTCTTCTTGCGTTATATGTGATTTCTTGTGTAGGTTAGTGGCCTTGTATGATGCAAAATATAGACCACAGATGCCACACGATCGCTTAAATAAGTATGCCTCGACACTGGGGCAATAGGTATCATACGGAACTTGCTTCAAATATGATGAATCTCGGAGATCCAAAGATAGCTGAAGTAACAGTGGAGAGAATTTTCTTTCACAGTCATCTTTTTCTATGGTAACATACCCGTTACACGTCTGTTTCATCAAAACAGGTGGTAGTAAAAACCCCTTTCGTAATAGTCGCCAAAGGCTAGATCGTCGCACACCACAACATAGAACATCCTCGCATTTTACTATTTGTAATAAATATTGTGATTCACGTACATGATTTGCGTACCAAATCGCATCATTTTTCAATACCTTAGCCTGTTCGATATCCAGTCTAGTGTCTGTTGGCGCAATGAATTCGGCAACCACAAGAAAATCACCAATCACCATTTGGCTCCAAATATTAGCCAGAACAATGCCTGCACTCTCAAAGTTTCGTTTTTCTAACACCAAGTCAGTAGTTCGATTACTGGAATCGAGATGTGAACCGAAATTATCGTGCTTTAATATAACACCAGTAAGTTCACAACTAAGGGACGTCATTCGTCGTTCCACCCTGTTAAAAGCACTTCTTCCTGGAGCATTTGTGGCAATGTAAATAGCATCCAAGTCGAAATCTTTAAAACGTTGTAATGCTGAAACTATAACTCGCTCCTATCATGGATTTTCGTTGGGACCACCATTGCAAGTAAAAATAAATACAGGTTTTATAACCTTCTCGAGTTCTTATAAAGTTTTTGAAAGCAGGTATTTCAGAAAGGTTATGTATGTCTGTGGCATGACTTTCTGCATTAGAAGAAGAATGCTTTCCACTACGAATTGCTACGTATGTTGGTCCAGAGTACATTATAGCGTCAGGTTTCCAATCGCCATCTTTCTTTATAACAATACCTGCATAAATAGAGGGAATAAGTTTATGTTTTTCAGCAACTACAAAATCATGATCCGGTAATTTTGCACGATAATCAAAGTGTATTAATATTGGTGCTTGAGCGTTTGCTGCTGTAATACCCAATGGCACGCGTGCTTTGTCATCCATGGATAAAAAGAAAACTTGATCAGGGCCCAAAATTGAAGCTAACGATTCAAGGTTTCTTATCGTAGCAGTACAGAATGTGCCATCTTTATGTTTCAAATGTAGAGTAGAATCTGGCTTGCATAGTTTTTAAGAAACAATGGTGCACTTACATTGTCGATAATATTCTTAAAGTCGGTAACTTATTTTTCTTCGAACTATAAAGGTACTAAGTTTCAAATAATCGAGTTGTAAAAGTTGTTAAATAAAACATTGATATGTTCGAGATACAGAAGTCCAATTTAATTTATTCTCTCATTATTTTGACTAGAGGGTTGAGATTTAGTGCAACGGAGGTTTTGAGGCTTGAATGGAAGGGAACACATTCTTTCGAGTTTGGGAGTTTTTCGACTTAAAGAAGCTCTAATTTACTTAGATATAAAATATTATATTTTGAAAAAATATGGTCACAAAATTTGGGACCCCTGCCCGCCCCTTGTCACACAATGTCACACTTCGTCGACCCCCTCCCTTCCCTAAACGTGTGACGTAATTTATGGATGGCCCTAGCGTTTATTTCCACAAAAACATAAATATATATACTGAGTTATTATATTATAAAGTAATGATTATAGTAAGTAATGTAACTACTATAATAAAATGAATGAAACTTAGAGAAAGGGAAAACGAGAAATCAAAACAGCAATAGAATTAGGTAACAAGAGTCTCCATTTAAAATGTTTCTTCTTTCCACAGAGTTAAATCAACGTATGGCAAACCATGACAAGGTACTATCTTGTTCCTGTAAAAATTAAGTGTTATAGTACTATTAAAAATCTAAATTTCGTACTGTATAACGGAGCACTTTGAGAACATTTACTTGCGCGAAATTTTTTGAAAAGCTCTGGGTTGCATTGACTTTATGGTAACTACGTTGTCGCAAAGTAATCTTGATATCGAGGCACCTCGTCTAATACTTTCTAACTGACCTGTAATAAGAAATATTATTTTATTAAAAATAGCTTTGCTATCTATACATCTATATAAATAATAAAATTAAAGTGCCTTTTATAATAACAAAATAACAGCTTTTTACTAAATGCATATAAATATAGGGCTTAATAATCTATACAATTAATATTAGGTATTTACCTATGAAATTGCCGTTTTTTATGAAAAAATTTAAACGAATTTTTTTCATGTATTTTTTATTTGTATTAATCAAAGTAATCACCCATGCAATCAATGCCTCTTTGCCAGCGCAGTGGCAGTTTATTGATGCCCTTCTTAAAGAAATCAGCTGGACGGGAGGCAACAAATTCTTCAAAGGCATTTTGTACTGTCTCTCGGGTATTGAATTTTTTTCCCGCCAAGGAGTTATCCAAATTCTGTAAAAAGTAGTAGTATGTAGGCGCAAGGTCTGGTGAGTAGGGCGGATGACGGAGAACTTCCAACCCCAGTTCTCGCAACTTGGAGACCGTCTGCTGTGCAGTATGAGGTCGCGCGTTGTCGTGGAGGAGCAGCGGAGACGAGCGATTGACCAATGCTGGTTGGAGATGTGCCAGCTTCTCCATCATTGTGTTCATTTCTTCATAGTACACATTTGCAGTAATGCTCACCCCGTTTGGTAAGAAGCTGTGATGAATCACACCGGCGCTAGACCACCAAACAGTGACCATCACTTTTCTAGGGTTAAGTTTTCGTTTAGGACATTGTTTAGGTGCTAAACCAGGATCCCACCAACTTGTTGAGCGCTTGCGGTTATCAAACAGAATTCATTTTTCATCGCAGGTAACAGTGCGGTTCAAAATTCCTTCATTTGTGTGTCTGTTGAGCAGTGCAAGGCACGCCTCGACGCGTACTTCGCGCTGGCGATCATTGAGTTCGTGGGGCACCCATTTGTCAAGATTTTTACCTTGCCAATTTGACGCAAATGGACCAATATTGTTTTGACGCTAACGTCGAAAGCTGCTGCTAATTCAGCCGTAGATTGTGTATCATTAGCTTCCACAATCGCCTTTAATTCGTCATTGTCGACCAAAGTCTTCGGACGACCGCGAGGTTCATTTTTCAGGTCGAAATTCTCAGAACGGAAGCGAGAAAACCAATAACAGGTGGTACGTTGGTTTGTAGTGTTAGCTCCGTAAACGTCGTTGATGTTGCGTGCCGCTTGTGCCGCGTTGCTGTCACGACGGTACTCATATTCCATAATTACTCGAATTTTTAACGTATCCATGATGACAAAAAAGATTGAAATGCGATGAAAATGTAACACTAATCAATAAACAAATTACTTCTTTTGGAAAAAGAATTCCATGTTTTTAAAATAAAATTAATTTGAAATTAGAATTCTTAGCCAAACAAAAAATATTTTGATTTGAAATGACCAGTACTGCAGAACGGCAATTTCATAGGTAAAGATCTATTATAATTGAAGGTTCTGTTTGTAATGTCAAAATAAGAGTTTTTTACTAAATGCATATGAAATTACATACTATACCTACCTATAACAAAAAGCCCATTTTTTTATTTTTGTCTATCTGTCTGTTTGTCTGTTTGTTCCGGGTAATCTCCGAAACGGTTGGACGGATTTTGACGGGACTTTCACTGACAGATAGATGATTATATAGGGAGTAACTTAGGCTAATTTTATTTTAGAAAAAGAATTAGGGTTCCGCACAAATAAAAAAAAACTGGTCATGGTGAATTAATTCGGGCTATTAAATGGCATATGCTGGGTAAAACAATAAGAGATATAGTAAATTAATGTACAACTTAATTATAGGCAATAAAAAGACCTATAAAAAAGTCCGGGAGAGTATACATCCATCTTCTAAGGAACACCCACAATAAGCATTTTTGTCTTTAAAAGCGACGAGCGGGGGAGCAAGATTCGCGCGGGCATTCTGTAGTCCACGTGACCGAACCCACGGGCATAGATAATGCTAAATATGATGCTTATAACAAAAAAAAACAATTTTTCCAATTTTTGCCCGTCGATCTGTCTGTTCCGGGTAATTTCCGGAACGGTTCAACTGATTTTGATGGGAATTTCCCTGGCAGGTAGCTGATGTTATAAGTAGTAACTTGGGCTAATTTTATATTAGAAAAGGAATTAGAGTTCTGTGCAAATAAAAATCGTTTCGGACAAACGACGATTTCGGGCCGCTTAAATGGCTTACGCGGAGTAAACCTTAAGAGATATATCAAATTAATTTATATAGTTGCAAAAAAGATACAAAAGATAAAGAGATAAAGATTAAAGATAGAGTTAAAGATCTACAAAAAAGTCAGCGAAAGCATATGTCTATCTTCTAAGGATCAACCACCCACAATAAGCACTTTTGTCTTTAAAATAACCGGGAGCGGGGAGCACGATTCACGCATGCGCTCGATCGATGTCATTCTACATACCACTCGGGTGCAGCTACGGGCACAGCTAGTGGTTAATAAAAGTCAAATCTTTTGTTGTACATAAAAACAGTTTAGCTGAATATGGAGTACAATCACATCTATTACTAATTGATTCCAAACAAAGAATAGTGTGTATTATGGAAATTGTATAACTACGTATGCACATAACATATCAAGCAGCGGCTGAGTGCCCTAAGAGCTCGCCCCCAAGTCCGGTGAAGCTGTAAAAGCCACAGCGGCTCTGTTTTGTGATAGGGCCCCTAAGGCTAACAGTGTAGTCAGTTCTAAAAAAAAAAAACCGTGGGTTCCCATTAGTACACCTATGCCTAACACTTCGGGGAATACAAGCGTGATGGTATGTACGACTGTCATTGCCTTTATTGATTTAATGTTGTCAACCTTGATTCAAGTTTGAGGTCGTCTTCCTTGGAACGTCGAAATTTTATAGGTTTTTTTAAATAATCTACTATTTTAAGATCGAGGGTTTTTAAATTTTTTAAATATATATTTAATAGTTTTATTATTCTCAAGGATAGATTACAGATTGTTATTACATAGTTATATTTTTGCATAATATTTATTCTTGGAATGATTATAAAGGTAACTAACTTACTGAGTGTAAAAGCTATGTGAGGATCAGCTCCATTCTCAAAGAAGAATCTATCAGCAATACGTGTTTTAAGAAACTGTTTGGTGATGATGCACCTAAAAGTAGGTCCCACTTGTGCTTTTGGTACGTGGTACTCCAGAGAACCTGCTACAATCAGTTCCACGTCTTCAAGTGACTCGTAAGTTTCTTCTAATTTACGTACATTCTGTAAAATAATAAATTGATTTAAAAATACGAAGTTTCAAGGTTCTAGTTTAATTCTATTACATTTCAAGAAATTTATAATTTTTTAAGTATTTTTTACATGCGTATAATTATTACAATGGTATACGATAAAAACATTTATACTAAAATGTAATATAATATGTAATTATTTAATGCAGTAAGATCAAAATAAGTTTTATGGTATACGTCACGATAAAGTTCTGATACTCTTATGATTAACTTATAATACATAATAGAATTATGTAATTATTTACATAAAACGTGTTTGGTACATTTAGCTGGAGTGCAGCGGCGAGGAGCAATGGCGACCCGGTTCAGCCAGCAGCGGAGGCAGTGGTGGTGGCGCTAACACAACCGGCGGCAAGTTCCGTCGCTCGCAACTCAAATGGGAGATGCTAAGTAACGCCGAGAGTCCCGTCACACCCTCCGGTTAGTCTCATATAACACTTACATTATCAATGTGTTGAACACGTGTTCTAATTCATAGAACTTGTTATTCCATATGCCAGTGTTGTATCTGTTACATGTTAATATAATTCATGGAATTCCATTGACGTTATATATACAGATATAATGAAAGGTTCAATTAAGCACATATTAAGACACATTTAAGCAGGCCGGCGTTTTGGTAACGAAATTAAGTAGAACCTGAGATATCGTTGAAAGGAATCATAGCGATGAAACTATAGCATGGTGGAAGGGCATTTTTTGAGAATTATTAAATTAAGTGAGCAATTATATATATATATTATTGGTTTCTCGGAAACGGCTCAAACGATTTCGATGAAACTTTGCATTTAGATAATGTTTTACATTCGAAGTTTACCTAGATAGGTGTTTACACTTTCTGTTTAAAAGACACCGAGCACAGCTCGGTCGACCAGATGTTACATATAAAACTTAAAATCTAGTACCTAAAACAAATTACCTCAGCAGACATGTATTCAAGCAGATCATTGAAAGTTTCTGGTACTGATAGACCACACACAGCGCGCGTGTTCACATAATTAGAAAGTCCGTGGTCTCTGCTTCTCTGAATATCAATAGATCGCAAGTCATCACCATATTTATTTGCACCCCTGAGAATAAATATACAACATTAGGTATTCATATTGCTTTATCAAATCATATATAAAATATTTCTACAAAGCTAAAAACTTATGAACAACTAGTGGTGCTTCACGGTTTTCATCCTTGCTAAAATTTTGGACAAGAACTCTGTGACATCCCTTTAGGTGTTAAATATTTCAAAATCCGTTCCAAGCGTAACGTCAGCGCTGCGTCATAATAATTATCTATATGCCAAATTTTGGCACAATCCATTCAGTAGTTTGAGCTATGCGTTGATAGATCAGTAAGTAAATTAGTCACGGTTTCTTTTTATGTATATAAATTTAGATTTTAAAAAGTACATGAATAAATAATAGTTTAGGGTGTTATCTACTCCAATTATCTACGGAAATAGTCATTAATTTGAGATAAGTCGATATTACACAATCTAGAAACTTGCGCAGCATTTGTAAGTAAGGTTTACGCCAAGTTGGCGTAGATGATAGCTGTTGAGTGATTCTGATTCCTTAGAAGTTGTTGCTGTTCTAGAACCAAACTGTATCTACCATCAGGTGAAGCACGGACATTCTGCCAAGTTAAGTCAAAAATAATTTTATTAAAATATATCATAAAACAACTACATACGAGTTTGGTTAGTTATCAAACTAAATCTACTAATAATACTACTAAAACAGTCAATACACGGATACAAAGTGATTAAAGTTTATCATTAGAGAACATAATATATCATACTTAAAGAGATATTCTGTTACTTCTTCGTCAAAGTATTGGTCGCTATAGCCCTGTAACTGAACGCTAAGACCTCTCGCCAAATCATCAAAATTGTTATTTTTTTCGAGGACTGATGGATTGTTGAAAGAGTCACTGAGTCGCACTTTACCATCCAGTCTACGATTTTCTTTATATTTCCTATAAAAATAAATTAAGATAAACGTAATTTTAAAGTTAACTAGTAGAACATACTATATTACTGTAATACTAGGAGTATTGTAATAAATAAATAAATGAAGAGAGGTTTCTCTCTACTTGGGGTGCCCGACTGCTCAGCCATACACAAAAAAAAGCCAAATAACCAAAGGGGGGTTCAAAGAAAGGTAGGGCGCACAGATAAATTTCGTTGAAGATGTCTCTTTACTTAGGGTAGTCCGACTGTTGGAATATCGACACCCTAAAGAAGATCGCAGCCAAATAACCTTGTATTTTGTTCCTGCGATGAGTAGAGTTTCCAGGACTCCTTGGGGAGAGGGGAAGGGGGACTGCTAAGTCGCCAAATTTTTTTTTTTTTTATACTAACTATACTGTTAGCCTTAGGGGCCCCGGAGCCTCTGACGGCTTTTACAGCTTCACCGGACTTATAAAGTCGGCCACGCTCTAGTTGATGATACCTTATGGTATTACAAGCGTCCATATGCTACAGTAGTTGCTTACCAATATACGGGTCGTTAGCTTGTTTGCCACCTTAATTTCAAAAAAGAATAGCATCGAGAATACTATATTTAAAATAATATGTTTTGTTTAAAAAGATACATTTATTATATCGTTAATTTTAAATAGTTTAGTATAAAACAATTTTATATTCATAAAAGTGCAACTGTACCGAATAGACTATAACAAGCAATGAATCTAATTTCACTAACAATAAATCTGTTTCGCACAAATATTATATTGTTACGACTTGAGTAAAAACAGAAAAAAAAATCACTATCTCGATATATCTGGAAACGACCACAATAACTCGAAAAATCGAGTATGTATTGTTACATATAAAAAGGCATCCCAGTTTACACACACGCTCAAAGCCTCTACAATCAAATAAACAATAGCAAATTTCCCTTCTTTAAACGACGTAATAAATTTCATATCCATTCTATATAGCAATTTTGACCCTTGTTTTATTTGAGTATACAATCGAGCCATATTCCAAGCCAGGATAATTTCAGTTTTGGACAACCAAGTGAAAACAACAAGTGAGAATAGGAAGAAATCAAAAAGAGGACCACAGAGTAGTGTAAGCAAGATATATGTAAGTACGACCACAGCGTGGTGAACATCTGAATTGTGCGTTTCTTTCACTTTTGCCCTATTTACGTAAATTTTAATGGTATTTTCATCATCCACGGATATATCAATAATATAAAAATACTTGAATACATAGTGAAAATGGTAAGAGTTTATATACAAACTATTATTTGAACAATATTAACAAATTATACTAGTACCTACATACATAGACTATATATAGACATAACATACCACAAGGTTTAACAAAATTATATAGAAAACATATTATTAAAAAAATCTTTCGCATCTTCACCATTAACTACTTCGACATCTACAATAAATGATTTTAGTAATATTAATTTATTTTCAGCTAATTGTTCCTTTAAATAATATTTATATTTAAATATAATAGTTAAATAAAAAGGAATTACAAATAAAGATACATACTGCAAGTATCCTCGAATCGATGAGTGAAATAATCTAAACGCAGCAGAAGCATGCTCACTGTACACGGATGGATCGACCATATGATTATAATCGTTAACAAAACATTGAGCATTGGGGTATATTAGTTTATTTTTTACCATATTCTCAAAACCTAAAAAATTATACAACAAAAAATATTCTCAAAAATTTTAAACAGCAACGATTCCAGACATCAGATTTATCTCTATATCTATATACTAGCGGTGTGTCCGTGACTCCGCACGCGTTTGTTACTACTCAGTAATTATTTACATTTCGTACTTTTATTTTTACTTATATTATTAAGATTACTTAAAAAAAAAAAACGGAAGTACGTGTTTTATTATTTTTATTGAAGTGTATCAGCTAAATTTCAGTTCAATAGACTTATTATATATGCATAATTATAAGAAAATAGTTATCCTAAAATATTTTTTGCAAACAAACTTTCTACCCCTGCTTATACACCCTTAACTGATGAATTTTGGTAAATTCTGATATACTTAGTACAAAATTTAAAGTCAAAAGACAATATTTTTTTACCAACCCCATACAAACTCTCAATCCATATTTTACTCCCCTAGAAGTTCAATTTCCCAAAATCTGTTCTTAGTGAACGTCTACATCGCGAAAGGTGTAAGTAACTATGCTAAATTTCAAGTCAATCGGGTATATAGTTTTAGAGATCTCGTGATAAGTCAGTCAATGTTTTCCAAATTTCCCGGTAAAGGAAACTGATCACGAAAATGGTCTTAAACTTTTTTTTGTCTGTATGTTTGTATTTCCGGATTGAAACCAAAAACGGCTTGACCGATTCTTATTAAATTTTGTACATGGAAAGCTTATATCATTGGCCAATTGATAGGATATAAGAATTTTCAATAAAACTTTTAAAAATAATAAAAATAATCCAAATAATATTTTAAGAAATCTTAACCGATTTTGATTAAGACGTGTTCGGCGAAAGTATAAAATATTCCTTAATTGATGGGCTATAATAACCTTTTGAAAATTACTTTTAGTAATTGCAAAAGAAAGTTTCAAGTAATCTCAACAGATTCTGATCTATAATGGGTTTTTTATTCCCACGGAGTGAAATGATATTTCAAGTGTAGCAGGTTTATTGTGTTTTTGAAATAGTGATAATTAGTACTAATTGTGAGAATATACCTATTGATAAGTTTTTTTCAAATACATTGGACTCTACATATATGAAGCTTTAATTATATAAACTTCTAGATTCCTAGTCTGGCGGTTCAAAGGAGTAATTTTCAAAAGCAACAAAAGCACAAATAAACACATTTCCTTAAACCATTGCAGTACATATAGCTCACTACACAGTATAAACAGTCGTATTTTTCCTCTCGTGAATGTAATTAAATAGGCGTTTTGTGTAATTAAACTTTGCAAAGACTACTTCCTAAAAAAGGTAAGGGTGTGAAGATTACATTATTTAATGTATTGTGATTTCATATGAATATGACACTTAAATTCATTTAAACAAATCTATTTCTTTCCTAATAGAAAAGACGTCATTTTTTTTATTAGATATGATTATACTATTAGCCTTAGGGGCCCTGGAGCCTCTAACGGCTTTTACAGCTTCACCGGACTTGGGGCCATTTCTTGTTAATGTTGCTGTTATAAATGTATTAAAATTCCCTCTGACGGTTGTTAAAATTATGGAAATATAATATAATTATTTAACTCAAATATATAACTCAAAAACGGCTTAACCGATTCTTATGAAATTTGTACATGCGAATGCTAAGATCATTTGGTCAATTGATAGGGTACAAGAATTTTCAATATTACTTTTAGAAATCGTAAAAAAAAAGATTTTCTAAAATAAATTATTTTCGTTAATTCTCAACAGATTTTGATGAAATTTTGTACACTGAAAATATATTTAAGTCACTTCATAATTGATAAACTATAAGGATTGTCAAAAATATATAAAATAAAAACACAAAATTTAATTTGTGTTAGTTATCAACCGCTATTCACAACATTTCATAGACGAGATGCATACGTGATTTAATAATAGCAACTATCTAACATTGAAATAGTGGGTTTGCCTCAAACTTCAACAGAGTCTCTCACTGACACTGTAATGAAAATAGCTAAATACGCTGGTGTAGATTTGAAGCCCGATCAGATAGAGTTTACTCACCGTGTACAGCCATTCCTGAAAAGAACTGACAAACCAAAACCTGTTGTAGTAAAGTTCAAGGAAAGGGGTATTAAAGATAACATAATCTCTGGTGTTCGAAGGAAAAAAGGAATTACTACAACAGATATTGGGATACCCGGATCACCTAAATACTTTTTTATCAATGAACATCTTACTCCAGAAAATAAACATACATTAAGTATGGTTAAAGCACGGGCTAAAGAATATTTGTATAAATTTGTGTGGGTTAGGAATTGTTGTATTTTTTTAAGGAAAAACGATTTGTCTCCTGGTCTAACAATAAACTCACAAAAAGACTTAACAAAGATTATTTAGGGAACTCTATGATAAAATATCGCTTCTTATTTTGTATAAAAACACTGAAATGTTTGTACATGATAAATGTTTATTTTAGTTTATACTATGTTAAGTATTTATTAAGAATTAACGTCTTGTGCTGGCGAACACAACTATATGCAATATATCAATATAAATGCCTTGTAAATTTAGATATGATATTTTTTGCACAATATAGAACAAATACACACGCATTATCAAATACAATATACACACTTTCAATCACATACTCACAAATAACACACAATTTCGACTTTATCCTTGCAATTCTAAAAAAACTACACTAATATAACAAACCGGATAGGCGACAATGTTTCATTGGAACATTCATACAGTTTCATATCAGGATCAGTCTATGATATAAAACCTAAACAAATACTTTATGGAAAGTTATGGTTTCAGTCCCTACACAATTTAGGCATAATAAGAGTCAGTTCAACTATATTGGTTTTGAAATTTCAAACTAATCGCTATGGTGATTAAACCTCTACGTCTTGTGTACCAGAATGTACGGGGACTAAGAACTAAAACAAGGGAATTTCGTCTTAGTATTTTACAAAAGGATATTGACATTTATCTTGTTTCGGAAACTTGGTTGACAGAAGGTTTCTATGAAGGTGAACTTTGTGATAAGAGATATACAGTTTATCGTTGCGATCGTAGTAAAGCCACTTCCGCCAAGAAAATTGGAGGAGGGCTCATGATATGTGCAATTAATTCTCTTCACGCTCAGGAAAGACCCGATTGGACTGTGCCTGGTGTTGAGTGTGTTTGGATTACAATACCAAGCCAATCTCTTAAGTTATGTGACAAAAAGAATTTACATTTGGGAGTGATATACATCCCACCTGATTTTCTCCAAACTGTTACACTAGAGACTGTTACTACTAAACTAACAAATATTTTCATTGAGTATCCTAATGACCACTACATAATTGCTGGTGATTTCAATCTCGCCAATATAAATTGGATGTCTGAGGGCCCTATATTACTCAAGCGAGGTCTTGCAGATTTGCAACGCGCCACCAGAAATCTTATTGAGGCATGCAACATGGCAGAACTTGAACAGTATAACATTATCAAAAATGCTAGTGACAACATTTTGGATTTGGTTTTTAGTGACACAACAATTCTCGTTTATAGAACAAACTTGCCATTAATCAATGAGGATGTATATCATCCATGTTTATATATAAATATGTTAGATTTACTATTACCTTGTTTGCGTCTTAATCCTTTGAAACTATACAATTTTAATAGAGCAGATTATGGAAAATTAAATAGCTTACTAAAACTACATGACTGGCAAAACATTGTTCTTTCAAATTCAATGGATAAAGCACTGAATATTTTTTATACAGAGCTGGATGACATAATAAGTAGGTGTGTACCTTTTGTAACAAAATCAAATTCAAATTATTTTATTGTGTGGTATTCCAAATCACTAAAACATATAATCAAAGATAAATTAAAAGCACATAAGAAGTGGAAACAATTCAAAAATCCGCGTGGGACTATGAGGAGTTTTCTTTGTTGCGTGCCAGGCAAAAAGCTGTACAAAAACAATGCCATTATCTTTATCTATCTAATATTAAACAACGTATTCGATCTAATCCAAAACAATTATGGTCTTATTTCAAAACTTTACGAACCCGTAGTTCAGGGTATCCTAATAGGCTAATCTTAGATGAATAAGAGTATACCTCAGAAATCGAAATTTCTGATGGTTTTAACAACTATTTTGAAAGTGTTTTCACAAAATGTAATTCTTGCCTGGATTACTATAATTTCTCATCAAATAGAATAACGACAGATGAGATGGACACCTTAGAGTTTGAAGAAGAAAGTGTATTTAAAATTCTAAACTCTCTCAGATCCAACAAGGGTCATGGCAGTGATAAAATTCCACCCCTCTTTTTTAAAGAATGCGCTGTATACCTGGCAAAGCCTGTAACGGCTTTATTTAACCTTTCGCTTAATAAATATTATTGTTTTCCTACAAAATGGAAAGAGGCCCTTATAATACCAATGCATAAGAGTGGCACTAAAATGGAAATTAAAAATTATAGACCTATATCTATTTTAAAGACTTCAGGCAAATTTTTGAAAAGTTAATTTTTAAATTTGTTAGTCCTCTAATCTATAAATCTATGCCAACTCTGCTGAGTTGAACGGTTTTATGAATAAGCGTTCCACTATTACTAATATGTCTCTGTTCACAGATTACATACTAACTGGTATGGATAACAAACATACAGGTACCAAAATATACGCATACCGACTTTGAAGAACGTTTGACGCTGTAGAATTATTTATTTATGTAAACTAGTTCTTACAAAATCCATACAAATTTTTCCCTGTGAAGCATTATACGGGTCATTGCGTGATATATGAATAGGAGCACATAGAGGATTGGTGGGTGCTTCTTCTGAAAAAATACCCTTGGAGTCCCAACATGTGGCTGGCTGTTTTCCTGTAAAATAAAATGTCTTTTAAATATTGTTAGTTTGATTTCAACCGAGAATGTGAAAATGATCAATATTATCTTTAAAGTAATTAAGTATTATTTGTTATAAACAAAACCTTTTGCATTAAATAAACTAAGTTTATTAATTTAGAGATAATGAAACTCGAAACATTATGAAAGTAAGATGTATTTAAAAAGGAATATCAGTATAGGTAATCACATCAATATTTTCCTTGAGACTAAACTGTCTTAAAAGTAAGAAATTTCACAAAACAAACAAGAATTTCAATGCAATAATATTTTAATCTATATTACAGTATATTTAATAAACTTTGATTTCGGTCGGCTTGGTTTTTGACTTTGGTCGGGGGATAAATATCAACGGTGAGGAAATTTCACACCTTCGATTTGTCGATGACATAATAATTATTGTGAATAAAAGACGTCCACAATATTTTAATGTGTGCTAAGTTAATAGCGCTTGTTTTATTCTTGTTTCTTACAAAGTTACAGTAGTTCGTAGTAACAATGTGGTTTCTTAATAACGTTCTTGACTGTAGTTTGCTTGTAGATTCGCTGCTTGCTGTTGCTGTAGTGTTGTAGTGTTTCTCGAACTGATCGCAGTACTGCCTTTTTTTTTTTTTTTTTTTTTTTTTTTTTTTTTTTTTTTTTTTTTTTTTTTTTTTTTTTTTTTTTAGAACTGACTACACTGTTAGCCTTAGGGGCCCTATCGTCAAACAGAGCCGCTGCGGCTTTTACAGCTTCACCGGACTTGGGGGCGAGCGCTTAGGGCACTCAGCCGCGAAAGTTTGTGACGACCCGCACGAGGGTGCCAGAGTGGCCGAACCTCGGCTCGGGCGGTCGTCGCGAATGCGAAAAAGTCGCGATCTAACTAATTCCCTAATCTTATGAGAATTCGAGCTAACTAATATATACTCATATGCACGTTCCCCTCCTCCTGGGAGGAAGGAAGGAACCGTGCGTATGTGTATTCAGTAATCGGAATGGTTTTCTACACTAACTAGCGCATTAGTCTAACTAGCGCAAAAAAAGAAAAAAAAAGGTCCCTTACAGAACCTATGTACCTGTGTGGTGTGCACGTGTGTGTGTTCATACGTGTGTAATGTTGTGTGTGGGTAACTAAGTGTTGCACGTATAGTGTCACTTTGTATCGCGCGGGCGGCTGCCTGACCCAAGGGCTTCACACCGAGGAACGGACCTAGGCTTGGGTTGCCGCTAGAGAGGGTGGACGTGACGGGTGTGCGGGAGCGAAGTTGACCGCCCGTCCTCTGCGGAGAGAACGGTGGTTACGCGGGCGTGGGCGGTGGCACGCTCTGTTTGGAGAGACGGTGTCGGCGTAGAACGCGTTAGCTTTTTCGGTTTGGTCGGGCGGGTCAGTGAATATATTACGCGGCCGGCGTTTTCTCCGGCAGGCGTTGGGGTCGGGAACATAAGAAGCTGCCGCTTTTATTAAGGGGTTCGCGTGGTTCGACGCGGTGTCGAAATACGAGCGAGAAAGGTGTTTGGCATATGCATGTATCGAGGGAAGGTCCATATCTCTATGGAGATCCTCCATACGAACAAACCAGGGGGCACCGGTAAGGCGGTGAAGAAATTTGTTCTGGATAGCTTGTAAGCGTTCCCAGTTATAACTTGGCATATGTGCGAACGCAACGCAGCTATATGTCATGATCGGACGGATACACATCTTGTAGAGCGTAAGCTTGTGTCTCGTGGACATTTTGCTTGCAGCACATAACAGAGGATGCAGTCGGGCGAGGGTCCAGGAGGCCCTTTTCCTAACCAGATTGATGTGGCGTATAAAGGAGAGTCTACTGTCTAGGGTTACACCTAGATATTTGGTCGCCTTTTCCCAGGGGATCGGATTACCGAAGAGTTCAAGGGGATTGTCCTTGAGTTTTTGCGGTATCTGTGTGGCGGTTTTGTCGAAGAGCACCGCTGCGCTCTTCGTGGGGTTTATGGCTATTCGCCAGTCGTTAAACCACTTCCCGAGAGTGGTCACGGCTCTTTGGATTCTACATTTGAGGTTTCTCGTTTGCCTTTGAGAGGAGTATATGACTGTATCGTCAGCGTATAAGCCTACTTCAACTTTCTCTTCAAGTTTTGGTAGGTCACTGACGTACAGATTGAAGAGGCTAGGTGCCAGAATGGAACCTTGGGGGACGCCTGAGCGTATGGGATGGGGTGTGGATAGTTCACCTTCCACTCTGTAGCGAAAGGTGCGGTCTTGGAGGTAATCGCGGATGATTTTAACTAATCTATCGGGGACTTCGCGGGAGTACAGCTTGTAGACTAATCCTTCGTGCCAGACCTTATCGAAGGCCTTGGCTACGTCGAAGAAGACTGCCAGTGTGCGACGGGTATAGATAACTCGGAAAAGTTAAACAAAATGTGCTCCGTGAGGCGGTGCACTTGATGAGTGCAAGAATGTCTAGCACGAAAACCGAATTGCTCAGGCGGGTAGAGGTTTTTCTCCTCTATTACGGATTTGAGACGGTTCAGAAGGATCCGCTCATAGATTTTTCCAAGGGTATTTAGAAGACTGATAGGGCGGTAGCTGTCGGGAAGCGACGTGCTCTTGCCGGGCTTGTGAATACCTATGACAATGGCCGTTTTCCAGACGGCTGGAAAATGGCAGTTGGCTATGGCTACATTGAATATGCAGACCAATAGAGCTATGAGGTGATCGGGAAGAAGTTTGAGTACTTCGTTCCTGATACCGTCGGGACCTGGTGACTTTCTAAGCTTAAGGCTTTTGAGAATGGCAGAGATCTCCTCAGAAGTGACTGGGGACAGGGATTCTGATACCGGGAGCTTATTCAGCTCCTCCACGCGGGCTTCGATGTCTCTGACTCGGTCGGTGTTCTTGACGCTGTTCGGGGAGCACTGGCTCTCCAGACAGGCGGCAAGGCACTCCGCCTTGTCGATGATATCGAAAGCGGGTGTAGTGCCGGGACCCCTTTCGAGGGGGGGCATGCGAGGTTGGGCGTCTATTTTAAGGGCGTGGGCTACTTTCCAATAAGTCAGATGCGACGGCCTTAGCCCTTCGACTAGGGTGTCCCATCTGTCACAAAAAGACTTAACAAAGATTATTTAGGGAACTCTATGATAAAATATCGCTTCTTATTTTGTATAAAAACACTGAAATGTTTGTACATGATAAATGTTTATTTTAGTTTATACTATGTTAAGTATTTATTAAGAATTAACGTCTTGTGCTGGCGAACACAACTATATGCAATATATCAATATAAATTTTGCACAATATAGAACAAATACACACGCATTATCAAATACAATATACCCACTTTCAATCACATACTCACAAATAACACACAATTCCGACCTTATCCTTGCAATTCTAAAAAACTACACTAATATAACAAACCGGATAGGCGACAATGTTTCATTGGAACATTCATACAGTTTCATATCAGGATCAGTCTATGATATAAAACCTAAACAAATACTTTATGGAAAGTGATGGTTTCAGTCCCTACACAATTTAGGCATAATAAGAGTCAGTTCAACTATATTGGTTTTGAAATTTCAAACTAATCGCTATGGTGATTAAACCTCTACGTCTTGTGTACCAGAATGTACGGGGACTAAGAACTAAAACAAGGGAATTTCGTCTTAGTATTTTACAAAATGATATTGACATGTATCTTGTTTCGGAAACTTGGTTGACAGAAGGTTTCTATGAAGGTGAACTTTGTGATAAGAGATATACAGTTTATCGTTGCGATCGTAGTAAAGCCACTTCCGCCAAGAAAATTGGAGGAGGAGTCATGATATGTGCAATTAATTCTCTTCACGCTCAGGAAAGACCCGATTGGTCTGTGCCTGGTGTTGAGTGTGTTTGGATTACAATACCAAGCCAATCTCTTAAGTTATGTGACAAAAAGAATTTACATTTGGGAGTGATATACATCCCACCTGATTTTCTCTAAACTGTTAGACTAGAGACTGTTACTACTAAACTAACAAATATTTTCATTGAGTATCCTAATGACCACTACATAATTGCTGGCGATTTCAATCTCGCCAATATAAATTGGATGTCTGAGGGCCCTATATTACTCAAGCGAAGTCTTGCAGATTTGCAACGCGCCACCAGAAATCTTATTGAGGCATGCAACATGGCAGAACTTGAACAGTATAACATTATCAAAAATGCTAGTGACAACATTTTGGATTTGGTTTTTAGTGACACAACAGTTCTCGTTTATAGAACAAACTTGCCATTAATCAATGAGGATGTATATCATCCATGTCTATATATAAATATGTTAGATTTACTAACCTTGTTTGCGTCTTAATCCTTTGAAACTATACAATTTTAATAGAACAGATTATGGAAAATTAAATAGCTTACTAAAACTACATGACTGGCAAAACATTGTTCTTTCAAATTCAATGGATAAAGCACTGAATATTTTTTATACAGAACTGGATGACATAATAAGTAGGTGTGTACCTTTTGTAACAAAATCAAATTCACATTATTTTATTGTGTGGTATTCCAAATCACTAAAACATTTAATCAAAGATAAATTAAAAGCACATAAGAAGTGGAAACAATTCAAAAATCCGCGTGACTATGAGGAGTTTTCTTTGTTGCGTGCCAGGCAAAAAGCTGTACAAAAACAATGCCATTATCTTTATCTATCTAGTATTAAACAACGAATTCGATCTAATCCAAAACAATTATGGTCTTATTTCAAAACTTTACGAACCCATAGTTCAGGGTATCCTAATAGGCTAATCTTAGATGAAAAAGAGTATACCTCAGAAATCGAAATTTGTAATGGTTTTAATAACTATTTTGAAAGTGTTTTCACGAAATGTAATTCTTGCCTGGATTACTATAATTTCTCATCAAACAGAATAACGACAGATGAGATGGACACCTTAGAGTTTGAAGAAGAAAGTGTATTTAAAATTCTAAACTCTCTCAGATCCAACAAGGGTCCTGGCAGTGATAAAATTCCACCCCTCTTTTTTAAAGAATGCGCTGTATACCTGGCAAAGCCTGTAACGGCTTTATTTAACCTTTCGCTTAATAAATATTGTTGTTTTCCTACAAAATGGAAAGAGGCCCTTATAATACCAATGCATAAGAGTGGCACTAAAATGGAAATTAAAAACTATAGACCTATATCTATTTTAAATACTTTAGGCAAAATTTTTGAAAAGTTAATTTTAAAATTTGTTAGTCCTCTAATCTAAAAATCTATGCCAACTCTGCTGAGTTGAATAACAGTTGAACGGTTCTGCTGAGTTGAACGGTTTTATGAATAAGCGTTCCACTATTACTAATTTGTCTCTGTTCACAGATTACATACTAACTGGTATGGATAACAAACAGCAGGTCGATGTCATATATACCGATTTTGAAAAAGCGTTTGACCGTGTGGATCATATTATTCTGATGCAAAAACTTTATTTCCTTGGTATACGTGGCAGCTTACATAGGTGGTTTGAATCTTATATAAGAAACAGGATACAAGCTGTTGTAGTGGGTGGTTCTTGCAGTAATTTTATCAAAATACCCTCTGGGGTCCCACAAGGATCAATCCTAGGTCTGCTACTTTATAACGCTTATCTTTTTGACATATGTGATTGTTTTAAGCACTCAAAATTTATAATGTTTGCTGACGATAAGAAGATTTATTTAAGGGTTAAATCAGAAACTGACTGCATAAATATCCAACGTGACATTAATACTCTTGAGGAATATTATAAAAAGAATAAAATTACTGTTAACGTAAATAAGTGCGTAAATATCAGCTTTACTCGTAAATCTAAAGTTATTAACTTTCAGTATTACATAAATAATGTTCCTATTAGAAAAGTTGTCAAGGTTACAGACTTGGGTGTTATTTTTGATTATAAGCTGTCTATGAGTGATCACATAGATGTCATCGTTAGTAAAGCATATAAACAATTAGGCTTCATCAAACGTATATGCGAACCATTCACAAATATAGAGTGTATTAAAATGCTGTACTTCGCGTACGTAAGAAGTATTCTTGAATATGCTTCAGTCATATGGTCGCCTCAATATAATAAATACATAGACAGTATTGAATCTATTCAAAAAAAAATTGTAAAATTTTTATGCTATAAAGATTTTAAAGAATTTACGAACTATGGTGAACTATGTAAGTATTTTCGCCAAGACTCTTTAGAAGTGCGGCGTCGACAACATGAAATGATTTTATTGCACTCTATATTATCGGGCTATATTGATTGTCCCGATCTTTTGGGCTCTGTATCACTGCGAGTACCAAAATACTGTGCACGCAAAGCACCGTTGTTTGCTGTCCCATATGCCTAAATCTAACTATGCTCAAAATTCAATACAGTGTCACATTGCCCGATCATATAATGAAGTATATGATACGGTAGACATATTTGGATATACACGAAATACATTTAAAAGTGAAATAATAAAATTACAACGCGGAATTATACAATTATAATATAAAAAAGATAAAGCAAGCACGCAAGTCAGAAATACAGACACACGCTCACGCACATACATTCCGACACGCGCACACACACACACGCACACTATACTAAACGCCAGTAAAGATTACAAGTTTTTCTTTTGTCTACTTATGTATATTTTTATGTATCACTTCCTGTAATTGTGAAATCCTGTTTTGGCTTTAATTGTTACATAATATAAGATATTATATAAAATACTGTATGCTGTTGGATTTCCAAATAAATAAATAATATTAATTGATAGGTTAGAAGGATCGTCAAAAATAATTCAAGAAACATATTAAAAAAAATTCACAATTCCTCAACCAATTTTGATGAAAATTCCTGTCAAGCAATATGAACTGTCATTAATATGTATAAAATTAAAATTACGGGATGTCAATAGCTACTGCGTAATATCTAACGCGTGCGGAGCCGTGGGCACACTGCTAGGTTACAATAAAATTTCAACTATGTCGTGAAATAGGTCACACATTATTTTTTTCATCGCCCAGTGAAGCGAGCAAATAACAGCTAGTGAATAAATAAAGTATAAGAAGTATACCAATTATTCTTGGTAGATATTCATAGTAGGTTATTTTTTGGTGCATTGCTATTAGGATACGCCTTGTCTCCTGAAATAAGTTCTCGTCATCCCAGTGTGGGTTTAATTTATGTAGCTTATCAGCAATACGATTATGTTCTCGGAGAAGAACTACCTGAAGCAGAGCTAGTTGAGGGTGCTGATTAATCCTATTATCTCCTAAAACATAAACAATTCTATGTAAAATAGATTTAATGATTATTTTACTGGGACAAATTTCAGAGTAGTAAATTTTTTGTGCTTTATTTTAGATGGCGTGTCATCATTAATTCTTTTACATTAGATATTATGACTTATTTGACAAATGTTCTTACCGGCTAAATAACAAGATGAATTTGGGTACATAAGCATATTACAAGCAAGGTCTGCCTGAGGATCCTGAGGTGGCCATTCTTGACCATTACGTATTAATGTTAGTAAGCGTCCTCCGCATCCACGGCGAACTGCATCTGCCTGTGACTTATTATTACCATAAACAAGGGACAGATCCATGTATGATGTTACTGACGTCAGCTAGAACAAAGTTCGTTTTCTTATGAGTAATATTTCAGTTTTAATAACTAAATGAATTATATATTGTTGTTAGTAGTTCTGAGATAAGTATGGTCGGAAGGTCAATGGGACCAATTTATAAAAGAGCAATATATCTTTTCCAGTTCTTTGTGTTTAGTGTCTACCCTAAACATACAGGTACCAAAATATACGCATACCGACTTAGCAGGCACATCAGACGCTGTACAATTATTTGTTTTTGTTGATCTAGTTCTTACAAAATCCATACAAATTTTTCCCTGTGAAGCATATACCGGGTCATTGCGTGATATATGAATAGGAGCACATAGAGGATTGGTCTTTGCTTCTTCTGAAAAAGTTCCGTTGGAATTACAACATGTGGGTGGCTGTTTTCCTGTAAAATAAAATGTGCTTTTAAATTTTTAGTTTGATTCAACCGAGAATGTGAAAATGATCAATATTATCTTTAAAGTAATTAAGTAGTATTTGTTATAAACAATTCCTTTTTCTTTAATAAACTAAGTTTATTATTTAGAGATAATGAAACTCGGAACATTATGAAGGTAAGATGTATTTATAAAGGAATATCAGTATAGGTAATCACATCAATATTTTCCTTGAGACTAAACTGTCTTAAAAGTAAGAAATTTCACAAAACAAACAAGAATTTCAATGCAATAATATTTTAATCTATATTACAGGATATTTAATAAACTTTGATTTCGGTCGGCTTAGTTTTTGACTTTGGTCGGGGGATAAATATCAACGGTGAGGACATTTCACACCTTCGATTTGCCGATGACATAATTATCATGGTTGAGTCGCTATAAAATCTACAACAGAAGTTGAAGAGCCTTACATGTAGCCTTCAGACATGTTGATCTTGGGGTTAATTCGGGTAAGATCAGAATAATATATAATGCTTGTATCATACCGAAACCAATTAAAGTTTATGGCAACCCATTTGAAGTTGTGTTAGAATAGTTTTACCCTGGACAAACCATACAGCTTGGTAAGTATAAAATTGAAAACAAGAGAATCCAATTATGTTGGGCATCGTTCGGACAATTACGCCAAATTTTTACATCACTCATTTCACAAAGAGTCTTCAATCAGTGTGTCCTCCGGAAACTACGAACCTATAACATGGATACTCGCGGTTGGACTTGGTAATATAAAGAGATGCTACACTTGCTTGCTAATGATGCAACGAGACAGGTCAAACGATTAGCTAGTAGAAATAACAGTGGGCTGGCCATGTTTGCCGAAGAACTGACAACCAATATCGTAGACGAGTTCTGGAGTGGATACAAGTGGCAAAAGAAGGGTGGGGCGTCCCCTTGCAAGGTGGAATAACGCCTTGCGCAAGGTAGTTTGAATCGACTGGATATGAAGGACCGAATACCGGATTCAGTCGCGATTCCTCGAGAAAGGACAATGTCTAGCAGTTGATGATAATGATAAATGACATGTATTAGAGTAGTAGTATTGATTTTAGTCATCTCAGCAATAAACAATACAGTTTACTTACTTGTCTGAGGTACACCAGATATGAGTGACATGTCGTGTGTTACTATTTGCCCCCACTGCATAGTTATTAAGCTATATTCTTTATCTACTGTTACTTTGTCGGGAAATACTTTCAATCTGAGCTCACGAACATTTGGTAAATCGTAACCCGTAACGGACTTAGGGAAAGAACTAATACCTGAAATTTATTTATTGTTCGTGTAAAAATTTCCACAATGCAGCATAAATATATCGCTAAATTTATGACTGCAAGTTATATCATTCTTATTTAGTCGATATGTAAAGTATTTTTACTATCGCTTATTTAGTCATTGCTCAAGCCTGGGAGTAAATCAAATTATTATTAGTTTTAATTTTAAAAAAAAACAATGTATTGCAATCGGGTAATATGCACACGATAAATGTTTCCCTGATACATCCATAAGCTTTGAGAGTAAATTATATACTATATTAAGGGGTAGAAACAAAGCTTGTGCTAAATAATGTAACTGTGATTGTACCAATTAAGTCACTTTTATATAATCGTCATCGAATAGACCCTACTCTCGCTTTCTGGTATGTATATTTCGTACCGATTTTCTTCGTCTAATTATTTCCTAATAGCCTTAGATGCTATGCATCTCAAATAAACACTGTAAAGGCTCAAGAAAGACTTTAAAGGCTAGCATAAATTTTTATTGTACTTTCCTGTTTTGATTCCATAATGATGAAACAAATATTGAAACTTGTACCTATATATATATATATTTTTAGAGAATGTAAAAAACTACATATTTTCTTGTTTATTGACTTTTGAATATTTTTTCTAGTCTTTTGAAATCAACATTTGTTCTTACCATCTCCATAGTTGTATGGCAGGAGACGGGCGTATGGTATTTGCGGCTTACCCCAATCAGGATGTAATAAATTATTACACGAACCATCTATAGAACGATAACGTGATTTAGCGCAGAGGGATGGACCTGTATTGCATATAAGATCTTCATTTTCTTCGTGATTGTCCGAGCATGTAGATCTGAAAATGATTAAAACGCACATCAACTAAATAAAATAAAGCTGGCATTAATTATGTATTTAGCTAGTAATAGATATATACCCATATAACCTATGAATATAACAAGCAAATGGATATTGTTTTCGTGCTGATTGGTTATATCTGGATATCTTGCTGCACAATTTTATAATCACAACGGCTATATAAGCAATATTCATCCTTCATCTTGAATATTTCTTTTGCCTACACATAAATATCATTCTACCCAAAGATGACTATTGTTTGATTACATTTTGTTTGATTATATATATTACTTTCAATTTTATTGTACTAACTACAAAAATATTGCATGGTCAGACCTGAGAGGTACTTTCGTCGGTGAGAGGTACACGGATACGATCGTTATGGACGGATGATCGGTCATTCCTAGTCTACACGCGGATACTTCCATATTGGTAAGTATCGGAGGATCTATCGGCATGCAATACAACGAGCGCTTGTAGTAAATGAGAGTGCCGCCCCCTCGGCCGTCGCGGTCATTTCTAACGATGTTATAGTTTGCGATACTCGGATTGCGTTTACCACGCTTTAAGAGCGTTTCCTGTACTAAGAGAATGTCTATTTGGTGATCTTTAAGATAAGTCGCGACGAGATCACGCTGCGGATATAAGTTCCGCGCATTAAAGAAAGAGATGTTTAAACCTCTCGGCTTGTGTTTAGCCATTGAGAGGCCTGAGGTTGGCGGCTTCGCGATCAAGACGGATTAACGTCTCTACGAGCCGGGGAAAGGCAGCTATGGTTTCGACGAAACCGTACTGCTCCATATGGGCCTTGTATGCGAGGACCTCGCGTATCTCATGCTCACGAAGGAGCGATAGCATGAGGTCGTCCATTGTGGTGGCGCGGGACGCTGGAGCGCGTGGTGCTGGGGCGCGGGGCGCTGGAGCGCGGGGCGCGGGGATGTCCATAGCCATAAGGGGCTGCGGTTTGGGGGCCCATGCGTTCTGAGTCGAACGCACGGGTTTGGGCTGCACCTGGGGTGCGGGGGGGCCTACGGTCGCCTGAGTGTGGCGGGGGCAGGGAGGGACGGAAAGACCTCTGGATTGAGCAGAGGTTGCTGCGCCCGGGACCCTGAGGCGGGGGGTGCCCGCTGAGGGGCAGCCTGCCCAGGGCGGCGGGGGTGCATGGTGTGCGGGGCCTTGGGGCATCCGCGATAGTTCGCAGGATGTCCCTCCTCCCTGCATAGTACGCAGCTCGGGGGGGTGTTAGAGTCACGCTGACGCGTGCACTCCCTGGTTGGGTGGTCTTCGAGGCACTTAACGCACCTCGGACGAAGGAAGCAGTTGCGGGCAGAGTGTCCGTACAACTGGCAGTTGTGGCATTGGGAGGGCTTCGAATTCTTGTATGGAGGCTCTACGGTTATTCCGGAGAGCTCGCATACAATTTCTAAGTTAAATATTTTTTTGCCCTCAGGCGTTTTATCTAGGATTAACACGAGCATTGGAAGGGCTCGTTTCTCTTTATTATACATCCGATGGACCTCTCGGATGGGGAATTTTTGGGCTTCAATGGAGGCAAGGACTTCCTCTGGTGAGATTTCGACTGGGATGCGCCGAAGCACAACCCGTAGGACACGCTCCTCTTCGAGTGCGTAAGTGTAGTAGGGAATGTTCCTACTACGGAGGAGGGTGGTCAACTTGCGATGGCAGTTTGGTGTGCTCATCGTCAGGGAGATGCCTGTCGCGATATTACGCGCTTTAGTGTACCCTATCTTTAGCGTTTTAAGCTCATTGGTGAGCTTTGTCCAGACAGTTTTGTCGTGGATAATTATCGGGGGGGTTTTTGCTTCTTACCGACGACCGGTTCGTCGGTATTCGAGGAGGTGCGGGGGCGGCAGAGCCGTTAACAGTTTTTGAAGTTTTAGCCGCGTTTTCCTCAACGGGGCTATCACGGGGCGCGCGTTTGCGGGATTTGACGACCGTGAATTCGTCATTTTCCGCGGTAGGTTCGGTCGGGATTATGATTGGTTCCTGGAAGTGGAGCGAGAGTTCCATTTCCGAGGAAGGGGTTGGACTCACTGGTGCGTCCATATCTGTTTCGGCTGGAAGGGCCGAAAAAGAGTTGTACACCGGTGTTGATTTGGTTGCCGCGGGGGCAACGGGTTTAGCGGGGCGGCCATAGGGACCGGGGGTAAAAGATCGCTGTTGCGATTTTGCTCGGGACTTAATGGGGGCGTGGCTCGCGCTTGCGAGGTTAGTGGGGTGGGGGTACTCGGTCGCAGGGACCGAGGCGGGTCGCGTGAAACCGGGTGGCGCGGCGGCGGGTGAGATCGCGGCGGAGGTGGAGGGGATGGCGTGCGCGGTAACGGCGCTCTGGTTGGCTGACTGCGGACGTAGCGAGTCCGCCATCTGTGACCGACTTCTATACTCATTGCTGAGCTCGGGCATGTGGAGGGACATAAAATTAACTAGGCGCTGGTTTTCGGCTTCCAGCTGCCTAAAACGTATTTCTAATTCCGCGAGTTTTGATTCGGCCATCGCGGTGGCTGTTTGGAGGACGGGGGAAGTGAATTTATTCACCTCCCTGCCTGGAGGGCAGGGGGGTACGCCGAATGAATTTAACGGGCTAGCAGTACTGCCGCCCTCTCCGCTATATTTAACCTCGCCCTTTGCCTCGCAACCGGTACTGCGATGGATTCCGTGCGGGGCGTCGCTCAGCCAATGAGCGCGCACGCTTTGTGTGCGCGCTCTCGGCAGTACCATGAGTCACCATGCCAGATGTTCCGAGTCTGGCATGGTTCATCCTTACAACTAGTGAAATTTATACATTTAAACTTACAACTAGCTATATTCTTTTTCTAATCGTTTTAAAATACACATATTCACACATATTCAGTTCATATTATTATATCTATTCCTAACACGTATTTATAAACCTTATTCCTAACACGTATTATTTCATTTATTTGTTTATTCTATACTATTAGACTATCGTTATTCGCTCGCCCCGCTCGCTGTCCGCAACAATAATCATGGCTGAGTCGCTGTAAAATCTACAACAGAAGTTGATCTTAGGGTTCATTCGGGTAAGATCAGAATAATGTATAATGCTTGTATCATACCGAAACAAATTAAAGTTTATGGCAACCCATTTGAAGTTGTGTAAGAATAGTTTTACCCTGGACAAACCATACAGCTTGGTAAGTATAAAATTGAAAACAAGAGAATCCAATTATGTTGGGCATCGTTCGGACAATTACGCCAAATTTTTACATCACTCATTTCACAAAGAGTCTTCAATCAGTGTGTCCTCCGGAAACTACGAACCTATAACATGGATACTCGCGGTTGGACTTGGTAATATAAAGAGATGCTACACTTGCTTGCTAATGTGCAACGAGACAGGTCAAACGATTAGCTAGTAGAAATAATAGTGGGCTGGCCATGTTTGCCGAAGAACTGACAACCAATATCGTAGACGAGTTCTGGAGTGGATACAAGTGGCAAAAGAAGGGTGGGGCGTCCCCTTGCAAGGTGGAATAACGCCTTGCGCAAGGTAGTTTGAATCGACTGGATATGAAGGACCGAATACCGGATTAAGTCGCGATTCCTCAAGAAAGGACAATGTCTAGCAGTTGATGATAATGATAAATGACATGTATTAGAGTAGTAGTATTGATTTTAGTCGTCTCAGCAATAAACAATGTTTACTTACTTGTCTGAGGTACACCAGATATGAGTGACATGTCGTGTGTTACTATTTGCCCCCACTGCATAGTTATTAAGCTATATTCTTTATCTACTGTTACTTTGTCGGGAAATACTTTCAATCTGAGCTCACGAACATTTGGTAAATCGTAACCCGTAACGGACTTAGGGAAAGAACTAATACCTGAAATTTATTTATTGTTCGTGTAAAAATTTCCACAATGCAGCATAAATATATCGCTAAATTTATGACTGCAAGTTATCTCATTCTTATTTAGTCGATATGTAAAGTATTTTTACTATCGCTTATTTAGTCATTGCTCAAGCCTGGGAGTAAATCAAATTATTATTAGTTTTAATTTAAAAAAAAAAACAATGTATTGCAATCGGGTAATATGCACACGATAAATGTTTCCCTGATACATCCATAAGCTTTGAGAGTAAATTATATACTATATTAAGGGGTAGAAACAAAGCTTGTGCTAAATAATGTAACTGTGATTGTACCAATTAAGTCACTTTTATATAATCGTCATCGAATAGACCTTACTCTCGCTTTCTGGTATGTATATTTCGTACCGATTTTCTTCGTCTAATTATTTCCAAATAGCCTTAGATGCTATGCATCTCAAATAAACACTGTAAAGGCTCAAGAAAGACTTTAAAGGCTAGCATAAATTTTTATTGTACTTTCCTGTTTTGATTCCATAATGATGAAACAAATATTGAAACTTGTACCTATATATATATATTTTTAGAGAATGTAAAAAACTACATATTTTCTTGTTTATTGACTTTTGAATATTTTTTCTAGTCTTTTGAAATCAACATTTGTTCTTACCATCTCCATAGTTGTATGGCAGGAGACGGGCGTATGGTATTTGCGGCTTACCCCAATCAGGATGTAATAAATTATTACACGAACCATCTATAGAACGATAACGTGATTTAGCGCAGAGGGATGGACCTGTATTGCATATAAGATCTTCATTTTCTTCGTGATTGTCCGAGCATGTAGATCTGAAAATGATTAAAACGCACATCAACTAAATAAAATAAAGCTGGCATTAATTATGTATTTAGCTAGTAATAGATATATACCCATATAACCTATGAATATAACAAGCAAATGGATATTGTTTTCGTGCTGATTGGTTATATCTGGATATCTTGCTGCACAATTTTATAATCACAACGGCTATATAAGCAATATTCATCCTTCATCTTGAATATTTCTTTTGCCTACACATAAATATCATTCTACCCAAAGATGACTATTGTTTGATTACATTTTGTTTGATTATATATATTACTTTCAATTTTATTGTACTAACTACAAAAATATTGCATGCTGTCCAAATTTTAAAGGTTCCAGCCAATTTTATTTGCTTAGGAAAAATTATTTGGCTTACTACTAAATTATTTCTTACTAGCTGTGGTCTACAGAATGCCCCGTCGATCGGGTACACGCGCGATTCTTTCTACCCCCGTTCTCGGCTATTTTGAAGATAAAAATGCTTATTGTGGGTGATCCTTAGAAAATAGAGATATTATGCTCTTGCTGACTTTTTTTGTAGGCCTTTTTAATACCTATAATTATGTACATTATATCGAAATGGTTACTTATGGTTTACTCAGCGTAAGCTATTTAAGCGCCCGAATTGATTTACCATGACCAGTTACTTTTGTTTGCACGTAACCCTATAATAAAAGTAGACTAAATTACTCCTTATAACATTAGCTATCTGCCAGTGAAAGTCCTGTCGAAATCGGGCCAACCGTTCCAAAGATTACCTACCCAGAACAAACGGACAAATATTTTCAAAATTGGTGATTTGTAATATGTACCGTATATACTTTTTTATGCATTTATTAAAAAACTGTTACTTTAACGTTAGAAACAGTCACTTCAATTTTATTAATTGTATGTATAGATAAGACCTAAAATACCTTTTGTTTACATAAATGAGTGTAATAATTTTTAACAACACTTAGCGTATTTTATCATATGTATCATGTTGAATGTTCTGAAGAATTGTTTGATCTTAGCCCATCATCTCCCTTCCACTACAGAACCACGCGGTCTGGTCTACGGGACAACAGCTACACGGTAGCGCCCATCATAGCAAGAATAAAGAAGTTAGAAGAAGAAAAGTGTCACGGACGGTCGCTGTTTTTTGTGGACTGTACCGTACTTACCATCAGATACTGGACAGTCATTTTGTCGAGCTAGTATAAAATAAATAAATAACTTGCATAATGCATACTAATAAAATTTTACTTACCTCTCTGTTGAATTGGGTGTAGCGTTCTTGTTTTCATTTTTTATTACCAACAAACATTGATTTGTACTTAGTGCATCATTATAAAAACAGAACAAGTGTAATAAAATAATAAGCAGATTATACATTATCAATATATTATAATAATATTTCCAGTGTCTGTAACACACTAATAACTATGAAAAATGATACGACAGTAACGTTTAATTTTTATAAGGTCACGTTATTTCAGTACAATACAGTTGTCTTTCATCTGTCAATAGTGTTATCCAACTCACTCTTTGGTGTTTTTTAACATTTTTACTGAATTTTCTAGATTATTGTATGTTTTGAGCATATGATAAAGAGTTTTTACTTTTAATTGCTTCATTAAATAGGACTTTTAATACCCATTTGATTGTAGTTTCCGCTAAAAACTGGTATTTCCAGTTGCGGTGTATATTCTTCTCGATAATTGGTAAAGTACATTAATTTTTACAAAACTAATAATTAAAAAAAGAAGATAAACCCGATCGCGTTTTTTGCTAGTGCTTCTCGATAACTGGGATGTTTTCCAAACGGGTGGTAGTGTTTTTACGTTCATAAGTATCTTCCCAGGGCAGGGCCTAAATTGAATAAAGCATTTTATTTTTATTTTGTACCTTTAGGTCCTTTTTAAGTGTGATTATCATGTTTATCGTATTTATCATTAACGTTTTCATATAAACTTGATTTTTGCTATTTAATTTAATGTCGATTTCCCAGTGAAGAGAATCGATTGTTGACTATTTTCTTTGTACCAACTTTAGAGGATTCTCGAACTGCCACTTATCACAGATTTCATTTAAGTCAATTTTAGAGAAGCTGCGTAGGAAAGTATTAAAATAGGCGTACCAATATTGTTTACGAATTAATTCATCGAGACGACTGTTGTTAAAGTGTTATTGGGTTTTTCCTATCAAATTCCCAGTAGCAGCTCAGAGTTTGGCTTCGTGTCCGATTAATGGCAATAGGCTAGCACATGGGACCTAAAAACATACTCGGCGAACCGTGGGTGTACATTAGTACACCTCTACCTAACACTTCGGGGAATACAGGCGTGATGGTATGTACGACTGTTATTGCCTTGATTGATTTAATGTTGTCAATCTTGATTCAAGTTTGAGGTATCATTGATTCTCTCTCGAAGCCCAGGTCGTCTTCCTTGGAACGTCGAAATTTTATATGTTTTTTTAAATAATCTACTATTTTAAGATCGAGGGCTTTTTAAATTTTTTAATAAGTACATATTTTAATAATGTTGTCGTAGATCATTGACCGAAATTCAGTGAATTGTTCGGCTATCATTGTTTTTTTTTTATATATAAATTATCTATCTACATTATTATGTAATATGTAATGTAATGTACGTATTATTAATTTCGTTCTGTCTGTAAGTAGACGTAATTTTTTTTTACCAATTTCGAGATTGACACTTATGTAGGACAAGTCAGCTACTTTTTTCTTTTTAGCGAACTCGTAAACAAATAAATATCGTATATAAAACTTTATTGTTACAATCTAACTACTATTATTTCTCGTATATAAAAGTTTTATAACTACTACAATTTTAATACCACAATTTTTCATTTCATCAAGGAATATTTATTTTTGTTGTTTTATTCCAGTCTCCCTTCTTAATATAATGAAATAATCAGTGACATGAAAGAAGTGTTTTTATATTTTCTTAATAATTTGAGTTTAGTTGACGAAAATAATACAACGTATATTTAAACAACAACATGTATTTTAGTTTGTATTAAAATATGACGTTACACCAAGAAATGTATATATTATATTAAAATGAATAAAATATGAAGAAAAAGAAAAAGTAATATTAAAACAGCAAATACGTAGAAATATTCTCCATTAAGATGTTTCTTCTTTCCACAAAGTTAAATCAACGTATGGCAATTCATCGCAGGGCACTATCTTATTCCTGCAAACATGAAGAATTATAGTATAATTATATTATGGCATACAGTATACTAAAGAAATTACAGAATATTTACTTTGACGAAATTTTTAGAAAAGCCTTGGGTTGCATTGACTTTATGGTAACGACGTTGTCGCAAAGTAGTCTTGATACCGAAGCTCCCCGTCTAATACTCTGTAACTGACCTGCAATAATAATAATTTTATTTAATGATCTTTCCTATGGTGTATAAAAATCAAATGTTTTGTTGTACATAATAAACAATTTAGCTAAATATGGAGGACGATCACATAAAATATCTTTTAATTCCAAACAATTTTTCCATTATTCAAAATAGGGCCTATGCAGGTTTATGCAATCCTATATCACTGCAACCAATGAGTTCAGTTGTAATCACCTCACACTACTAACGCTCCCTACCTAGTCCTAATCCATTCCCATAATTTGGTTGCGTTTCGGTTTTAGTGGGTTACTTTCACATAAGAGGTGCTTTGGCGTTTCGTCCGCACTTTAGCAGAATCTGTAATCTCTTGTACCCTGAACACCGATGTTGTACATATTATATTTATTTAAATAACAGTATCCAGTAAGTGCCCTTAGTTAATTCCTGCTGAGCATCAGAGCTTCTCCAGCTGTACGCTGGTCAGCGCCCCGATAAAGCTCTTTGGAATGATTTTGCCAGTTGATGTTATACCAGAACTTTATAGTCTCTTGGTTGTAATAGTTCCTTAGGGTCAATCGGACAAGGCTTTTGATGATACCACAAAAATGGTTCAGAACCAATCTGTTTTTTGTTTTGTTTTGTGTTCCGGCTGTATTATGGTTACTGAACAAGTAAATTCATAAGCGTAGATATTAAATACCAAGATAATAGACACAATAGTCCGTGTCCGTCGTGCACAGGAATCAAAGGCGTAACCACTCTGCTTATCTGTAGTACGTATTACTGACACTGAACCATACATAAGACCTGCTACATTGCAGTTGACTTAGTTTTATTTTTAGACGTCTAAATAAAACAAAAAAAAAATAGAAATAGAATTTAAAAAAATAGGTAGATAGAATATTTTGGTAACTATGTACAATCTATATTTTGCAGTCACAAGCACATTTATATTTTTTCTGAGTTACAATGGACTACTAATCCTAAACCCAATATTATAATACCTAGGGACGACCGAGCTACGCTCTGTTTAAAATTTCTCACATACCTAATAGTATTAAATAAATGCGAAAGGTAATTTGTTTCGTTGTTACTTAATCACGTAAAGACGGATTTGGATGGAATTTGGCACACAGATAGCTTATAACCCAGATTAAGATATAGGATACATTTTATCCCGGTAAAACTGTTGTTTTAGTGCCAGCGAAGCCGCGTGTACTATTTTTTTGTAATAAATTGGTTTTCAAGTGGATACCTAAAAAGCCCCGCTGTATGGTAAGAGACATTATTTATATTTATACTAGATATATATACCCTAGGGCTAGACTCGCCTTAAATTTATTCGGCCAAATCTTCACCGCACCGCCCCCGATGCACCCGTGTAACCTAGTGTTGTTCTAACTTCCCGTACTTGCCTACAGCTTGCCATATTGCTTGACGTTCATGGTTACTGCTCTGTTATTTAGTTTCGTAACGTGAAGTTATATGACCTATAATCTTCATCAATAAATAGTCTATAATAAGCGAAAAGTATTCTTTAAATCCAACTAAGATTAGCGCGTTCAAACTAATAAAGAATGACTTGAGATTTATAATACACTAGATGTGCCCGTGGCATCGCTCACGTGGACTACAGAATGCCCGTGCGACTCTGGCTCCCTCGCTCCCGGCTATTTTAAAGACAAAAATGCCTATTGTGGGTGTTCCTTAGAAGATAGATATATACTTTCCCGGACTTTTTTGTAGGTCTTTTTAATGCCTATAATTATGATATACATTAATTTACTATATCTCTTATGGTTTACTCAGTATAAGCCATTTAAGCGCCCTAATTAATTCACCATGACCAGTTTTTTTTATTTGTGTGGAACCCTAATTCTTTTTCTGAAATAAAAGTAGCCTAAGTTACTCCCTATATAATTAGCTATCTATCAATGAAAGTCCCGTAAAAATCGGTCCAACCGTTTCGGAGATTACCCGGAACAAACAGACAGACAGACAGACAAAAATTTAAAAAGTGGGCTTTTTTTTATAGGTATTGTATATACATACTTTCATATGCATTTAGTAAAAAAACTGGTATTTTGACATTATCACATTACAAACAAACACTAATAAAGTTGCATAGATTACTGTAAATAATACCTTTTTTTTCTTTCTTTTTCATCGCTGATAGCTTTAAATAACCGTATGTTACCGACGTCTACAAATATTGCACAATAATACAATATATTGATTTATGTATGATTATAGTTTGCTATCAGATAACAACAAATCAACATCAGTCACTAATATAAGCCTCTGCTGCCTCCTAGACTTAACCTTTAAATCAAACTACCTGACCCGCGCAACTTCGTCTGCATCATGTAAGAGAGAGAGAGAGAGAGAGAGAGAGAAAGGGTTAGAGAGAGTGGGTCGTAGGCACTGTATTATTAGATGCCGCCCACCTCCCACATTATTCTGCATAATAAAAATGCGCTCGCGGTACTTGATCATTATTTTGCTGCCGAGTTATTATGTTGCGTAACTTTAACTATTGACGCAGCGCACGCAGTGGAAGCTCTCAAAAGGAATAAATTTCCCCCGTTTTTGCAACATTTTTCATTCCTTATTCATTTTTTATTTGATCTTCCGCTCCTATCAGTCGTCGCGGTATGTTATATAGCCTGCCTTTCTCGATAAATGAACTATCCAACACTGCAACATTTTTTCCATTCGAACGATTAGTTCCTGAGATTAGCGTGTTCAACAAACCAAACAAACAAACTCTTTAGCTTTATAATATTAGTATAGATATGCTATGAATTCAATTAGGTTCTTACGTTGCAAGGCTATTCAGATTTTAGTTAATCATTGTCTACGTTGCAATCTCTGCGATCTAGTTGATGATTTGTTAGGATATTAAATTACTGGTTATATTTGACCACAGTTTTTACCAAAACTTTATCCCTTTATTCTAAAACTATTTACCACACGACAACAAATTAAAAAATAAATACGCCAATAACTTTGATGTGATTTTCATATCTGATGCAATTTTATACTAATAGTTTTGAGTATATTTTATCATAGAGTTAAATAGATACCGGATTTGAATCACGGAAGGATGCAAAGTTACTTAGTTACTTAACCTGTCGCGATTTAATTGTCTGATGATACCCTTAATACGGAATTGTAGGTTACTAATTACTAACTATATAGTAGAGATGTGTATTAATCACAAACTATTATTTTTGTGCTAATTTATACTTGAAATTATTTTAAAGAAAAATAAAACTTACACAATGTAAAAGCTATGTTAGGATCAGCTCCATTTTCATAGAAAAATCTATCCGCAGTACGTGTTTTAATGGCTTGTTTGGTGATGAGGCACCTAAAAGTAGGTCCTACTTGTATTTTTGGTAGTTGATACTCCAGAGATCCTGCTGCAATCAATTCTACATCTTCAAGGCACTCGTAGGATTCCTCTAATTTACGTACATTCTGTACAATAAAAAATTGCATTAGATTAAAAAAAATAATTGGTTCGTAGTATATTTTAAAAAAAATCCGTTATATCATAAGTGTATCTCTTTTATACAAGCCACAGTAGGATATATTGTGACAAACATTTGTTGAAAATTAAAAAGTGATTTATGAGTATTGTTTGGAATACAAATTCATTAGCCGTGTCGTACGATGCCGCAAACGCGGTGATTGGCGAATTGCCTGGCAGGGCATCGTTAGGCTGCCCCGCCCTTCGTCCACGGCTCTGCTTGCACGTAAGCCAGTCTGCTGAGTGCTTTGCTACCGTGCTCCCGTGTGCGGTTTTGTAGAGCAACGTCACGCGCTACGTCATTCCGGATATTCGGTGAAGCACTAAGTCACAACGTAATTTACGGTGGTTTTAGTTTTGTATTGTATAACTATGAGTTGGTTTATCAGGAGGTTTTGATGAATTGATTGCTTGAGTGATAGTGTCCTACCATTTGAGGCTGCCACACACTCATACATACAGTTCACTCCACAAACACAAATACTTCACAATCGGCAGTCCAGGTAGACAGGGCAAGCTCAAGGTCACCGCCCGCTCCTGACGAGTTGAGAATTTTGTTTGTTGTTACAATAATTACTTTGTATAGCAGCAATACGTTCGAGAGGGATTGATTCGCGATAGGTTGAATTAAGGGTCCAGTACATATTTCGCGAACCTTCTCGAACAAGTATTAATTCTAATGAACGAAAGTTACTTCATCTTCAAGACAATTTTATGACGATCAACTTTTTGCTTTACAGTATGTTATAAAGTTTGAGAGTAGTGTGATAAAAAGTTTGAGAGAGTTAGAGTACTTTGAGAGAAAAGAGAAAATTAAAATAATTCAACACTCGGCTCGGGTCTACGTCTATAATAGTAGTGGCAAGAACTAGTCGTGCGATGTGACGTATCTGGCCGCATGATAGAAGTATTTGCTATAGGTATTGAAGTTTTATAAATCATCAAATCAGTGATATCTTTTAAATTATATCCGGGTGAAACTGCAGGGCATAGCTAATATAATTTATAAAATCACGTCTCAGATGTTCGTTTAGACAAGTGTTCGGCAAACTTATTAGCTAAAGAATCAAATATGAACATAACAACAATTTAAAAAAAAATTGGGAGCCTAATCTGTTTGTTTAGTAAACTTTTATTACACTAAATAAGTAGTACACTAATTAGAACTAAATTTCATACTTAATAAATATTTATTAATGGCGAACAATGTGCTTGCATCTCCTTGGCCAAAGACCCACATGCGGCTCTGGAGCCGCACTTTGCCGACCACTGGTTTAGGCTAGTAAATGTGATGGATGTTTTTTATTAGTATTTATAATGAGACTTAGATTAGTCCTTCCATAGACTATGTTGAAAAAAAGACAAAATGGTGTATTTTGAGGAAAACGCTTTTCTTTCTTCCCAAACCGTACAAATAAAGTCTTTTTTATATGTATATGAGATTTGAGTCTTTCGATAGACCAAGTTGAAATAGGACAAAATGGTGTATTTTGAGGGAAACACATTCTACATTAATAACAAGATACAATTCTATTAGTCTTTTGTCTTGACGCTTTATTACAATAAAAATTATTATTTAGATCTATAAATATTAAGTAAAATTTGTTGGAGAACTGACAATTTTTCATCCAATTGGTACATTATGTTTTTGAATGTAGCCATCGGTCTTTTTAATTATTTTGTCTTTTTTATAAGATTTAAGTCGAACACTGAATGTGATAAAATTTTATTTATAACATGTTTTTCTAAACCTAACAAATAAAGTCTTTAAATGGATTTTTGTTGTTTCTTTGGAACATAATAAACTGCAGGAATATTCATAATCAAAAACAGTTTATTCAGTTTATACGTACATTGTTCGTGAAACCTCGGCAATGGCCCTACCTCTAGGCTACTTCGCGCTTTGGATATAGACTAACCCGGGCAAACCCTTGGAGAGGTGCATGTAGAATACGATGCGATCCACCTTGGACTTGAATATATCAAAGATTTAAAAAAAAAGTAAAACAAATTACCTCAGCAGACATGTATTCAAGCATATCATCGAATGTTTTAGGTACTGATAGACCACACACAGCGCGCGTGTTCACATAATTAGAGAGTCCGTGGTCTCTACTTCTCTGAATATCAATAGATCGCAAGTCATCGCCATATTTATTTGCACTCCTGAAATATATTATATATGTTTTTTTTTATTATATACATAGTAAATATAGTACAGCATTAGGTGCTCATATTGCTTTATCAAAGTATATCGATAAATCATATGTAATTGTTTTACTAAATCTTCTGATAGAGATTCCTATAAAGGACACGGCTCACGAACATGATATAAAAAAAAACCGGATAAGTGCGAAACGGACTTGCGCACCGAGGGTTCCGTAAATGAACAGCTACATTCACATAAATAATTAGGTAGCATCCGCGTGCATAGAGTATTTACTTACTAAAAATACTACATTATGGTTCGCCGTCTTGTCGATTAAATAATAATGTAGATAATTCAATTACCGTAATTGCCACCTCAAATATCCATAAGTCATAAATTGATTGATTTTATGAACATAATATAAATTTACAGATAATCGAAATAGCATTTCGGCATTGATTTATAGAGTGATAATTCACTTCAGATAATCTTAAAAAGAATACTGGACTATAATTTCATAGGTAAGTATTTGAAATACAATACATTTCTTATCGTATTATTTTATTCCCCACAATGGCGTCGTACGGTATCGCCATAGTAAACTTTTGAGGAAAAAATAAAGATATGATTTTACATTTTTAAAGAAAAGGATATATGTATTTATATAATTTTATTTATATTAATTTATATAGTTAAAATCAATGTAGTTTCTTAAAAAATAATTTCGTATAAAATTTTCAGACATGTTATAATAATGTGTTGATTCCGGAAAACTATGACATACATCTCCGATTCGTTTCGATTATCACGTGAGTTTTAGCGGGATCTCAAAGTGTCATGTGGTTGAGACAAACACTTACGTCAATAGGATTTAGCTTGCAAGAAAATGAGATAGAATATACACGGTTCATGCAAGTCCTGAATTTCACGACTATATTTTTCGTCGAATTGGCGAAACGGTGGGACGACCAGACTTGTATAAACTGTTGTATTGAAGTATGGACGTCATTTATAACATTACAAACATCGTAGGTATTTTTTAACGTACATTATATAGAATGCTTAGACTACATTATATTTCAAAATTAGAAACAACAGCTCGAAGTGCAGAAGCCAAACGACAGTACTTTTGAAAAGTGACGCAAAATCAAGGTTTATAATTTTTTGTTTTGTTAAAAGAAATTGATTTTAATATTTAATGTTTATTCTTTTTTATTAATTACCTTAAGATGTCGATATTTTGATGAAATAAAAAGGTTTTGTGGAGATTTTGCATATTCTTGTAATACTACATACACTATCACAAACTTATACATATAAGTACTACCGCTGCGCACACAGATAGCTTAATTCGGCTTCTCCTGTTTGTACTATGCGCGGTATCTATATTATTCTTTTAATCTAAGGTATATCAATGCCAATAAATAAACAAACCAGACCATATTTTCATCTTACAAAATTTTGTCCGCTATTTTCAACCCTTAAAGTTTTATTATTGCTACAAAAAGTAGCCTATGTCCTTTTCCAAGGTCTAATTTATCTCTACACAAAAATTCGTCAAAATTGCCTCAGAGGTTTAGGCATGAAAACGTAACAGATAGGCAAACATACAGAGTTACTTTGGCATCTATATTATTAGTATGGATTATATTAATATTATGCTTATTTATTAACGGCGTTTTCAATCTCTCACCAATAGATGGTGTTGTACTAAAAAATTAGCATCAAGTACAGCTATGTTTTATGTTTTTCAAAATAATGAGATCCTAACAAAAACAAAATGTGAAAAGGGGCCAAGTTCGGGAGAATCGATGTTCGGGGTGGTTTTTGTCACATTGAATTTACGTTCTTTAATTCATTTACAAAACAATTTGTTACTTTTTTATTATGGGAATTCTAACTGGGCGAGTTTTAATTACTTAGAGAGCGTCGGTTCGGAGAACTTCGGCAAGTGTCGTAATTTGTTGTGACCTTGACCTGCGGGAGTCTAGGTAGGTCACTGACGTACAGGTTGAAAAGGCTAGGAACCAGTACCGAACCTTGGGAGACGCCTGAGCGTATAGGACGGGGCGTAGATTATACACCTTCCACTCTATAGCGAAAGGTGCGATCTGTAAGATAGCCGCGAATAATTTTAATCAACCTATCGGGGACTTCACGGCAGTAAAACTTGTAGATCAATCCCTCGTGCCAGACCTTATCAAAGGCCTTGGCGACGTCGAAAAAGACCGCAAGTGTACGGCGGCGTTTATACAACTCTGCAAAGTTAAACAAATTTTCATATGAGTAGATAATATAATTTATACTTATAATAAAACAGTAAAGAGTGGACATTTCTACACCAATGTATTATAAAAAAAATGTCGCTATCCGCGTCTGTCTGTGGGTAGGTATGTCCTCTTACTTCTTGTTAACATCACAATGGATTTTTATGCAGATTTCACTGTCAACTACAGAGTTTTTACGCATATACAATTAATTCTAATTAAATTTTGTGTAGTACAGAAAATTCAATGTTTTGTAATCAAGTCGTCAAAACATGATTTTCGGGCGCTTACATGGCTTATACTGACTAAACATTATGAGATACAAGAAAATAATGGTCTAAAGATTTGTAGTTTTTCAAAAAGCCGAGAGAATAGTTCGTGAAGGCATATTGTCTATCTCCTTAGGGGTTACTTCAAGGTAACCATTTTTATCTTCAACATAATAATTAAAAATATTAGGTTATTTATGAAGTTAAATTCTCCAATTCAGTATTAATCTTTATCCAGATAAATATGTTAGTTAGCTTGGGCATTTAATGTAGATTAATTTTTTTTTTTACATTAAATATATAATATAAGTGAATGCTATAGAAAATATCACGAATTCCAAATTTCCCCAAAACCAAAGGAATCTCTCGCAGAGAAATGGCTGGCCAGCACTACGCGTCACGAGTTGAGCGCACTTTTCGTAACTATGAACTATCAATACTAAAGCGATAAAGTCTAAATCATGCTTCTTTAAACATAAAACACACTGTAAATTGCACCCGTTCGAACCTGGGGCTGGTCTCTATTTAAAGATATTTGAGAATTTTTCACATCAATAACAAGCTAAATTATGAGAGTATACGAAAAACCCGATTGCGACGCAATCACTAAAAACTTTTCCTTTTTTTTTATTTTAATCCCAAACGTCATACTTAAATATTATATAACCTATGTCACTCTCACAATTAAGACTGTAGGTATCCACTCTATCAAGTTTACGAACTATGTTCGGATTAGGGAGCACTGCGATTTGATATAATAAAAAACTTTAGCTTGTTTAATATATGTACTCGTTTATTACTTATATTCCCGATCCTAATCCACAGGCACTCTTACCGGACAGTACGCAGTAACTGTCGTTCATCGCGGTCGCTCACACACTTATTACCAAACATAAGACTCCTAACAAATTTCTTTCACACTACATGGTCCCTACAAGACGAATTTAACGACACCTCGTATGCTAAAATCCTCCAAGACGTTTAAGTTACAGAGCCAAAGAAATAGACATAGATACATACGTACTTACATACAGACATCCATACGCTCGAAAATAATAACCCTCATTTTGAGCAGTCGAGTAAAAAGATAAAAATTAAAAGACCGGCAATGCGTACGTGATTGTTTTCGTATTGCAAGCGTCCATAGACTGCAGTGACCGCTTTTCATCACGCGGACCACATACTTGCTTGCGACCAGCAATGTGGTATAATTAAAAAAAAAAGTAGTAATAAAGCGTGTGGAGACGCGAGTACAGCTAACAGATATACAATATATATATATGATGATGATGATAAAATCTAGAAACTTCCGCCATGGCATTTGCATATGGCCTGACGTAGATAAAACTGTTGAGTGAACCTAATTCCTTGGAAGTTGCATTTACTCTACTGTGTTCTATCATCAGGTGAAGTACGGAGACACTACCGAGTTAAGATAAAAAATGACTATATATAAATGTCATAAAACAACAACTAAAAAGTTTCATTACTTATCAAACTAAATCCACAGCATAATAATCTAATGACATTTAATACAATAAATACACGGATACAAGGCGATTAATGTTTATCATAAAAATAAATAAAATTTATCATACCTAAAGAAATATTCCGTTACTTCTTCGTCAACGTATTGGTCGCTATAGCTTTGTAACTGAAAGCTAAAACCTCTCGCCAAATCGTCAAAGTTGTTACTTTCTTCAAGGACTGTTGGATTGTTGAAAGAGTCACTGAGTCGGACTTCACCAGTCAGGTTACGATTCTCTCTATATTTTCTATAAAAATAAATTAACTTAAACCTTATGATCATAAAACTAGTAATAATTAAGCTTATTTTAGCTCAAATTTCGCTAAGTATTTACTCAGCGCAATCTTAGGTTTCTAATTTAGTCTAGTTACGCTAAGCTTAAGGTTTTTAACTTAGGAAGTGTCTGGTAAAGTCAATTAACGTTTCGATACCGCATCGGGACTGTAAAATTTCTTCAACGCAAACAAATAAATTAATCACGAATTATGCATAGAACATTAAAAGTGTATTTTTTAAAGCAGAATTTAAATTGTATAATTGTATAATATTCAACTTACTTTAAAGTAAAAGTGATAGATTATTCGTACATAAAATAAATAAATTGAAATTTGAAACTAATAACAAAACGTTTTTTAGGCTTGTCAACATGCAAATATAATCTTTTAATATTAACATGATCATTCTAATTTCTAACGCAATTTGTATTTTTATCGTCCATTTGCTTGAAATCGTTTTATTGAATTAAACAAGAAACTGCAAACGGCAAGAATGACAAAACATGTACAAACGTAGTACGTAATAGAAACAGCCATTTAAATGAAGTATAAGCCAATGAAAATCAAGCCATTCATAGCTATGTTATGTACGTTTAAACCTACTGACGTATGACGTAAATATTGTAATTATTTCAAAGTAGAACTTAGGAAATTAGTAAAAGCGTAATTATAATTTCTATTAAAGACGTGTTTGTTAATAAGAATGCATAAGGAGTATACATAAGGAAAACTTTAGTGTGGGTATGGAAAATCAAAAATTTTCTTTTTTACAAATTATGACGCGCGTCTTAATAAGGAAGCTATCAGGTTAATCTATATTAATAAGTCTGTTGTTCTGTATGTACAGTTAATATTTTATCGAAATTTCCCGGAAGGCATACGGCGCATATCTAAAGGCATAGAAGAAATTGTTAGATTTTGTACCTCTATAATGCGCCTTCGCACAAGGCTATCATTGTGAACGAATTTTTGATCTAAAACTCAACATATACCATCGAGCAACAACCTTATTCACCAGATATGGCTCCAGCCGACTTTTTTCTTTTTTCTAAACTCAAATTACACCTTTGTTCATTCGGTAGAAGACATAAAGGACAATTCGCGACGAAAACTATACCCAATTCCGGAAAAAGCGTTTAAAATATGTTTTGATGATTGGCTTATTCGTTGGTGTAAGTGTATCGTTTCTGAAGGAGCATACTTTGAAGGTGATAAAATAAGTTTGTATAAATAACTAACATTTTGTCTATTATTAATCTTTTCTCGGTACTTTTTAGACAGTACTGTAGTATATCTATCTTCTAAGACATAACCACAAATTAAGTATTTTTGTTTTAAAAAAAATCCACGGACGACCGCCGTGAGTGGAAGCGAGGGCTGCACGATTCGCGCGTGTACTCGAGAGACGGCAATCTATAGTACACGCGAGCAGAGCCGCGGGCAAAGCTAGTAGTTATATAAATATGTGTTGTAAAAAGAATATAAATATGGGTTATAAAAAAAGATACATACTGTAAGTATCCTAAAATCGATGAGTGAAATATTCTAAACGCAGCAGAAGAATACTCATTGTACACCGATGGATCGACTCTCTGATCATAATCATTAATAAAACCTTCAGCACCGGGGTATATTACTTTATTTTTTACTATGTGTTTGAAACCTGTAAAGTAATATAAAAAGTCACCATATACAAATTACTCCAAAAATATATGCCCCTTTAATATTAACAACATCATCAAAGTTCAATATCCTCGTAATTGAAGTAACTAAAAGCCTTCGTTTTGATGCCAACTTACCATAATACTTTAACTTCTACAATGGTGTGTGTTACTATTAAGTACTTATAAAGATTTTAAATTAACCTACACAGATCAAAATCAAAAATAGTTCATCATTCATTAGCCAACTAATAATAATGTTAATTAATAGTTAATAGTTATTAACACTTATGATACTTGCCTAATCGAGCTTTCATGATAATAATAATACTATAGAATGCATATTATAAATACTACAGTAACTTTGTTTGAATATTTTTCTTAAATCATGCTTATGCGGCTGAAATCTTTACAAATAAATAAAATTGAATTGTCTGTTTGTAATGCAAATTTAACAACTTTTTCCTAAATGTATATATTTACGATACTTATACCAAAAAACCAATTATTAAAATTTTTATCTGTCTGTCTGTTTGCTCCGGGTAATCTCCGAAACGGTTGGACCGATTTTTATTACCAGAATGTTCACTGGCAGATTGCTAATTCTATAAATTATATACACATCAACACCGTCTAAGGATATTTTGTAAAAATACTGCCCGATTTTAAAATCTTTTGAAGAAAGCTTATCTTGTAGGTCTTTTTGGATAATTTAAAAATTTGAATTTGAATAAATAAATTAAAAACATAAGTTTTGTCTTGCATAACTTTAGGGAAGTTCAAAGATTTCAATGTAAGTACCATAGTTATCGGTAATTTTTGGTGTCAAACAAAAGTTTTAAGTCAAGTTAGCAGTTAATTTATAATTTATGCTACTGTACATATGCATCATGCAGCGAATCCATTTAACGAGAAAGCAAATGTTAAAAGCAGTAGGAATACTCCCCAAGCTGTGGCTATTCAACGGATTATTGTTGAGAAGATTGGAACAAAACAAACCGTGATATCAAGGTTATGGTCACGTAATCGTGCTACTGGTGAAGTACCTAAAGACACCCACGCGGAAAGCGCTTAACAAATCAACGATAAGGCTGATATTTGCAAGTTGCCGCAAGAAGACAACTAAATGTTAGGGCCATGCAGTTGTTTCAAAGGCTCCAGTCAGAGGACCAGTTGCTTGTGAATAACCAAACTGTGGGGATAAGCGTTAGCTTACTTCATGCATGCATAAGTCATAGACTGCTTTGTACCCGATCACTACGCTGGGGAAATCGTGGACGAAGATTACTGTGGGGTGGGCACGTGAAAATTTACCTGGAAAGATAACCAGTGTTCTGTAGGGCCGTTTGCCGATGAGTCCCGATTTGGTTTCCATCCTGATTTAGGAAGAGTACGCGTATGGGGAGTTTCTTGTCGTGAGAGCCGTCTGAAACAACTTCAGGCAGTCCACCCATACCATGGCGGGAAAATTATGGTTTGGGTGGGAATTCGTGTTGGTGGAAGAACAGACCTCGTTTCAATTATAAATACCATGACCGCTGAAAAATAATATAACCAGGTGCCAGTACCAATAGTCTATCCCCATTGACCACAAATGGGTCAAGAATTCTCACTCATGCACGACAACGCCCGTCCACACATACCGCGAGGGGTGACCAGCTGACTGCAGGAGCACGACGTATCGGTCTTAGACTGGCCCGCACAATCACCAGACCTAAATCCCATAGGGCACGCGTGAGACATGCTCCAAAAAAGGTTTTTAAAAATTTACCAGCAAGCATTGCGACTGAAGAGCAACTTTTATAGCATCTTAGCAAGACTTAGGACATTCATTATCCTGCAGCAAGACGTTGATAACTTAATTCAAAGCATAAAACCTTTGCAAGACCATTGTTAACATCATGGTTGGTTTTACTGAGTACTGATTTTTCGCATAATTGCAAAAAACGGAATAATTTCACTTTATTTTTCACTTCTTTTGAAAAACTCATTCGTTAGTTTTACCATTATTTCAGTTTAAATGTTTGACAAAGTGTATCTCAGAAACTAGGTACTGAACTAATTTTGATGAAACTTTTTCGATAGATTAGATATTATTTTTTCATAAAAAAATTATCATTAAAGTATACTAGTTAACGTTTACGACTTCGCTTATGAAGAAAGGCTCGACTTTGTTTTTTTTTTTTTAATATTTTTATTGTATTAATTTTCAGTGTGTATGTTAGTTTTCGATGTACACCTACCTTATGTTATTTTCAAAGCTTCAAGCTACCGTACAAGTTTTATAAATCTCGTTTCAAACTTTTAGCGTAGTCATTATTACTATTCTTTTTCTTGTTTTATGTTTCCTATGGATCCTGTTAATTTGACCGTTGGACTATATAACACTATAAGTGATTTACTGAGCTATTATAATATTCAAATTACTCAATTCATGTAATAGGAGATTGAATCTGTATCATCGTAAAACCTACTTTATTTTTAAACGAAGAACATACCTAAAATAAAATTACCTGTCGAGATTTAAATATGAGTTGGTAGATAGGTTGATATATGTAGAGATATATTGGTATTTTTATATCAACTGTTGTGCTGTATATTTGTGCATTCAATAGCATCATAATCTTTCGTTACGGTGGCAATAAATTATCTGTCTTCTTTCAAAAGTTGTGTGTTCTTTTTTTCTCAAAACTTAATAATTCCCGCACTGATATACGTACTGTTATCTAAATCCAATATTTTGATATTTTATTAGCAGTAACATCAAAATTTATATTAATAATTAAGCTTTTTATTTAATAATGAATAATACACCCAGGTTATTGATACATTTTTCATTCATTTATTATTCGTCATTTATGTATTTTTAAGCTACATTCATAACATTTAATTGATTAATGGTTTGTATTTGTAAAAATCAATTCAGACAAACGACAATGTAAGGACGCTTAAATAGCTTACGCTGAGTAAACCATAAGACAATTAAGACATATATATATATCCAATTAATGTAGTACATAATTGCAGATCTATTTAAAAATGTCAGCGAGAGCATACGTCTATCTTCTGTGGATGACCCACAATAAACATTTTGGTCTTTAAAATAACCGGGAGCACGATTTGCGCGTATCCTCAATCGACAGCATTCTGTAGACCACGCGAGCACAGCCACGGACACAGCTAGTTTGACATAAAATTCATGTCATATGTCATGGAATTTATCATACACTACTTTTTTACCGCCCAGTGAAACAAGCATACAACAGTTAAGTAGTGGGTAAATAAAAGTATTTAAAGAGTATACCAATTGTTGTAGGCAGGTATTCATAATAGCTTATGTGTAGATAAATTGCTATTAGGATACGCCTTGCTTCCTGAAATAACTTCTCGTCATCCCAGTGAGGGTTTAATTTATGCAGCTCATCAGCAATACGATTATGTTCTCGGAAAAGAACTATCTGAAGCAAGGCTAGCTGAGGGTTCTGATTAACTCTAATATCTCCTAAAACAAAAAACAATTATATTTAAATAAGATGTGAAGTTTACTCGCACTAATTTTGAGAGGAATTAATGTTTTCTACTTTATCTTATGTGGTGTGTCATAATCATTAGTTTTATCTTCGACATTAATACTTATTGAACAAATTGTCTTACCAGCTAAATAACAAGATGAATTTGGATACAACAGCATATCACAGGCGACATCTGCTTGTGGATCCTGAGGTGGCCATTCTTGTCCATTTCGAATTACAGATAATAAACGCCCGCCACAACCAGCACGAACAGCATCTGCCTGTGACTTATTGCTACCATATACAGGGGACAGGTCCATGTATGATGTTACCGACGTCAGCTAAAACAAAATTCATATGCTGATGAACAATATCTTATTTATACTCTCTGAATTTTATATTTTTTTCTATTACTTCTAAGATTTCTCTATTGGTATGGTAAGTAGGTCCATAAGTTCGATTCATTAAACAGCATAATACAATACAAATACAAATATCTTTATTACTAAATTTTACATTATAGGCATTACAATAAATCCTGTATCGCGGGAGACCTACCCACACCTTCATACAAAGTATTGAGTTAGTGACGTGGTGCGCAGAATCAAAAGTACTTAATATACACAATTATAAATTATTAATACATGTTTTAAAAATATAATTATACAAATAAATATATATAACTACTTATGATATAGACCTCAAATAAACGAATAATTTTTATATGAAAGGTGATTTTCAATAATTATTAAAGGTAATTACTTATGTATATAAGGTTATAGAGGAAAGTGAAAAATATTTTCAGTATCCTCATAAGTTAAGGATGACAACCAATTTATAATTGCAAACTTGGCTTCCATAAATTCTCTTTTAAGTATATCACATTTCTTATTTACTTTTCTGAATATAAAAGGGAGGGCGAAGTTACTAAAACTAAAACGGATTTGCGGTTTTGTAAAACTGTATTTGTGTTTCGGGTAGAAGTTACAAGTACCGAAATATACGCTTACCGGCTCAGCAGGAACATCGGGCGCTGTACAATTATTATTTTTTGTTGATCTAGTTCTTACAAAATCCATACAAATTTTTCCCTGTGAAGCATGTATCGGGTCATTGCATGATATATGAATAGGAGCACATAGAGGATTGGTCTTTGCTTCTTCAGCAAAAGTTCCGTTCGGATTACAACACGTGAGTGGTTGTTTTCCTAAAAAACATACTTTATATTTTCTCGATTCAAACAAAAGTTACAAAATTTTCAGTATTCTCTACACTACTATTATTAAGAGGTAAAGTTTGTAAATTGGTTTGTTTGTAAGTCTATGGAATTACTGAACGCTAACTAAAAATTATTTTACTAACATACACTAATTTCTTCCAAGTTTTTTTACTGTTATTTCGTTTTATTATACTGAACATTAAGGTTCATTTTAGATCAACTCAGAAAAAATATGTCGCTCTGGACGCGCTGATCAACAAACGGTTTGAAATAGATAAAAATAATGGAGAACATTGTTCAACGCTAAAAGATCCTTAAAACAGTCTAAACAGTAAATTTTATAGGAATCATGATATAACCGATTTTAGTAATAGAAAAAAAAGTTTTTCGAAGTAAATTCTCGTAAAGATTTGTGTGTAGAAATATACTTATCAAAAAATATTATCAAACGTCTTATTAATCAATTTTCTCTTTTACTTAATAGTATTTTGATAAATATTTGAACATATATGTATCGCAATATTTTATATGCGCACGAAGCAAGTTTTTACGCTTAGATTGGTATACGCAGAAATGGTTTATGTGTTTTCTATAAAAATTCTTTAGTTTAACCATGTCCCGTAGATTCAAGTAAATGCTAACTAGCTAAAGTTCCATACGATATTTTTTTATTAACTGAGACTCCAGAAAACGTCTTTATGTTTACAATATATTCAATTCAATAATTTCTTGAAATGACTTGCGTATCACACACAAAAATAACTCTTTAACCTTGCACGAAACCTTTACGTAGGGGCTAACTATAACTATATTCAAAGCTTCAACTCAATCGAACAATAGATGCGCGAACGCGTAAAACATGAACGCATAAATATATTTTTATATACAACAACACTTCTTAGACTCTACGAACAGATAGATGATATTTACTCTTCGGGTTCAGTCCTGAACATAATATGTGTATTCTTAAAATATGTATTTTAGTCGTTACGGCAATAAGAGATGTAATTTACTTACTTGTTTGAGGTACACCAGACGTGAGTGACATGTCGTGTGAAATTATTTGTCCCCACTGCATATTGATTAAGTTGTATCGTTTATCAATTATTACTTTGTCAGGAAATATTTTTAATCTGAGCTCACGTACATTCGGCAAGTCTTTACCCGTAACAGACTTAGGGAAAGAATTAATACCTGGAATTTATTTATTATTTGTTTCTAGTTTTCCAAAAACAAGCATACATACACATTATTCGGTACACATCTCTAACTATAATTATGATTATGTTATTTTATTCTTATTTAGTCGATATTGAAATCATTTTTGATATCACTTATTTGGTAAATGGTGTAGCTTGGGAATAAAAGTGATTCTTGAAGTGAAAACTTCTATAGCCACGTGGTGCGATTTTTGTATGGAGTAAAACTTACAAGTTCCCTTCACCTTGCGTCACCGACACTGATATGTAACAGTGTAAATGTTATTATAATATACATTGCCTTTTTACTTGGAAGTTCCAAAGTTAACTCTCTTACAAACGAGCAATGTACAATAAAAATTAATCGAATCATATAATCGTTCTAAGCGAACGCGATCGTAACAGAGAGCCAAAATTTGAGTGAAACAGTACATAATTTCAGTTTATCAGAGCATGTCCTCAATTATTATGCTGTCAATTGTCGGAGTGGCAATAGATGTGAAAAACAAGGTTAATGTTAATAATTTCAATACACAAATTGAGAAATTGTAATTAATTATACATACTATAAATAATTTTTTTAAAACAGCTATTCCAAAGCTTTAAGTTTTTAATTCGGTCGGCAGTCCCCTTAACTGCTTATTTTTTATGTTTTATAATAACAAAAATATATTTACCTACATGTTATTTACCTGTACAAATAAAAATATATTGATACAAGGTAAATATTTACTTGAAACAACCATATGCTCCGAAAATAAACTGTATATTATATTATGTTCTAAGTAATTAGTAAAGATAAAGCTTGTGAATAAATTTTAACAGCTAAATAATGTAACTATATTTGTACCAATTAAATCAAAACAAAAATACTTTATTGAGTTTGGGCCCTAAGAAGGCTCTTACGAACGTTAAAACGCTATTACTGGTTTGGTGTCGAGAAGAACCGGCAATAAATCCAATTGTATAATAATATTATAACATGATAATCAATATCAATCATCAATACATAGTATAAAAGAAAGTCGCTATCCGCGTCTGTCTGGTTTCCGATTATTTCTTCTTAACCATGCAACGGACTATTCTTACAATTTTCGCTGTTATTTAGATAATTTTTAAGGAAAGACATTCAAATCCAATGTGTTGTAATCAAGTCGTCAATAAATCAATTTTCGGGTGCTTACGTTCCTTATGCTTGCTAAACCTTAAGAGCTGAGTACTACATCAAATAATTTGATAAAGTATTGTAGTTCTTCAAAAAGCTAAGAGAAAAGTCCGCAATGACATAAGTCTATATCCTAAGGTTGACTCACAGTAACCATTTTATCTTCAACTAGCTGACCCGGCAGACTTCGTACTGCCTAATTTAATTGCAATAAAGTCCTGTCAAAATGATTTGTAATGTGACATTTTTTTGTTTCTACATATTTTATAGTCTGGGCAAAAAATTCTCCTGAACAGAACCGTCACCCTGGTGATAGGGCGTTGTGAATAAGAAATATAATTAAATAAAACATATATAAGCACTTAAAAATAAGTAATTTCTTTATTGTTAATCATGTGAATCATAATTATGTATTAACAAAAATCAGTTTTATTTTCATTGTAGTGCTTTGTGATATACGATGTTTTTTGTTTGATTATCTGGCGCATAGACAAACAAATCTGATAGTTTTCCAACACGGGAACAGGCAACATACAATTGACCATGTGAGAAACATGGGTTTTCCAGATTAATACCACAAACACTTAATCATTGCCTGCCCCTGGGACTTGTTTATGGTCATAGCAAAAGCAAGCCTAACTGGAAACTGTAGTCGTTTAAAGTCAAAGGCACATCATTCGGAATCATTGGGATGCGCGGTCTCCTTTATACGTTCCTTTCAGTATAGTTGCTTCTATCACGTTGTTTAGTAATTTTTTTATCCCTAACCGTATGCCGTTGCAAAGACGCGGTTGGTTGATATTTCGCAACATTATAACTACCGATCCAACCTTTAATTGAAGATTGTGAGGCGGCAATCCTGGCAAATCCAGCGAGTTTAAAAATTCTGGTGGATAGTTCACTACATCATCTTAGTTAATAGCCGAATCAACTGATTTATATATCCTCGATTCACCTGTAATTTGTTCTTGTATTTTTAAATTTAATTCATTTACATCTATGTTTTTTGCAGCCAATATAGCTCGTTCGCTCAACCAATCATGGTTTCTGTAATTTTGAGAAACATCTGGAAACACCTTCTGAATAAGTTCATTTTTGATCGAGTTAACTGACAAAAACTTTGAGGAATATTAACGCAGCCAGTCAACATGTCTATAGGAAATTTGCTATTACCAATGTCAATGAGTTGTTTAGAGAATATGTTTCCAGATTGGTCATTTTGCATCTCGACACGCATATTCTTGCTTAAATGAAGTACTTTGACATGTTTCCACAAATTGGAGGACTTTAGACATGCATTGAGTTCATCAGCTGGTGTTGATCGTGGAATCACTGACAATGTTTGACGAAAATCTCCTGCTAATAAAATCATTGCACCACCATATTGGTTATGATTGCTCCGTATATCTTTTAATGTTCTGTCTAAAGCCTCCAAATATTTTTTATGTGCCATCGTGCATTCATCCCAAATAATTAATTTACATTGCTGCAAGACCTTTGCCATTGCAGAGTTCTTACAAATGTTGCAGGTCGGAGTTTCATTGCTTTGCATATTTAATGGCAATTTTAATGCTGAATGGGCTGTTCGACCACCTTCAAGCAAAGTTGCTGCGATTCTCGACGAAGCGAGTGCAATTACAATTTTATTTTGTGAGCGAATCGTTGCTAATATTAATGAAATCAAAAAAGTTTTTCCTGTACCACCAGGTGCATCTAAGAAGTAAATCCCTCCAGTTTCATCATTTATTATTTTTATAAGATTATCAAATACATACTTCTGTTGTTTATTCAACAGTGGAAGATTCGTTTGAATTAATTGTTTTAAAGTGTTGAGATCATACATTTTTTTCTCGATTCAACTCTTGGTTAAAAGCATCATGGATTGGACGATTGGGCGCGGCCAGGCCTTATTGAATTAATAGTTTGTTTGACATCATCAAGCACATTTCCTCAATTGAAATCAATGCTTCGTTGTAAATTTCTTCACTGATTTGTATATTTGGATTTCCCATTCTATTTCGTATTTGATACAAAATATCATCACACATATTATCTTTGTACTTGATCCACAAATCAATTGGGTTTGATGGGAAGCTTGTAGATATGATTATAGAAAACAATGTTCGTATTTGATGAGCGTGTGATGATATTACAGCATCATTGAGAGTTTGATCCCAATGAGCATCATTTTCTAGCAATTGCAAACGTTGACAGGCTTCCCTGTAAGATCCATACAATTCACCATCAACAGTTCGTAAATGTTGAGCCACGTACATTGACTAATAGCAGTCGTAAATAAAAACATTGATCATTGCTTGGATGTACTGAATAAAAACGACCAATGGCATCGGTGGAATACACATCTGGGTATCCTTGAACTTGTTTCCCTTGTTTCCGTCTTATAAATCTTCTTGAGGATTGATTCCAAGTATAATATTTTGGCATTTCAGAATATAGCAATGTTTGTGCAAAATCATCGTTTTGGCATGTCTCAAAAAAACTGGTTAATGTAGTAGATGGTGGCTGAGCAGCTCTTTGTACTGCGTTCTGTGCTGTAAAATACACTCTTTGTCCATTTTCTAAATGCACAGCTAAGTGAACAACAGAAGGGTGTCTCTCATGAATAGGAAAAGAAAATATTGAAATAATAAAAACTTAAAATAATAAAACACTTTTGGTAACGCTGTTTTTGTTTGACTGATGTAATGACTTGAAAACTGATGCATTTTAAAGTAAAACAAATGAAATAATATCGCGAAGCCGACCAAATTGAACTATTCGATTTCGTTTTTTTTTTTTTTTTATCTGTGCACACGCACACTGTTCTGATAGATATGATTGAATTTAAACTTTGTACATAGGTAATAAAATAAAAATTGACTCTCTGACGTTAGGAACATACCTACATTGTTTAAACAACAGTGAGTGCTTGTAATTCAATATGAACTTTATACAATAGCAATAAAGCTCGTTTTAGTTAGAAAACGTTTGTATGGGAAAAAGAAAAGGGCTGTTTTTAAGGGTTTTCCGGCAATTATTCGAACTTTTCTCGCCGTAAAAACCATCTTTGAACTTCAACGAATATTTTAAAAAAAGAATTGGCCAAATTGGTCCAGACGTTGTTGAGTTATGCGCTTACCAACATGTTAGCGCCTAATGCTTTATCAATAGCATTTAAGTCAATTATTTATGTGGGGTACTTTCATTATTAGTTTTTTCTTTTTATTATTTTTCGCTGCACCGCACACTAAGCAGTCTATGATTGACCACCGCCGCCGCGAGTCGATCTATCTAAATTATATTAATCCCGCTTGTTGGAGTTGCTTGTGCACGCTGCACGACATCCAGCTGGTCCACTACTATCGAAGCCGCAAATCTGAGGAATTGGCCGAGAAGAAGCGCTGCCAGGCTGAAGCTGCAGAATACCACATAAAGGTGATCGTAGAATAAGCGGTGCAGCTGTTTCTTACTTATCCAGTTTCAAGGTAACTCTTTCTTACATATTCCTAACTCTCCCCGCTCGTGGATTAGCGACCCTCTATATTGCTTAGTTGACGCGTCCACACAACACATTTTGCGATTCATTTTTATATTATAGATATAATAAATTAAAATGTTAGGTTATTTGCGAAGTTATTTACTCCAATGCATTGTTAATCTTTATCTAGATTAGTTCGTTAGTTAACTTGGGCATTTGATGTAGATTAAAATTGACCATTACATTACATCATTTAAATGAATACCCTAAAAGATATCACGGATTCAAAATTACGTGAATCCAAAGAAATCACTCGCATTGAAATAGTTGGCCGGCACTCTGCACTTATGATGAATTGTGTGTCGGCAGCTAAGCACAATTTTCGTAACTATGAATTTATTAATTATGAATACCAAAGCGATTACCTCTAAATAAAGTTTTTTTTAAACACGAAATACACCAGTTTGTAAATTGCACCTGTAAGAAGCTAAAGCGGGTTACTAGTATATAATATAATACAATAATAATAGTGTTACACCCGTGGGTAATAATAAAAATGCCGATGATTGACGTGAAGAAGTTTTATTCGAATTCTACAGTTACAAATTTCACGAACTCACAACACTGTTATTTATTTCACTGTGGTTTCTCTTCCTTTTATCGCTCGATGTTATCGCTTTATAATTCAAAAGTGCACTGCCTCAGCGCCGCGCCTGAGCCGCTTAAATACCTACACTAAGCGATCGTAGAAAAATCGTGAATCATCGCTATCTTTCTCGACGTTTAGTTGTTATGCCTACTCGATGACGTAATCGAAGCGACAAGCCCTATACATTTGTGTGTAAACTGTGATGTTTACACAAACATGCGCCGCGGTTGTTTTATGATGCGAACATTATTTCGAAGTACTTCGAGGTATTTCTAGAACAGGATGTTCTCTCTTTTTAATCGGGTTGTAACAGGTCGTAATAATAGTTTAGAGATTGCATAGGGAGTCACTTCCAGAAATGACAAAATTCACATAATTATCCACCCTATAAATAAACCTTTTGACAGTAAAACCTGCTTGAAACGGTCATTGATCATGTCCGCCAAATCTATAATGTGCTTCAGTCTTATCGAACCTTATGATAGAACCCATAAAACTTTTATTGGTCCTACTGAATCTAAAACACGGTACAATTAATTTATGTATATTTATTTCTATTATTCAAATTGTGCCGATCTTTGATAAAGTGTTAAAGTTGTCTAAAAACTTTAAAACTGCATATTCGTAAAATCAACATACTTACCATCTCCATAGTTGTATGGCAAGAGACGGTCGTACGGTGTTTGCGGCATACCCCAACCGGGATGTAGTAAATTATTACACGATCCATCTACAGAACGATATCGTGATTCAGAGCAGCAGGTTGGACCCGTATTGCATATAAAGTCTGCATTTTCTTCGGGATTATCCGACGTTGTAGAACTAAAAATTATAAAATCGCATTTTAACTTAATATAATAAAAATGATATTAATTATTTAGGTGGTAATATATATAACACGTAAGCGGATATTGTTGATTATTGATTACATAATCTTGCTACCGAATATTATATTCTTGCTGACGATATAGTAATTCTGCATCTTGGGAATTTTTTGCCTTGACAAAAATATCATTCTAACCAAAGATGAGTTTATTTGCTAATAAAATTTTGTTTGTGGTGGAAAAACCAATCTGCGTGCTGGTCGTCCTTCAGATCTCCTACTTCCCTGGGGGTATGATACGGACACTGAACCACCAAGAAAGAATTATCAGAATTAACTTACCGAGCAATTCCTCCTTGTTGTGCAGCTTCCCGGGTATCGATTTTTTCAAGTGCGCGTCCGTTACCCCGCGGGTTGCCAGACGCCAAAAAACAATTACTCGGCAAGAGTGACCTGACACTCTCGCCCAGCAATCCAATGCCCAACCATAACCCCCCGACCTTAGGAGAGAAGCATCTCCTAAGTAAAAGGATATGGGGAGGAAACGACCGAAAAATAAAAAGGAAAGCGGAAATGTATGCGGATGCGGAAACAAAACTATTAAAAGTAAATAAAGAAAAGGAAAGGAAATTCGATAAGGACTATTGAGTAGGTAAGGGACAAACCTTTACAACCGGTCGCACATAAAGTCCACCGCGAGTACGCACAGTTACTACTCGGACTATTTCGTCAGGACCCGGATGGCAAGTTTCAATAACCCTTAATGGCTATTTTAAAGGTGGAGCGTTATCCGATTTAAGTATAACAACAGTACCCACAGTGGGATTTGCGGTATGCGTATTCCATTTTTGCCTACTTTGGAGCTTCGACAAGTATTCATTTCTCCAACGCTCCCAATATGATTCTATGAGTTTATCTAATAAGTATTTACGTTTTAATAGCGATTGCGGTTGCAAAGAAGTTTCAACTAAACGGAAAGAATTAAGCGGTTCATAATTAAGGAAATGTGCGGGAGTTAGAGCTGTAGGCTTGGCCGGATCCGAACTCAAATCAGAGAGCGGGCGTGAATTTAAAACACATTCTACCTGCGTAAGTAGAGTAGTAAACTCTTCATACGTAAGAAGCGTTTCACCAACAACGCGTCTCAAATGGGATTTTATGCTGCGTATGTTAGTTTCCCAAGCACCATCAAAATGAGGAGCATTGGGAGCGATCGTTTTCCAGGTAATACCGTGCTGTACAGTCTCATTAAAAAATGCGTCTGAAAAGTTTTGCGATTTAATGAAATTATGTAAGTCGTTATAATGAGCTTTTGCACCTACAAAATTAGTACCATTATCAGGTAAAATAATTCTAAACAATTTCCCCTACGCGATATAAATCTTTTGAAGGCTTTTATAAACGCGTCAGTACTTAAATCAACTGCGAATTCAATATGTACTGCTCTTGTAACCAAACAAGTAAATAAGCAAATATATGCCATTTCCTGGCGCGCACCGCGATATCTACTTATTAATATAGAAATTGGGCCTGCATAATCGATCCCTGTTTTTAGGAAAGGTTTAGCTTCTCATTAACGCGAAATGATGGCAGAGCGGACATATATGGATATGTAGGTTTGGGCGAAACCTTAAAACAAGCGTTACAAGCTTGAAAGCGTCTTCTAACTACTGTTCTGCCAGAGACAATCCAATAGTTTAGCGTAATATAGCGAGAGTAATTTGTGCGGCCCTGCGTGTCAATATTTTTTATGGTAATAATCTATAATGAGATTGATGATATGATCGTGTTTAGGTAGCAAAATAGGATGTTTTGCTTCAAATTGTAAGCTACTGTTCTGTAATCTGCCGCCAACCCTAATTAAGCCATCACTATCTAAAAAGGGCGACAGAGGTCTTAATGATTTTGAAAGCGGACGATTAGCCTTTAACAAACTAATTTCTGCGGCAAAATAAGCTTGCTGAACGCTGCGCAATAGGTATAACTCAGCTACTTTTAAGTGGTTTACCGTCACCGAATTAGTTCGCGGAATTTTTCTCATAAAGATCAAAACATAAACCACCACTCGTAATAGTTTTGACCACGAGGATAGTCGAGGTGCGATTGTACATAGAAAAGGCGGCTCATCTATTGTCGTAACTAATGCGATAATTTGTTTGTGTTCGTACTGTTTATCTGATAGAAATACTTGATCTTCAAACAAAAATCGTTGAATTGGCCATTGTGACACCGGGTTTTGAAGCCAAGTGGAGCCATACAACCATGTTGGATGGTCTAATAACTGGGAAAGCAGTAAACCTCTTGATAAACAATCACTTGGGTTAACCTTACCAGCTACGTGATAAATATGTCTATGCGGCAAATATTCTTGAATGCGAGCGATGCGGTTAGTTACGTATGTTTGAAACCTATGCGGAGATGAATATGCCCAATATAAAGATACCGTAGTATCGTAAGTAATTAGTTAATGCAACTATATCTGGAATATTGCAGCGCGGTGAAATAGTATTAACTACAAAATGAATAAGTTTCGACAGTAACAGCAATCCACATAACTCGAAACGTGCAAGTGTTTGCGTTTTATTAGCGGTCGGCGACACTTTGCTCTTAGCGCACACGATATTGACAGTGTTAGGGAATCCTTTAACACAAAGGTAAATTGCGGCCCGTATCCATTCTTGCTAGCGTCAGAAAATCCTACTATTATCACCTCGGCGTTAAAATCGCGGAATTTTTAAATTACTTAAAAGTGGTAGTTCTTTTTTAAGAATATACCACACGTCACAAATATCTTGCGGTGGACAATCATCCCAATCTATGTGTTGTAACCAAAGTGATTTCATAATTAATTTAGCTTTTAATATTACTGGAGAACAGAATCCATTAATATCCCATAAGCGTGCGATAGTGGACAATATAATGCGTTTGTAATTTTTGATTGTAATAAGGCGGGACTGTTACTTATAAATTTTACTAAGTCGAAATTACCCTTTTTAAACATGTTTATTAATTGGTTAGATAGTTCTATCCCTTCTTCCGGGGTACATACAGATATACCTAAATCATCCATAAATAAATTACTTTGAGCTACCTCTGTGGCGCGTGGATATTCCTGTCTCTCCTGCTCTGCTAATTCGCGAATGGTCCGCATTGCCAAATATGGGCTGCAGGACAAACCGAAACAAACGCGGTTGAACTCATAGATTTCTTCATCTTCAAATCGATATAAAATGCGCAAGAACTTACGATAATTATGATGTACAATTATTTGTAAATACATTTATTTGATATCTGCGCTTATAGCGATAGGAAATAAACGAAATTGAACTAGAATTGCCATCAAATCATTTTGTATGTTCGGTCCCGTATGCAATGAGTCGTTCAAAGACAACCCAGAAGTTGTCTTTGCACTTGCATCTAGGACTATTCGTAATTTCGTACCAATTTTATCATTGCGTGAAATTGCGTGGTGAGGAATAACATATTGGATCTCACTGGGATTGTAATTATCTACGCGTGTAATATATTTATTATTTATGTACTCTCTAATAATTTCGTCATATTGCGATCTAAAATTACTGTCGAGCTTAAACTTGCGTTCTAAATGCGTATATCTCTTAGATGCCGTTTTAAAGAATCACCTACCAGCGAAGGATCTTTATTAAAAGGTAAAATGGTAGTAAAACGTCCGGTATTATCGCGAGAAATATTTTCAGAATACAAGAATTCACATTGTTTATCCGCGGGTGATAAATATTTTTTATTCGGGACATCTTCGTCATTGAGAAATCGGATCATTAGATCTTCCATAGAGGTATGATCACTACAAAAATAAGAGTATGCATCACATTGATGAGCGGTAGCGTTAGCGGAAACGGTTTGTAAAACTCGTGTATAACCTACTATAATATAACCGTATTCGGATTCTAAAGCGTCAGGATTGCCGTTTGAACCTAAAATTTTGTTTCCTTTCAATATGCGTGCGAAAACTTCGGAACCAATCAACATATCTATTGGACCTTTCGTATGAAACGATTGGTCTGCGAGCGGTAAATTAAACAGATAATTAAGTGATGTATAACATAAGTTAGCTTGCGGTAAATCTCCAGAAATTGTATTAATAACTAAGCATTGTAAATTCAAGCGGAAATCGTTAAGGCGCGAAAACACAGTTACATTAGTCGCGCCCTGTATCGGCTGAGGGTTATCACCAATACCGTTTACGTGTATAGTATCGGTGGGGTGAAATATATTTAAACCGAGTTTTTTAAAACACTTTTTAGTGATAAAATGTCTCTGCGAACCCATGTCAATAAGCACTCTAATCGGGTGTAATATACCGTTTCTGTCTTTAATTAATATTACAACGGAACCTAATAAAATAATGTTGTTTTTATGATGCGTGGATGTGGAATTCATATGGCTACAGAGTGATACAGTCTTGTCTTCGGTGATTTTAGATTTATCATTATTATTCTGATCACCAGAAATCATTGACCTATATCCCCCCCGACCATACCGACTGAATTTCTATCCCGAAAATGTAACAAAGTATGATGTCTCTTTTTATCATTACACAGTTTATAAGTAGACACCGATTGACAAAATTGACTGGTATGAAACAAACTTAAACAATTTATACAACCATAAATATTTTTTATGTTTTTAAATCTTTCAAACGGTGAAAGAATTTTAAATTTGGCGCAGTAGTATAATTGCTCGTGGTCAGTCGCTTTACAAAACGAACAGTGTTTATAACGACTCGCGGTGACGTCATTAGCGATGAATGCTCGCGGCAAATGAGCGCTCTCTGAACCAGCGTCGCGAACGGCGCTCGCCTCCCCGCAGTGAGCGTCTCGGGACTTATTAGTCTTATTATCGGCACTAACGGTGATTTTGTTGCAGGGCGTCGTACGCTGCAATATTTTGAATTGTTCGCGTAAAAAAGTTATAAAATCATCGTAATTTGGATACGATTGCTTACGAATGGTGTTCTCAAATTGTTTCGTGGTATCGACATCTAATTTGCGTAAACCCAAATGAACAACAATTAAATCTAATAAGTTGTCGATTTTTAATTATTTTAAAGCGGCTACGGACGTAGAATATTCATCAATAAACCAGTCTAACTGAGTTGGCGTTACGTTTTGAAGTGATTTTAAGTTGAGTACCTTTTCGATGTAGGTAGTAGCGATGGCGCGATTGTCGGTGTATTTTGCGACTAATGCGTTGTAAATTAAATGATAATTTTCTGCGGTCGGACTCAAACTTAACCAAATAGATTCGGATTTACCCTTCAATTTTGTTATTAAATATCTAACGCGAAGTGAGTTATTTAAACTCGGATTATTGTGTACCATTGAATTGTAACATTAGATGAACATAGAAAACTTTTCATATTCACCGTAAAATTGCGGTGTTGACAATTTTTGTAATCGAAAATTTCAACATTCACCAGTATTTTGGTTTGTATTCTGATCGACATTTTGATGAGTAGCGAAGCGTGGTAAAGCGTTTTGTATTTCACAGTAATAATCTTCGAATGCCCAAATAGCCTCATAATTTGGTAGGTACCTAGGATCAATTTTTAAGTTAAGTCTGTTAATGTTATCAACTATTTTATGATGTTCATCGCGCATAAAATCATTATTCCTTGCTTTGCGAACAAAGTAAGGAATTTGGGGATCTTCCTGACTGTTAGGTATCAATTCAAAAATCGTTTTAACGCGTAAAATGTAAGATTGTTTTTTACTCTCGAGTAAGGATATTTCAGAAAGGATGCTTGCTCAGCCTTCAGCTATATCTACTTCCTTTCTGGGCATTTTCAAAATTAAATATAACTAAATTTAAATGAAATTAAATGCGAAACGGTGCGTAAAGAATAATAAGTGGGTGGGTGAGTATAGAAAAATGTGCGTGTGGTTTCTAGGTTTTGGGTTGTAAAGTAGGGAAACTAAGGGACAATCTAGGAACGAAGGACCATAAAAAGATGGTGGATAAACCTATCTGCGTGTTGCTCATCCTCCAGATCTCCTACTTCCCCGGGGGTATGATACGGACACTGAACCACCAAGAAAGAACTATCAGAATTAACTTACCGAGCAATTCCTCCTTGTTATGCAGCTTCCCGGGTATCCCAAAACTGAGGGTTAGCGTGCAGCGTGAATTTTGGCCACAGCCACAGCGGTTAAAAACAAAGCGAAGCGTTGACAAAAATGCGAGGTGCGTGTGCGCTTAACTGTCACTCAAAGCCAACTGATTTTTTCAAGTGCGCGTCCGTTACCCCGCGGGTTGCCAGACGCCAAAAAACAATTACTCGGCAAGAGTGACCTGACACTCTCGCCCAGCAATCCAATGTCCAACCAGTTTGATTATACCTTTACCAAATTATTAAGTCTAGTTTTATTGTCCTGCATACAGAGATATTGCATGTTCTCTAAATTATATAGCAGCCAATTTTCTATATCGACTAAAGATATTTTTAGCTTACTATTTCATTAATTGTCAATATGAATCAGGTACCTGTAGTTTAAATAAATTAATTTTCATAGTATTAAAATTTTACTCACCTCTCTATGGAATCGAGGTTAGCGTTATTGTTTTCTGTTTTTGATTGCAACGAAGATTCATTTGTACTTACTGCAACAAATGAAATACTGAATAAACGTAATAAAATAATAAGCAGATTATTCATTATACATCAATAATGTTTTACGTATCTGTAGTAGATTATTGTTATGTAAATGTATACAATAGCAAGATTTAGTTTTTATAACGTCACGAGATAGGTATTTTAAGTACAACACATGTGTCTATCATCTACCAGAAGTTTTATACAACAATATATTTAATGTCTCTCTATATATTCGCTTAACTGCCATTATTATTGTGTTTACATTACAACTTTATACATATTCATAAAATAGACAAAGCCTTATTTACATGTATTGACTTATTAAGGTATGCTATTTAAAAGATAGTAGGTATTATATATTCAATTGATAAGCTAACGTCTATTTGAATATTATGTATGTAATTACACAGAAAATAATAAACATAATAAAGAAAGTAATAAAAACAAAACACAAGACCCGATAGCAAAAACACCTGAATCAGAAGAGAAAAACAAGTTCTATAGGGGAGACCGAGGAGGGTTGTAACAATTTTTTCCTTACTTAGAATATTTCAGTCAAAAGTGGCCCTTAATTTCAAAAAAGCTAGTTCTGTACACTACATGAATCAAACATAAAAATAAGTAAAAATAATCAGGGTCTATGAGAAAAACGACGAAATCCTAAACAACTCTCCTATTACCTACCTACCGAGGTAAGATGTAACAATTAAGTATTTGGAGAATATAATTTATTTAAGGGTAAGTAATCATAATTTAAACGTTACAATTTGGTGACTAAACGATACTTTATAAATAAAAATAAATATATTACACATTTTGCTGCCTTATCCTAATTTTACCTTGCTATGTAATTATCACCAACAACACGATACGATATACAGGGTTATTGGTAATTCGACGTATTCCCGTTAGGAGTTGATAGGGGTGACTATTTGCGATAATTTTAACCCCCATATGCATATGCAAAAGTGAACCATTTTTGACTTATCATGTTTTTAGCTTTTTTTCAAAATAAGTCAAAAATGCAACATCTAAAATTTATTTCAAAAAAAGTATCAATGTAAATGCTATGAAGTTACATAATATATTGTTTGTTTTTTGTTCAAATTAGTCAACTAAAACACGGATGGCGAACAAAAAGTGATTATGTCCTTATCATCATATGAATCCTTATCCAAATCATTTATGCTGTTTACCTAGGAGTAAATTACTTTATGAATTATTCAAATCAGTACATTCGTTTTAAAGTTATGATGAGTATAAGAAAATATAAATTGTCGCGATATTGCAAAACTCGCGCGCTCTATGGAACAATGCATGTATATCAGCTAGATAAACAGAAATGCTACTATCTAAACTAATATTATAAAGTGTTATTAATAAAGAATGATTTTAGGTATGTTTGTAATAATTGATAAACACAATAATGGGTAAACACAAAAACTACTTGTCAACGCGCGCACTTCACTGCCCCGCGCTGCCGCGGAGTATGCTGTATGGTTGGAGAGGGGTTGGCGACGCGTGGGACAAGAATCTGCGCCGGCGCCGCGCTGCAGACTCGATAGCCAAGGACCGCCGCGCCACAACGTATTTTTTTATATAATAAGCGATTGTAAAGTTTATCATTATATATCTATTTGAAATAAGGGTTTTCTTTCAAACTCTCAAATGTCAAGCGTAGACACTACTGAACCGATCACAGACATTCTTTCTCGAAGCAACATTATTTATAGGCGAAAAACATAAGTAGTATTTTTTATCTTCAAAAGAATCAGAAACCTTTATGAAAATTGCGATAATGTAAACCAGGGTATTAAAAATTTGTTTAAAATAGAAGTAATTTTAAGTGCGCTGCGAAAATATAATGACATCCGTATCATGTTATCCTTTTCCAACTAGATTCTTCCAAAGTCCAGGTTGATATATGTTTTCAGGACTGAATTCCAAGAATGATATATACTATATATCATCACTGTTCTGTATGCGCTAAGCAGTCTTATATATATAAATTATATTTGTGTGTTCATGTGACACGCGTTTGTGCGTAGTTCGTCCGACTGAGTTGAAACCTTTTACAGTTGTAGTTGGCCCCCGCGTAAAGTTTTCTAGCATAGTACGATCAACGTATAAATAGGTGACGCGCAACTCCTAAAACGTGTAATATTAAATGGTAAGTATATTTTTAACACAAACAGCTGTTGAGAATTTTATTATTAAGTCGTTTTTATTACTAATATCGATTATATCAGTATTAATATAATATAAAATTATTAGACAAACTAAGGTAACCGACATAGCCAAAAGGATTAGCAAGTTGAAGTGGCAGTGGGCGGGGCACATAGTTCGGAGAACTGACGGCCGTTGGGGCAGAAAGGATCTCGAGTGGAAACCACGCACCGGAAAGCGCAGCGTAGGACGGCCCCCCACTAGATGGAAAGACGACATAATAAAGGTCGCTGGGAGCCGTTGGGTGCAGGCCGCACAAGATCGGTCGCTCTGGAGATCTATGGGGGAGGCCTATGTTCAGCAGTGGACGTCCTGCGGCTGAAATGATGAAAAAGATGAATATAAAATTTACATAATATATACTGTTACAGACCGTTTTGTAGATCTTTATTGATAGAACAATAATGTAATACTTTATTTTAAACAATTTTGTACCGTTTGGACAATGCATGTCGACAAAGCACCCAAGCAACATTTAAATTACCGGAACTAAATTTATTGGGATTAATGGGATACTGTGGCAGACTTTTATGTAAACCTTTTATCGTTCAACAAAATTGACATACACTATTTTCAATTATTGCAAACTGTTTGATCAGCGCATGCAGATAAAGCGGTCACACGACATATTAATTACTAAAATATTTTTATTCTGATTTCTATAAAAGTTACACATATACTATCATAAACTGTTTTGTAGATGTTTTAGGGCAGAAAAATGTCGTATTACATTATTTTCTAGATAAATAATTATCTTGATTAACCCATCAAGCCGTTTTTGAGTTAAATCCGGACATAAAAACAAGACAGTTGGAAGTGGAAGCCCTCCCGAACTGCGTTTGTACATGCGGGAAGTGAGAAAAATACATATCAAAACAATAATATATAGCCACAGGTGAGTTGGCGGCGCGGTGTTTGTCGGATAAAAGCACGGATGAAACCGTGGGGCACAGCTAGTACAGTAATATAGGTAGTTTTAATTTGGTTGGTAAATTTAGCCAAAAAATTGACTGGATAGATTTTTGTTAAGATTGAGAGAACTGGTTTGAAAGAGATCAATGTCTATGGTTTTGGAAATTATATTAATTTAATTGCTATATGTGACTAAAAAAGAGTTATTTATATGTGATGATTTCACTAACAACATGTGTAAAGACGAAATCGAGGCATCGAACGCGTACAACAAGATCGTTCTATGAACCAAGCCCACGCTAAAACCACCCTCGCAAAACCACCGTTCCTTCCGCAGGGGATGGGTGGTTAATTTCACTCTCGCACCTTTTCCTGCGGCAACTCAAGACTAGGGCCGTTCCCTCGGTGTGGAACCCTTGAGTCTAGCAGCCGCTCGCGCGATAAAAGTGATACTGAACTTGCAATCACTAGCTCTATCAACAAAGAATTTTATTGTACTAGCTAGACTTAGGCAAAAATTTACAGAACATTAAATACTTATATACATGTTCCTCCCAGGAGGTAGGAACATGTATATATGTAAGTTATATTCGGAACCTTGGTCTGGCAACACAAGTTGTCTTTAGTTTTTTCAATCTAGGTAAGTTGGCGCTTTCGCGCGGTCAGCTGCCAGCTGTCACCTTTTGGTCTTGCTTCACGAGTGCATCGCACCGACTTGTATTGTTTTGAGAAGTTATGATCGCGATATAACTTATATATTGTCTTGTTCATTATTGAAAGTTGATTGAATACGCGATAGATGACGAGATATATTCTCACTATAGTACGTGTCTTGATGTTTGATAACTTGAAGAAAATGTAAACTATTAATATCGCCACGAGACGAATTGGTGTGAGAAGCCGGTGGACGACATGACTTAATCTTATCCCACCTATCCCTTGACTATTGCCAGTGAATTGTGGAGCTTCTTCCGTCAGCGTAGACGCCATCAGTTGTGAGTTTATTTTTATTATTGTAAAGTAATGTAGATTGTCAGCCCTGCGAAATGTAGGATAATGTTGCAGATTCACTTCATCGAGGGTTCAGATGAGAAGTCTTCCACAGCGCTTAAATTCTCATCCCTGAACCCTCGATAGGGTACATAACAAATTAGTTTAGCTCAAATTTCTACGGATAGAGGATTAGCCAGTTTGCGACTTAAATGGAACTACGGCAACAGCCCAAGCCGAGGTTCGGCCATTTTGGCAACCTAGAACATTTTTCGCCCTCAAACCACGATAAAGATGTAAAACCGCCTGAGGCTCTAGAGCCCTTATACCTAACACAATTCACGCCGTGAATTCAGCGCGACGAGAACTACTCTCCACACTCGCAATGTTCACTTCCCGTATTCGTGTATTATTTATGATGTTCACATTCGGGTTCACGCACTCGTACTGAATAGACGTAACTTCAGCTGCTACGTCTTTGAATCTATGTGCACAGGCATTTTATAATCATTTGCCTAATAAGGTACAAAACAAACAAAGAATAAACAGATGGTGGATAACGAGTACACATCGCAACAGAACGAGTTATTTATGATTTAGACATATTTATTTTAACATTATATAGCAAAAATACCATCAAATATGGCAATATTATCACAAATGTTGAATAATGTAAACATTTAATAGAATTATTACAATACGGTGTTAGTTTAGCATATTTAATTTATAAAGAATCGAACTGTGACGCCGTGAATGTAGATATAAGCGTTCACGCTATTCGCTTGGCGCGGCCGCGACTCCTTTAACGCAGACACAAAAAACCGACTGAATAACGGAAACCGAGGCGCGTACAGGCGTGAAATCCATCCACACTCGCGTTCATGCCCTTTCACGGGTGTTCACGGCGTGAGTCTGGAGCAGCTAATATAAATATCGTATATTATTACACTCTTCCTAGTATACTACTCGTAGATAAAATATTAAAATCCTTTCATACTACATACAATTTTTAAATTCATCAAGGAATATTTATTTTTGATCTTTCATTAAAGTCTAGTTTTTTAGTGGATTGAAATACTCAATAACATATAGGAAGTGATTCTATATTGTCTTAATCTTCAGTTGATGAAAATGATACAAAGTACACACATCAAAAAAGTCTAAGCAACATGCGTGATATTACAAATTTTTCCATTTATATTAATTAATTTCTAAATATTTACTCAAACAAAGTGCGTAGGTATGTAAACTTTTTTGTTATTGATGACATAATGGCTGGTTGTAAAAAAAAATTTGATTATGTTTTGTATTTTCATAAAATTCAAATGACTGCGAATTTGTTTGAATTTAAGTGCGTTTTAATTGCTACGTTTAGTCTTGATTTTATAATTTTACCAACCATTTAAATAAAGTTAGCGACAAAATTGAATTGTTAGATATTCTTTACGTCATGAAGCGACGTCATTTGATGGCAGATGAAATGCAAAGAGCTGTAGGGATGTTGCAAGCGGGAAGTAATCAATCTCAGGTATCTCGTCATTTTGGCATTCATAGAAGTGTTATTTGTCGTCTTTGGCAGCGCTACAATAATACAGGAGAACCCGCTGAACAGCATCCAGGCCGTAAAAGGAGTACAACCAATCGGCAAGACCGGTACATACAACTGACTGCAAGACGCCAGCCGATGTTAACCGCTCGAGAGATAAGTTTGAGGCTACAAATTTCAAGTGGTGTTGATGTAAGTCCTCAAACTGTGCGAAATCGACTGCATGAGTACGGCCTACGAACTCGACGCTCAATCAGGTGCCCACCGATACGTCACGGGAATCGCGCTCGTCGATATGAATGGTGTGAGAACGCATAACATGGACCCAGGAACAATGGGATAAAATTATGTTTTCCGATGAGTCGCGATTCGGGTTTAAGCCTGATACAAGAAGGGTGCGGGTGTATCGTCGGCCCGGAAATACTGAAAGGCTTAGGTGCGTTCAGGAAGTTCATCCATACAGCGGCTCAACAGTTATGTTATGGGCGGGTATTATGAAGAACAGGCGAACTGAGCTCGTTTTTGTAAATGGAAACATGAATGCTGAAAATTACATTGAGGATATTCTCAGACCTTATGTCTACCCATTTGCAAAAACCTTTGGCTTCGATTTTAGGTTAATGCATGACAATGCGCGTTCACATACAGCTCGGCGAACCAGTGAATACTTTGCAACGGAGAACATCCGGGTATTGCCCTGGCCTGCACAATCGCCAGATCTCAACCCCATCGAGCACGCATGGGACATGCTCCAGAGACGTGTTTTGAAGGACTTGGTCGGAGCGACAACAACCCAACAGCTGAAGGATTTGGTACAATTCCATTGGGAGCGAATACCGCAAGATGACATAAACAGTCTCATTAATTCAATGAATAATCGTTGCCGACAAGTTCTGAATAGCAGAGGAGCCCATACTTTGTATTAAATTGTTCTATTCTTTCACAATAAATACATTTTCTTTAGAAACTTCATTTTGTAAGAAAAAAGTTTAGTTTCTTATGTATCTTAGCTTCTACAGTATATTCTAATATTGTTCATTTCTGTTATTAAAAGAACTTATAAAGACAACAGCTGTTATTTTTACATCATAGAATCCTAAAGATATTATTTTAAAAATAAAATACAACGTTATAATGTGAAAAACTATCCTAAAATTTAAATTAGTACATTTTTCTTAGACTTTTTTGATGAGTGTATAATTAAACAAAAGCATAAATATATTTAGTGTGTATTAAAATTAAGCATTACACCAAGTATTGTAGTTATTATTTTAAAATATGTAGAAAAGGAAAAAATAAAATCAAAACAGCAATAGAATTACAAAGATGCAAGATGCAAAATTCTCCATTTAAGATGTTTCTTCTTTCCATAGAGTAAAATCAACGTATGGTAGTTCGTTGCAGGGCACTATCTTATTTCTGTAAAAATTAAGTGTTATTGTATTTATTATATTTATATTGTATAAAGTATAACGGGGCACTTTGGAAATATTTACTTGCGTGAAATCTTTAGAAAAGCCTTGGGTTGCATTGAGTTTATGGTAACGACGTTGTCGCAAAGTAATCTTGAAACCGAAGCTCCCCGTCTAATACTTTGTAACTGATCTGTAATAATAATAATAATCATTTGATTTAATGATCTTTATAAAATCAAATCTTTTGTTGTAAATAATATACAATTTAGCTGAATATCCATATTCAGGACAATCACATAAAATATCGCTTAATTCCAAATAATTTTTCCATTATTAAAAATAGGGGTTATGCAGGTTTATGCAATCCTATATCACTGCGTCCAATGAGTTCTATTGTATCGCCCCACACTACTAAAGCTCCCTACCTAGTCCTAATCCTTTCCCAGAATCTCGTTGCGTTTCGCTCTTAGTGGGTCAGATTCACCTAAGAGGTGCTTTGGCGTTTCGTCCACACTTTCGCAGAATCTGTAATCTCTTGTGCCCTGAACACCGATGTTGTACATATTATGTTTATTTACATAACAGTATCCAGTCAGTGTCCTCACTAAATTCCGTAGTTAATACCTGCTGACCATCAGAGCTTCCCCAGTTCTACGCTGGTTAAACGCCCCAATAAGATGTTTGTAATGTTTTTGTTCTGGCAAGTTATATTAGAACTTTATAGCCTCTTGGTTGTAATGGTTACTTAGGGTCAAACGAACAAGGTTTTTTGGGATACCACAGAATGGCTCAGGACCAATCTGTATTTCCGCAGTTTCGGCTGTATTATGTTTACTGAACAAGTAACATTCAATATGTAGATGTTAAGCACCAAGATAATAGACAAAATATTCCGTGTCCGTCCTGTACGGGAATCAAAGACGCACACACTCTGCTCATCTGTAGTGCGTATTATTCACACTGCGCAGTGCACTTAGTATAATTTTGAGGCGTATATATACAAAAAAAAAAACAAATAAATTCCTTAATTATGTACATTCAAATAATAAGTAAATATAATATATTGGTGACTACTGTAGCGACATCTCCGCCACAACTGACATCCTATATCGCGAATATAGAAATTAACCGAACAATTGAGTATATAAAAGAACCCGACAACAACCGTTGGGCAGCTGCCCGCCATATATAACACCCGTCTGGACAGAGGATCCTCCCTTTTCAATGGTTACTCCGCTAAACTACAACTAATATTTTGCAGTCACAAGCTCATTTATATTTTTTCTGAGGTTTAATAATCCTAACTTAATATAATAAATGTGAAAGGCAGGCTCTCCAGGCAAAAGCTCGGTCAGTTAGTACGTGCCTCGCCCGAGGTAAACGCGCGCGTTGCTTCATCCGAGTCTGCCGCGGCCCAATGCGTGCGATATCCCAAGCCACGGTGAAGCTGTAAAAGCCGTCTGGGGCTCCAGGGTTCTATGGCTAACAGATTAGTCAGATAAAAAAGCCGTTCGTTATTGGGGATTGTAGATACTAAAAGGCGCCTTAGTTCGTTTATCGCACTCACACAGGACGTTGTCTTGTGCCTCGCTCGAGAACAATAGACAAGTACATTCATCCAGTTATGTGGTAACTATAGACTGCTTTGAGACTAAAAATTTATCACGCGTGCGCATTCTTATGTCAAATCCACGTTGGACGATGTATCTTGTACGGGTACAAGCCCAAGTCCCGACGCAAAATACGTAAAGTTGAAGTCTGCGAAAAGCCGAGTTCCCCGACAGGGACGATGTTCTCAACCGATAAGATAGTCCTTTGACGCTATACTTTGGTTAATTGTTTACCAAACCAGTCGTCTCGAATTTGGTCACCAAACTTTGAAGAGCCAACGGGTCTACCGTAAAATGAGCGAAACGCGCCGACGTCTTAATTAATGAACACTCTTTTTGTTAATAAAGTTTTATCATTTGGTCATGCTACTTAATTGTTATACTTACCATGGTAATTAGGTATCAGTGTCTGAATAATAAATATCAGATTTGATAGACGCCACCAAAACAACATTGTGTCAGCCTGTCGACCCGTCCCTATTGGAAAACGCTATACCTACATACATTCCTCTTTTAGATATACATAACTATAAAACGCGATTTATAAATCATATTATAAATGTCCATACGTGTAAAACATAACAAAATATCATACCATCACACCTGAACCCCATTTCAATAACCGTCGAAATGTTTTTGTCCATGACTGTAAATCCTACGTAGTATTTTTTCTCAAATATATTTAATGTAGAGATTTCTCTCTTTCTTTACTGTTTATTGATTATAAGTATACACAGATATAGATATAGATTAATTATATGTGTACTACTTCATATTTATAATTATTATAGAAAAAAAAACTTACCTAATGTAAAAGCTATATTAGGATCAGCTCCATTCTCATAGAAGAATCTATCAGCAATACGTGTTTTAAGGAACTGTTTGATGATGATGCACCTAAAAGTAGGTCCCATTTGTGCTTCTGGTATTTGGTACTCTAGAGAACCTGCTACAATCAGTTCCACGTCTTCAAGGGATTCGTAGATTTCTTCTAATTTACTTACATTCTGTAAAATAATACTTTAATAGCACAATTACAAAGCTTTATTATATATTTTAAAGTTTTCTGGTGTAATTCTATTTACAACATATACATTTTTTTTAAATTTTCTATAGATATTTAGAAAATTACCTATATACCTAAAGTATACGTATAAACTATTTTACCATTTTACACTACAATATAATATTTTTACGACCTATTACAACCCGATTAAAAAGATAGAAAAACCCTTTTCTCGAAATATCTCGAAGCAACTACAACCTTCTCAGGACTTCAAAATGTTTCGCGTCGTAAAACAACCGCGGCGCATTTTTGTGTAAACATCGCAGTTTACACACACGTGTATAGGGCTTATCGCAACGATTACGTCTTCGAGTAGGCATAGCAACTAAACGTCGAGAAAGTTAACGATGATTCACGATATTTCTGCGGTCGTTTAGAGTAGGTATTTAAGCGGCTCAGGCGTGGCGCCGTAGTAGTTCAGTTTGGAATTACAAATCGATAACATCGAGCGGTAAAAGGAAGCGAAACCACAGTAAAATAAATAACAGTGTTGTGAGTTCGTGTATTTTGCAACTGTATAGAATTCGAATAAAACTTCTTCACGTCAATCGTCGGCATTTTTATTACCCACGAGTGTAACAATATAATATGTTGATATTGTTTTATTACTTTAGTAGCAGCGTTTACTATGGCACCTGCTTATAGTGGACGTATTAGAAAAATAATGTAATGGTGTGAAATATTAAAACTATTTAAACTAGTAAAACTATTTAACTGTAGTGCGCGTTCAAAACCTTTCTCGTTCGATTGACGTTAGAGTGCTGGGACAACTTCACGATATAGACATTTCGTTACTATACTATTTCCATTTCTTTATTTTCTGATTGACAGTTCTAATTTGATAGTTGTAGTGTTGTGACCAAATAAGTAATAACCATCGAGTGACAGTGACGATTCATCAGATTTTGATTAAAATAAATAAATAAAGATTACCTGTCGTTATAATTATTTCGTTCCATTATTGAGTACCTACCTATACCTACTTATTTTACAACAGCTTCGAAAATTTTGAAGAAGTTGGCATTATCAATCAAGAATTAATACGTGTAAAATCTTGTAATGAAATATAATATTAGTTAATAAATTTGTACAAAAGTATCCGGGAGCAATTTAGTTTCTTACATTTTATAAAAAAAAATTGGGTCTGTTATCGTGTTACGTTTATCGATATAGCTCCATCCCTATCAGTTTCTCCGACTCTGGTATAACCTTGTACGTGTGTAAACGTCATATTTTTATAAAATAATTCATACACAATGAAAAAAGGCGCTCGTTCAAGTTTTCACAGTAGCTGTCATCGAGAAATTAAAGAAATGGAAATGGTATAAATAACCATCAAATATGGAAATCACTGACTGGTGGATTTTGTTGTCATCTATGAATAATCAAAAGGACAGCTGTGTCAGTTTAGTTACCAATAAACAAGTTATTTAGAAGGAAGGACTATGTTTTTAACCATGCTAGCAACTATCGGTCCTAATATTAAAACAATGCCATTTGCGGGATAATAACTGATGTGTGCAAAACAAAAGGAAGACACAAGTAGAACAAATTGATCTCAGTCGCAGTCGTAGTTCAGAGGAAATGCATATACACTACTCTGTGCTCATATTTATAGTCCTTGTGGTACTACTCTGCGATTGTAGCCCTTTTGTAAATGTTTTCCCTTTTTTCACTTCCTGACGCTTTCTGTTTCATGGATGTTCAAAACAGAACTTTCGTCCATTGGAATATGTGTAACTCTCGTTTATAAATATTTGATAAAAACGAAAGGTCGAAGTTTCTAGAGTGACTTTGACGTTTAAGTATGCTATTTTGATAAACTGTTTGATTGATTACGTAAAAGGACCAATAAGGTTTCAATGTGAGCATGTTTCGCGACGTATTCTCTTACTTACGAATTTATAGTCGCTGTGTGTAGTGGATTCTAAGCTTTTATAGATATTTCTTTATTGTTCAAGATTAGCAAATTTTTTATACTGATCGTAACATTTTTACCTATTTTTATTCTGTGAATTTATATAAAAATATAAACAGAAACAAAATTCCAAATTCCCCGTCCTTTTCCAACATGCACATTTTCGTATATACGCCACACGCTAATCGTAACGAAGTGTAATCATGTAATCGTAATCGTATGTATAACAACACACTTTAAAGTTTTATTATCAATACTCAATTCATAGTATAAAGTAAAGTCGTTTTCCGCCGTCTGTCCCTATGTACGCTAAGATCTTTTAAACTGCATAACGGATTTTAATGCAGTTTTCACTATAATTTAGATTTTTTTACGCAAGGTTTATTTACAAATACATTCCAATAGAGTTTTTGTCTAGTAAAAAAATTCATTGATTTTGAATCAAATCGTTAAAAAATGATTTTCGGGCGCTTACATGGCTTACGCTGACTAAACCTTATGAGATACATCAAAATAATGTTCTAAAGAATTATAGTTCTTCGCAATGGCACTATCTCCTAAGTTTCACATTAACCATTTTTATCTTAAACACAATAATGTAAAAATATTACGTTATTTTTGAAGTTATTTTCTTCAATTCAGTATTAATTTTTAATCATATATTTTTTAATTTGGGCATTTAATGTAAATTTAAATTTCCCTTACAGTTTTCCGTTTTAATGAACATCGTAGAAGATATGATAAGTTCAAAATTACGCGCGACCATACAAATGAATTATTATATGAACTGCGCGTGGTGAGCCAAGCGCACTTTTCGTAGCTATGAAGTTACATAACATACCATCACGCCTGTATCCAGATGTGTACTAATGGGCAAAAACAGGAAAAAAGATGATTATGTAAATCTAACTGTCGAAGGTGTAACACAAATCTCAGTTCAGTCAACAGTTCACAAGTAGCAACTTTTTTTCAGGATTACTTCACAAATATACAATTAGAGGTAACAAAAAATATTAAATCATTACCTAGTGGTGCAGCATTAATGATAGAAAATCTGAGTACACCTTTAAATTCAAAATTTAATTTTACGTCTATTAGTGCAGGTGAAATAATAATAGTTTAAAAAAATTAAAGTTACAACATACTGAATGAAATTTGCGGAATATCAGTAAGTGTAGTTCAGTCTTTCATTGTTAATATTTCATAATATCTGGCTCATATATTTAATCAGTGTATTGCTAAAGGAACTTTCCTCAGTGTAATTAAAATAAGTAAAATAGTTCCATTGTTTAAATTAGGTTGTAGAAGTAATATTGGAAATTATAGACCAATTTCTGTACTTCCTTCGATTAGTAAGATTTTTGAGAAAATTATGCTTAAGCAATTAGTACGGTACTTTAATAATCATAAAATATTGGATGGTCGACAGTTTGATTTCAGTTCAGTTTGGATGCAGGAGCAACGCTATAAAGTCATCATATATTTAAGGCATGGGAGAAGTTGTAGAATGAAATCGCCGTATTATGTGATCTTTCAAAAGCTTTCCACTGCGTTGATCACACTACGCTCATACTTAAGCTGAAACATTATGGTGTCTGTGGACCTTCTCTCGACTTTCTAGAATCATATTTAACAGATCGCTGTCTAAAAGTAAGTGTTAATGGGCAACTTCTTCGAAATCTTTGGCTAGAATCGGCGTCCCAAAGGGTTTGATATTGGGACCGTTTTTGTTTTAGTTTATATAAATGATCTAACCTTGATGGTTAAGAACTGTGCTAACATTGTTCTTTTTGAAGACGATACTTCACTTATATTTCAAGTGAAAAGAAAAGATTAAGAGATTAGGCATGTAAATAATACTTTATTTAAAATATCAGAATGGTTTGCTTTGAATAATCTATTATTAAACGCGAACAAAACAAAGTGTATCAGATTTGCCTTACCTAATTTACAGTGTGTTAAAAGTAATATTAAGATAGAAGAGAAATTAGTAGGCTTGGTATATAATACTATATTCTTAGGCATTACACTAGATGCAAAATTACAATGGGGTCTTCACATTAAAACTTTGGCAGGGAAATTAAGCTCCGCTGCAAACGCAGTGCGTAAAATTCGCCAGTTAACTGATATTGCTGCTGCTAGGCTGGTCTACTTCCAGTATAATGTACTACGGTATTTTACTGTGGGGTTCAGCAAGCTTAGGTAGATACCATAAATTTATAATATTACAAAAACTGGCAGTTCGAGCAATTTATGATATGGGAAAGGGTTGCTACCACAACAAGAAAAAGAAGACAAAAAAAAAGTAAGGTCACGCATTCCTATTATGTAAAAAAAAATGGCTGTCACCGGACGCCCGATAGATGTGAAACATCTTATATAATTAAAAAAACATTCAACACTAAAAATGAAAGAAAACATATAGCGTGGCGATGCATCGCCACGGCCTGTATCGCCACACCAACAATCAGGTTTACCCCTCGCCTATACATGTTTCACATGAACAAACAAAAAAAGGTCGCATAGTCGTAAACTAAGGACACATAACAATTACCTTAAAAACAAAAAAAGGTAAAGGTCGTTCGGTCGTAATAATTACTCATTTTATTAAATTACTAACCTACCATTACCAATTACTAATGGTACTTCGATTATAAATGATCACTCATCATCGATCACTCATCAATAATATTAGTAATTAGTAATGGCTATAATCGAAATATCTCGAGATATCTTCATAATCAGATGATTACATTAGTTTATCTCATAATCACCTACCGCTTTTAATTATTACTTATTTACCGCATTCTGTCAAATTTCTGCAAAGGCGTCATAATATTCTGCTAAATCTGATCACACTGATGTGTAGAGTAGTTTTCTAGCAGCCGATTCCACCCCCACCATCACTATCTCGATATTGTCACTGATATTAGGGGTGTGTGTAGCGGCTTTAAGTGTGCATTCTTGATTTAATCTTATGACTCAATCGATTCTATGACTTATTTGACCTTCTTGCCTTAAGGTTGAGCAGTCCCAAAAGAGTATTGTCCTTGCGTTATATTGATACTGACAAAAATAATATTATAAAAATACAGTACTCATCTGTCCTTCATTAAACTCGCAAAATTATTAGGATGTTGAACTGGGCGCATTTTATTTATATAATCACAACATTTAGTTTGCCCTACGAACCATATTTACCACTACTTATTTATAGTCTAATGGCTTAGTTTTTGTTTTTGTTCACCTTCTTGTTGTAATTATCCAGATTTAAAAAAAATACTGACGGCACCGCGCGGAGTAAACTTTATATTTGGGGATCAGATGAAATTCCCGAGAACGTCCCACCAAATAAACACTTATGTTTATTAAAACAATTATTAAATCAGTGACAAAGTTACCATTAAAACATTACATTAAACATCCTTACATATGGAATTAGCGCTTTATATGGAAAATTATAATGAAAAAAAAAATGAAATTATACATTTAATCAATCGAAGTATGTACCATTACTGTCTACGCACTTTTGCCATTTTATAAGTAGTTCATTGATTCTATGGCTGACAAAACTGGGAGAGCAATAATCAATAAAATCTTTGAAGGCGGTTTGGACAGCCACATCAGAATTGAATTTTCTTCCTTGCATGAAATTGTCCAAATTCCGAAAAAGGTGATAATCTGTTGGAGCAAGGTCCTGAGAGTATGTTGGGTGTCGGAGACATTCCAACTGCAATTCCACCAAGCAGCAGTGGGCTAGAGAGATTGACCAGTCTGGGTTATTTAACGGCTATCTTTTCCATCATGGTTTACAATTGTTAACAATACAGATCTGCTGCTATACTCTGGCCAAATCTTAGGAAGCTGTAGTGTATGACACCAGCACTGGTCCACGAAACACTCACCAGTATCTTTTTTTGAGTCAACTTTCGCTTGGGATAGGATTTGGCCGGTTCTCCTGTGTTCAACCACTGTTAAGAGCATTTCCGATTGTCGTAAAGGATCTATTTTTCTTCACAAGTAACAACACGAGTCAAAATTCCCTCGTTGACGGTTTAGTAATATAACGCAGCACTCAATGCGCGTTTGTTGGTGTGCTTCAGTCAATTCATGCGGGCTCGAGCTTTTTCACTTTTCTAATTTGTTTCAAGTGAATTAAAATTGTTTTATCACTCACACCGAAGCCTACCGCTAACTCTGACGTGGCTTGCGATGGACCCGCTTCCACGATCACGTTTAATTGTTCAATATCAACTAAGGTCTCCGGCCGTCCTCGGGGTTTGTTTTGTAGGTCAAAAGCAGATCGAAAACTTTGGAGCCAATAACGTATCGTGCTTTCTTTTACAGTAGCTTCCCCATACACATCAATTATCCGTCGAGCTGTTTCTGCAGCGCTGATGCCACGGTGGAACTAATTTTCGTAAACAACGCGATGTTTTAAGTAAAAAGCGATGTCAACGAAAAATTAAATGGAATTTAATGGAATCATTAAATTCGAAACACAAATATACCTACAGGCCTAAATTTAAAATAAATTTGAATTTGGAATCCGTAACTTAACGTCAGATATTTGAGATCAAAGTGGCCAGTTCAACAAAACGCAAATGTCATATGTAAGGGACAATATACAAATAAAACAATAATGTAATACATATATTAATACTAAACAAAATACAAGAAAGGCTTCTCTATCTTAATTAATATAGAGTAAACTTCGATACTCTTATGATTAACTTTTAATACATATGAAACATATCTTTTTTTATATATGAAATACTAAAAAACTAGTAAAACAAATTACCTCAGCAGACATGTATTCAAGCAGATCATTGAAAGTTTTTGGTACTGATAGACCACACACAGCGCGCGTGTTCACATAATTAGAGAGTCCATGGTCTCTGCTTCTCTGAATATCAATAGATCGCAAGTCATCACCATATTTATTTGTACCCCTGTGAATTAAGATAATTAAATTAAATTGTTTTAAATATTATTTACATAACAAATTGTATAATGCATTACTTGTTCTTACTGCTTGATCTAATCTATATTAATAAATCTATAGTTCTGTCTGTACATGTAATTCTTTTACCAAATCTCCTGATAGACATCCTGTATAAAAGATACTGATCACTTATATATAACATTTAAATAAAATGGATCTGCCTGTCTGTTTTGTATGTCCACATTTATCTAATAAACGGCTTGACAGATTTTTATGAAATCTGGTCGTCTTTAGTTTAAATCGTAAAAAAAGATTATCTTAAATATTGTTTTATTAATTCTTTACAGATTTGGATGAATTTTGTAGACGGAAAGCATGTTATGTCATTCCATATTTGGTAGGTAAGTTTTTCAACAATATGTTTAGAAGTCATTAAAAATTACAAATAATTGTCAACGGATTTAGATAAAATATTGTAGATGGGAATTATAACTGTCATTCCATAATAATTCATGGGATATAAGAGATTGGTACCAATCACTCGATTGGTAATACTTTTAGAAATCGTGAAAAAACTCAACCGATTTGAATGATATTTTGTTACACGGGCCGTATATGTCATTACTTTTTTGAAGGGCTACAAGGATTCTTATTAACATTAGTGCATTTAAAAATTAAGAAACGAAAATAATTACAGGGTAATAAACGCGTTGGCATCGCAGGGTACCACTATAGTCATATATAAATATATTTGCAGAAACTTAAGAATTTGTTTTTAATTTTGAAAATCCATTAATAAGTAATACTTTAGTCTATAAGGGATTAGGTACTCCCAACTAACTACGGAAATAGTCATAAATTTGAACTAAACGTAGAAACTTCCGCCATGGCATTTGTAAGTGCCCTGACTGACGTAGATAAACGTTGAGTGAACCTGATATCTTTGAGGTTGCCATTTCTTTATAATCATCCTGTATCGACCATCACGTGAAGAACAGAGATTCTGCCGAGTTAGGATATAAAAGTATTTCTGTTGCCAAAACACAATAACAAAAAAAATTGATTGTAAATAAATTAAATCCACAGCATACTAATGTATTGACAGTTAATACAATCAACACTCGAATACAAAGCGATTAAAGTTTAACATTAGAAAAAATATAATTAATCATACTTAAAGAAATATTCCGTTATTTCCTCGTCTAAATATTGGTCGCTATAACTCTGTAACTGAACGCTAAGACCTCTCGCCAAATCGTCAAAATTGTTACTTTCCTCGAGCACTGTTGGATTGTTGAAAGAGTCACTGAGTCGCGCTTCACCAACCAGTTTACGATTCTCTTTATATTTTCTATAAAAATAAATTAACATAAACGTAATATACTTAACGTAAAATACTAGTGATAATAAGACTCGAAACAAATAACTCTGACAATTACACAAAGTGTAATAAATAAATCAATAAATAATACTTACTAAGAATTATTGAGAATAATTAATATATATATATGTATGTATATATATATACGTCGATTGATCTCTCTGTCTATCTTTTTCTTTTGGTCTGAGGACTAACTCTAGATCTGTTTTGCACAAATATAAATACTTGTGTACACAGAATTGAAATGATAAGACTTTACAAACGATTATTTCCACAATATAACAAATTATACTATTATAATACTATTCCTTAAAGGTTTTAGCGTTCTGATCACAATCTCACCTGAGATTAAGTGACGACGTGGCCCAAGATGGTAAAACACTAAGCCTAGTGGGAGAACTGGCTGTCAAGAGGAGTTTTTTTTTAATTTTATTTTTTTAATAATTAAACCTACCTAACACCACATACCCAATAGCAATGATATTATAAGTAAAAGGGCGTAGATAAGTTGCATGCGCTCCATAAGTGGCATGTTAAAACCATGCTATAAGTTAGCAAACCGAGACTACACGGCTCGAAACACAGGTATACTTGTCTCATTTTCGCTGCCGACATTAATAACATGCCTTCCTACTTCCACATGTAAACAAATGATATGTATGTGTGCAATAGCGTGCCATTTGTCTTGTGAAAATGTAGTTGGTGACCTATCTACACCTTTTTTACATATAGTAGCATTGCCTAATAATGCTGGACGACATATTTTGAACTTGAGGGTTGGTAGCTAGTCAGGTGGGCATTAGAGAATATTCTACCATGGTTTCGTCATAATGATTTCCTTCACAG